>JAWZYU010000034.1:17587403-18787403 GCA_038380435.1 Ryuthela nishihirai
GAGAGTTCTGGGCCAGTAAATAGGTCCACAGAATTCTGTGAAAATCCATGGGAAAAGTTATGGGGGATGAGGTAAAAAGTACGTTGTGGTTTTTTGTGAAAATATGTGTGAAAATTAGAAAAAACGGGGATGTTTTTTAGCATGTGAAAAACTAATATAAGTTTTTTTTGGGAAGATGAGGTTTAAACTAATCTGTGAATTAGTTTAAATGGATTAGGTTGAAATGAGGTTGTGTGTATGAGATAAAAAATGATGTGGTTTGTTGAGTTATTGTACACTTACTGGATTATTCGGTTGTAAAAGCCGTGTAAATCGGTGTTGTGGTTTTTTCTGAAAATATGTGGAAATCGGAATAAAACCCGGGTGTTTCATGTGAAGAAAGTAATTTAGTTTTTTGGGCAGACGAGATTTAAACTAATTTGTTTAACTAATTTTCAGAAAAAATGAGGTGTGTGTGAAAGAGATAAAAAGATCTGGTTTCTTCAGTTATCATACACTTCACTGGATTATTCGGTTGTAAAAAGCCTGGTAAATCGGAGAATTTGACAAAGTCAGACAGTTTTGAGAAATTTATTTGAAACATATGACAAAATCAACAGGTAAAATGACGTTTTCGGGGGTTCTGATGAAAAGATAGACTTTGAATATCTGTGAATGTATGAAGAGAGGGTACTAGATGAAAGAAAAATATTTGGAAGTGAAAAGTGATTTATGTTAATTTTTTAAACAATTAGAAAGAATTTGAAGTGAAAAGTGATGTAGGTTAGAATAATTTTGAGATTGTGTGAAGTTTGTAAAGAGAAGAGTTTTATGTTATCGTGCTAAACAGAAATCAGTCTCCTCAAAAGAACAACGGGCTTGAGATTTAATTTCATTGAACGAAATCTCTTATTCACTGAACCTCAGTATTAAAGTGAAGCTGAAAAAATACTGATTTGGGAAGTTGTTCGATGGATAGCCCTCCTCTCTGTCCCCTCTTCCCCTCTGCCCTCTCATCCTCTCTGTCCCTTTCTGCCCTTTGCCTTCGCTCTCTGTCCCCACCTCCCCTCTGCTCTCTCTTCTTTCTCTGTGCCTCGATCGAGCACAAAAAATATTCCTCCAGTTCCAGCAGTATACAAGACACAACTGGAACTGGAGTCTGTGATTAAGACCGCTGCTAGACCCCCCCCCCCCCCCTCCACGGCCCGAGCGATCACATGGTTACTGCAATCAACTGCAGAGACCATGTTGCTAGCTGGCCACAGAACCATCTAACACCCTCCCCAGATCCCCACCCCCAAAGAGGTCTCATATATTGAGCCTAACAGGCTTTACGTAGATGAGCAGTCTCATTCAATATCAAGGGAAGCGATACTAACGTATAAAGATAGTTTAAAGCTAATTGTCTTATATACCATACTGGCAGCAACTCATATTCTAGTGGTGCGTAAAGAAACAAAATTAAAAATAAAATAGTATTATGAACTTTAACTGAAATCTAAAATAATAAGATTTTGTAGCAGTGTTTTGAATATATATAGCTGCAAAAAAATTAAACCAATGCGATTAAATTACTTTGTAATATTGATCAGTATTTTAAATAACATTGATTCTATGGGAGAGGTGGGGGAGGAGGGAGACGAAGAGGAGTGAGGGTTAATTCTTTGCAATTTACAAAAGTTGAAATAACTTTTGATCTAATTATGCTACAGAGCTCATTCTGGTGGTGTTCAATAAATAACACTAAGCAGACACTATTTTCTGAACTGACCAGACAAAGTGGGTTGAACCCCTCTTTGTGGCTACATAACTCAGCTTCTAATAGAGCTACAGAGCTCAACTAATATCGTGTTCCATTCGGCAAATACTACACGTTAAGTGTATTGGAAGCGGTCTCGACCCATTATTTTAAGTTTTGCAGGTTCGATACTTTTAGATTTTGTGTTACAATAACTTGTTCTAATCGAGCTTAACATTGATAGTTATGATTTATCAAGTTCTCTAATCTGACAAAAAAAAATTAGTGTTGATCCAATGAAAAAAATATTTGACTTTAGCTAGATAAACTGCTGGGATATTTAATACTTTGTCGCTCGTACAAAGTTGTTCTAAACAGTTTATTACCTTAATTTTATTACAAAGGGTTTGAGACCATAGAATTTCGCAGAAATTGAGTCGAGACCACTTAAATTTGAATCCCTATGTATCCTCTTCTAACTGAGGGAGATAATAAACACTGATTATTAGCATTTCTAAAGAATTACAAATTGGTACAGTTTTCAAAATGTTTCATTAGTACTAATTTTTTTTTTGCATTTGTTTTCAGTTCAAAGTTTTGTAAATGGTATTGCCTGCTTTACCATACACATCTGAGATTCTAAAATTTCCAAAAGCGTAAGTTTGAATTCCATTGATATGTCGTTTTGTGTATTCTTGGGATAAAGCAGTTTTTTTAATTTGGTATAGATGTATATCATGTTCCGATCGAAATTCCGTTTGTTGCGTATATACGATTTCTCCATCAAATTCACATTCCCGATAATCTTCGTGACTAAATTCATTTGTAACTCCATTAGCTGCTTTTTTGGGAATTGGAGCATAAATAATGGCATGCAATTTTGGACGTAACGCAACAACTTCTTTGATTGGAGTTCCCCTCAGTTCTTGTCGTGATCGGACGTACATTCTTGGAGCTCCCGCTAGCTCGTCGTGTTTGGATATCCTCACCACCATCGGTTGACCATCTGGGACTCTTTGGACCTGTAAGTGCTGTTAACTTTTATTGCCCCTCCCCGACGTCAGTCTCCGTGTACAGTGCCTTCTGTGCTGTGTGCTGTAAAAGATCAAAAGACCGAACCTTGGGACTAATTGCTGAACTCTCCCTGTTGTCACGGGTGGCTCTCGTAGTTTTTGCCAGAGGCATATCGCTTCCGCTCACAACAATGACCTCAATTTGCAACAGATGTGACGAAGCAGTACCACCCAACTCGGAATGCATAGTTTGCAGTGGATGCAAAGGCAAACTGCATTTTGTCTGTTCGGGCATAACAGAAAAAAAATTACAAAAAGCTGTCCCTAGAAAAGAAGAATGCGTGGTTATATTTCGAATGCAAGTCGAACAAAATAAACCCAAAAGCGAACTTACGACATGGGAAGCAGAGACAGTTCGACACGTGACATCAATCTATTGATAGTAGAGATCCGTGATTTAAAGACAGAAGTGAGAGAATTAAAACGAAGTGTAGAATTTTTTTCTAGCAAGTATGACGAACTAATGGAACAAGTAATAAATTACGAAAAAAATCAACAGGATTTAACTACAAAAATCTATGAAGCCGAAAATTTAAACACAGAAATGAGAGAAGAGATTAAGGAGCTGAAACAAAATCTTAATGACGTGGAACAATATGGACGCAATAAAAATATAGAAATTCATGGTGTTCCCATAATTGAAGGGGAGGATGAAACAGAGCTTAAAATAAAGTTGTATAAAATTTCCCAGTCATTAAACATAGTCAACTACACAGACAATATGATTGAAAAAGTTCACAGACTTCCAGAAAGAAATAAAAGCAAAATCCCAAAGATAATTGTCCAATTCGTTACGTTATATTAGAAATAAAAATCCCAAAGATAATTGTCCAATTCGTTACGGAAAGATAGAGACATTTGGATACAAAACAGGAAAAAAAAAATTACCACCACTATTGCAGACTTTGATGATAAAGGAACACCAATATAAATGAAAACATGACTATGATTAACAGAGAACTTTTCTGGAGAGCTAGGATGTGTGCAAAAGAAAAAAATTATAAGTATGTTTGGTTCAAAAATGGAAAAGTTCTAATAAGGAAATCAACTGGTGAAAGAATTATCAATGTGGATATGTTCACTAATTTTGATGATTTTTGAACTTTTAGATATGTCCGATAAACCTTGCTTTTTTTCTCTCTTTTTTTTTTTGCTCTTTTGCTTTTTTTTTTTATGAATATTCTTGTTAGCTATGTCCGATTTGAATTTTGAAGGTTTTGATAGCAACTATGATGTTGCTTATGTAACTACAGGTTTAGAAGTGGAGGCTTGGTTCGAAAATAATTCTAGTAAATTTATTCACAGAAATAAATTAGGAATTGCTCATGTTAATATAAGAAGTCAAAGAAAATATTGGGATTCATTAAAATTAAGTATTAACAATTACATGAAACACATTGATTTGCTTGTTTTAACTGAAACAAATGTAAATAAATATGAAAATTACTTATATAACATTGATAAATTTAATAAAATCACAAATGATAATATAAATAAAAATATTAGGGGGATTTCAGTATACTATAAAGAAAATCTAGACATTGAAATTATTTCACAACAAACACTTCCAGCGGAAACTATATATATAAAATTAAAAAAAAATAATGTAATATATCATGTTTTAGCACTATACAGATCGCCTAGTACAGATGTGAATTCTTTTCTGTTGAATTTCCGAAACTGGATGGAAAATACAGAAAAAGACCAAAATCAGATTTTAATAGGTGATTTTAATATCGATACAATGAATACTAAAAAACATGGCACAGAAAAATATATCACACTATTGGCTGAAATGAATTTTGAAAGATTAATAAGGGAAGCTACAAGAGAAGAAATAGTAAAAAATAAAATTACCAAAACCTGTATAGACCATATTAATATTAAACTGATTAAAAATATGTCAGCAAATTCAATAATTCAAACAAGCAAAATAGCAGATCACTATATGATTTTAACATTGATTAGCAACACCAATAACAATTTAAATAATACTAATTATAATGAAACAGACCAGGAAAATAAGAATTGGTCATTTGACCATAACAATATAAACAAAGCTATTTCTGAAACGAATTGCAATTTAGAAAATTATGGAGACAACTCAAAGGATGAATTAAACCTATATAAAGTATTTAAAGACATTTATGATGGAATTTTAGGAAAAATAGAATATATATGAGGAGAGTTGGAAAAATAAAAAGAAATCATAGCAAAAATTGGATAACACCGAACATGATAGAATTAATTGAAGAAAGAGATAAAGCTTGGATTAAATTTAAAAACAATGATAAAAGTGATGCTTATAAAAATAACTATATAAATTAAGGAATAGGGTTAATATTCAGATTAGAAATCAGAAACAACTTTATTATAGAAATAAACTTTTAATGAAAAAAAATGATATGAAGGCTACCTGGCAATTAATATATGAAATATTAGAAGGAAAACAGAAAAAATCATCGGACGATGTAATAATTGACAATATGACCAAAAAGAAATTATCTGTGGAAGAAATAGCAAATAATTACAATGACATTTATAATACACTAATTTTACAGATAAGAAATACAAATCACCAAGACGATATAAATTATGTTCCAACCATGATACAAAGAGTTTTCAAATCTATCTATATACATGAAATCACTGAAAAACAAACTGATGAAATAATTACTTCATTAGACACCAATAAATCACCTGGTTACGATAATGTTTGCATTAAACATATAAAATTTAATAAAGAGACACTACTAAATATTATATCAAAAGTTATAAATCAGATTATATTTACTGGGAACATACCTACTGAACTCAAAACAGGTATTTTAAGACCTATTTTTAAAGGTGATATTAAGGAGGATTTTTCTAACTATCGACCAATAACAATTCTGCCTATTTTTTCGAAATGGAAAAATATATATGTATAATACTGTTTTTAACTTTTTACTTAAACACAGCATAATTAATGAAAATCAGTTTGGCTTTCAAAAAGGAAAAAACACAATTCAACTAATTTCCAAAATTGCAAATAATATTAATAAATCATTGAATAATAGGGAAAAAATTGTAACTATGTTCTTAGATTTAAAGAAAGCCTTCGATACAATAGATCATAACATTTTACTAAATAAATTGGAAAATTACGGTATTCGCGGTATATTGTTAGATTGGTTTAGAAATTATTTATCAGACAGATACACAATTACTAAAATAAAAACCTGCTACAGCAGACAAGTAATGACACGATGTGGAATTCCCCAAGGCTCAATTTTAGGTCCTTTATTGTTCCTAGTGTACATAAATGATTTGTTCAATACAAAATTAAATAGTGCTATTTATCTATATGCTGACGACGTTGTTTTAATAAACAGTCAGAAATATTTAAATGATAGCATTTCAGAGGTTCAAACAGATTACAATAATATTATTAGATGGTTAAATTATAATAAAATCTATTTAAATGAGAAAAAAACAAAACTGATGATTATTCATTCAAAAGGATTTCATATTCATCAAAACCTCTTTATCAAAACTCATAAAATAAATTGCAGAAAAAAGGATGCTTCGAATTGTGAATCATTATGCAGCTGCCCACTTGTTGAGCAAGTAAATAAAATAAATTACTTAGGAATCATTTTTGATGAATATTTTAGGTGGAATGCCCATATATCCCACATATGTGAAAACTTGAGAATATCGGCGATAAAAATTCAAAAATTGAAATACGTATTAAATATGGAAACGTGTCCTATTTTATAAAGCAATATGCGAATCTATTTTAAATTATGGAATAATTGTGCATGGAACAACTAACTTAACTAACATAAATAAAATAGAAAAACTGCAGTCTATAATAGCTAAAAATATTCCGTTTCATTTGCAAAAAATTTATAAAACTTCTACCGATAGATTAAAATTTTTAAATCTTTCTTCCTACAGCAATTTATATAATGTAATAATTAAAAATTTTTTGACGAAACTTACAAACTAAAAATTCAACATAATAAAAATACAAGACTTCAAAACCAGGGTTATTACAAATTGGGCTGTCAAGTACATCAAATTCATTCATTATTTATACCCTACTAGTCCTAATAGAAAGCATTACAGAGACCTTAATAAACTTGTAAAGGATCAGTTAGCTGCTGATAAGAATCTTTGGCTTGATGGTTTGGCTGACAAAGCCGAGGAAGCAGTTAGACAGCACAACAGCAGAGAGCTGTACCAGATAGTTAATGTTTTGTGTGGTAGAAAACGGACAGGCATACAAGGATTGAAGGATAAACAAGGTAAGGTTATAGAAGGGGAGGATTCTGTCATGGCTAGGTGGGCTGAGCATTTCAGTGATGTTCTAAACAATGTGGTTAGTTCTACTCCCATTGTTTGCAATGATGATAGATGCATTGGTGGATTTAATGTTGGCCCTATAACACAATCTGAAGTTATTTTGGCTGTTTCTAAACTTAAACTTCATAAATCCCCAGGGGTAGATGAAATTACTACGGAAATGCTTAGAGCTGGGAATGTTTCGGTTACCATTTGGATGACTGAAATTCTGAATATCTTTTATGATAAAGGCATGGTTCCTAAGGATTTTACCAGAGCTATTGTTATCCCTATTTTCAAAAAAGGTGATCGCAGTTCTTGTGATAACTATAGGGGTATCAGCCTACTCTCTGTTACAGGTAAAGTTCTTTCCATGATTGTGCTTAATAGAATTAAAAATCTGGTTGACAGTCAATTGCGTGATGAGCAATGTGGATTCAGAAGTGGTAGGGATGTGTGGATCCGAAATTTTCACTTAGGCAGATTCTTGAGAAATGTTTAGAGTTTCAGAAACCTTTGGTTGCTAGCTTTGTTGATTTCAGAAAGGCTTTTGACTCTGTTGATCGTCATAATTTGTGGTTGATTGTGAGATCATATGGTATACCAGACAAGTTAGTTAACATTATGAAAGCTCTCTATATTAACACTGAGTCGTGTGTGAGAGTTGGTAAGGCTTGTAGCAATTGGTTTAGCATTACTTCTGGTGTTCGACAAGGGTGCATTTTGTCTCCTTTTCTCTTTAGCTTGGTTATTGATTATGTTATGCGAAATTCACTTCAAGGGAAAGATTTTGGCCTTAAATGGGCTGGAGATACGAAAATTTCTGATTTAGATTATGCTGATGATTTAGCCCTTTTGGCAAATGATGTTGATGAGATGAACTCTTTCATTCGAGCTGTTGATGAGACTGGTAGTAGAGTAGGTTTGGTTATAAACAGAGAGAAAACTAAAGTGATGAAAATTGGTCAGGCAGGCTGTGATTCAGTTAATCTGAATGGTTGCAGTCTTGAGCAGGTGTCACAGTTTAATTATCTTGGGAGCTATGTAACAGATAATGGTGATGTGCGGCATGAGATTAACAGACGAATAGGGATTGCTGCCGGGACTTTTAAGAACCTATGGAGAGTGTGGAGAAATAGTTTGGTTCTTTCCAGGGTTAGTTATGGTAGTGAAACTTGGACACTTTGTAAACAAGATAACAGGAAACTAGATGCTTTTGATTCCAGATGCTTACGCAGTATCTTGGGCATTAGGTGGTTCAACTTTGCAACTAATGATGAGATTAGGCAAAGGAGTTTGCAACCTCCTTTAAGCAGCATATTGTGCAGAGAGAGACTCCGTTGGTTTGGCCATGTTGCCCGTATGAATAATTATAGATTGGCGAATAGGGTTATGAACAGTGTGCCTAAAGGCCTCGGAAAGAAGGGGAGACCTAGGATGCGGTGGGCAGACAATGTCAAACAGGACCTTGTTAGAATTGGTGTGCAGTGGCCAGATGCAGTAGATGTAGCTCAGGATAGACTTGCTTGGAGAACTAAATTGCACGGTCTGGTTGGACCTCCGTAGCCCATGGCTGCTTGAGGATGATGATGATGACACCATTTTTGTGGCTGAATGACTTATGTTAATATAATTTATTCATTTTCCTGCAGATAAGCTATTTAGCTTTGCGGGTCAAAGTGTAAATGTATTTGTATTCTTTACTCTTATGAATAAAAATTATATTAAAAAAAAAAGTGTAAAAAAAATACCTTTTAATTCGTCTTTAAATTTTCCTGGAACCGTTTTATTTGATTCACTGTATAGTGCATGATTTGTGGGGTAATTTGAGAAATCAAAGTATTCTGAGTTAAATTTCTCATATATGTCATCTGTCTGGATATCGACAGATTAGGAATCAGTATCGGTAAATAACAATTCACCATTAAATTTTGGTTTCAGAAAATTGTAGAAGAAATTATACATGTGTAATTTACTCAACTCCAATATCGTTACACCAATGTAATATGGTTTATCTAATATAATATTTTTCTTTTCCATATGGAAAATTACGAAATTTTCTGCAAGTTTAACATAAGAAACGCACCTAGGATTTGCAACTAACTTTTTAAGCTTTTCTTCAGTATTCACAATGTTGCGTTTTATTCTCTTTCTCTTATTTTCTAAACATTTGCCATATATAGCATTGTTCATCAGTTTGAAAAAGTCATTTTCAAGATTATTTATGGCATTAATTCGTTTTGTTGTATTAAAATCTATGTAAGGTTTCAACCATGGTTTTTGATCAGATTGCAAGATTCTATGTGCCTGTTTCACCCTCAATCCCAGTTCCACATAGAGTTTAAGTAACCTATAGAGAACGACATAATTTTGTTTGTCGAACAGATTTGGAATCAAGAATGACACATTACTATCGGAGAGTTTCAATCCTTCAGGAGCCAAGGGGAAATCATTGTGTAAATCGTGTAGATGTGCCGAAAATTCTAGATCAACTTCGAAGAAATAACCCTTTTTGCTGTCGTCTGGAATAATAAACAAGTCAATATCATTTACCCATTTGAAATTACCAGTTGGAAGATGTTGAGACATTGTCCAGCCATATAAATTGTTTGCATCAAAGTACATGATATAGTTTTGTGGTTTACTCCTCTCATATGGATCTACTAAAGAATTTTTGGCCTGTGCAAACCTCTTAGACACTAAAGATATTCCTCCTCGCAGAGTTCTTTCTATGAAAAAATACATATCACCTTTTATACCTTTTTTAAAAAGGCAGCATAGGATAAGCCACGAGAGCTAAAATAATGACAAGGATCGAGTTGGTAATTATTCATACACGAATTTCTGTAGTTTTCAAATATATCTCCTAGCAGTAATACATCAGTGATCATGTACAGATCGTGATATTCCCCGAAGGTAGCAATAGAAAATGCTTTCCACAAAATTTGAGCTCTTTCGTATTGTTCATTGTTTTGGAAATTCTCTTTGGATGGAAGTGACGTTTTCAAAAACTGAGCACTATGTTGCAAGTACTCATATGGAAAACTTCCTTTGCTTTTCAAAAGTTCTTTCTGTGAGTCATTCAGATTATGTTGTCTACAGTATTGACTTAGGATGTAGAAATTTTCCACATTTTTCGACAGTGAAGAGCTGAGGAACATGAATGAATCAATAAATTTAATTTGACCGAATTTAATGCATATGTATTTTTCTGTAGTTTGATGAATACAAGAAATTTTCTTCTTATCTTTAAATATTCCCAAATCTTTTACTATAGTGTCCATCAAATCCTTTGAGATATGAAACAAAACTGGTATTTCAAGTGAGAATTTGTATTGAAGATTACATTTGTTGTGAACAGCACCTCTGTATTTTCCAGTTAAGTGATCGTGGTCCCTTACTCTATCAGTTCCTAGAATTTTCCCATAAATATTAAAATATTTTACTCTAGTAAAAATTTGCAAATCAAAATCAGTCATCTTAACATTTCTTCAAATCATTGATCAAATTTTCCGCTTCGATCATTTCATTCAAAAATTGTTCTGATACAGTTTTCCCTCTGTACATTCTGGTTTTGATCAGTTTACCTTTCGCTCCAACTATAATATATGCAAATCCTGACGGTACTAAATACTTAGTTCGCACTCTGCATGGATTATTCTTAATTTTTGTACATTTCGAAAAGCATTCGAAGTCTGAATAAATCACTTATGGGTGGTTCAAACCAATTTTATTATGTGGAATTTCCTACTATTTGCTTCGGGAAACTTGATAGTTTGTAAAGTATTTGATTTGCAATTATTTACGTGATTCTTTAATAAATCGTCGCAAGTGAAATTATGAAGACAGTATGGGCAGGGATAGGATTTACCATTATGTCTTGAAAGGTATGCTGTAACCCTACTAATATTTTTAATCCAACAATAGTGAGAATTACTGCCTTCTTTTAAAAGTAAAAGTGGTATGGGTTATTTAACAGGATTCTGTGAAATATATAACGTATGCAAACCATCTTTCTTAGAATTGTAAACATATATATAAATATTATTTAGAACCTCGAACTTCGGGATTTCATCGAGGGTTACTGGATAAGTCAATGAAGATGTGTTTAAGGCGTTTTCAAATATTTTATATTTTTCCACACGTTGTGGATTGTCTTTAGCAGGATGTAGAGCTTATAATATTTACCACAAGAAACATTTGTTGTCGTACTTTTTAACATTCAGTATTCCTTTTGAAGATTTCAAATGTTCTGGTAAATTTACGAAAGCAGATGCTCCAACTGCATTATACTGAGACATTTGAATCTCCATAGAAATTATTTTGCCCAACACCCATCCACTTCTCCTTTGTATAAAATTTTCAGAGTCGTTATCAATTTTCTCATAAGCATTTTTTAGTAATTCATTGAGATAGGTAGGCAAACATGTCGTTACAACACATCGTTACATGTCGAAAAATGTGCATATATTTTTTTCTGTCCTTCAGGATCCGTCTGCTTTTTAAATTTTATTTGTAATATGAATCTAACTTTTAGAGGCTGACTGAGTTTCTTGCGAATTATTTGTTTCCATTTATTGTTATTTTTCTCCAGAAAACTTTGTCTTCTCTGACATTTATGTTATCAATTTTATATGTTAGAAACGTTTTCCGAAAAGCACTGCTTTATTTATATGATATTGATTCAGATGATGATTGTAATTGTCTTTTCTGCTAAAGGTGGAATTGCAAAATTCACATTTTTCGAAGGTGCGAGATGTGCATGCAGTTTTCATATGACGGTTCATATTGGATTTGCGAATAAATACCCCACATTTGGTACATTGAATAGTTGCGCTCATCTTTGAGTTAGCAGTTATACCCTCTTTATTATATACAATAGTTAAAAACTATGGTCGAAAAATCATGGTTCGATAATGCAAAACATCGAATATTTTGTATAATCGGAAGTTGAAATAGATATGACTGTAGTGTGTGTCCAAGAATAAATTTCTAAACAATTCCGATGTTATTGAACATAATCTTATGTTCCTTTTTGTCAATAATATCGTTTTTTAACAAAACATCCGAAATTTCGACAATTTCAATTACTACTTCTGTACTGGTGTTTCCAGCTCGTTTACTAGCAACCAAGATTGATAATTTTTCGCATATGTCGTCGAAACTCTTGTATAGTCCAGAACCAAACTGTTGACTTTCTATTACTGTGAGCATCATTTTAATCGACTTTAAATATTTTCTAAGTGCCTCAATGTGATTATCGATAATTCGATATTTTTCAATAGTTCTACCATAACGTTTAGTTTCTGTAGATGTTTTTGAAAATGCCCGATTGTTTGGTTTCTCGCCTGTAAGATATCATTCGGAAGTTTTAGTTTATATTGGTTTAATATTTCATCTTGCAAGTTGAAACTGGATTATAAACGAACGTTTTTTCTGGCATCTCAATGGACTCTTCTGGCTCTAAAGTTTTTGTTACATCTTGTATGTTTTTCATGGTTTCTTCACGCACAGTTTCCAGACCTTTTAACCGTTCGACCACTGGCTTATGAAATTCTTCGAGCGTTTCCTTAACTCGTTCCTGTCCCAAAATAATGTCTTTTATTTTCGATTTTGTAGTATCTCGCGATTTCCAAATTTCATCTATAATACTCTGTAATTGCTTAAGATCTTTCATCTTTATTCATATACAATAAAGACATATACCCAGTGATGGAAAGTGGTGAAACAAGACCTCCAAGCACTTCTTTCTTTTGGATCTGGGTAGTGTCTAGCAAGTGAAACACTAATCTTGCTACCCCTGTATAATTTCTTGTTTACTGGAGTAACAGAAAAAAACTGCTGAAGTTGTGGTCTTACTACTTCAACGAATTTTTGATCGTACAAGTTGATACTATAATTTATACTAAAAGAGGGATTTGTTGTGCAGCAGATTACCTTGCTTATATATCCATTAGAAATCCATAGATGGTAATTATCTTTGAAAATAGGTGGCGTTAGTAGGTCGAATTTTGTGTTTATCTGTATAATTGGATGAGACTGCGATATTTCTTTTTTCACTTCTTTATCACCATAGGTAAGGCAAATTACAGTATTTTTATCAACGTATAGTTTCGTAGCAGCATCATTGTTTACAATTCGGGTGCCAACATTCGTAATTCGTTTTCCCTTTGTATCGCCATTAAAACTGCTCCCACTTGGTGCAAAAAGTCGATTTTCATTTCTCAGCAGAGCGTTGGATGGGTTAGGATCTAACTTTGTCAAGCCATCAACGTAACTTTTTGTTGTCGCATTTCTGTTGTGCTTCGGTTCCCCGAGATTTCCTATTCTCTTACTGTTCGCATTAAAGACATCCTAGCCTGTTAATGCGACTTTTCCAAATATCCCTTAGTTACAGCAGCAGAATCAGACTCGGGATCGGCAATATCAAGGATTTGTTTTTTTTTCTGCATTGAAACTATGCCCGTCGAATGCAATGCTTCGTGGAACGTAAAGCCCATCTTTATTTCTCACCAATGTATTCATTGGATTGTTTTGAACAGTGGTCAAGTTGTCGGCGTAGTGTTTCGTAGTGGTATTGGATGAATCGATCGGTTCTGCAAGATTTTTAATGCGTTTATTGCTTGTATCGTAATTATCATCGTCATTGCAAAGTGCTCTTTTTTTCCAAATATCGTTTTGTAACTACTCCAGAATGTGCATCCGGTTGAGTAACATTGATTATATGTTTGCCTCGCGCATTGAAGCGATTGTTCCGTAAAATTAAATAAGTATTATTAACGTATTGAGTAGCGACATCTCCATTTTCTATAGGTCTGCCTACATTCGATATTCTTTTAGTATTTGCGTCATAATTTCCCGTGTGATTCAGTGTTATAGACTTGTCTATAACACTGAATTTCCCGTGTGATTCTTGTTGCAGATATTGTTTCGTCACAGAGTCCGAAACGTCTTCGGGATTGGCTGCATTTGTCAATTTTTTGTTACTCATGTCGTAGTCCCCATCTTGTGTCAATTTAAAACCGACACCTGGAATTCCTGCTGGTCCTCTTTCGGAACAGGTCTCAGAGCTGATGACGCGAAACATTGTCAAGCAATTCATCTTTATTTACGAAATTTTTTTCTGTACTTGAGAGGCATGTGCTTGGTTTTTTTATCGATTAATAAGAAATCGTGTGGTTTTGAAACTGCATATGCATAAAACTGCATAAAATCGTCTATCCTGATTTCTGTTGCATGATCCATTTGTATCTGCAACATTTCTCTCTTGTTCTGCATATTATAGAATATAAAATAATTACACTTTAGTTGAATGTCTTTTGGAGTCGAAAAATAACTGTGTCAGGTAAATCAATGATATGTTCTTTTTCCTTCCTCTGACGAATAATTCTTCGATGAACTTTTGATCTCTTTCCGTTACGAAATCGTCGAAAACAATTAAATTTTGCATGTCGGGATCCAGTTCGTTGACCTTGACTATATCTTCTTTACTGGAAGAGAAAGTTACAATTGAGTTTTTTCGCCAAATGTTTTCTCCAAAATTTCTTGCAAATCGTCGAATATTTCTTGCATAAACTGATATTTCGGCTCGATTAAATCTTTGGGGTATAAAATGATTTTATTGTAGTATAAATTTTTAAATATTAAGTTCAACAAAAGGTTCGTCTTCCCTGAGCCCGATGGACCACAGATTAAAAGTCTAAATGCCAGAGTGGTGCTAATACATTCTGCTCAAGAATTTCTCATCTTCTTCAAAGTCAAAATTTTGAATCTCGTTTTGCTTTATTTAAAAAGATCAACCTCTTTGAGCAGGAATTAAATGTATTATCATAACCAAACCATTTAACATAATATTCTTTTTTATTATTCTTCACTCTACTTTTCAGAATGGTTTCAACTTTATAAATGTCATCTTGTATTTCCTATTTCACCATTTCTTGGGTGTAAAATCTACCAATGATTGGTTCTCCTTTCAGATCCTTGATCTTATAGGTTATGGGATCTGTATTCAGAACTTGAGCAATTTCAAAAATCTCTTCTGTAAAATTCGGCAGATAACCTTTTCTAAACGGTGTCTTGTACTTGGCGATTCTCACTCTGTCGCCAATTTTAAATTTTGGTGCTATAATAGATTTAATTCTTTTACCAAACAGATTAAAATACACAATACCTTTGTTTTTCTGCAAGCTTGCCTCTTTTGGGGTCATTCTTATTGATCTGTGATAAGAAGTATTGTAATTCTTAACGAGTTTTGGTAGAACATCGATCCATTTTCTACTGTTATTAGCAGTGAAATATTTCCACATTTTTGTCTTTAGTGTCCTATTAAATCGTTCCAGAATTTGAGCTTTAGTCTCATTTTCAGTGGCAAACCAATGGACACCTCGTTGATTAAACAATGCTTGAGTTTCTTTATTGATAAACTCAGTTTCCTTATCCGTTTGTAACTTGGCTGGCTTACGTTGTTGAAAAATTTCTACAAATGCTTTGGTAATCTCTTTACCAGTTTCTTTTCTTGCCCGGGCGAATTTGCTGAAAATGTCAATCACGGTTAAAATGCAATTCGTGTGGTTATTGTGAAATTTAAATTTTTGCATACAATTAAATCACTCTGCCACTGGTCGTCTACATTCGATACATAAACCCGTCTGGTTTGGAATTTTTTATAAATGGGTTTGTGTAACGTGTACACATCTTGCTGTTGGAGAAATCTTTTTACTTCTTTTTCCGTCAATCCAGTTTTGCGCATTAGATCTTTTATACCGGAAAATCCCTTTAATGGGTCATAGTAAACGGAAGAAAGCATCATATTTCTTGTGTCCTAAACCTAACCGTTTCTTTGTTTTAATGATAGGTTTGATTATCGTTCTTGAAATTCTTTCTCCTAATGTTGGATTCTGAATTTCATCCAAATCATTTAAAAATCCTTGGTCGGCTTCGTGTCTCTTTTTAATTTCTGTAGATTTGCTGTAAGAAATGTGCTTTTTGCAAGCTTTGTCCACAGGGTTAATACCAGGATCTCCTCGCATTAACTTTTTCTCCAGTTTCGTAAACGGTCCACAATACTGGTAACCTGGAATGTGCATTTTGGGTGGATTAAACATTTCTTCAATCCAGCTTACTATATCACCACCTTTTACAAATTTTTCTTTCTCTTTCACAGATTTAAACTTCATTTTACCACACGTTCGACATCTGCCTCTCATCATTACTCTTTTATTCTTTGATGTGACATATTCAACGTTATCCGTTAAAGTTTTCGTTTTACACTTTACACAATACATGCTTAATTTTTTTTATATAAAATATAAGTACTTGACATTTATAAAGTAAAGCATAATGTATCACAGTTATCTAACTAGTTTAACGCCTGGACAAAAACAAAAATTGAAGAGTGCATTTGTTAATAAGAATCCTATAACTTTAAGTATTGATCCACAGAAGAAAGGTAACGATACTTTGAAACTGACAAAGAGACAAGTCATTATACTGAAAAAATCTACAATGCCAGTCTGACTTCGTTTCAGTAAAACACAGCTAGGTGGATTTCTGCCGTTCTTAATACCTGCACTCGTAGCATTGGGAAAAGCAGCTGCAGTTGGAGCTGCGGGATATGCTGGTACTAAGCTTGCACAAAAAGTTTTAGGAAAAGGGTTATACATTCCTGGAAAGCAAAGAGCAGCTGGCTTATCTAAAAATAAAAGAAAGGGAAAAGGTTTGTACATTCCAAGAAAACAAATAGCTCAGGGATTAAAAAAAGGAGCCATTAAGTAACTTAGATATCGAAAATATAATGAAAAAGGATTCCGTGGTGTATATTCTATCGATTCTTTGCCATCAAAAATATTCAAGAACGAAAATGGTATAGTGAACTTTGACGTTTTCCATGGTTCAGGAACTCATTGGGTAGGTTATTTCAATGATATGAAGTTACCTTACGTCGTATACTTTGATCCATTCAGTTTATCGCCACCAGAAAAAATAAAACACTATTTACTTTCATCTCCAAAGCCTATTTACTTTCATCCTCTTCGCAAATTCAAACAAATTACTCTGTAAAATTGCGGTTACTATTGCATCTATTACATTAAACGGAGGAATAATAACATAAGTCCATATGATATATTGTATCAGTTTGAACAAATTCCTAACGATAGGAATGAATTGTTGGTAACGATATAAGTACTACATAGTACTACACTATATTAATAAAGATGGTACTTATAACTATCAATTGCTCTAGTATTATGGCATACAACCCCGAAGATTGGGAAATTAATAATGAAACGCCGATCACACTCAATGGTGAATATGAGATAGCACTGATTGGTAGCAATATGTGGCATTCCTGACACAACATCAGTGATAAATATAATAATAACACTCTGAAATACTTCAATGGAAGGCATTGGAATAAAATAATTTTCCCGAATAGAATGTACGATATAGACGGATTTAATGATATTTTGAAAAATGTCTTTGGGGATCCTAGCCCATTAATACTAGTAAGTAACCTCACCATATTTAAGATTTGTTTTTCATTTGGCAAGCGGATATAAAATAGAATTTTCTGAAGGTAAGTTGCGAGAAATACTAGGGTTCGAATCGAAAATTATCGATGCAGCAGAAAACGATGGAAAGTTCCCACCCAACATAACGAGAGAGGTCGATCGCATTGTAATTCACTGTTCTATTGTAGAATCTCCCTATCTCAATAACCAGAACAGCGACGTGTTGTACAGTTTCGTGCCTCAAACACCACATGGCAGTTTAATCGACACACATCCATTCTTCCCCATATATTTACCTCAATAAAACTGATTACATTTACAATGTTAGAATGAAAGTAACCGATCAGAACAATAAAGTAATTGACTTGAACAAGGAACACGTGACATATGTTAGACATCAAACCCAAATAAAGATGAAGATACTGAGAAAGCGAATTAAAATATTTTATACAAATCCGTTGCTTATCGTTCGAAAAAACGAGAAAATATCCCCTAAGATCAGAAATATTTTTAATCAGTTAATATTAGGAAATGGCCAAAAAATAATAAAGTAAGTATAGGATGAACGTTGAAGCTACTTACTGGAATTTGTTGGAAGAGTCAATAGACGATAATTCCACAACAAAATAGGAGTACTTGGAATATCGAGAAACCAATGTGAATATTAAAAATCTCGAAAAATACGAAATATTTACCAAATATATGGACGTTTTTCTACATCCGCACAACAGTTATATACACGTCAGAGGCAAAATACTGAAATTAGATGGATCTGACATCGCCGGCAATGATGTAGTTACGATGGTCAATAATGGGTACAACATTTTTAAGAGAGGTCAATATTATATAGAAAACAGAGAATTGGAAGATATTGAATTGCCAGGAGTGACGACCACGATTCACAATTTAATTGACTTTACCGAAGACTTTTCACACAGTGCTGCCACAAGTATGATGTGGTTCAAAGATACCACAGACAGTTTGAAAATGAATAAGTATTTGTACGACGGAGGCGAAGATAAACTGGACACGAATAACAAGATAAAGGATTTTGCACAAGCGTTGAAGAAAAATCCTGAAATCAATCAAAGATTCTCGGACAAATATGAAATTACAAAAAATAGTCAAAATGAAAGTTTATTCTTACCACTGAATCGGCTGTTTGGATTCTGCCGAGATGCGGATAAAGTGTTTCGCGGTGTAAAACATACCATAAAGCTAAAAAAAAGTGATGACAAAGACGTTATTCAGAGAATTGGGGCTACGTTGTATAAATTTGAAATATCTCGTGTATCCTGGTTTATTCCAAAAGTGGAACCATCACAACAAGTACTTGCAAAAATAGAATCTCAGTTAGCAAGTGGCGGTCCGCATGAAATCTTTTGGGAATCGTTCAAACTGTACAAATCTGATACTCCAATTGACTCTCATGTCAGTTGGCGGGTTACTACAACTCAAAATAAACCCGTCCATCTTTATGTCAGCTTACAAAAGTCTAACCGATTAAATAATCAAACCAGAAACAATATGGTATTTGATCACATGTTACTAGAACGGATTCAAATCAGAGTGAATAGCAAAGAGTTTCCCGAAGAAGAATTGGAGTGCAACTTTGAACCCAACACTTTATGCATGGGTTTACAACAGCTTTTTAGCTGCAAAAAATATGGATATCGATTTGGGTACACAAGTCAGTTACCAATATTTTATGAAACTGTATCCAATATTCCACTTTGATGTCAGCAAATACGAATCACGTCTATATGAATTATCAGCAACTGCTGACATCAAAATACGATATAAATTAAACAGACCGCCAAATGAATTATACCACGTATATTGCGTAATTGTCTCAGAAAAAAAAGCAACTTTACAACCACGAGGGAAAACTTTTAGTTGTTAGATAAAAAAATCAATTTTAAATATCATCATTACGAAATCTACATCTATTTGCATGTTCAAAAAAATATGTATGTTCCCGAACCAGTATTTTTTCAGCTTTAATTCTGAGGTTCAGTGAATAAGATTTAGTTGAATGAAATTAAATCTCAAGCCCGTTGTTCTTTTGAGGAGACTGATTTCCGTTGAGCCCGATAACATAAAACTCTTCTCTCTTTACCAACTTCACACATTTTTCAAAATTATTCTAATCTACATCATTTTTCACTTCAAATTCTTTCTAATTGTTTAAAAAATTAACTTAAATCACTTTTCACTTCCAAATATTTTTTTTTCATCTAGTACCCTCTCTTCATACATTCACAGATATTCAAAGTCTATCTTTTCATCAGAACCACCGAAAACGTCATTTTACCTGTTGATTTTGTCATATGTTTCAAACTAATTTCTGAAAACTGTCTGACTTTGTCAAATTCTCCGATTTACCAGGCTTTTTACAAGCGAATAATCCAGTGAAGTATATGATGACTCAAGAAACCAGATCGTTTTTTATCTCTTTCACACACACCTCATTTTTTCTGAAAATTAGTTAAACAAATTAGTTTAAATCTCGTCTGCCCAAAAAACTTAAATTACTTTTTTCACATGAAACACCCGGGTTTTTTTCCGATTTTTACATATTTTCAGAAAAAACCACAACACCGATTTACACGGCTTTTACAACCGAATAATCCAGTAAGTGTACGATAACTCAAGAAACCACATCATTTTTTATCTCATACACACAACCTCATTTCAACCTAATCCATTTAAACTAATTCACAGATTAGTTTAAACCTCATCTTCCCAAAAAAAAAAACAAATTAGTTTTTCACATGCTAAAAAACATCCCCGTTTTTTTCTAATTTTCACACATATTTCACAAAAAACCACAAGAAACATACTTTTTACCTCATCCCCCATAACTTTTCCCATGGATTTTCACAGAATTCTGTGGACCTATTTACTGGCCCAGAACTCTCCTTTATTCTACTACTAACTCGGTAATAGCTTTGCCGTTTCATCATTTTCAGTGATCTGTAAAGATATATATTAAAACTACTAAGCATTTGAAAAATGCAAATTATATTTCTTTAGTATCAATCAAATGAAAAAAAAAGTGTTGTAATTATCATTTCCATTGTTTCCAATGGAAACTTCATGACGTTCACGTTACACCATGAAAATTTCATGTTTCTTTCGTTAATACATCGTTGCAATATTCGTTTGCAATTTTGGAATTTTCAAAAATGTTCACTGCTAGAGGGCAGAATTATAGTTTTCTAAAGATTCCAAAAGGGCGAATCATAATGTTTTACCAATTCTTATCTAACCTTAAAAAAGATTTTTTTCATTTCTCTCTGAATAAAAGCAATTATCTTCTGAAACAAAAAAATGTCTTTCCCCTCCACCCTCTATCTAAGAAGTCATTTCATTGTTGCCAATGGAAACATTATGGCGTTCACATTCCACGACCAAAATTTAAAATTTCTAGCTTAAATATGTAGTTTGCAATATTTATTTGAAATTTGCATATTTTTCCACCGTCAGAGGGCGCAATTATAGTTTTGAGAAGATTTAAAAATCATGAATCATCTAACCTAATAAAAATAAGAATAAATTTCTATCTAACCCAAAAAGAATTTTTCATTTATTTCTAAAAACAAACAATTTTCTGTTAAGACTAAAAAGGTGTGTTTTCTATCCCCTCTGGGTCTAAGGGGTCAATTAATTGATGCAATGGAAACTCCATGACCTTCACATTCCACCACCAAAAGTTCAAATTTCTGTTTTAAATACATCGCTTGCAATATTTGTTGGAAATTTTGGAATGTTCACATTTTTCCACCGCTAGAGGTCGTAATTATAACTTGAGAGAGATTCTGAAAGTGCATATCGTAATATTTCTTCAGTACCTATCCAACACAAAAAAGAATTTTTGATTTATCTATGTAAACAAAAAAGTTCGATGCCTACAGACAGACAGACGACAAAGCGAAACTATTATCTCGTTTTCTTTGAAAACGAGATAAAAAGGAGGAAGAATCACGTTTGAAATATATTTGAATTTGCTAAAATATGGATTTTTATACTGATCCAAGAAAAAATTGTTTCAAGTTTTAATACATAATATTTCAGATCAGTTAACCTTTTGGAATTTTATCGTCGTGCTCTCTTGTTGACAAAATGCATGATCTGTTGTGATCAGTATGTTGTCAGGGGGTAATGGAAGGTTTCACATTAGCTGATCATATCTCTGCAATATTTGTATTTGTTTCTGATAAGATCTGTTAAACTATTTCCTTCATTAACGACAGAACTTGAGTAAATAACCCTTTGAATCGAATGGTGCAACTTTCAATCCATCGTACTCGACCTTTGTGGAATGTTTACTTCGAAGGTTAGGAAACGTATATTGCAACTTGAGCTCAGTGTTTATCAGAGCTGCTAGGGCAAAGGTTACTGATTTGGGCGTATATAAAGGGTTGGTAAAGAAGGAAATTTATGTTTCTTCTGAACTCCAGTCTGCTGCTGCTTTGCCATTGCTGCTTCCGATTAGTGAGTTTTTAGCTTTAGTTGTTTGTTAATACTTAGATAATTTGAAAGGGAAGAAAAATTGTTCTTAGTTGATTTCAAATGACTATAATCGTTAAAGAGTAGATTATTTGAAAGGGAATTAAAATTGTATTTAGTTAATTTCAAGTGACTATAATCATTAAAGACTATAGACTTTGAAAATTAAGAAAAATTATTTAGAGCAGTGGTTCTCAACCTTTTATGTTTCTTGTACCCCTTATATAGATAAAACTATAGTTATAGTATAATAATGCCAACTTAGTGACTTTGTTACTAGATCTAGCGACTTTTGAGCTCTCACAGCGTATCGCAAAAAATTTTACCGCGTACCCCACGTTGAGAACCCCTGATTTAGAGTATAAAATGTGCAGTTTTAAATAGAAATTCCTGAACTTGAGTCGACCGATGATGAATGGAACTTAGAGTTGTTCAGTGTGAAAAGCGATCTGCAACAGAAAGTGAGTTTTCTGAGACTCTTCATACCAAACTTCAATGCACAGAGATTCATTATCCAATGTATACACCTATTCATCAGATTAGGACCCAGACCTGAAAAGGGTCCTTATGCTCCTGTGCATCAGAACCCTGAACTTCGTCCACCAAAGCCATCCTGCCCTATGTATGCTCCAGTGCATCAGACCCCTGAACTTCGTCCATCAAAGCGATCCTACCCTACCTATGCTCCAGTGCATCAGCCCCCTGAACCGTAAAAAAAGCGTTCCTACCCTACCTATATGCCTGTGCACCAGTCTGCTGTCCCTCGGTACATTGAAGTGATGTTACCCCACCTACACTCCTGTGCATCAACACTCTGAAATTTTGCCTGTGAAACGTCCATATGCTCCTGTTCATCAGAACTGTAGCTCTCGTATCCCACTTGTACTACTCAGACAATATAACCTCAACAAGGTGGTGCCTTGAAAACTAACCTACATTCCAGCCAGGCCTGATGATGGGTCAAAACCTGGTCCATTAATATCCGTGTCTAATGGCAATGACATCCCATCCAGGCCTGAAGATGGATCAAAACCTGGGTCTTCAAGATCTGTGTCTAAAACAAGGCAGTCTAATTTAAATTCATGGGTACTTAATGAAGTTCTAATGCTTCATCTTATAGTATAAAAAATGTAAGAAACTACAATTCGGTAAAGTTCAAAACTATGTTTGTCTCCATCACAGAAGAATTAAATGGTATGGAAAATGTAGAACCCATAATTTTGTTTCTGTTCTTTGCAGTTTACAGGAGTGCATGCTTTGGGGTCTCGTTCCTCAAGGTGATTACATACATATTAAACTTTGTTTCTGTTCATCAGATCTAAAAAACCCTATAAATCTTCCGATGATTCAGCTCACAGAATTAACAGGAAAGAGATTAATGGAGTCACTAGAAAGAGTCGTACAATCAAAAGTTTGAATTCCTCTGTGAAATTGACCGTGAATTTGACTTCGTTTGTAGCGGTATGAACAGGCTAGGGTGGAATTGAAGACCACAAAAGCGCTCATTAGTGAAAACAGACTCTTTTATTGTAAGTAAGCACACCATTCTACAAATCCTCAACAACGATCACATGTATTTAGCGAGGGCTTTAGTAGTGGCACGTGAATTAAATTTGAAGAAGCGAGAGAAACCCAATGTTTATCTCGAAGCTCATTGTTCCACCAGTCGGTTCCAATGAGCCATAACTGAGAAGCTTCATCAGGATGCAGGTGTTCTCATCGCCCCTTGTGGATTACAAGAAATTGAAGTTTTTCAGCAATTTATGTCACCAGAATACAGGGTAGTGGTGTATTCAGGGTGATGGTTATTCACTTATTTTTATAGGCCCTGATACTCCTGAATCAATTTTTTTTAATTATTTTCAAAGAACCATTTTGATATCATCACAAAACCTGCTGGTTTTTTTCTGGTTGTAATAGGTTCTGTACCAAATGTTTGAAAAAGTTAAGTAATCCAGGGCATACCTGTATTGGTACTTGGACTAGATGCCTATCTGAGAACTCTTATCACATTGGTGATCCTTTGCTGTGCTTGCAGTGTAATTCCTACTTTCATGGACCTGAATGCTTTGCAGCACATCTGGCATCGACCTGAGCTAAGCGACACTGATGAACAAAATCCACTTTATTCTTTGACATATCTGAGCGCCATTTTTGGTGAGAGGACGAATCCCGTTTTGTAGAACCCTGCAAAAACAACCAGATTGAACATGTATTTCGATGTGGAGACAGTTCAACTACACCAATTTTCCCATAGTGGGCGATACCGCCCTCTGGGGGGGCGGTGTAAGCATAAAGAAAGGGAAGATAAGAAAATTTTGAAAAATCGTTCGTACGTGTTTCATCTGTTTTGTAAAATAATTTTGAGGTGTTTTATTTACAACATCTTTCTTTACTATATTGTAGGACATAGGTAGAAATATACATACATAAAAGAACGCAAATTTCTCACTGCTTCTTTTTGTTTGTTCGCTTAAAGAAGGTAGATTTCCAGGGGGGCACTGAGTAATTTTTTTCTGAAAAGGGGGTGGTAGGACAAATAAGTTTGGGATCCTCTGAACTAGACGATGGAAATAAAACGGATCCTTTGCATATGTCACTTACTTTGAAGGCGATAAGTGGACTTGTGTTTTTTTTCCAGATGTGGAAAAATTTATGGACTGTCTTTTCAGTGAGAGTAGTCCAGGAATTCAGTGCTTTAAAGACATCAACATTTAAAGAATCAGTGCTTTAAACACATTTTACCCACTTGCTCCTTATAGTATCGCACATAGATCTCTGCAGAAGGTGGGAAGAATTTAACTCTCATGGCAGAAATGGAGTTTGATCAATACTCTCCTGAATTTGAAGTGAAGGGGTTCACCTGAATAAGTACGCAAAAAGATTCTCACACTCTCAAAAGAGTTTCTAGCAAGAGGATAATAATCAGGTTGTTGATACATGGCCACAATCACCTTGTTATTACTGGTTCTTACAGCAGGATTCACGACATGCAACAGTTTGCCGTGAATGTCACCTAGCAACTAAGAAGCAATTAAATCAGTGTAGATTATATATACCATAAATCCCTCTGTTTATATCAATGGGGTATTCTCCAATGATTTACTCATTGGATAGTCAAATTTGGTAAATCCTAACAATCTCACCTAATCCAGGGTTTCAATGAGGGAATTTAATGAAATGTAACTTGCCAGCAGTAATTATCATGTGGTTGGTCAGTTGGCTGAAGCAAAAGCTTTTCTCATCTTGTAGGTATTACCTGGTTCATTGCATCAAACAATGATTCAACAGTTACGTATCATCCTTGGAGCACCTTTCATTCGTGGAAAGTGCTTGGAGGAATAACGTAGAGGTAACAGTCATAATCTATTTCGAATGTTGCAGCATTAAAAAGATTGCTAACAAATCGATGGTAGAGGGGTTTGTCTACTTCTCAACACACACAAAGAAGCTTGATAACATTTGATTTTGGAAACATCACACCTTATCCTTCACTTGGTTTGAATACCATTGACCACCAGTGTGTGACACCATTATTTCTTTCGGGACTAGAGCAGAGAGATGAACCAACGATTCTTCAAGGTTGATTTTCCCTGCCCGTAGCTTAATTTTTCTGGTAATCATCAAATAAAACAGGAGCATAATAATATGTGTCATTGGACCCATCGACACTTTAACAGCTCACTGGGATGTCAACTTCTGCTAAACCCACTTTCCATTTTCCATAGAGGTGAACAGATTGTAATAGGTGAAGAGTGAAATCAGTATGTAAGTTGGGATAAATATCGTGACTAGCAGATGAAGGTAGGATCGAGTAGAAACTATCAGTTGTTTAGGTATCCAAGAGGGCTTTGGGTACCTTGGAGCTTTGGGTACATGACTAGGGCACATCGACCTTCTCTACTATTTTCTCAACAATGTAGTGGGAGGGTTCAGCCACCTTTTGTAGTTGTGATTTATAAAACACACCTTTCACCTCTTCAGAATTATGCACACGGTAAACAGGGGACTTAACGTGTAATATTTGAACCACTTTTAAAATTTCTTCTGTCCACAATTGACAGATTTCTTGAAAGGTACTTTCAGACTGGTTAATCGAACAGAATCGCCCACCTTAAATACCGGTTCCTCATTCCCGATAAGTTTACCATACAATCTCGTCATTTTGCAGAGTCATGTCTTTGAGAGCCTTATGTGTACTATGGATTGTGCCATTGTATCCCCTCACAACACGTAACACATCTAGATATCAGTACGTATTGTTTCTCATGTAGTACCTTCCCAGTTTCTCATGCAGGGTTCTGTTCAGTCGCTAGATCAGTGCTGCTTTCTTATCTGAGTAGCTGGCAAAGGTAAAGTAAACACACTGATAAACGTGAAGGATGTGGGTTCAGGACCAGTTGTGGAAAACAGTTTAAAAAAAAATTATAGTTCGTATTTTAAACAGTAGATGGCGCAGGAGTTCACATCGCCGTATTCTCCACCTCCTATATCACTGAATGATGGAGATGTACTTCTACACTGATGGATCTGTGGACTGGGAGAAGCAACGTGCTGCCTCTACCTTTGCCATCTCCGATACTGGCATCACCAGAGGTTTCCATCTCCCGCATCTAACCCTCTCCACCTGTGCAGAGCTTCATGCTATTCTTTAGGCTGCACTTTTCATCCTCAGCTTCGAGAATGGTAACTTTGTCATCCTCTATGACAGCAAGTCAGCCTTGGAAGCTCTCCATAAGCGAGATAGCAAGAGCTGCAACCCCTTCCTCATCCAGAAGATCATGGAGACTTGCACCAGTCTTCTGCTGGAATCACGGTCCATTTCCAGTGGATCCCTTCCCATGTAGGAATACCTGGAAATGAGCTCGCTGATCACACCGTGAAGGAAGCACTGGAGAGTCGGAGGTGTGTAACTAATTACCCTCTCAGCGACTGCAAGAGCTCTGCCTCACATCTGATGAGCCAGTTTCGTCTTGCTCAGTGGCAGAAGGACAGCAGCTGTTCCTCATTCAGGTACCTGGTTGAATCTTCTCTCACTGCTCCTAACCTCTGTAATCACAGGTCTGAGGAGGAGGGGCGGGGGTGGCTCAGTCAGTAGCGCGCCAGGCTCGTAATCTGTAGTTTCCAGGTTCGAGTCCCAGCTGGGTCAGCGTTGAGAGTTATCTCCGCAAAACTCCCCGCCCTGCCCACGGTCAGTAGGGGACACCGATGGGCTTGGAAAGGCCGCCGTCCGTCGGATGGGACGTTAAGCCGTGGCCCCGTGAGCGGGAGAGCCATACCCTGTGCACATTGAAGAACACGCTGGATGGCCTTGACGGGAGGCTACCATCTATCTCCCAACAGCTGTTCCAGTGGGTCCCCTCCCCCAACCTTCTCTGAGCCTTCGGGGTCCATGTGACCTGGCCATTTAGCCCATGGTGTGCAAAAAGTGCCGCTCAGAGGTAATACAACCCAACCCAGGTCTGAGGAGACCCTCCTTCGTCTCCGAGTTGGTGTCATCTACAGCAACTCTACACTTCACACTCTTGGCAGAGTGTACAGCCCAGACTGTGCCACTTGTAGCACAACTGAGACTGTATCACACATTCTGCTCAACTGCTTCCGCTACAATGCCGAACGAGAAGCTTTGTTCCAGGAGCTTCATGCTATTGGAACACCATTACCACTCTTCTTGGCAATAACGACAATGCGAAGCTGCAGCGAGAGCGCTTCCGTATGGTCACTGACTTCTTTCAGAACATTGGCCTCCTCTGCAAGGTCTAATGTCCTACATTTTACATTGTCCTGAATAGAGCCTTTTTTTTTTGAGGGATAGCTGAGAGGCAGATTCGTTTGCATCCGCTATCTCACTATTCCGTTGTGACTGGTGTAGGGAGCCTCTTCTTTGGAGGCTAATTTCACCATATCTAAAACACCTTGAACCTTAGAATATTACTAGATCTTCCCAATTGGTTTGGATGATGACGTTAGAATCGAAGATGGTGGAATTGTGACTTAGAATTATTTGGGACCTTCGGATGGGTTTGGGTAAATCAACCAGGAGGTCTTTAGAAAGGGGACGTGGCACTATCAAAGAAAAAAGGGAACTTTTGAAAAGAAGGCGTGGTCGAAAGTGCGATATCTGGAGACTTCCTGTTAAACTATTACGATTATTATATAGACATAGATCATGGACGTAAGAATAAGAGGAGACGCCCTAATGCGCCTTCCCTATCCAAGGTTGTGATGTAGCCGCAGGAGGGGAGTGGCCATGCTGATGCTTCCAAAACAAACTTTCTACTGCCACAATCAAGCCTACTTTTTGTACGTTTTGCTCACTTCTACTATGATGTTTACTACTACTATTAATTCTCCCTCTAAGAAAAGTGCATTTACATTATTTCGATTTAATATGATGTATTTTTCGGCAGTTAACATTCCTGTATTGAATAGCTGTAGCAGAGTATACCTTTTTCCGTTACATAACTATTACTTTTATTATACGTTTCATACAAATAGATGAATGTTAATGAATGGAATAATAATAAAAGAAATTATTAAATAATTTTTAAAATTTTACTATATGTGTCGGGGCTGGATCTAGAGGGAGTGGGGGGTAAAGGCCTATGCCACCACCACCCCTTTGACAATGCTACTAAGGGTAAAGGAGCTAAAAAATTGTAAACTTGTGCATATTTCATGAATTTCTGAAGAATTTTTAAAAGCAAAACATTGGGGGAAATGATATATTACAATGGAATCCGGTCTCTTGCCCCTCCCTTTCACTTTTTTTTTCCGGCTCTTGACTCTCCCCTATTTTGTTTATAACGGACCTGATAATATAGCGAAATTAAAATAACAAATCCCAAATACAACATGCTGTTTCCTCTTTTAACTAATTTTTTCTTATTCTACAAAAAAATAATAAAATAGAGTAGACTCTCTCTTATCCATCCCTTACAGGACAGGACCCCTGACTGGATGAACGAAAGGCCAGTTAATCCGAAAATTGTGTCGGAAAATAAAAACTTCAAATGTCAAAAACACTAACTGCACTTTATTAATAATTTGTTGTACAATATTAACAATTTACTCACACTCGATAAAGTCGGTGATTTTGTTTCTTTGAACTTAACTCTTTTTGCCTGCAAAGTCTTGCCATTTTTTAATAAATATCACATCAATCGCAGATGAGGCGTGTTGTTCAATGTATCTTACTGCAACATAAAAGCTTCTTTTCCTTCAATAGGGCTAACTTTATCTTCTTCTCTCCGCTTCTTCTTCGTAAAGGAATTTTTATGTGTACCTACAGCATTTGTACACACGACCACAGTGATTCTCTCATTGTTTTAAATCCTGATGCTGAGGTTTCTGAGGCGGGCGTAGCTCAGTCGGTAGCGTGCCAGGCTCGCAATCTGTAGTTCCTAGGTTTGAGTCCCAACTGGGTCAACGTTGGGATTTATGTATGCTAAAACCTCACCCGGCCCTAGTGAGAAAGGGAACACCTATAGCTTTGAAAAGGCTGCTATCCATTGTATGCGATTATGAGCCCGTATATAGGAGAGTTATTGGAGTGGTGTACCTCTGAGAAGCACCTCTTTGCATACAATGAGCGAAATGGCCATGTAACAATGACCTCAATGACTCAGAGAAGGTTGGGGGAAGGGAATCCACTGAACAGCTCTTAGCAGACAGATGGGATGCTCTTGTCAAAGCCATTCAGTGTGTTCTTTAATTGCAGTCTATGGCTCTCCTTCACATGGACCATGGTTCAATGTCCCATCTGATGGATGGCAGCCGCTCAATCCATTGATATCAACTTTCTGGCAGACGGCAGGTTTGGGATTAACAGATATAAATCTGATTGCTGAAATATTTGGGACTCTTAATGCGGAAGTATTTTTTTTTAAATAAATGAATTTTTCTTTACATTTTATATTCACCTGAGAAGGCCAAATATCCATATATGGATAGAATCCATATATGGATAATTCAACAATATAAAGGTAAAAAAAGCAAAATTTTTAATGTGCGCATTTTTTTCAAATTTTAATAAAATTTGTAAAGGAGTTAATGAATATCTCTGAAGGAAAATTATATTTATCATAAGAGAAACACTACTAATTTTGTGGTAAAAAAATAAATGAAACTAAAATCTATATCCGAATTACTTGCGAAACGAAACTGATTAGTGTATTGTTTTAAAAATAAGATACAATTAGGTTTTAATTAATACTAACGGGGAAAAAACTGGAAGACAAGCTAATTTTATTTTATGGTTTTTTTTTTGGTAAGAAATTTGAGCTAGTTTCATTTTATCAGTAAAATTACCTCAATGTGCTGGAAGGATTGCCATCCATCAGATGAGATATTAAACCATAGCTCTGTGTGGGAAAAGATCCACACCCTGTGCATGCTGAACAAAATGCTGGATAACCTTGATGGAAAGTTTCCATCTCCTATAACAGATGGCCTTGCGGCCTAACCCAATGGGTCTCCTTAGCCAATCTTCTCTTAGCCCTTGTGACATAGCCATTTACCCTATTGTGTGTAAAAAAGTGGTAATCAGACGTAAAAAAAATTCAAAACCCTCTAAATTTGTATAAGTATACACTCTGAAACTCCGGATGAAATGAAAATATCTTGAATGCATTATTATAATTTCCTGTTTAAAGCAAATATATCTGCCTGAATCCATCTACACTGGAAGACTTCCTCCAATGTAGAATCTGACGATGCCAGTAGGAGCATTCAGGTGCATGCGATGACCTCTGCTCAAGATAATCCACCAGCTGATAAATCATATCCTGTGACTTGGGGCTGTCACCCCAAAAACAAATAGAAAATATAGCGGAAGATTTTTCCCTCCACAGAAATCCACCAGTGCAGCAAATTCATGATCCATAATCAAGCTAAGAGCCATTATTCAGTTCAGGTTGGTATATATGATCAACACCAGGATCCTGTGTGGTTGTACCAATTCTCAGCAGGAAAAAAAGAAAAATAGCCATAGTTGTTCAGATCAGTAGGCCACACTAATCTGGCAGCCCTCATCTTCCGTTCCCTTTCACAAGAGAGTATCTCTTTTGAAAGCTACTAACGAAAATAAACCAGGAGAAGGTGGGGTCGGACATTAGTGCTAGGACTGGTCGGTTCTATAGGGCCCTAAAGAGTAGAAAATAAACCTAACGCATATCGATGGTACAATCAGTCACCGAGTTTGTATTTACTTCAAAGGAAGATAGGGCGCCGATTTACCTACTCAACAAGATTGCAAGCGATCTATCTTCCTTTGAAGTGAATACGAACTCAGTGACTGATTGCACCATCGATATGCTTTAGGTTTATATTCTGCTTTTAGGTATTCTTTAAATTTTTTAATATATTTATTTTTTTTACCTATGCTTTTCCAGTATTGCCCATACGTGAAAAGAAATATTGACATCCTCTCAGATGCATTTCTGTTGTGTTCCAACATATATAATTATTATCGACCAATTCCAATTCAGTTGTGGATATGAGTGCATTAATGAAAGGTTTCTTACAGCAAAATTTCAGACAAGCATTAAAGACTTCAATGTTATCTGCTGTTATGCCCCCACTGAGGATGCTGATGAGGATCAGTAGGATAGGTTTTACGGACAACTTCAGGATATTTTGAATTCTGTCAAGAAAGGAGATATTACCCTTGTTCTTGGTGACTTCAATGCCAAAGTTCGTACCGACTCTGACCTTTGGGGAGGAGTAATAGGCCCTTTTGGTATTGGTAGTTGCAATGGCAATGAGCAACTTCTCCTACAGGTAAGCAAATTCAATGGTTTCAGAATAACTAACACTAATTACAAACATTGCAACATACATAAGTACACATGGGTTTCACCTGATGAGCTGCATTAGAATATGATTGATTATATATTAATTAACAGCAAATGGGCTAGTTCTGTTAGAAATACCAGGGCATATAGGGGAGCTGAAATTGGATCTGACCATTACTTTTTTAAAAGTGTCTTGCGACTTAAACTTAAAAAGTGTTTTGCTAGGGTTAAAAATTTTACCTTTAATACTGAAGCTCTGAAAGACCCAGTTATAGCTAAAGCTTACCATGATAGGTTACTTAGTCATTATGACAGTCATGGTGTGCTTACTATTGCAGTTGAGGAAGAATGGGATCATTTTAAACAGACTTTTTTGGACACTAACAGTACTCTTTTAGGGAAAAAGGAGCAGAGGAGACAGAATTATTTAAGTGATAATTCACTTGAGCTTATTTCAGAAAGAAGGAACTGCGGGAATGTCCTTAATCAGTACCCTACTAGTCGTAATAGAAAGGATTACAGAGAGCTTAATAAACGTGTAAAGGATCAGTTAACTACTGATAATAATCTTTGATCTTCATGGCTTGGCTGACAAAGCTGAGGAAGCAGTTAGGCAGCGGAACAGCAGAGAGCTGTACCAGATAGTTAATGTTTTATGTGGTAGAAAACGGACAGGCATACAGGGATTGCAGGATAAATAAGGTAAGGTTATAGAAGGTGAGGATTCTGTCATGGCTAGGTGGGCTGAGCATTTCAGTGATGTTCTAAACAATGTGGTTAGTTCTACTCCCATTGTTTGTAATGATGATAGATATATTGGCAGCTTTAATGTTGGCCCTATAACACAATCTGAAGTTATTTTGGCTATTTCTAAACTTAAACTTCATAAATCCCCAGGGGTAGATGAAATTATTACAGAAATGCTCAGAGCCGGGAATGTTTCGGTTACCACTTGGATGACTGAAATTTTGAATAATTTTTATGATAAAGGCATGGTTCCTAAGGATTTTCCCAGAGCTATTGTTATCCCTATTTTCAAAAAAGGTGATCGCAGTTCTTGTGATAACTATAGGGGTATCAGCCTACTCTCTGTTCCAGGTAAAGTTCTTTCCATGATTGTGCTTAATAGAATTAAGAATCTGGTTGACAGTCAATTGCGTGATGAGCAATGTGGATTCAGAAGTGGTAGGGATGTGTGGATCCGAAATTTTCACTTAGGCAGATTCTTGAGAAATGTTTAGAGTTTCAGAAACCTTTGGTTGCTAGCTTTATTGATTTCAAAAAGGCTTTCGACTCTGTTGATCGCCACAATTTGTGGTTGATTGTGAGATCATATGGTATACCAGACAAGTTAGTTAACATAATGAAAGCTCTCTATAAATAACACTGAGTCATGTGTGAGAGTTGGTAAGTCTTGCAGCAATTGGTTTAGCATTACGTCTAGTGTTCGACAAGGGTGCATTTTGTCTCCTTTTCTCTTTAGATTGGTTATTGATTATGTTATGCGAAATTCACTTCAAGGGAAAGATTTTGGCCTTAAATGCACTGGAGATACGAAAATTTCTGATTTAGATTATGCTGATGATTTAGCCCTTTTGGCAAATGATGTTGATGAGATGAACTCTTTCATTCGAGCTGTTGATGAGACTGGTAGTAGAGTAGGTTTCGTTATAAACAGAGAGAAAACTAAAGTGGTGAAAATTGGTCAGGCAGGTTGTGATTCAGTTAATCTGAATGGTTGCAGTCTTGAGCGGGTGTCACAGTTTAATTACCTTGGGAGCTATGTAACAGATACTGGTGATGTGTGGCATGAGATTAACAGACGAATAGGTATTGCTGCCGGACTTTTAAGAATCTATAGAGATTGTGGAGAAATAGGCGTATACACCTAAAGACTAAAATTAGACTGTATAATAGTTTGGTTCTTTCTAGGGTTAGTTATAGTAGTGAAACTTGGACGCTGTGTAAACAAGGTAATAGTAAACTAGATGCTTTTGATTCTAGATGCTTACGCAGTATCTTGGGTATTAGGTGGTTTAACTTTGTAACTAATGATGAGGTTAGGCAAAGGAGTCTGCAACCTCCTTTAAGCAGCATATTGTGCAGAGAGAGACTCCGCTGGTTTGGCCATGTTGCCCGTATGGATAATTATAGATTGGCGAATAGGGTTATGAACAGTGTGCCTAGAGGCCTCAGAAGGAGGGGGAGACCTAGGATGCGGTGGGCAGACAATGTCAAACAGGACCTTGTTAGAATTGGTGTGCAGTGGCCGGATGCAGCAGATGTAGCTCAGGACAGATATGCTTGAAAAATTAAACTGCGCGGTCTGGTTGGACCTCCGTAGCCCATGGCTGCTTGAGGATGATGATGATGTCATCAGTAAAGTATAACAGCAAATCACTCCATTTTAAAAACATAACTCCTGAAGTCGTGCTTGCCTTGCATATGTAACTATGATATGCATAAATATCAACCTAGGCAGAAAATGAAACATTTTTTTTTTCATTTAAAAAAATTAAGTCTTTTTGAAAATCGTTTGAAAATTGACTCGTGATTATCCAGTGTCGAAGTAACGGGAAGTTGAAAAAATTCATGTTTCTATATACCTATCGATAATTATATATCAATTTTATGTCTGTCTTCTTTTTGTCCTTTTTTTAAAGAAATATTTGGAAAAATTCTTATTTCATATTTTCAACATCTGGTAACCATACCTTTACATTTTTCTGGACTCTGCTAATTGTAGTTTGTGCCAACGAATTCTTCACGGCTTTCATTGGCAGAATCTTCAAGCCACGGCTTAACGTCCCATCTGATAGACTGTCCAAGCCCATCGGTGTCCCTTACTGACCGGCAGGAGGGGGGTGGGGAGTTTTGTGGAGATAAATCTCAATGCTGACCCAGCTAGGACTCGAATCTGGGAACTACAGATTTCGTGCCTGGCGGGTACGATAGCACCGCCGACCCCTGGAGGGGGAGGAGATCGAGTATAATGATATTTATGCCAAATGAAAGCTTGCGACATTAGATCTACTCCACACTTTAGAAAGTTTCAGACTAGAGCAACGTCGGGTAAATCTGCTAATAATATGATGATTGGACAAAAGCTAAAAAAAGAGAAAAAAGAGACTGAAATATTAAAACACTCCCCAAATTTTCTTTATAGTGTAATGTAGTGTGTGAAAGGTAGCCTCAAACCATTCAAAAATTTAAAATAATTATTATTTATTAGACCACATGAAGTCTCAACCTGCTAACCATAGGAAGCGCCATCGCCATCGCCAAAGGTCAGTATGAATCAATTGTTTGTGAATCTCTTTCTTTCTGAAATGACCCTCTGATTCAAAGGTCAGTGTTTTCGAGGAACTTCACCAGTGGTGACAAAGCTTTTTGCTAACATTTTTATATATCATAATCATCCTTCAAGATATTTCGTATGAATCATCCATATCTGACGAGAGAGCGAGGAAAGGATGACACATAGGGTCAAAGTTCATGTCCCTTAATTTGAACCACTATTAGTCGTATAAGAGAAAAGTATAAATTGCCCAAGATCACTCAGTGATCTTGGATAGCTTGTTCGACCTAATAACAATTCTCTTTAGAGTATGAAGTTTACGGGACCATGTCGCAAACACAGCGTGGGATGCGTCTTAACCTACTCTCGCTCACTAAATTTTAACTGTTTACATTGGTAGCAATAATTTCACATCTACACCCTAGAGGTGATGGACGCAACTCTTTTGTTTTAACAAATCGGTAAAAAATTCTTTATGTTTAGTAGTTAATTTTAAAATATTCCCCTTTGCATTTGCCAAATTCTCAATTAGAATTTCTACTGTTGGAGGATGCTAAAGCGGAAAATAATAAACTTCATTCTGCTTGAAAACGAGTACCCATATTCCCTGGAGGTGTATATTTTTCATCTATTTCTATTGTGTTAAATGGTGTATATTTCACTTCCTATTTCAGAATAACTAACACTTATTACAAACACTGCGACATACATAAGTACACTTGGGTTTCACCTGATGGGCAGCATAGGAATATGATTGATTATACATTAATTAACAGCAAATGGGCTAGTTCTGTTAGGAATACCAGGTCATATAGGGGAGCTGAAATTGGATCTGACCACTACCTTGTTAAAAGTGTCTTACAACTTAAACTTAAGAAGTGTTGTGCTCGGGTTAAAAATTTTACCTATAATACTGAAGCTCTGAAAGACTCAGTTACAGCTAAAGCTTACCATGATAGGTTACTTAGTCATTATGACAGTCATAGTTTGCTTACTATTTAAGTTGAGGAAGAGTGGGGCCATTTTAAACAGGCGTTTTTGGAAACTAACAGTACTCTTTTAGGAAAAAAACGAGCAGAGGAGACAGAATTATTTGAGTGATAAGGCACTTAAGCTTATTTCTGAGAGAATAAACTGCAGGAATGTTCTTAATACCCAACTAGTCCTAATAGAAAGCATTAGAGAGAGCTTAATAAACATGTAAAGAAACAGTTAGCTGCTGATAAGAATGTTTGGTTTGATGACTTGGCTGACAAAGCTGAGGAAGCAGACAGCAAAACAGCAGAGAGCTGTACCAGATAGTTAATGTTTTGTGTCGTAGAAAACGGAGAGGTATACAGGGATTGAAGGATAAAGGTTATAGAAGGTGAGGATTCTGTAATGGCTAGGTGTGCTGAGCATTTCAGTGATGTTCTACACAATGTGGTTAGTTCTCCCATTGTAATGATGATAGATGCAATGGTAACTTTAATGTTGGCCCTATAACGCAATCTGAAGTTATTTTGGCTATAACTTAAACTAAATAAATTCCCAGGGGTTGAGTTTTTGGGTTGGGTTGTTTTACCTCTGAGCACACAATTTTACCTTTTTTGCACACAATGGGCTAAATGGCCAGGTCACATGGGCCTCGAAGGCTCAGAAAAGGTTGGGGGAGGGTACCCACTGGAATAGCTGTTGGGAGACAGATGGTTGTCTCCCGTCAAGGCCATCCAGCGTGTTCTTTAACGTGCACAGGGTATGGCTCTCCCGCACACAGGGCCACGGCTTAACGTCCCATCCGACGGACGGCGGCCTTTCCAAGCCCATCGGTGTCCCCTATTGACCGTGGGCAGGGCGGGGAATATTTGCGGAGATAAATCTCAACGCTGACACAGCTGGGACTCGAACCTAGGAACTACAGATTACGAGCCTGGCGCGCTACCGACTGAGCCCCCCCCGCCCCCCAGTGGTTGAGGAAATTACTACGGAAATGCTTAGAGCTGGGAATGTTTCGGTTACCACTTGGACGACTGAAATTTTGAATATCTTTTATGATAAAGGCATGGTTCCTAAGGATTTTACCAGAGCAATTATTATCACAATTTTCAAAAAAGGTGATCGCAGTTCTTGTGATAACTATAGGGGTATCAGCCTACTCTCTGTTCCAGGTAAAGTTCTTTCCATGATTGTGCTTAATAGAATTAAGAATCTGGTTGACAGTCAATTGCGTGATGAGCAATGTGAATTCAGAAGTGGTAGGGATGTGTGGATCCGAAATTTTCACTTCGGCAGATTCTTGAGAAATGTTTAGAGTTTCAGAAACCTTTGGTTGCTAGCTTTATTGATTTCAAAAAGGCTTTCGACTCTGTTGATCGCCACAATTTGTGGTTGATTGTGAGATCATATGATATACCAGACAAGTTAGTTAACATAATGAAAGCTCTCTATAAATAACACTGAGTCATGTGTGAGAGTTGGTAAGTTTTGTAGCAATTGGTTTAACATTACTTCTGGTGTTCGACAAGGGTGCATTTTGTCTCCCTTTCTCTTTAGCTTGGTTATTGATTATGTTATGCGAAATTCACTTCAAGGGAAAGATTTTGGCCGTAAATGGACTAGAGATATGAAAATTTCTGATTTGGATTATGCTTATGATTTAGCCCTTTTGGCAAATGATGTTGATGAGATGAACTCTTTCATTCGAGCTGTTGATGAGACTGGTAGTAGAGTAGGTTTGGTTATAAACAGAGAGAAAGCTAAAGTGATGAAAATTGGTCAGGTAGGTTGTGATTCAGTTCATCTGAATGGTTGCAGTCTTGAGCGGTGTCATAGTTTAATTAACTTGGGAGCTATGTAAGAGATATTGGTGATGTGATTAACAGACGAATAGGGATTGCCTGCCAGGACTTTTAAGAATCTAAGGAGATTGTGGAGAAATAGGCGTATTATACACTTAAAGACTAAATTAGACTGTATAATAGTTTGGTTCTTTCTAGGGTTACTTATGGTAGTGAAACCTGGACGCTGTGTAAACAAGATAACAGGAAACTAGATGCTTTTGATTCTAGATGCTTACGGGTATTAGTGGGTTTAATAATATCTTGGGCATTCGGGTATTAGGTTATTATTATAACATAATCTTGGGTATTAGGTGGTTTAACTTTGTAACTAATGATGAGGTTAGGCAAAGGAGTCTGCAACCTCCTTTAAGCAGCATATTGTGCAGAGAGAGACTCCGCTGGTTTGCCATTTTGCCCTTATGGATAATAATAGATTGGAGAATAGGGTTATGAATAGTGTGACTAGAGGCCTCAGAAGGAGGGGGAGACCTAGAATGCGGGGGGGCAGACAATGTCAAACAGGACCTTGTTAGAATTGGTGTGCAGTTGTCGGATGCAGCAGATGATAGATATGCTTGGAGAATTAAACTGCACAGTGTGGTTGGACCTCCGTAGCCTATGGCTGCTTGATGGTGATTAAAGTGTGGATAGCCATGATGATGAAGCTGACATATATTATGTTACCAGATGTTAGAGTTCTAAAAGGAAGACAGAAAAGGTAGGACAAAAGAGGACATGCTTTCAATTTGATAAATAATATAGGTTTTTCGTACCAAGTTTTATTTCAAGTACCGACTAACAGTTTAGCTAGTAAAAGGCATAATTATAATTATTCAGTACACTTCAAAATATATGACGTGCCAATTTTTATTCGTACTTGATAAGCAATCAAGAATTATTTGACCTTAAGTGGCCTACTGAGTAGTAACTATCTGCTGTTGTAGGAGGCAAACTTGATGTGTATGGCTTATACGAGCTAGGAGTAGTTCCTTAATTCCTTCATTGCCCTTTTATGTTGCAAATAAAAAATAAAACTGCTGTCAACTTTCATATCTCCAAATATTGGTGAATTGAAGCAATATTTTATGGAATTTTCTAAAGCGAAAACTTTTCTCAAACTGCCATAGCAAATTGCATATTGAGATTAAATATCCCATTGAGATTATTATATTGAGATTACAGAAAATAAAAAATAAAAAATACCCCCTCAAGCAGCTGCTTGCCACAGAGATCTGACAGGAGCCTGTCAGTTTATATGCCACAGTAGAAGGTCTGAGGGGATGGCAGGACCTCAGCAGAAAAACGACACAAACATCCATGTCTTACCCAGGGCTCGAACCCAGGTCCCTTAGATCAGTAGCCAAGCGTGCTAACCACTCGGCCACGGGATGGCATTACAGAAAATACAATATATAATAAAAGAAGTTGTCTGTGCAAAGCCGTCTGAAGAGAAAGCCTGATGTCCCGTGACCCTCACACTAATGACGTCAGAAGCGGAGTCCGTTCATCGCATCATAGCTTTCCGTCAGTGGAACTTATTTGTTTCTCTTCGATTGTGCATTTTTTGAATGATTTAATTTCTTCAATTGAATTGAATGAAATATCAATTATAAAGCAAATTATAATAAATGCGGAGAAGCATTTCATTCTTGCAGAAATATTTCGCACAGACATAAAAAAAAAGTTATTTCTCGATGTCAAAAATATTCAATACACATATTATCTAGATATACTTAAACATTTTTTTATTAATTATATTTAATTGTAAACAATATTTCTAAGAAAACGGGATACACCCGAATATTAAAGCAAAATTTCATCATTTTGTTAACAGATTTTAGAACAATATATGAGCAACATTATCATAAATATTGGTTATGATAATTTTTTTTTATTCTCATGTTAACAAAATATATTCATACTATGTCAGATAAGGTTTAACAATCGTCATAAATATCACATATACAGTCTCTCACTAAAAGTATGGTTACATTCCATATAAAACTTTTAAATCACGCATAATTTAGGTTCTAAGTAGAAAGCTACTGAGATCAGAATTTCATTCACAGCTGATGAAATGATTAGTGCAATTTAATTAGTTTATTAATAAGACTATAATTTTCTTATTACTAAGTTTAAAATCAGCAGTATCACATAATTCAAATAAAGCCAATAGAAACACCAAAACAAGACTTGATTAACAAATATGATGACATGGAATATGATGAGGAAATTATTACAAAGATTACATTGAAATATTTACAACTAAATATATTAAAAACCTCAAAAGAATTAAGTTTTGCTTCAGATATAAGGTCAGTATGAATCTGCAAGACAATCATTTCAAATAATGTTAAATGAATAAAAAAAATTAATATTGCTAACAGTGACTATACATAATCAAACAAGAGAACTAAATATTTGAAGTCCACATCAAATATACAAAATATAACTTAATCATATGGTATGCTTCAGAAAATATTTGTGATGATAACATTGAAGTAACATTAATGTAACATTGAAGAGTGTTCCATAATAACAAGAAATATAACCCATACAGCTTATTCAGAAAAATTATAGCATTGAATGCTATTGACCGAGATTTCATGATAGTAAGTAAATAAGATAAATAAATACCCCCTCAAGCAGCTGCTTGCCACAGATTTCTGACAGGAGCCTGTCAGTTTATATCCCATAGTAGAAGGTCTGAGAGGATGGCAGGCCCTCAGCAGAAAAACGACACAAACAGCCATGCCTTACCCGGGGCTCGAACCCAGGTCCCTTAGATCAGTAGCCAAGCGTGCTGACCACTCAGCCATGGGACGGCTACAATACATAAATATTTGAAATCTGCGTCAAATATCTATATATAACTCAATCAAATTGTATACTTCAAAAAATAGCTTGTAACAACCAATGTCTATCACTGACATATACCAGTAGAGCAATGAAATTTCAAGAAATAGAATGTATGACCAGTATATCATTGTGTTACTGAAACTTAACAAACAAAAATTACAAAATTCACTGCAACAGCCAGGAGTATTACATAATCACGAAAATTATAGCTGATATAGCTTAACATTAAGAAAAATATATATTGATGAATATGAGCATTGTATTATTGTCTTACTAAAGCTTATACAATAATATATTGACATATAAATAAGTTGCAGAATGCAGTGCAACATCCAGGAGATTATCATAACCACAAGAAATATAACACTGCAGCTTGTTAAGGAAAATGTTAACATTGAATACCATATACTGATGATAGTAACTAACAGAAATAATTATTTGAATACCAATGATAAATAAATAATATGTATGCTTCCAAAAATAGTTTGTGGTTAGTAATGTCTGTCATTGAGGTATATCACTAGATATAAATGAATAAGTACACCAATGGGAACCCCATATTATTGCCTTACTGAAGTTTCTAACAGAATTCATAATAATATAACAAAAATTACGGATTTCAGTGCAACATTAAAGAATGCCCCATAATAAAAAGAAATATAGCCCATGCAGCTTATTAAGGAAAATATAAATAAACAATGTAATCTTTGTAATACGTTGAATACCATATACTGCTGATAGTAAATAAGACAAATAATTATTTGAATACCACATCAAGTGAACCAATGTTTATCATTTTAGACATGACTTGTACACCAGTAAATTTTAACAGATAGAGATAACAGATAGCATATGTTCAATGATTTCACCAAAGTGCTTAGTTTTCTTTTGGATGATTTTTTTGGGTGCATATTTGGATTGGGTGTAATTACGCATATACATATTTCAATATAATATTATGTAACAAATCAATTATTTTATTCCCACATGGACACTGAAAATCTGTGCTAAATACTGTTTCTTTTTTCAACACCTACTTTACAATATTAACATATGTCAATAATTGATTTTTGCAGTTCAAAAATTGCTGCGCTGTATTATTAGATATCAGTATTTGTTAAACAGCATAGCATAATATTCCCACATTTATTGAAACTTCAGTAGAATAGGTAACCAACCCTCCATGGTAACACATATTAATTAATTGCTGAGGTACATCCAATACTAAATCTCTTTGGTTGTTAAATGATCAACACAGGTAACACAAAATGTTTTCTTTTTTATATTGTGGCATGCATAGCCAACAGTATATATAATGTTTTCTTTTTTATATTGTGGCATGCATAGCCAACAGTATATATAATGTTTTCTTTTTTTATATTGTGGCATGCATAGCCAACAGTATATATAATGTTTTCTTTTTTATATTGTGGCATGCATAGCCAACAGTATATATAATGTTATTTACCTCATCTTGTGTTAGTTCTAAATTAATATGTGTATTAACATATGATTTGACAAAATTTGTTTCACTATCATCTAATTGGATATCAGCAGTGTCATTTACAAAGAAAGAGCAGAGATCAGAAACAGATATTTCCCCAAATTTTGCTGATTTAAGCTTTAGTAAGCTTGTTATTTTTAATTTTTTTTTTCCAGCCTCGCATATATGTTGTAAAGACATGGTAATTACACCTACTTAGCTGTCGCTACTGACAGAAGCTGGCTTCCAATTTGTGTGTTTGGAATTTTCCAAGCAGAATAAATTTCCTAATACAAATAATAATAAAAATAATTTGTATTAGGTGATTAGGAATAAATTTCCTAATCACCTAATACAAAGTGTAGAAGTCGTATAAATGATTTGGCGGTGTGAATAACAGAATCAAATGACTCTTTGCTTACGCCTCCATGATGTTTTCCAACCATGAAACGAACTGTTTCAGAAATTTAACTTGTGAATCTTCAATCGAATAGATTTGAAACATATTATGATTTTTTTTTCTAATCCTTTTGTTACATGATTTCTCATTTACTATTTCCCACCAATCTTTTATGATAGACAGAAAAGCTGCAGTGCCTTTCCAATCCTCCCATAGAGGATTACCATGTTTTGGACCAAGCAATTCCAAAGCATTGATGTTAGACCTGTCAAACGCTTTTAAACACCAATTCAATTTCACATTTTGTTTCTGAACGTTTGATGGGTATAATGCATTTTCAGTCAAAAGATAGCCATATTTAACAACAGACTTTTTTTCCTCTAAATTGTAGTCATCTACCAACTACTGAAATTTTGCTGATGTTTTTTCTGCTTTGTTATTTAAATCAGGTATTACAAAATGTTTTGTTTGGACTAACCAGTTATTTCGCACACGTTTTAACAAATGAACAGTATCAATAAGCAAATAAAGTGGTCAAAAGGATGTGATGCCAATGGTTCTGGAAATTAACTATCATTGCGAAATAAATCAAACATTTTTCTATTAATTGAATTGTTATCAGTAATAATACTTAAACCATGATAACCAATTTCCTCAATGGCAAAAATACATTTCCTAGTGTGATCAAATAAGTTTTCTGCTGCTAAAGATTTTACTGGTAAGAAAGATATTCTTATTATTTGAAAACACTGATAATAACGTAATGGCATGTACAGAATGTGCTAGATTATCAATAGTGTTGTATGAAGTACTCAGTATTCTTCCAGCTTTGTACTGAAAAGTTGGTTGAATATGAATTTCATCAATAAGTTATTATTTTCTTCCTTTGATTTAAAAGTAATACCTTTTTTTTTCAAATAATACACGATGTCATCATCAGAACCAGATGAACTTATAATATCCCCTGACATTCTCCTTAATAACTGAGAATGTGGAAGCCGTTTAATTCCACACTGGCGTACAAATTCATAGAAAGCTGGAGATTTCATAAACAGAGTATGCAAATGGCAGCGTAACAGATAAATATGCAAAATGGTTTGGTGGCACATTAAATAAATTTAATTGTTCAATGATAAAAGATACTGAATTCATTCTATCAACATACTCATTAGAGTTGTCTTTTAAATAGTTCAACATTTTGGTTAAGCAATAACAACGGAGTTTATGATAAAAGTGCAATAATTAGAATTAATAACATTATCTAGAGCTAAATTTTTAATAGTCGGAAGTATATGAAGAATTTCATCCTAAGATTGCAAACAATGTGTGAAATATCCCAATTTTTTCTTTCGAAATTTCTAAATTATCAATATAAGTATTATATGATAAATTATTACTTATACGAATATAATCTTTTACCTGAGGTGGAAGCTTTTCATTTTCTAATAAAATGAACTCCACCTTATTGGTATTTTTGACACAAATCCAATTATTGCAAATATTTTTTTCCTTTGTAACAAATTTTAACAAATCATTAAAATCTTAATATTATTGCTTTGTGCCAAATTCTCAATATCACCCAGAAATTGAGCTTTATACACCTTATTTATACACCTCTTTTTTTCTGGGCATGTTACTCTTGTTGAGCTACTAATAAAAATAATAAATACCCCCTCAAGCAGCTGCTTGCCACAGAGGTCTGACAGGAGCCTGTCAGTTTATATGCCACAGTAGGCTTCAGATAAATATGAAGTCTGGTTTGGAAAGATACTAGGATATGCATCTACAGCTAATTTTGGTGTGCCTCGTAAGACTTTTAAAGGGCCTTTATCACCGGGAAGTTCATCATAATATGTTATGAGCTTATCTTCAAAGTGTTTTTGGCACACGACACTCTCCTTATAAAATCCATGGAAATTTTTTCAGCCATGAGTCGTCCCGTGCCCGAGTGGTTAGCACGCTTGGCTACTGATCTGAGGAACCTGGATTCGAGCCTCAGGTAAGGCATGGATGTATGTGTCGTTTTTCTGCTGAGGTCCTGCCATCCTTTCGGACCTTCTACTATGGCATATAAACTGACAGCTTCCTGTCAGACCTCTGTGGCAAGTAGCTGCTTGAAGAGGTATATATTATTTTATAGTTGTTTTGCAGTTTCGTCTTTAGGAAAACGAAATCTTGCATATGGCCATCCACCATAATTACTACGGCAGCCAGGAACACAACATATACATGGCATGATAATAATTACTATAAATATACTTCAATTTTAACAATATTATAAACAATATATATATATATAAAATATAAATGTAATATTTATCTATAAAATGGAATAAAGAAATAACATCTAAAGACAAAGGAAGAGTGTGATAGCAATGGCGTGCATGCAATGCACGCCATTGCTATCATGAATAAAACTATAAATAAAGCAAACAATTAATAATTAAGATACAAGCTTCGACTGGCATCTGATGGCACAGGCCAAATTACGTAACATCAGGCTTTCCCTTCAGACTGCTTTGGTCTGTGGCAACCATAACTCATTGGAAAATCAACGTACATGCTCCAAATTTTCAGATAATGTTTCAGGTTGTGGTCTGGATTGCAATCCAAATTTCAGGTCGAAAGTCCAAAAGGGGGGCTTGCTAAAAGCAAAAATATTTACCACGCTATTCCTACGGGAAAAGATAAACGATAATCGCCTGTAAAATATATTGTTGACATTTACTGCTCCCTAACTCTTAAAGTAAAGAGTTAAAATATTTAATTTTCTGCTGCAAATCTGATGGCTTTGCCAGATTCCCGACATTTCCAAATGCATTATTGAAGCGGTCCATTGCATCTAGAGGCCCTATGCATCTAGGTTGGATTGGGAAGGTTAGGTAGGTTATTGCATTTAGGTTGGCTATCTCAAAATTGAACGCCATGTTTTGTCGTCGCTCGGATTGTTTAGCGTGCATAGCTGAATGTATTGCCCGGTACTTATGAATTCCGGAAAAGGGTAGGATAATATTTGATACAGATTTCAGTGTTCATGATTGGAAGCACTTTTAAAAATGGCTAAAAAAAGTAAATTTTAGGGCTTTTTTTTAAAAAAAAGATATAATTTCGCTTTGTTGTCTGTCCGTCTGTAGACATCGAACTTTTTTGTTTATACAGATAAAAAATTCTTTTTGTGTTAGATAGGTATTAATGATACATTACGATTTCCATTTTTCGAATCTCCCAAAAGTTATAACTGCGCCCTCTAACGGTGGAAAAATTTAAAATTCCAAAATATCAAATGAATATTCCAAACGATGTAGTTATGTTAGAAGTTTTTAAATTTTGGTGTTGAAATGTGAAGGTTACCATTGGCAACAATCACTTGACACTTAAGACCCCGGGGGGGGGGGGAGGTGAATGCAACGTTTTTTGTTTTAACAGAAAATTGTATGTTTTTATAGATAAATTTAAAAATTTTTTGGTTCCACAGGTATTGATGAAATATTACAATTTGCATTTTGGAAATTTCCCAAAAGGTATAATTGCGCTCTCTAACGGCGAAAAAAAAATTGAAAAATCCCAAAATTTAAAACGAATATTGCGAACGATGTAGTTACGCTAGAAATTTGAAATTTTGGTCATCAAATGTGACAGTTTTGAAAATTCCATTGACAATAATGAGTTGGTAGGTTGGGTTATTTTACCTCTGAGCGGCACTTTTTTGAATACCATGGGCTAAATTGCCAGGTTACATGGACCCCGAAGGCTCAGAGAAGGTTGGGGGAGGGGACCCACTGGAACAGCTGTTGGGAGACAGATGGTAGCCTCCCGTCAAGGCCATCCAACGTGTCCTTTAACGTGCACAGGGTATGGTTCTCCCGCAAACGGGGACACTGCTTAACGTCCCATCTGACGGACGGCAGTCTTTCCAAGTCCATCAGTGTCCCCTACTGACTGTGGACAGGACGGGAATTTTGCAGAGAAAATCTCAACTCTGACCTAGCTGCGGCTGAAACCTGGGAACTACAGATTATGAATCCTGGCACGCTACCAACTGAGGCCCTCACGCCCCCCCCAAAGGTAGGTAAGAAACTGAACGGTTTTGTTTTAAGAGATAATTGGAAACTTCTTTTTTAGTCGATCACTAATGAAGTGTAATTCGCATTTTCAAAGGTAGTTTTAATTTATATCATTAGAGATCATTAAATATCGAAACTGCAAAACTTTTAACGAATGTTTCAAGTGTTCTGTTTATGGTAGAAATTTCGGCGTGTAGAATTCTGTTATGGTAGAAATTCCACTGACAACAATGATCTGCCCACTATTTTCGGAAAAACGAGAGAAAAGCAACTTTTTAAATTAAGAACTTAAAGACAAATACTTTTATGTTTTATTAGTACTAATGAAATACTACTATGTTCATTTCCCTCATCATATATTAAAAATAAATAACCCCTCAAGCAGCTGCTTGTGTAGAGGTCTGACAGGAGCCTGCCAGTTTATACGCCATAGTAGGTCCATGACGATGGTGGGACCTTAACAGAAAAACAACACATATATCCATAATTAAAGCTTTTAAGGAGTAAAAAAAGTAGTCAAAGGAAGAACTTCCTACTCTTTGGAAATGAGATTTCCATTTGCGCCAGAGGCGATATATGTTCTTCTAGTTATTTTGCACTTTCAAGTACCCTCTGACAATGGAAATTCGAACTACTTTATAAATGAGTAAATAAACTATTAATATTTTTTTAGTACCTGTAAGGAAAGTTTTCCATATATCTCTTAAAGCAGAAAAGTTGCATTTTACCAACGGGAGAAATCATTACTGTTTGTAAACCAGTTGATCATTATTATTTATGACCAAAAATTTAAGTTTCTAGCACAAAATAGATCATTTGCAATATTTATTTAAAGATTAAATAAAGATTTAGTATTTTCCAGCTTTTTTTCGCTGCTAGAGGTCGCCTTTCGAGTTTTTATTCACCGCCTTTAGCACTCTCTAACACTGGAAATTCCAACTGATGGGTATTCGAAAAATGTAAACATTAATATTTTTGTGGAAAAAAATTTCGTCAACATACGGGATTCGAACCGCCATATCTCCAGGAACATGCCAGAGTATGCTAACTTGTTGAACTAACGCCGGCTTTTTTCACAAAAAATAATTTATTGATTTATAGACGTTTAAACGTCTACAGGTAACGCTGAGATTATAAAATATTGATTAAATCATTAATATTTTGTTAGTGCCTGTAAAACAAAAAGTAAAATATATATATATATTGTTTCGTTTATCTCTTTAGAAAAAGTTTCATTTTCGCACCCCCTTTTGGCTAAGACGGCAAAGTCTTTTTGCCATTGTAAGCCTTCGGACTATAATACTATACTATCAAAATTTCAGATTTCCAACGTAAATAGTTTGTAATATTCGTTTGAAATTTTAGCATTTTCCATCTTTTTTTCATCGCTAGAGGGCGCTATTAAAGTTATTGAAAATTGCGAATCGCAATATTTGTTCGACACCTATCCAACCCGAAAAGAATTTTTTATTTAGCTCCAAAAGTAAAAAAAAAATGATTGTGTATAGATGGACAGACAACAGTAACAGAGAGACAGATAGGCGAACAAGTATTGGCATAGGCAGACGAGAAAGTGAAAACATTAGCTCGTTTTCCAAACGAACCTTAAAAGAAATTATTTGTTAGTTTTCAGTTAGCTCATTACACTTTTGCAGCCGATTGCCGTCTTCTGATGGAGTTTCTTGGAAAGAATATTAATTTATTTCTTTGAGTGAAATTTTTACACCCAAATACAGCGCAGTGAGGCATTCATAAAATATGACAGCTTTTATAGAGAAAAAAAGTGGTAAAAATATATAATACTATAACAACTGAGAAGTTTCAACTAGGAACGCCCACTAACGACATAGGCTTTCGTCTCACGGTACGACAAAACATGGCGCCCATAAACCACGTGACTCAATCAACCAAGGGTAGTGAATCAGTGAGATGGCCAGCCTCTAACTATACAGGACATCTAATTGCATCTAGCGACATGATTTTCTAACCAAACATGGGGTCGGGCAGCGGGAACCTACCTACGAAATTCGGGACCTTTCGGTGAAGTACGTCGGGAACAACAGAATGCCAAAATCTGACGAAATAAATATCTCGATCGTTTGCCACGGGCTCTGAGAGCGCGCCGCCGAGTCAGCAATGACCTTTGCAGCACCGGGAAATTCTTCGTATTCAAACTGTGTAAAATGTCGGGGTGAGGGATACAAAACTAACCATTAATGCAGGAAACAACAGAATATGCAGATTAAAAGTGAGACATCAGCTGTCACAATTTGTGTAGAAACGAAGCCATGGGCCAAATGGAAACTTGATTTTTAAACCAATCAGCAAGGGATACTGTGCACGAAATTTGGACCGTGTGGACGAATATCACTGGAGCCATAGGGTAGTAAAATCTGTGGTAACCAGTGGTGAAAGTAGATTATAGTTCTTACAGGTAAGATTCAAAGCATAGCTATGTGTGGAAAATCACAAATAGGCGGACATCCCACTGAAGTAATGAAACAGGTGAAGTGTATGGCCTTGAAAGCACAGTGTCCTTTATTTTCTTTCTCCCTATGTTTTCAGCAAATAGGGAATGATTTATATCATTCGCTATTGCATATACCATTTGCTATACAAAATAGCGATGGATTTCTAATGTGAAGAAATATTAATATACCTAAATACTTGCTTAATCCGTGGTATTATTGGATTTCAGCCTTATTGAAAAAAATAATATGTAGAAGTTTTTAAAATTATTTTAGGACTAAAAACAGTTTTTAGAAAGAAAAATAACTTTTGACTCATATTGTAATTATGATCACTCAACTTGCATAATCTAAACCCAAATGCCAAATTATAGCATTTTTTTAGAATAACATTTATCGAAGATTATGTGTAAACTGTAAAATTCTTAAAGTTTAATCAATGATCATAAGTACGGAAATTTCGCTTCTGCGATATCCGGACAATAGATGCAAAATTGCAGGGTTCGCGTATCCAAAATGCGGTAGGATAAGAGTGACTTTTGCCAAAAAAAAAGATTCGAGACGTTTTTGCTAAGCACTAGCAAAATCATCCAGAGTTAGACTATTAGTTTGCTAACTAATAATATAACGCTAGATGATTCTACTTGGCAATCAAAAGTGCTTAGCGAAAATGTCTCTCATCTTTCCCATCCAGCCTATCGGAGTTTCGCATCCAGCCCTATATGTAAAAGCCCATTGGCATCCCAAAGCCTCCTTATATTTGCTTAAGACAAAGCTCTAGTTGGTCAACGCCAGTCTTCTAATGGACTTGGAAGAATTCTCTCTATTCTTCCCTAGCCTTAATCGTCTCCGATAAACAAAAGGGTCCAAGAAAAGGAACATCAAATTAAAGTGTTACGTCAAATAAATTTGCTTGTTTATAATGCAAAATTGCTGGACTTTTTCGTTCAGTTCCATAGCCATTGTTCGTCAAGTTAAAACCGAAATCACGCTATAGCATTATTTTTATATGAAAATTAATTCTTGGTGTAATTAAAAAGTTGATAATAATCTTTATCAAGTTGATAGTCATAATTTATTGTTACAATGATTCTGATATTTCGGGGTCTGAAAGGGCTGACGTTAACAGAGAGACGGACAGACTTACGAACAAGTTTTGGCATAGGCAGACGACAAAGTGAAAACAGCTCGTTTTCCAAGCGAATCAAAAGAAATTATAGATATATAAACGAACCTATAAAGAAATTATAGCTCAGCCCGCTAAAATGGCTAGAAAAACCGGCCCCAAAATTAGCACTCAATGATGGCCAATCAATGATAAATACGTTTAAAAAAATACTATTTTCAAAGTTAAAAAAAAAAGCTCAATTCCTATATTTTTAAATGCCAAATTTGAAAAAAAAAAAAAAGATTCGAGTGAAAGCTGAATTATGCAGGAAAATTAAGTATAAATGAATTGTGCAAATGTTTTAGAATATATTCAAATGCCGGAACAAAAAATTTGTTAAAAAGTTTTAAAGATAATTAAAAGTATGAATCTAATGTATACAAATATTATAAATTGCGTTATCAAAAGTTAAATTCCAAGGGATGTAAGAAATGAAAAAGCGTTAGACAATTAAATTTTAGTTGCTTAATTTTTTTCATACCCCTCAAACAACTGTTTTCTCACAGATCTGATAAGAGCCTATCAATTTTAAGCGTTATAGGACTTGTTAGGAAGGCGAGTAGAAGTAGAAAGATAATGCGAGAAAGAAAATCCATACTTGTAAAGTCCAGACCCCAGATCCCATAAATTTGAAGCGAAGCACTGATCAGCAGCACGATGATTACAACTCAATAAATTTTACAAATGCGGTTAACAACCACGCAGTTTTCGTTGATCATTTTGAAATTTCTGTAGGCCTTATTCATGTAATAGTTTCCATGATTTTAAATTTATTTTTTACTGACAACACTGTTGGCATGCTGCGAGTCAGTACTAACAAATATACTGAATTCCGTGCAAATGATAGGCTCTTAATAGTCGAAACTGGAAGTTCAGTATGATCTGATGAAAAATGAGGATTCATTGCAATTATCTTGATCATGGGACTTTTTCGGATGCCAAAAAATCTCGCACTGCAGGTACGAATTACGAGTCAGAAATTTTTTTAAATAAATTAAAATTATTCAATTATTAATCTTTGACATCAAACAAACAAACAAAAAAAACATTGGAATATTGTTACAAAGAGAAAATTAGAACAATCTGAAGTTTCCTTTTTCAAATTTTATAAACGAAGTAACTGCCCTGAAACAAAAAATCGTTTTCCCCATCATGGCGACAAGATTCGGCCAGAAAATATTTTATGAAGGGCCTAAACTTGTGAGGAGCGATGGAGCTAGGAGATAAAGTAAAAGATTTGATAGACGTGTAATACCTGTAACCTTCAAGTAAACTTTTCAAAAGTAGATATATTTACTTTTTTTTGTTAAAGTTTGTAATTAGATATAAATAAATAAAAAGTTCTTGTTAAAAAAATTAATACACAACAAAATTCATTTCTTAGATCTTACTCTTTCAATTATTTTCCGTCATAGAATTTCGGAGTGTGCATACTCTCCGTATATATGTATGTACTCTGAATCCATTCTATTTTGAATCCTCATACCTTTCGGAGATGGCGAAGCAGACCACCAGTTTTTGAACTGGTTAGAGAGGCAATTTAATATTTGAAATTCATAGCAAATATTTCCTGCCTTAGTAGGAGTGGCTACTGCAGGCCATTCAGGACATTTCGTCGGGCTACACACTAAGTAGTGTCTCAAAATTGAGAAACACAAATGAAAAGTTAAATTTATCCAATAAGAAGGAAAAGAAAAAATACTTTTTTTTCCCTATCTTACACTTTTTTAGGTTTCTTCTGTATCACTTTCGTAAGGAAGACAGTCAATAGCTAAAGAGAGGAGCAGGGGAGCTTGTATAAACTGAGAGCTACATTTGCAGAAGGAGGAAGTGGTGCGACTTTCCGTGAGGACTGTCGGGGGAGGGGGAAGATCCATCTTTATTTCGTGTCTCTGGACGAAAAGGGAATATTTCGTATTTTGATCCAGACACCTAAAGGCTGTATTTTACTGGGTGCGCCAATATTATAAATTGCCGTTGAACCAAAGGCATCATATTAAAGTAGGTCTTCATGCAATTTTGAAATGCGATATTCTTTTCAAGTTGTTTTGGTTATCCAGTTTAGCCACTTTTTTCGTGTAATTTATACTCATCTAATCTCTATGGCGTATAAACTGAGAGGCTGTGAAGTCTGACAGGACCTGTCAGATATATATATATTTATTTTTTCTAATTTAGCATGAAGTTATATTGTTTTTTTATACTGCCCACATAGCATTACCACATGATGTATTCAATAGAGCCAATGTTTTTGTAGTGTTATAAAAATTTACGAGCCACCACAGTGTGCAGTGATATCACTTTGCCTGGTGGTGCCGCCGCAGCAGCTGGGATCCGGGTTCGAATACTGGGTAATAGCATATTTGTTTATTCTGTGCTATTCTGCAAGAAGGCCTGTATAATTTGGAAGTAGCTTCAACTACCATTTTCTGTTTTCTATGTAACTTATCAAGAAAAAAGAAAGTTACAAATACTTCGCTTACAGTTAGGTTTGCCACCTTTCCGCTTTTCATCCAGAAACTCCCAAGTTTTGACATCTATCTTAAGACTCCAGTTTTGGAAAACAAATCTCGAGTTTCGCCAATTACGTTTTTGAAATGATCAAACAGATGCTGACGTTTGTACTACCACGGCCTACGCAGGTTTTGAAATATGTAGATCCGTAGATTGCATAAACGATTGCCAGGTTCAACCAAGCTCAGTCCGCTAAAATGGCTAGAAAAACCAGCTCCAAAAATTAGCACGTTCCTTCGAAATCAATGATAAATACGTTTAAAAAAATATTATTTTCAAAGTTAAAAAAAAGTCCAGTTCCTATATTTTTTAATGCTAAATTTGAAAAAAAAAAAGCAAGATTCGAGTGAAAGCAGAGTTAAGCAGGAAAACTAAGTATAAATAAATTGTGCAAAATTTTCAGAATATATTCAGAAGCCGGAACAAAAAGTTTGATAAAAAGTTGTAAAGATAATTAAAAGTATGAATCTAAATATAAAATATAATTGTTAACCAATAAAGTTTTGAATAAAAAAATAATGATTTCGCCGATTATTTTTGAATAAATATATCGTTATTATCTGGATATTTTTTTTGGGGGGGGGGGAGGAAGGAGCGGAATTTACTTAGCCATTTTTACGATCTCCGGATATTTAAATCTCGGAAGGTGTCAGCCTTATTTATAGTGCTAATCAAAAATTATGTTTAAAAAATAATGTAGCAACTTTTGTGGGACAGTAAAATTAAAGAAATATTTGTTAGTTTCTGCATTATGCTACTCCAGTATCATAATGTTAGGTGATTAATTGATAAAACTGATTTTAAAAAATCTATTTTTCTATGAATTTGCAGTAATAAACTCAACAAATTTGAATCTTTCCCTCCAATCTTCAAATTCATTACTTAAATTTGAGGAAGGATGTGCCTTATCGTGCTCATTAAATTGTCTTCCGTTATTCTCAGAAATGTTATAATTTTCAATTCAGCAGAATATAAATTTTTTACAAAAAATATATTTGGAAGACGAAAATTTGAAAACCGCAAATATACGTTGTTATTATCTTGCAATGAATTACATTTCAAAGTTTAACTTCTTTGATTTGTCAGTCCGGTTTCCCTGTTCTGCCTCTGGTGGTAGTCAAGACCGAACCCAAACAACTACGGCGGTGGATGTGAATGTGTATTGTCTGTGAACAATTGTAATCCCCGACCATAAAACCTTTACAGATCACTAAATATAATAACGTGGATAGATAGATTAAAATGTGATGGAAAGGTTGGAAACCCTTCAACTTTGGGCTTCCTGCTATTCCAAATCTGTTTTCTGATATCTTGAATTAATTTTTTGAGCTCTAAGCCTAGGGCTTATATCTGGAAGTCTAAAATAGTGCCTGATTGCAATAACAAAGTTAAAACACATAAACTCAGAAGGGGCCACAAGGGTAAAACAAATTTGCTGTAAATAGCGCAACTAAAAGTTAAACATGTGGGTGTCGTACACCACAATCTTAGGATGTTATGGAGTTTTTCAAATTATAAGAGAAATTTGAAATTTCAGTGGTAGCTTTTCAAAAGATAATTCCACTGACAGAAGAGACGTCTCATCCAGTAATGTAGCTGCACCAAGTCCCTGAGCTTAGGAGGGCCTATAAAATGAAAAAGAAGAAAGTTTGTCTTTTTAATATGCGAGCACTGATAGCAAATTCCAGCAGAGACGTTTCCAAATTCTTCTATTTCCAATTCTCAGTAAATTCTGCGATATTTCCATTTACAAACAACACTCAACCTAAAGGCAAGAATATTCTGCAATTTGTTTAGTTTGCTTTTTTCTAATAAAGTAAGCAACTGTCGCATTTCACCGTTTGCTTGCTTGAGGTGGATTCAAGGCCGTGGATGCGAAACCCACACATGCTACCATCCACTTTGATCTACCACTTTGAGTGTTATTTCGGGTAAATCGTAAAGTTTTATTTTTATTTATTTATTTTTGGAGGGGAGAGGGGTTGTAGATGCGATGTATTTTGCCGTACATCTAATTCAAAAATCTCATTTCCGGCACTGGTTATATCTTTTCTTTCCACTCATGATTTTTTTTGGAAAGAATTGTTGGAAAAAAAAGGAGAGAGAGATACAGGAAAATATTTGAATAGCTCAATAGAAAATGATGTTATTCGAATATTATCGAGTAATGCCAAGCGCGAAATTTATGAGATAAGAAGAGCATCATTTTTTCTATTATTTATATTATGCTACACATTACCGAAGGAGATGAGCTTAGTAATTCGCATGTTTCAATTAAAAATGTCAAGAAAAGGAAATTCCGAACAAACTGACCATGAAAGAATCTTTTTCTGGGATTTACTGTAGCAACTGATTTTTCAACAGCAGGACTTTACAAACTTCTAGAAGCTGACTTAAAAGAGTGCGGTCTAGATTTAACAAAATACGTAGACAGGGTATTGATCAGCTATAATGAGGTGCAGACTGCGATTAAAGCAAATTTCAGCAAAATGAAAATATGTGCACTTCTATAACTTGAACCTGGTTGTTGATGATGCTATGTCGTCATCAGTTGAAGTAAAAAAGCTTTTCGATTTAGTCGAAAGACCCGTATTCATTTTCTCTAACAGTGGTAAAAGGTGGGAAACTCTTCATTCTATGTCTGATTCTGCTAAAATAACACCGAAAAACTTGTCTGCAATTCACTGGTCTTCAAGACATGAATTTTCGCATGCCTTGAAATAAAAATTTAGAGATGCAATGAAGACATTGATCCAAATAATCCTTCGCAATGTAAACAATGAATAAATTTGTCAAACAATAAAAAATAATGGAAAATTTTGAAAATGTTTTTCTCCTAGAAATAATGCCAAAATTTTTCAAGTTAATGAATGCCATTTCTAAATTTCTGCAATCTCCAAATGTTGACATTTCAAAATCCTCCCGATTGCTGCACTCTGCACTAGAAGGCTTGCAGGAATCGAGGAACAGTTTAATGAATTCAGTGAAAGTGGAGAAAAGAGTTATTAATAAGGGGTGTAGAACCAAGATTTCAAACTTCATTCTTAGTTGAGTAATGCGAAATATACAGTTAAGTAATTTGATAGAAATACACAGTCGTATCAAAATAATATGATCACGTACCTAATAATGGGAATAACCACTCTTGGCCCAGATGACAGCGGCGAGATGGTGTGGCATGGACGCAATGAGGCAATGGAAGTCGCACGTGCTCATTCGGACTTCAGCAGAGCACAGAGGTTCCAAAGATGACATGGTTGTGGGTCTACACGCTGAACCTTTCGATCCAAATGGTCCCACGAGTGCTCTATGGGATTGAGGGCGGGCGATTTCGTCAGTCAAGGGAGAATGGAGACATCGCTGTCGTGTTCCTGGAACAAGTCGTGCACCACCTTAGCGACAAGGCAGAGCGCATTATCCTGTTGGTGGACACCATCACCTACCAGGGTAAATGTCCAACATGAAGGGATGCATGTAGTCAGCGAGGATGGACAAGTAGTGGTGTTCAGGGACCCATCCAGTGGTACCAGCAGTTCCAGGTCATACCAGGAAAACATCCACCAGACCTGCACACTGCCACCTCCGGCCTGTACTTGGCCTACAAGCTCGTCTGGATGTTGGTTCTTGTGTGTCTGATACCATATCTGCCACCGCCCATCACTTCTGTGGAGTAGAAACCTCAATTCGTCGGAAAAAGCAACCTTTTTCCACTGTCCAATGATGGTAGTCCCATGTGAAATGCAGACGGCGTTGCCGATGAACTCGGGGCGGGGGTGGCTCAGTCGGTAGCGCGCCAGGCTCGTAATCTGTAGTTCCCAGGTTCGAATCCCAGCTGGGTCAGCGTTGAGATTTATCTCCGCAAAATTCCCCGCCCTGCCCACGGTCAGTAGGGGACACCGATGGGTTTGGAAAGGCCGCCGTCCTTCGGATGGGGCGTTAAGCCGTGACCCCGTGTGTGGGAGAGCCATACCCTGTGCACGTTAAAGAACACGCTGGATGGCCTTGACGGGAGGCTACCATCTATCTCCCAACAGCTGTTCCAGTGGGTCCCCTCCCCCAACCTTCTCTGAGCCTTCGGAGTCCATGTGACCTGGCCATTTAGCCCATGGTGTGCAAAAAAGTGCCGCTCAGAGATAAAACAACCCAACCCAAAGCCGATGAACTTTGTTTACTGTGGGCGCCCTTTACACAGCATCGACTCTGGAGACCCATGAATAACAGGGTTCGCTCAACTGTTATTGGGGACACGTACCTGGGTGCCTCAGCGTTCATTTGAGTGGTCAATTGCTGCATTTTTGCGCATCGATTGCCCTTTACCAGTCGATGGAGGCGACATTCTCCTCTGGGGTCGATGGCCTTTGGAGCTCCACAATTATGATGTCTAGAGATACTCGGTGTGCCAGTGGTCCATTCTTAGTACACCCTTATTACAGCACCTCGCAAACAACCCACGAGGTCTGCTATTCCGAGATGCTTCCACCCTTGGCACGGTAGCCGATGATCATTCCGTTTTGAACATCCATCAAATCAATAACTCCGCCCATTGTGCTCACGTTATACACAATTGCTCCTATATCCTGGCCAGCCGCTTATATCTCCGTGTGATCGACCTTGTCATGTGCACTCAGTGACGTGCCTGGGCGGGTATACTGTGATTCCGTCAGTGGTCATATTATTCTGATACGACTCCTATACATATTTTATACGAAATTTCAACATATTAATTTTTTGTACTTTATATATTTTTGTTATTAGCGTATTGAAGCATTAAGCCACATAGACAGTAGCGTCCACAGAAATTTCTCCATGGTGGTCAACCACCCAGGGTCCTGCTGCTGACTATATAAACCTACTGTAGTCGAATAAGGTTCTGAGTAAAATTATGGATCCTGAATTTGCTGCATTGGTGGGCTTCTATGGAGGGAAAACCTTCTGCTGTGTTTTCTGTTTGTTTGTGGGTTGACAGCCCCAAGTGAATAAATTCACAGGATATGTTTATCAGCTGATGGATAACTGAGCAGAGGTCATCGCAGGCACCTGAACTCTTGCTTCTACGGGCATCGTCAAATTCTGCATTGGAGGAAGTCTTCCAGTGTAGATAGCTTCAGCCTTTAGTGGTGGGGGAACGGGTCTTTGCACCATGTCTGCGATTATTGTTGGCATTCTCCCTCTCAATAAACATAGTTTCTTTAAACATCCCACTAACCATTTTCTGTCCATAGGTAGTTGGAATGTGAGGACTCTGCACAGAGCTTTTTCTCTTGATGTCCACACACAAGAATTCCACCATTATAATTTAGATATTCTAGGCTTGCAAGAGATGGTCAGATTCGTAAAAATAATCTTAAATTTCTCGTTTTAGGGAGGGACGATAATAAGCATCTCCACGGCGTATGTTTGTTTCTCGGCAGGAACGCTACTGATGCTCTTCTCGGATATGGGTACATTAATGAAAGGTTTCTTACAGCAAAATTTTGGACAAGAAATAAAGATTTGAATGTTTTCTGCTGTTATGCCCCACTGAGGATGCCGATGAGGATGACAAGGATAGGTGTTACGGACAACTTCAGGGTATTTTGAATTCTGTTAAGAAAGGAGTCTTCAATGCCAAAGTTGGTACTGACTCTGACCTTTCGGGAGGGGTAATAGGTCTATTTGGTATTGGTAGCTGCAAGGGCAAGGGGCAACTCTCCTATAGGTAAGTAAACTTAACAGTTTCGAATAACTAATATTTCTTACAAGCACCGTGACATACATAAGTAGTCACATGGGTTTCACCAGATGGGCTGCATAGGAATATGACTGATTATATATTAATTAACAGCAAATGGCTTAGTTCTGTTAGGAATACCAAGTTATATAAGGGAGTTGAAATTGGATCTGACCATTACACTGTTAAGCGTTTTGCAACTTAAGAAATGTTGTGCTAAGGTTAAAAAACTTACCTTTCATTCTGAATCTCCGAAAGACCCAGTTATAGCTAAAGCTTACCATGATAGGTTACATAGTCATTATGATAGTCATGATTTTCTTACTATTGAAATTGAGGAAGAATGGGATCGTTTTAAACAGGCTTTTCTTGAAATTAAGAGTACTCTTTTAGAAAAAAAGAGCAGGAGAGACAAAATTATACGAGTTATAAGGCACTTGAGCTTATTTCAGGAAGAAAGAATAGGTAAATATATAGGAATGACAAGACCCACTAGTTCCGCCTAAAGCATTACCGCTATAGGGAAATGCCACATTCACCACTATCTACGATCAGGGGCAAGACAGTACCATATAGATACAGCTCATCCCCGACTACCTAATGGCGAACAGTACTATAGGAGTAAAGTTCATCCATCGGTCAAAACCTAAATTTAATCTCTGTTCCAGACTGCCACAAACAAGGATATACAATCCAAGTTACCTCCCCCACGATAGGGAACCACCTTGACGTGGTGGTGGTGGTGGTGGTGGGGTGTGTGGCTTACGGTGCCTCTGGGAAGTAGGGGTGGCCAGCTTTTTCTTGGGCGTACTGGCATGCGCGTGGCTTGGTGGAGGTGGCGTGAAGTGGAGGGTCTGTTGAAAGGGTTTGGATGGGCCCGATTAGGCAGACTCATCCTTGCACCTGAGAAGGTTCGCTGCAATCCCGCTATGGGTGCACCCTGTGCGACGGGTGGGGGTGGGTGGGGGTTAAGCTGCGGGTCAGCTTTATGAAGTGGAAGGCTCATGACTGGTAGTGGGATCCCCTGTCGACGGGCTTATCGACGGAGAAGCCAAACCAAGGGTCTCCACCCTGGAAGCCGAGTCAACTTGGTTCTATATCCCATTTTTGTGGCTAACCAGGGAACAGATTAAATTTAGGTTTTGACCGATGGATGAACCTTCTTTCTATAGGATTGTTCGCCAAAAGTAGACGTGGATGAGCTGTGTCCTTGTGTCACTGTCTTGCCCCGGTGTAGTTAGTGGAGATTAAGGCATTCTCCCCAGAGCTGATGTGCTATTATTATATGTTGCGGTACAACTGGGACTTGCCATTACTTAATGTATAATAATCCAAGTTACCTCGGCTCCTGTGATGGGAGCTCTTATTCCGACCCTTCTGCCTTAGCTTGTCCAACCGTTGCCAATCCGGTCAGCATAGCCTTCGACTTCATTTAGGCTCTCAAGCCCCCCCCCCCACCTCGAAAAGGTGGCTCCGTATCAGGAGGGTAGAAAGAAAGAACAGCAGGAATGTCCTTCATCAACACACTGCTAGTCCTAATAGAAAGCATTGCAGAGCGCTTAATAAAGTGTAAAAGATCAGGTAGCTGCTGATGATGATTGTCTGACAAAGCTGATAAAGAAGTTAGACAGCCCGATGATAGAGAACTGTATCAGATAGTTAATGTTTTGTGTGATAGAAAATGGGCAGGTATACAGGGATTGAAGGATAAACAAGGTAAGGTTATAGAAGGTGAGGATTCTGTCATGGCTAGGTGGGCTGAGAATTTCAGTGATGTTCTAAATATTGGTTATTTCTACTCCCATTATTTTTAATGATGATAGATGCATTACTGGCTTTAACGTTGCCCTTATAATAGAGTCTGGAGTTATTTTGGCTATTTTTAAACTTAAACTACCTAAATCCCCAGGAGTAGATGAAATTAATACTGCAATTTACTATTTGGAAATTTTATGTTACCACGTGGTTGACTGAAATTTTGAATATGTTTTATGATAAAGGAATTGTTCCTAAGGATTTTACCAGATATATTATTTTCCCTATTTTTAAAACGTGATCGCAGTTTTTGTGATAACTATAGGAGTATCAGCCTACTTTCTGTTCCAGGTAAAATTCTTTGCATGATTGTGCTTAATAAAATTCAGAATCTGGTTGACTGGAAATTGCGTGATGAGCAAGTGGATTCAGAGGTGGTAGGGAATGTGTAGATGAGACATTTTGATTCAGATTCTTGAGAAATGTTTAGAGTTTTAGAAAACCTTGATTACTTTCTTTCTTTATTTGAAAAAGGCTTTCGACTCTGTTGATCGTCATAATTTGTGGTTGATTGTGAGATCACATGGTATACCAGACAAGTTAGTTAACATAACGAAAACTCTATAATAACACTGAGTCGTGTGTGACAGTTGGTAAGGCTCGTAGCAATTGGTTTAGCATTACTTCTGATGTTCGACAAGGGTGCATTTTGTCTCCTTTTCTCTTTAGTTTGGTTATTGATTATGTTATGCGAAATTCACTTCAAGGAAAAGATTTTGGGCTTAAATGGGCTGGAGATACGAAAATGTCTGATTTAGATTATGCAGATGATTTGGTCTTGTTGACTAATGGTGTTGATGAGATGAATTCTTTCATTAGGTCTGTTGATGAGACTGGTAAAAGAGTTGGTTTGGTGATAGACAGAGATAAAACTAAATGAAAATTGGTCACACAGATGGTGTTTCAGTCGCTTTGAATGGTTACACTCTTGAGCAAGTGTCTGAGAGTAATTATCTTGGGAGCTATGGAACAGATTCTGGTGATGTGCGGCATGAGATTAACAGACGAATAGGGATTGCCTCTGGGACTTTTAGGAATCTATGGAAAGTGTGGAGAAATAGGCGTATACACCTAAAGACTAAAATTAAACTGCATAATAGTTTGGTTCTTTCTAGAGTTAGTTATGGTAGTGAAATTCGAACGCTTTGTATACAAGAAACAGGAAACTAGATGCTCTTGATTCTAGATGGTTACGCAATATCTTGGGTATTTGGTGGTTGAACTTTGTAAGTAATTATGAGGTTAGGCAAAGGAGTCGGCAACCTCCTCTGAGCAGTATATTGTGCAGAGAGATTCCTTTGGGTTGGCCATGTTGCCTGTATGGATAATTATAGATTAATGAATAGGTTATGAACAGTGTGCCTAAAGGCCTCAGAAATCGGGCAACCTAGGATGCGGTGGGCATACATGCAGATGCGAGTGTCAAATAGGACTTTGTTAGAATTGGTGAGCAGTGGCGAGATGCAGTAGATGTAGCTCAGGGCAGATGTACTTGGAGAACTAAATTGCACGGTCTGGTTGGGCCTCTGTAGCACATGGCTGCTTGTGGATGATGATGATGATGTAAAGAATCTTTCAAATAGCATCAGTGCTATTTTTTTGATAATGGTGATGACTTCTCAAAATACATTTAATCATGTAGAGTGCCGTTTTCATTAATTGTATTTGTTACAGAAAAAGAAATTATATGGCAATAGCAAAATGAAACTTAATAAAATCACATTTCCAGGGGTCGAGGGAAAGTGTCCTCCCTGCTCCCCCCAATCCTGCAAACGCCCATGCGTATAAAATATATCTAATATTTTGCAAATGTATGTTTGTTGTGAATATACTATTCTGATTTTCGGATATGTTCTGGGTTGGGTTAGGTTGTTTTACCTCTGAGCGGCACTTTTTTGTACACCATGGGCTAAATGGCCAGGTCATAAGAACCCTGAAGGCTCAGAGAAGGTTGGGTGAGGGGACCCACTGGAACAACTGTTGGGAGACAGATGATAGTCTCCTGTCAAGGCCATTCAGTGTGTTCTTTAATGTGCACAGGGTATGGCTCTTCCGGACATGGGGCCACAGCTTAACGTCCTATCCGACGGACGGCGGCCTTTCCAAGCTCACTGGTGTCCCCTACTGACTGTGGTCAGGGCGGAGAGTTTTGCGGAGATAAATCTCAACGCTGACCCAGCTGGGACTCCAACCTGGAAACTATAGATTACGAACCTGGCGCGCTACCGACTGAACCACCCCCACACCCATATGTTGTGGAAGATTTTATCAGGAAACTAGCAAATGTTCTTTCACAGGAATCTTTACTTAATAAGTCAGAAAACATTTGTAAAGAAGACTAATTTTCATTACGAATCTAAAATATTTTATATTTCCGATGTGCACATAATTTGTCTCTGAGAGTACCAAAATCATATCAGTACTTACTTAATGAACGAGAAAGCATACATTCTCAATGGTTAAATAGGCTAAATTATAAGAAAAGTTTCCAATTTTTCGTTACAGATTCAAATAAAAATCTTTGCAAATCTAGCAAGGATTAAACCGCCAATTCACATTTAAAAAGTGACTTTTGGGGCAAATAAAGAAATGTTGCACCAGGGTGATGAGGGTACGCCCCTGACTGACAATAATAATCTTCCCATTTTCTGAGAGGTGCAGAAAATGTAACTTCTTAAATTTAGGAATCAAAAGACGAATACCTTTATGTTGTATAATTACTAATAATACACTAGTTGTATTTTGCCCATCATCCGCTAGCTCAAATTAAAACTGTGAAATTGTCGGCATTCCCTCTCTCAACAAACATAGTTTCTTTAATCATCCCACTAACCATTTTCTCTCCATATATAGTTGGAATGTGAGGACTCTGCACAGAGCTTTTTCTCTTGATGCCATCACAGAAGAATGCCACCGTTAAAATTTAGATATTTTTGGTTTGCAAGAGACCAGATGGACAGGTAAAGGTCAGATTCTTAAAAATAATCTTAAATTTCTCTTTTCTGGGAGGGAAAATAATAAGCATCACCAAGGTGTGTGTGCTTCTCAGCAGACACGCTAGTGATGTTCTAGGATATGAGTGCATTAATGAAAGGTGTTTTACACCAAAATTTCAGACAATCATTAAAGACATGAATGTTATCTGCTGTTATACCCCCACTGAGGATGAGAAGAATAGGTTTTATGGAAAACTTCAGGGTATTTTGAATTCTGTCAAGAAAGGAGATATTACCCTTGTCCTAGGTGAGTTCAATGCCAACGTTGGTAATAACTCTGACTTTTGTGGAAGGTTAATAGGCTCTTTTGGTATTGGTAGCTTCAGTGGCAATGGACAACCTCTCCTACAGGTAAGTAAACTCAATGGTTTCAGAATAACTAACACTAATTACAAACACTGCAACATACATAAGTACACATGGGTTTCACCTGATGAGCTGCATTAGAATATGATTGATTATATATTAATTAACAGCAAATGGGCTAGTTCTATTAGGAATACCAGGGCATATAGGGGAGCTGAAATTGGATCTGACCATTACTTTTTTAAAAGTGTCTTGCGACTTAAACTTAAAAAGTGTTTTGCTAGGGTTAAAAATTTTACCTTTAATACTGAAGCTCTGAAAGACCCAGTTACAACTAAAGCTTACCATGATAGGTTACTTAGTTATTAAGACAGTCATGGTTTGCTTACTACTGAAGTTGAGGAAGAATGGGGCCATTTTAAACAAGCTTTTTAGGAAACTAACAGTACTCTTTTAGGAAAAAATAACGAGCAGAGGAGACAGAATTTTTTGAGTGATATGGCACCTGAGCTTATTTCTGAGAGAACGAACTGCAGGAATGTCCTTAATGAATACCCAATAAGTCATAATAGAAAGCATTACATAGAGCTTAATAAACATGTAAAGGATCAGTTAGTTGCTGATAAGAATGTTTGGTTTGATGACTTGGCTGACAAAGCTGAGGAAGCAGTTAGACAGCAAAACAGCAGAGGGCTGTACCAGATAGTTAATGTTTTGTGTCGTAGAAAACGGAGAGGTATACAGGGATTGAAGGATAAAGGTTATAGAAGGTGAGGATTCTGTAATGGCTAGGTGTGCTGAGCATTTCAGTGATGTTCTACACAATGTGGTTAGTTCTCCCATTGTTTGTAATGATGATACATGCATTGGTGGCTTTAATGTTGGCCCTATAACGCAATCTGAAGTTATTTTGGCTATAACTTAAACTAAATAAATTCCCAGGGGTTGAGGAAATTACTAAGGAAATGCTGAGAGCTGGGAATGTTTTGGTTACCACTTGGATGACTGAAATTTTGAATATCTTTTATGATAAAGGCATGGTTCCTAAGGATTCTACCAGAGCTATTATTATCCCAATTTTCAAAAAAGGTGATCACAGTTCTTGTGATAACTATAGGGGTATCAGTCTGCTCTCTGTTCCAGGGAAGGTTCTTTGCATGATTGTGCTTAATAGAATTAAGAATCTGGTTGATAGGCAATTGCGTGATGAGCAATGTGGATTCAGAAGTGGTAGGGGGATGTTGATCAGATATTTTCACTTAGGCAGATTCTTGAGAAATGTTTAGAGTTTCAGAAACCTTTGGTTGCTAGCTTTGTTGATTTCAAAAAGGCTTTCGACTCTGTTGATCGTCATAATTTGTGGTTGATTGTGAGATCATATAGTATACCAGACAAGTTAGTTAACATAATGAAAGATCTCTATCATTGTACTGAGTCGTGTGTGAGAGTTGGTAAGTCTTGTAGCAATTGGTTTAGCATTACTTCTGGTGTTCGACAAGGGTGCATTTTGTCTCCTTTTCTCTTTGGTTATTGATTATGTTATGCGAAATTCACTTCAAGGGAAAGATTTTGGCCTTAAATGTGCTGGAGATACGAAAATTTCTGATTTAGATTATGCTGATGATTTAGCCCTTTTGGCAAATGATATTGATGAGATGAACTCTTTAATTCGAGCTGTTGATGAGACTGGTAGTAGAGTAGGTTTGGTTATAAACAGAGAGAAAACTAAAGTGATGAAAATTAGTCAGACAGGCTGTGATTCAGTTAATCTGAATGGTTGCAGTCTTGAGCAGGTCTCACAGTTTAATTATCCTGGGAGCTATGTAACAGATACTGGTGATGTGCGGCATGAGATTAACAGATGAATAGGGATTGCTGCCGGGACTTTTAAGAATCTATGGAGAGCGTGGAGAAATATGCGTATACACCTAAAGACTAATATTAGACTGTATAATAGTTTGGTTCTTTCTAGGGTTAGTTATGGTAGTGAAACGTGGACGCTTTGCAAACAAGATAACAAGAAAGTAGATGCTTTTGATTCTAGATGCTTACTCAGAATAGATACTAAAGAGAAAAACAGACAAAATGCATTCTTGTCGAACATCAGAATCAATGCTAAACTAATTGCTATAAGCCTTATCAACTCTCAGGCACGACACAGTGTTATTATAGAGAGCTTTCATTATGTTAACTAACTTGTCTGGTATATCATATGATCTCACAATCAACCACAAATTATGACGATCAGCAGGAGTCGAAAGCCTTTTTGAAATCAACAAAGTTAGCAACCAAAGGTTTCTGAAACTCTAAACATTTCTCAAGAATCTGCCTAAGTGAAAATATCTGATCCACACATCCCCTACTACTTTGAATCCACATTGCTTATCACGCAATTGCCTGTCAACTAGATTCTGAATTCTATTAAACGTAATTATGCAAATGTACCTGGAACAGAGAATAGGCTGATACTCCTATAGTTAGCAAAAGAACTGCGAACACCTGTTTTGAAAATTGGATAATAATAGCTCTGGTAAAATCCTTAGGAACCATGCCTTTATCATAAAAGATATTTAAAATTTCAGTCATGCATGTGGTAACCAAAACATTCCCAGCTCTAAGCATTTCTGTAGTAATTTCATCTACCTTAGGGGATTTTTGAAGTTTGAAAATAGCCGAAATAACTTCTGATTGTGTTATAGGGCCAACATTGAAGTCAGTAATTTCATCTATTATCATTACAAATGATGGGAGTAGAACTAACCACATTATTTTGAACATCACTGAAATGCTCAGCCGATCTAGCCTTGACAGAATCCTCACATTCTATAACCTTACTACAAATTTGAAAAATTTAGTGGTGGAATGTGAACGTCATGCAGATTCCATTGGCAACAATGAATTAATCCTTTAAACCACCAGGTTGGGTGGGGAAACGCGACCTTTTTTGTTTTTAAAAATAATTGTTTCCTTTTAGAGATAAATTAAAATTTTTATTAGTTGTATTGATGAAATATTTCGGTTTGCTCTTTCCGAATATTCCAGAAGCCATCATTGCGTTCTCTAATGTTGGAAAAATTTAAAAATTCCAAAATTTTAAACGAATATTACGAACGATATATTATACTAGAAATTTCAAATTCTGGTGGTGGAATGTTAATGTTACCAAATTTCCATTGATAACAATGACTTGTACCCATACCCCGAGGGGGGTGGAAATAAAACCCCTTTTTTAAAGTGATAATTGGAAAACTATTTTATAGTTGCATTAGTATTAATGATATATCATAATTAGCATTTTTCAAATACTTAGGATTGCTTGTATACGATACTTGTATATATATATACTTGTATACGACATAAATTTCAAAGTTCAGTGGTAGCTTTTCAAGAGTTATTCCATTGACAGCAGTAATCTACCCATTTTTCTGAGAGGTTGTATCAATGCAACTTTTCAAAATTAGGAACATTTGATATTATATAATTACTAATAAAACACTATTTGCATTTTCCCCGTCATCCGTTAGCTCAAATTTCAACTTTTAAGGAGTGAAAGAGTAGAAAAAGGAAAAACTTCATTCTCTTTGAAAACGAGATTACTATATGCGACATAGGCGATAGGCGTTTTTATTGTTCTCTTTGAAACAGTGGTATCAGAAATGTTAGATCTAGGGAAATGGAACCAGGACTCATCTTCCAAAATATTATTAACCGGAAGGGTAGTGATATATATATTATGATAATATATATATTTTTGTACACTTCCTTAAAGATCACTAAAATGTAAAAAAATATATAAGGCAAATAGATTTCACTTCGTTCTGGCCAGAATGGAAGTAGATATATGTAAATCGCAGGAGGCAATCAGCCATCAGAGATATGCAAATTTCGCAGCTAATGTTCAATGCAAAGTTCCGCAGCAAATAGTTACGTGACACATAGCCAAGCTATGGATAAAAACCAGGTGCCTGCGAATTTGTATCATAGCATGACGGACAGTGAGATTGGAGGACATGCTGCGAAATGTTCGGAACATGCCTTAGAAACACATGCGCAAATTGGATGATTACTGACAGAGAGTGAGTGAATCGTCGATATGCGAAAGCTCAGATTGAAATGTGAGTACAGTGCAATGGTGTGTCTCTCGCCACATCATGGAACACCAAATGACATGAAGGACAGGTACAGGACCAACATGCAAAACTACAATACGTGAAGATTATATGCTCCTTAGTTCGTGACTTTCACCACAGCGACTGTGCCGCAGTGTGATTTGTGGATGGTAGTGTGGTTTCCTCGCAAATCATTAGACAACATTTGCATGATGCAGGAATGACGGTGAGACATTCAATCCCGCATCTGCTGTTGCAGCGATTCACCGGTTATGCTATTTCCACTGGTGTCAAGCGAAGCTAATTGGACTACGAAATGGAGGAGAGTATTGTTCACAGTTTAATCCAGATTCTGTTTTAGCATGTCCGATGGCCGTTTTTCTGCATGGCATCGGTGGCATCAATGACATGAAGAAGCCTACCCATTAGCCGCCATAAGGTTACCAACTCCACTGTTGTACAATGGTATGGGTGGCATCACATATGGCTGCTGGACGTTTGTGGCGTTATAAAGGCAAGACATTGCATTGATGTCATCGTTAATCCTGTATCACAGACCTTTACTACCATGCCTGGACTGATTCTGAAGCAGGAAAATGCCACCCCACACATTGCACGTGCAATGATGGACAGTCTCCAAGGGTGGGCATTCTCCCTTGGCCGTCACATACCCCGGACTTGTCGCACATTGAGCATGTGTCACTCATGGGTCGCCGCCTTCGCCAGATCCCTCCGGCGGCAAACCTGGTACAGTTGAGTGCCCAATTGGATTCTGTTTGTAACCTCAGGACACCATTAGCGATCTGATTGATGTAATACTGAGACGCCTATAGGCTTGTATAACCGCTCCAGGTGGGCCTGTTATGTACTGACGAATCTTCAATAAACGCACGTACCTTGTGTTCGCACGTTCCGTTTTTCGATCATTTGCATATCTACCCTCATAGCTTCCGTCCTGTCAGTTTTGGGCGCATACATCACTTCTTTCGCTGTGTTGCGATTTCCACTTTGAGCATTGTATTTATCTGTATAGATCTAGGCCGGGGAATTAGTATTGGAAAAGAAATATAGGTTCTAGAAAATACTCCAATTTTAAATTTCAAACGTAATTCCTCTTCTTCAAAGCTCCGACTATATAGCATATAAAAATACTGGAAAAAATAAGCAGAAGTACCTATGTTGTGTTGAAACAAATGCTTTATTCTGCCTAATCTAAAGCTGAATCTTTTTTTCATAAGCCCCTTCCACTCCCATGATTCCCCAGTGACAAACAAGAAGAGACCTTATCGAGAAAATCGCCTCCTAGAGAACTCAATATTTCTCAAACTTTCGATAAAAAGTTGATAGAGCAAATTTCCATTTCGAACGAATTTCCGTCGAACGAGTTACGGACACCGAAAATCATTGCTGCCAACGTAAATCCCAACCTTGGCAATGACACTCTATCAACAAAATCTCGAAATTCTAGAATACATCGTTTTAATATTCGTTAAAAAATTTTTCATTTTCTAAAGTTTTCGACCATCAGACGGCGCAATTTAATATAGTGGGAAATTTTGAAAATGCGAATGGTAAGATTTCATCCATACCTATCCAATCCATAAATAATTTTTAATTTATCTCTAAAAACAAAAAAGGGAATGTCTTATATATAATATGTACTTATTTTTCGAAAAACTCGCAGTTTTCAAGAAAACGGCATTCGAAATAGTTTTAATTGAAAAATTAAATTTCGAAAAACGTCATTCCAACAATTTATTTTCGGACAAAACCTGGGACCTACCAAAATCGAGAATTTCAATGGGAATCTAGCAACAAAATCTATAACTTTTGAAATATGCATTTCATGGAAAAATGTGATTGAAGATAAAATAAAGATCATAATCAAATATATTTATATCTCTATTTTTCAATATCATCATCATCCTCAAGCAGCCATGTGCTACGGAGGTCCAACCAGACCGTGCAATTTAGTTCTCCAAGCAAGTCTGTCCGTAGCTACATCTGCTGCATCTGGCCACTGCCAGCACCACCTTCTTCCTACCTCCATGCACCTAGAGGAGAAGGCCGTAGCAGTCATTTGTGACGTCAGCATTACTGGACCGGACTGCCGGCAGAATAGATTGAGAGATAGCTTATCCTTGTTAATAGAATTTCCCATTTAGATTTTGAATATTCACTAATAAATCGTCATCATTAAAATAATTTGTTTTCATATAATTGAAAAAAATTGCTTCCCACCTTTTTTTTCTAATTTTTTTAGAGATAAAGTTTTTTTTTTCTTTGATTAGTATTGATAAACCATTAATTACTGTTTCCGATTATACAAATAGCTTTAAATTATTATTTAGATAGTAACACTCTTTAAACGTTGGGAAATTCTAAAACTTTTAATTAATTTTGCAAACGATCGATTAATGTATTGAACAGCTACTAAATTTTCACTCTTAAATGATTCTAGAAGTGCGAAATATATTTAGAAAAAAAACTACTTTTTACAAAATACCACAGATATCTATTTTTTTTTCACAAATATGTATATATGAGGTCTAAAACATTATTTAATATAAACAGTATGTTTCAATATTGCATATGTTAAGAAAAACAATCAACAAATTCCACATTAAAAAATACTTTTATTTACAATCTGAGAAAACAAATACATATAGGATACATATTACAATGAAACAGATATTTCATATCATTGTTTACTTTATTTTTAAGGAAACTGTGCAATTAAAACAGGAAAATTCACCAATCATATGGGAGAATTTTTAAGCAATATGAAGGAGCTTAATATTGTGCAATACTATTTAAATTGAAAAGGGAAATTTTAAAATATTCCATTCATCCCAGTTGAACAATTGCTGATTTTTTGAATAGTTTAATATGAAAGCTGTTTTTAAAATGCATTACATTAATAAAAACTGTTTCTAGGACAACTATGGCTTTTAGATAAATATAAAAGAAAAACTGCTTTCCCAAACTTTTTCACCCTAATGCATATTAAAACTGATTTCTTCACATAGCATAGAAATTTGTATCCTTTTTGGTATCATAATAAACTTTAATAGAAAAATTTTTTTGAAGAAACATGAAAGCAACATCTAAATACATGTGCTCAAAAGCTTTGAACAGATTCAAAATACAACAGAAATATAAAATACAATGAGTATCATACAATGTAAAGGTCAGATTGAAATATCCATATACACTCAGTGATTATGAAACCTAATTCCATGCTATGTCAATGGAAAGCTAATTTCAAAGCTATGTAACTTTTAAAATGAGCTTTTATGAAAAAAAAATGAAATGAAGATCAATTAAAGATCTCAATCAAATTTATCTAAATCTATGTTCATTAAAAATTAAAGAATTATGGAAACTGGGATATTTAATATGAACAATGGCTGTTTAAAATATTGATCTGGGAAGTAGTTGAAATAAGTTAATCTCAAAACAGTATCCCCATATTAAATTTTATTAGCATAATTTTAGCAGAATAGGTAACAATTATTTCAATTTTCACCAACTCTGCAGAATGTGCATTACTGTTTAAGATGTTGATATATAATAAAATACCCCTTCAAACAGCTGCTTACCACAGAGGTCTGACATGAACCTGTAAGTTTATACGCCATAGTAGGTCTGTGAGGATGGCAGAAACCCGGCAGAAAAACAACACGAACAACCATGCCTTACCTAGGGCTCGAACCCAGGTTAGTAACCAAGCGAAGCCTCTTTAAATACTAAATGAATATTATTGGAATATAGAAAATTAAGATTGATTTTTAACTTATATATATTCAGTCATATTTTCCCATGAAATGTTTATTTTAGAAATTACAGAGCTTTGAAATTATCTTTCCATTGACATAACATGGGATTGGGTGGTCATAATTCACAGATGGGGTAGTTTCATGCCAGCAAACACAGACTTTTATAACACGGAATTTATAACACAATTCAAAATATGATAACCACAGTTTGAATTGTGAAATGAAAACAATACATTTGTACATACATGTAATAAGAAAATATTTAACTTGTCAAATTTGCAGCTATATATATAATTAGTAGAATTGTAGCATCATCAGCAACTTAGATTAAATGACATTGCAAAACTTGAATTAAGTAAAAATTAAGTACTACAAGCAATATTGTATATCAACTATTGAACATTTTACTAACATTGAATAGTTAGAATTAGCATCTAAAATTTTCTTATATTTTTATAGAGGTCAAGCTGTTTCAAATGAAATAGAAGTCAAGCTGTTTCATACTCCAAATGTGCAAATCAAATTGAAGTATTAAAAAAATATCTAGATGTCATTTACATAAAGGTTGATGAAATCACAAAAATAAACTACACCAGTAGGCTCTTAATAAGATTCCTTCCCAAAGACAAGTCGATAAAGTAACTTTAAATTTGTATGGTGTCAAAAATATGCAGAACAGCAAAAAATGTTTTGGTATTTTGTAAAGAGCATATACTTAACATGTATGCATATCTTAACTGCCATATCTGGTGAAGATACTTTCAAATGCTAAAATCAACAGGGTATATTTCCTTTATAAACAGATATCCTTACACTAAAATTTTAATATTGCTTGAACTCACTATCAGTGTAAAACCAATTATTAACAAATAACTGGGAAGAAGAAAATATGTATCAGAACCAGTACAAGGTTTCTAATAACATAGTCAATCATCTCCCTCCAAGCAGAAACTGACATCCCCAACGATAGAGAAAACCTTATTAATCTGTTGACCAGGCTGGCTCATAGGCATATCAAACACCCATTGGCAATCACTATTAGAAATTTAAAAAATCCTACATTTGCAAGGCAGCAGAAGCCACAAGATATGCATATATATTAAAGAAAATCAAGGAATAAATTAACTTCCTAAATCTCCCATGGCTTTTACAACAACCAAAGATTGACACTTAAGTTTTCTGCTTATAATGTTCTCAATTTAAAGTAATGAAGGAAAAATAATATTCAGAAAATTCTATTTGCAGTTTAATGAGTTTCAGTTGATCATTTCATCCAGAAACTGGTGGTATATGTTCCTACAGAAAATTATAAATTTAAAATCCCCACTAAGTACATGTATAACAGAAGCAATGAAATGGATTGGAAAGAAAATCATATACTGTTACATACTGCATCCAGTACTGAATAGCTGTCCAAACAAAAGCATCCATCCCAAGTATTTGATACATTGATAAAAAAAATTTAAAGACAACCAAAAGTATAATTTATCTTCAGGAGTCCAGCCATAAGCGTATAGTGGGAAGTGAAAATGTTGTGGAATTAAATTTTTTTGTTTGAAATTCTAATTGGCAAAAGATCACTCAAAAGTAACACTAAACACAAAATTAAGAAAAAACCTGCTGAGAAGTGCAGGTAGAGATTCCCTTTGATCATAGATTTAGCCACAAAAGACATGTTAAATCAGTAAAATAAAATGGAAATAAATCTAGTAGACCCTGTACAGTAGCAGAATTTAATTAAAGGAACTGAAAATAGCTATTGCAGCTTGCATGCAATAAAATTTCCACTAAAATATTGCAAAATATTTGACAATAAAGTTAACCAGTGTTTATGTCTAAAAAACAATGGTTGAAACAATAGCACACCATTCCAAAGTGTTTTCCACCATTGTACTTATTGGGCTATAATTATTTGAAGGTGGGTCTATGATGTTGTGGAGACTTTTCCATTACAGTGTATCATTACTTTCCAAAAGGCTTCATGCTAACTGATGAAAATGACAACCAGCTATTTTTACCTCCCTCCAAATTTATATTTCTTAACCTTCTTTTTAACATTAGGTACTTTAAGGTACTTGCAGACTAACCAAGTACATGAGCAGATGGACAATCCAAAGACTCGTGTAATATGAAAAATCAAAAAGCATGCTTTATAGAAGATCCATGTTCAATTACTGGCTCATAGCCTGTGGAAATTGTTTTCCAGATATTAAAGATGAATGAAGATTAATAATTTCTTTATTTAATTTTCCTTATTTAACAGTTTAAAAGAAATTATCTGCATTGGGGGAAATTAAGACATTGGATTCAGGACTCAATAAAATGTTTACTTAAAAATATCAACCACTGATATCAAATTTGTAACATGATTGAGATTACCAAACATAAATTTTTGAATTATATTAAATCTCATAAAAGTAATTTTTAAGGTGTGAAATTAGACAATCAGCATTTTGACTTTAACACAATATCAAATTGTATAAAAATCGGAATATAATTTTTCTCAAAGTGAAAGAAACATACACCAATTAATCCACAGTACCTCATTGATTTACTAATATTTAATCACTATCAAACTCCTTAAGTATTATGATGATAATGAGTAAAGTGGAAAAATTATCTTGAGCCAGGTGAGATCCAAACACATAACCAGAAGACGTAAGGTTAGTCGATGCCAGTGTTATAAAAGGAGGACAAAAGAGCTACAAATGGAGGACATGCTTTCTTTGTGAAATAAAATAGGTTTTTTCGTACAAAGTTTTATGCCAAGTACTAACTAACAGTTGAGTCAAAAAAAGAAACAATACTCATTAAATATACTATAAAATATATGGTGCGGTGATTTTTATTCCTATTTCATAAGCAATAAGCTAGTAATACCTATAAGCAATAGCACACCAGTAAGCTAGTTTTTCTCAATATTTCTAGCACTTCTTTTATTATATATAATTCACCTTGAAAGCTAATGCTAACCATTTAAAAGCATTCCACTGCTAGTACTAACCATAAAGTGCTTTTGGTAATGCCACTATAAGGTGATAATGTAAAATAAAATGCGAAAAATCACACTGAGCTGAAAATCATTTAAAACAACACTCTTATGAATAAACGTGTAAAGGTTTGAAATATTCCAGTCCAGGAATTGAGCCTGAAAACAACTCCAGTAATAAGTTTATTGTTTCAGACAATTTGCTCTTACTGCGATTTTCAGTTTATTAGGCATTAATTTGTTTATATAGACAGCACCTGGTATTATACTAATGCTGAAATGTATTAGGAATTGATTGGTCAGGAAGTTTACTATTGTCGTCAGTTTCTACAATAAACTTTTACCATTACATATCAGTAAAATCAAAATACCTCAAATTTTTATGATAATTTTTTGACTCCTTCAGTTGTAAAATCCAAACCAGTGGTCAGTACAGAGGTTAAACTTTGAAGTTAACTTGAAAACAATATTGTATGCATTTATGGTGTTTAATATATTTATATTCGCATAATAGATGAAATGACAGATATCCCCTCAAATATTCTCTAATATGATTATAGAATACATTTCTAACAAAATTAAAACAAAAGCTGCAGCCACATGCAATAATGATATGACAGTAGATTGTTATACTTTTATTATAATACACCTGACTTATCTCCTTTTAGAATGAGTGCGATTGGAAATATATGCACTTTTAATTACTCCTTTCAATGTAGAAAATTCTTTCTTTACTATTAAACCCTTTTTCAAAATATCTTTTCATTTATTAATCCATATGTACATTAGCTGTATCCCAACCATTCTTTAATATCCACTACACCTTGATTTGATTTCAGAGATATAATTATGCAGATTAATTTCTTCATAAAGCCTGTCATACCTTTATTATAATATAGCTGATGTGTGAGGATGACAAGACTTCAGCAGGAAAACAATACATATTCACAAAGCCATCTCTAGTTTTGAACCTAGGTCCAATTTGTGTCCAAGTATACCAACAACACCAAAATAATTTCTAATACTTCTGCAGAGATTTTGTATTTAAAAGTAGGTTTTCCTATGATCTTGCCTTTGGCTCATATATGTATTTAAAGTTTAACATTATCATCATATTAGCTTATACGAGAGATATAATTAAACTCTATGGTATATAAATATAGTGATATAACATTAGACTCTGAAACTATCCCAACAAAAGTATCAATTTCTTAACCTACTACTGTAATCTATTAAATAAAAAGTCTGGTGACTGTGAAATATTCTTTTCTATTTAAGCATTTTAACATATGTAAATTCGACATTTAAACTTTTACCAATAAAAATAATGTCAAATTAATCCATACAAGATCAATGATATTATATATGTATATTATACAAGCGTAAGATACAATAATTAAAACGATAATTTTCACTTTAGAAGTTCATAAATATGACAACAGATATTAATATAGAATAAAGTTCTTCTTAACTTGGATGCTTTCGTCGGATAGTTTTGTCTTGGTATGGAACGAATACATTTCTGTCGCAAATCTATATCTTCTGGAAATTTCTTTTCCCCGTCGTAATTGCTCCAGCACGAGGAACGCAGCGGCGCGATGGCATTTCGCTAGAAGAATTATTGTATTTAATACTCTGTGCACACACCAAATCAAACGCGGCAAATTTCTTGAACACTAACTATAGCAAGATGGAGGCGACACTTCTAGAATACCACGTTCTCCTGTGTTAGAGTTAGTCTCTCTCTGCACAATATGCTGCTTAAAGGAGGTTGCAGACTCCTTTGCCTAATCTCATCATTAGTTACAAAGTTAAACCACCTAATACCGAAGATACTACGTAAGCATCTAGAATCAGAAGCATCTAGTTTCCTGTTATCTTGCTTACAAATTATCCAAGTCTCACTACCATAACTAACCCTAGAAACAACCAAACTATTATAAAGTCTAATTTTAGTCTTTAGGCGCATACGCCTATTTCTCCACACTCTCCATAGGTTCTTAAAAGTCCCAGCAGCAATCCCTATTCGTCTATTAATCTCATGCCGCACATCACCAGCATTTGTTACATAACTCTCAAGATAATTAAACTGTGACACCTGCTCAAGATTGCAACCATTCAGATTAACTGAATCACAACCTGAATCACCAATTTTCATCACTTTAGTTTCCTCTCTGTTTATAACCAAACCTACTCTACTACCAGTTTCATCAACAGCTCGAATGAAAGAGTTCATCTCGGCAACATCATTTGCTAAAAGGGCCAAATAATCAGCATAATCCAAATCAAAAACTTTCATATCTCCAGCCCATTTAAAGTCAAAATCTTTCCCTTGAAGTGAATTTCGCATAACATAATCAATAACCAAACTAAAGAGAAAAGGAAACAAAATGCACCCTTGTCGAACACAAGAGGTAATGCTAAACCAATTGCTACAAGCCTTACCAACTCTCACACACGACTCAGTGTTATTATAAAGAGCTTTCATTATGTTAACTAACTTGTCTGGTATACCATATGATCTTACAATCAACCACAAATTATGGCGATCAACAGAGTCAAATGCCTTTTTGAAATCAACAAAGCTAGCAACCAAATGTTTCTGAAACTCTAAACATTTCTCAAGAATCTGCCTAAGTGAAAATATCTGATCCCCACATCCCCTACGACTTCTGAATCCACATTGCTCATCACGCAATTGACTGCCAACCAGATTCTTAATTCTATTAAGCACAGTCATGGAAAGAACTTTCCCTGGAACAGAGAGTAGGCTGATAACCCTATAGTTATCACAAGAACTGCGATCACCTTTTTTGAAAATAGGGATAACAATAGCTCTGGTAAAATCCTTAGGAACCATGCCGTTATCATAAAAGATATTCAGAATTTCAGTCATCCAAGTGGTAACCTAAACATTTCCAACTCTAAGCATTTCCGTAGTAATTTCATCTATCCCAGGGGATTTATGAAGTTTAAGTTTAGAAATAGCCAAACTAACTTCAGATTGTGTTACAGGGCCAACATTAAAGCCACCAATGCATCAATCATCATTCCAAACAATGGGAGTAGAACTAACCACATTGTTTAGAACATCACTGAAATGCTCAGCCCACCTAGCCATGACAGAATCCTCACCTTCTATAACCTTACCTTGTTTAACCTTCAATCCCTGTATACCTGTTTGTTTTCTACCACATAAAACATTAACTATCTGATACAGCTCTCTGCTGTTGTGCTGTTTAACTGCTTCCTCGGCTTTGTCAGTCAAGCCATCAAGACAAAGATTCTTATCAGCAGCTAACTGATCTTTTACACGTTTATTAACGTCTCTGTAATGCTTTCTATTAGGACTAGTAGGGTATTGATTAAGGACATTCCTGCAGTTCTATCTTTCCGAAATAACCTCAAGTGCCTTATCACTCAGATAATTCTGTCTCTTTTGCTCCTTTTTTCCTAAAAGAGTACTGTTAGTGTCTAAAAAAAGCCTGTTTAAAATGATTCCATTCTTCCTCAACTTCAGCAGTAAGCATACCATGACTGTCATAATGACAAAGTAACCTATCATGATAAGCTTTGGCTATAACTGGTTCTTTCAGAGCTTCAGTATTAAAAGTAAAATTTTTGACTTTAGCACAACACTTTTTAAGTTTAAGTTGCAAGACACTTTTAACAAGGTAATGGTCAGATCCAATTTCAGCTCCTCTTTATGCCCTGGTATTCCTAACAGAACTAGCCCATTTGCTGTTAATTAATATATAATCAATCATATTCTTGTGAAACCCATGTGTACTTATGTATGTCATGGTGTTTGTAATAAGTGTTATTATTCTGAATCCATTGAGTTTTCTTACCTGTAGGAGACGTTGCCCATTGCCATTGCAGCTACCAATACCAAAAGGGTCTATTACCCCTCCCCAAAGGTCAGAGTCAGTACCAACTTTGCCATTGAAGTCACCTAGAACAAGGGTAATATCTCATTTCTTGACAGAATTCAAAATATCCCGAAGTTCTCCGTAAAACCTATCCTTCTCATCCTCATCGGTATCCTCAGTGGGGGTATAACAGCAGATAACATTCAAGTATTTAACGTTTGTCTGAAATTTTGCTGTAAGAAACCTTTCATGAATGCACTCATATCCTAGAAGAGCATCACTAGCATGTCTGCTGAGAAGCAGACACACACCTTGGTGATGTTTGTTATCTTCCCTCTCTGAAAAGAGAAATTTAAGATTATTTTTAAGAATATGACCTTTATCTGTCCATCTGGTCTCTTGCAGGCCGAGAACATATAAATTATAACGGTGGAATTCTTTTGTGAGGACATCAAGGGAAATATCTCTGTGCAGAGTCCTCACATTCCAACTACCTATGGAGAGAAAATGGTTAGTGGGATGTTTAAAGAAACTATGTTTGTTGAGAGGGGGATTGCCGACATTATGAAACAGCCCCCTAATCGCAGACATGGGGCAAAGACCCGTTCCCACCCACTGAAGGCTGAAGCCATCTATACTGGAAGACTTTGTCCAATGCAGAATTTGACGATGCCCATAGAGGCAAGAGTTCAGGTGTCTGCGATGACCTCTGCTCAGGATTATCCACCAGCTGATAAACATATCCTGTGAATCTATTCACTTGGGGCTGTCAACCCACAAACAAACAGAAAACACAGCGGAAGATTTTCCCTCCACAGAAGTCCACCAGTGCAGCAAAATCAGGATCTATAATCAAGCTCAGAGCCTTAGTTCAGTCCAGTCCAGTGGGTTTATATGGTCAGCACCAGGACCCTGTGTGTTTGACCACTCCTCAGCAGGGTAGAAAAAAAACAGAAAAGTAGTCATAGTTGTCCAGATCAGTAGGCCACACTAATCTGGCAGCCCTCCCGTTCCGTTCACTTCCACAAGAGAGTATCTCTTTTGAAAGGTACTAACGCCACGAGATAATCGTTCAGTAATTCACAGAAATAGCAAGCAATAATTTTTTTCCACAAACGTTTTTCATAATGACCTAATATTGAAATAATCATTACACAAACTTTTAAAATGCATATTTTATGAAATGATTTTAAACAATACTTGTTATTTAAGTTTCAATTAATTGCTGAAGGATATTCTTCTGACGCATATTTTATCTCTGAAGGATCTCTATAGACAGTTAATTTGATTACAGATGTAGAAAGTAAATAATATCCTATTTCTCTTCCTGTAATTAAATAATGCTTCTATAAACTGACGTGATGAACTGATGATGCGATGAATTGATGTCGCGATGAATTGACCACGATCAATTGACTTGCGATGAATTGGCGGAATACCATTCATCCACCTGATCTCGTTTTATTTAAATCTAGAGATTCAATTTTTTCTAAGTAAAACATTGCCTCGAAGGTTGGAAAAAGTATGGTAACAGCTATTTTCATACTCCAATCTCAGTAAGAGGAGCTAAAGGTGAAAATTTGGTAATTTCTCTCCAAAACTGTGTGCTCCATCTAAAATTAGTTCGTTTATGCGTTTTATAACGATTTAGAGTTAAATCATTGTAAATTTCAAGAAAAATCTAAGTACTTGCATATAACCCAAAATTACTTAAATAGAGTTGAAGTCTCGTGGTTTCTTCGCTTAACCTTCCATCATTCTATTTTATGTGACGTGTTTACTTCACATGATTCACTCGGAAAACCGGAAAAAATAAAACCTTAAGTCTATTTAATGTAGTAAAATATGTCAAAAAAGTCAATGTAATCTTGCATTCCTTAAATTGCTTAAATCTGAAAGAAGCTGAAAACCTAAAACTATATTTAATAACATGTGTAAAGTAGAGCAAAACCGAGAAAGCAAGTATAAAAAAAGATTTAACCCATTTTACTAAAATTGGAGTCTAAAATCGTGTTTTCTATATTTCCCTACTGAATATTTCAAAATTTTTGATCTTACACTCTGAAAACGAGCTAGTAGTTTTTCATTTTGCTCATATGGGATGGAGAAGGGTCCTAGATACTACTCGTAGTTTGCTCAGGCCCAACACCGAAGTCTCTGTTGACAAGGCTTGCTTGCGCTGTGGTTGGTTGGTTGCTGTTAGCCTCAGTTAGAGCTAACAGCAAGCAACCAACCACAGCGAGCCGGGGGGTGGATTTGATTGCACTTCTGATATGAAAAAATGATTTGAAAAAAAAAAGTGTCTTTTTGCAGTTCGACTTATAGAAGTAGAAGAAGGCGTTGCTTACGGAAAAGATCACTTTCTTGGATTCCAAATAACTTATTGCTCTAGATGAGAGGGTTTAAAATTTTTAACTGAAAATGGTTTGAATACTGATGACTATTGAGGTCAGGGCTACGATGATGGCAGTAATATGAAAGGTTGAAATAAAGGTGTGCAAGCTAGAATTCTTGGCAAAAACTCAACAGCAAAATACTCGTATATACCATGAGGATGCTATTTTCTCAGTTTAGTAATTTCTGATGCTGCTCCTTTATCAAAAGTCTTATTTTATTCGGAGTTATACAGTGCATTTGTGTATTGTTCACAGCAGCTACTCAGCGATGGAAAATTCTTACAGAACATGTTTCTGACCTTGCCATTAAGCCAAATTAATATTGTCAAGGCCATATATTATCAAACTAACGGAATTTATGATGCTTTTATTGCTGTTTTTGAGTCAACTCAAGTGGATGCTGGATGGATATGAAGCGCTCTGTTTAGCTAATTGACTGAGAGAAATTAAAATTTATTATTTCTTACAGTTTAGTACGATATGCTATTTCAGGCAAACATTGTTAGCAAGCAGGTGCATAATTCTTCAATAAATAAAGCACGGTACCATCTTTACTCAAAAACATGAAATGGTACTGAAATAATTGCTACACAGGTTAGATTCAGAAAAAAAAAGTAAAGTATGTTTAATTTCTATTATTTCCAATGTGATTTATTATAATGATAATTGTGAACCTACGTTGTGCAATGCAATAAAATGTTTTGAAATTATTGGAAAGGCTAATTTTTTTATATGAGGGCGCCAATATGATTCTTTGACCTGGGTGCCAATTTTCTTAAAGCCAGCCTTACATCAAATTTTGGCCAGACCAGCTCACAGAGCATAGCATTAATACTGGTCATGCTCCATCCATATGCCAGCAACAAGGCTTCCATTATCAAAATGGGTGAGACAAAACAACTAATAAAGGACATGGAAGCCCAAGATGATATAGAACTGTCATCCAGTCCCTCGACGTCACCAGTCGCCCTCGTTAAGTAAATGGATTGCTTTAGTAGGCTTTGTGTCGATTATCGAAGGTTAAAAAATGTAACTCAGAATGATGACACACTCGACTCTCTGTCTGGTCAGACTGGTTCTTGACTCTAGACTTGAAGAACAGTTATTGGCAAGTTGCTCTTAACATCGTGAAGGTTTAAAAAAGACAGATTTTACTACATTAAATAGATTTAGCAGTTTAAAGTGATGCCATTTGAGCTCTGAAATGCACCTGTAAAGTTTGAACAATTGATGAAGTCAGTGCTTAGATGTTTGTCTTCGGAGATGTGTTTGGTATATGTAGACAACATCCTCATCCTAGGAAAGAATTTTGAGGATCAATGGAAGAATCTTCATCAAGTGTTTGAAAACCGGAGCAGCGAAGCTAGAACTGTAATCAACTAAATGCAAGTTTTTCCGAGATGTCCATTACCTGAATCATGTCATCACTTCATCAGTGGTAAAGATCGATACTAGAAAACAGAAGCTCTGAGAGGCTGACCACAACTCCAAAACATGCATTAACTTCAAAGCTTCATTGGACTATGTATGTATTACGAAAAATTTGTCAAGGGTTTCTTTAACATTATAAAACCACTACATTGATTAACGGTGGAGGGCTGGTAATTCATCCGAGAACTAAATAAAACTCTTCCCATGATGCCAGTGTTAGCCTACCTACAGAGAAGTAAACAATTTGTATTACATACTGAATGCCAGCAACACAGGAGTTTGCTGCTGTCCTTTCACAACAAAAGCGACAAGAAAGAGTTGTCGCTTACTTCAATAAAACCTTATTTTAAAATCTGAACGTAACTATTTTGTGGCACGAAAAGAACTATTAACAATAGCGAAAATAATAGAACATTTCCATCATTACCATTGTGGATAAAAGTTCATTATTTGCTCTGACCATGCTGCTCTTAAATGGTTGCTGAACTTCAAAAATCCTGAAGGACAGATAATCTAGTTAGATGCAATAGCTGCAGTGGCAAGTTACACATAAATGCAGATGCGTTTTCTAGACGCCCATGCATTGACGACTGCAAGCGCTGCTGTAATGCATAGATGAGATATGGCACTCACGGATCAATGCCTATCCAGCAGATAACATTGGCACAACAGTGGTACAGTCGCTCAAAAAAGTATCCGAACACTATGGTTGATTACAAAATTTAGAAAAAATATCTGGCAACGATTTTTTTTAGAAATGAGTGATCTGGCAACCTTCGTGTACGTACACAAAGGTTGCCAGTTCACTAATTTCTAAAAAAAATCGTTGCCAGATAATTTTTTCTGAATTCTGTAATCAACCATAGTGTTCGGATACTTTTTTGAGCGACTGTACATCTGATATTTAGAGTCCCATGGAAAACAGTAGTACACCTGACATTTAGAGTCCCATGGAAAACAGTAGTACACCTGACATTTAGAGTCCCATGGAAAACAGTAGTACACCTGACATTTAGAGTCACATAGAAATCAGAAAGGCTCAGAGGGATGATGAAGAAATAAGACTACTTTTTTATTTGATTGAATCATCTGCTACACAACCAAATTAGGAATAGATATCAAGATATAGCCCAGCTACAAAATGCTCTTGGGCACAGCGAGACTCCGTACAACTAATAGGCGGTGTGCTATACAGAATATGAGAGAATCCAATTGAATAATTGATTTTCTGGCTTCTGGCAGGTTACCCTTCTCAGGTTGTGAGTAGAATTGGTGATTAAAGATGTCCATCATAGAGTGCCACTGTATGAATTCTAGAATTCTTCTGTGTAAACTAAACAGCGAAGGTCAAGGAACGATTTCATTAGCTGAAGTAAGGTGGATTTGGTAAGGAGGTCAATTAAATAAGCTCATATATTATCAGTTTGTTTAATTCGAACCCACTACACAGTTTGCCAATTAAATGTTGCTGAAACCTTAAAAAATATATTGAAGTTTTCAGTATTTTATCAAAATTCTTGCTATAATGCCTAAAATGATTTTAAGAGATAATAATAAAATGCCGAAATCGAACTCTAAATTGATATGTTTGGATTTTTTTTACCTTGCTCTAATGAACGTTCCTTTTTTTCAGGTGACACAAACTTATGAGACAAGTTAGAGCACCTGAATTAGAGCACCACAGGCATATTTTGAATCAAGCAAAACAAGCTGGATGTTCTTAAGGAATGAAAATCCCCATTGCTACTATTTAAGAGAAACATGCAACATAAAAAAACCACCAAGAAAATATTGCATAATATTATGGTGAACGCAAAATTAAAATTTTATTAAATGAAAATAAATACAAAAAATGGGGCACATCAATAGATAGTGAAAACAGGCCATTTTAATATTTTTATTTTATCTGCAGTTAAAAATTTTTAATGAAAAATGAAAAGTATAGGGGAAACTAAGTAATTAAAAAGATTTATTAGCGGTACCTTTAATCTGAAAACTAAAACATAATGCAGAAAGTAGAAGCTGAGAAGAAAGGAACTGGCTTTGAGGATTTTATGAAAAATCCGGTATGTAATTCTTCAAATGCATTGGGCACTTCTAAATATATGGACTTTCATTCATTTCAAAATGTTCACAGACACTTTATTAAATTTAAAAAAATGCTAAAATGTGATGGAAAAAGCAGTCAAGGATATATAAAAAATAGCTTATCGAATTTATCAGGTCCACAGAAGCTTTGTAGTTCAGCTTGCCTTTCATTAAGTGCACCAAAAATACCTGTAAAGAAGAAAAAGAATGCATGTAAAAGTTTCTTAAATTATTCTTTATTTGAAGTTAAGAGATCCTTATTAAAAGGCAATATGAATCGAGATGCACTTTCCAGTTCTTTGTATTGTAATAAAAACAAAACCTTAACTGAGACCTTTTCAAATTCTTTGTTACAATCTAATCATTTGAAAAATACAAAGAGTGAATACGGGCAGCAATCACAAGACGTCCCTCTGTGTTATAAGAATAATGATAATACACATGATACCACATGTTCTACTGATGAACGTGATGTAACTAAGCAAAAAGCATTGCCACGAAGGCAAAAAATCAAGCAAATACCACCTAAAAGAATGAGAAAAAAAATTATGTTACCATTAGAAGTTACAAAAATTATTCCAAGGGAAGGAACTATTAGTGATTTTGTTATAGATAAAAGTGGATTCAAATTTGGTGATGCTGAAATGAAACATTTATGCAGTAGCATAGATGAACAGTTAAGTATAAAATCTGGCTTTAAAGATACTACATGTCTCAAGAATAGCAGCTATCTTAAACCATCCGCAAAAAATCATCTAAAATGTGCTGAAGACTTAAAAAAAACTGGACAATTTTGTCGTCAATTAAAACAAACACACACTATTTTAAGTTCAAAAAATGCACAATATCGCCCTTTAGTGCCAAAGAAAACAGTTACTGATTTGGAACTATTTGGTTATTCTGCCCGAATTACGGAAAACCAAAATGTTGATGTTACAAAATTACAAATTCTTAAGAATCACATGCAGAAATGCTTATTAGAAAAGCAAAGAGATTTTATAGAAATAACTGATGCGATAAAAAATTTTAATTCATCTGTCTCTTTGATGTTGAATGAACATCAAAGAAAGAAAACAAATTTATCACCTAATAGTTTTAATATAAACAATGAAAATGGAATTAATTTTCCGAATAGAGTAATTCAGGATCCAAATAAAATGAAAAAAGTACCCATAGATTATTCATGTGATGTGGAAGAAAACTGGGAATGTGTTTTAGATGAATCGGGAATCAATAACAAAAATATCCATAAAGATGTATATGGAACTGTTTCAAATCCAAAATTTGAAGTTGAACCAGTATATAAAACATTTGATGAAAAAACAGGTATTGAAATTTCATTAGTTTCTTACAATATCGACAAATCTAAAAGTGAAATGAATATCCTGGATGCTAATGCTGAATACATTTCAAATCTTTCAGCAGCATTTGAAGAGCTACTAATATTTTCGGAATTTCCAGATTTAAAACAATATAATGTTGATGTTGCATGTGATGGTTTTGAGAACCTTATAAACATTTGCTTTGAAGATTCCACATGTGCAGGAAAACCATTTGTAAAAGATAACTCAAAAGCAAAAAGGACAAAAACTTTAACAAATGCTCTTTTTTATCCTAATGAAAATTTTGTGAAGTATCTTCAAACCATGCCCCAAGGTTTTCAAACTGGATATACAGATCAAAATATCGTTAATGACAAATCACATGCGGAAAATATTGATGTCAATAATTCCTGCGAACAAGAAAATTCTTCAGTGATTAAGTGTGATGAAAATGATAATCTCTGTAAGCTCTCAGCTGTGGCTAATTTGTATGCTGCCAAATTAAATAGCTCTGAAAGCTATCTGTTACAGTGTACTGAAAGGAACACTGACCCAATTAATAACTCTCTTATTGAAACAAATTCCACTTATTCATTTATTAATAAGCCTTCTACCAAATTCATAGAAAATATTGGGCTCAAAAGTTATGCAGAAGATTTTGAGATTTCTGATATCACACCTAAGAGTAAAACAAATGATGTATCCAAACACTTTGATAATAAACCTCCGCTATTATCAGTTAATGAGTGTAAAACAAACTTAATATTATCTGACATCTATGAAAGTGAAGTGGACAGTTTGGTAACTGTTGACAGTGATATGACTAATTTAAAACGTGGAACTGATAAGATAGAAATCCGCGATTTTGATACTGAACCAAAGCTTTTAAAAGAAAACCTTAATACTAATTTAACAGTTTCTTATAATGAGGAAACAACAGAAAAGTCTGTACATGATACCAAATCATTTGAATTTCATGATGTCTATAATCAGTTGGAAGAAGATTGTATATGGAAGACTTCGGAACTATGGGATAAATATTTCATTGGGAATCAGAAAAATGCTACATATGTAAATATATCACCTTTTTTAAGTTCTGAGGAAAAGGAAGAACAAGCGAGAAAAGTGGTTGAAAGAACAGATATTCATGATGTTGAGAGAAAAGTTTTGAATAAGGTCTCTGAAGGTACTTGTTTATTTCAAAAGCAGACTAAAAGTGTTGTTTCATGCAGTAAGAAACCTCGAAGCTCACCAATTAAAAGTTTGCAAAAGAGTGAAATATTAAATTCCACTGAAGAATCTAGATTAAGTTTTAATTCCAGTATTAATTCATTACACAATATATGTATGAATACTGAAGTACCAGATCGAAAAATTAAAGCTTTTTGCAAATGGAACAATGAAATGCAAAGTGAAGTGTCTGCTTTCAGTGATAGGAATGAAGTATCTCTCCCAAATTCTATTGACCTTTTTTCAGGAGTATCATCAACCTCAAACTTCTCTGACTCTCTTTTGAAAGATACAGTTGATCTAAATGAATTGGGTAGTTCAGGACAAGAAGGTATTCGTTTTCTAAATGCGAGTGAAATCATTTCCAGTGAAAGAAATGATTCATCTCAATGCTGTGACCCTGCATTTCAGTTATGGCACACTGCCAGAGACAGCAACAAACATCGTGTTTCACTCTGTTCCAGTTACAGTCCTGACTCAGCTTTTGAAAGCAGTGTTGAACAGATACCACCAACTTCAAGAGCAGTGTCGGCAGAGCTCTTAGCCACTGGATGTGTGTTAGGGTCAAAAAATACTATGCCAGTAAAAAATACATTGGGAAGTAAGTTATGCAATTTTTTTATTCTTTTTGAAGTTGGGTCATTCTAATTTACTGTATGATCTTAAAAGATTAATATTTGTTAAATTTCAATTAGTTACTATATATTTATTCATTTCCTTACAAAGTACAAATTTAAGAGTTAAAGAAATGCTGAAAGGTCGGAAGCAAATTATTTCAACCAAAAAACTTAGTGAGCTACTAATGAAATTATATATAGTGAGATTACAATTCTAAAAGTTTAATTTCACAATATTATTGTATAATTTGAGCTAAGATAATTGTGACGCTACACCTCAGTTTATTAATCACCTTAGATAATTATGAAAATGCAGTCTTATAATAGTAAGATAATAACAGACGACTTTGTCACCTGTCATTTGATCTGTAAATCGAATATTGTTTAGCAAATAGTTAATTTAAATTGCTAGGGTTACAGTTGCTGAAATAGAGAACAAAACTTTTACCAGTTCTTAAACTTGGGTTGGCTGATGCACTCAATAAGTTGCACATCTTGTTATAGTTCTGTAAAAGTAAAGAGCACTGGTCTCTGCAGGAAGTTGTTATAAAGATTAATGCTTGTGGGAGTTATTTACTTTTACTCCTCTGGGTTGAAGTACTACTTATATTTAATGCTATTCCAAAAGAATTACTAAATATAGATTCTTTTAGAAGACTTAAAATGGAATTAAAAAATTATTTGGTATTTTCTAGTTAGCTGATTTTTATGTGTTGTGTTTTGTGGATTTATTTGATGTACACCATTTTTGTGGCTGAATGACCTATGTTTAATATAATGTATTCATTTTCCTGCAGATAAGCTATTTAGCTTTGCGGGTCAAAGTGTAAATGTATTTGTATTCTTTACTCTTATGAATAAAAATTATATTCTAAAAAAAAAGTACTAGTCCATTAACACTTTCATAATTGGGATTAGTCCAAGATGATTTTATGCTGGCTACTCTTTCTCATAGTGCGTATTTTTAATTGAAGATTAATTGAAATATTAAATTTTTAATGGTGTAGTTGGAGGCACATCAATTAATATTAGAAAAACTCGGCATGAGAGAAAAAGTGACCAGAATAAGAGCATCTTGGACTAGCTACATCTGTGAAACTACTAATGGACTGGCCTCAGAGGAGCAAAAGCAAACAACTCCATAGGAATTAATCTTTATAACATCCTCGTGCAGAGACCAGTGCTGCTGATGATATCCAACAGCATATCTTCTGCAGCAGGATAACAAGATGTGCAACTTAATGAGTGTGCTTGCCAACTCAAGTCTAAGAAATGGTAAAAATTGTCCTCTTTGTGCCTTAAACAATTCTAAATTTATTAATTTAAAGTTAGCTATTTGCTAAATAATACTCGACTTACAAGTCAAATGACCGATGATTTTGCCATCTCTCTTATTAGTATAAGATTGTAGATTGATTCACATTCAAATTAACACAGCATTTAATATCACTGTTCATTAAAACTATTACGCTCTTTAAGTATACAAGTTTGACTCCACAGTTTATTATCACACTTATATATGCATATTTACAGGTCCTACTGCGTATCATTTATCATCCCTTATTCAGAAATGTTCGTTCTGACAATCGTAATGCATTGGTATGCAATGTCCTAATTGTCTTTAATCTTTTCACATAATTTTTTACCATTTCCTAGACTTGGGTTGGCAGGCGTACTCATTAAGCAAGGCGCATCATTAAGACCCTACCTGGTCTAGTGGTTAGCGTACCTAATTGTTAAGACCAGTACGGCATGTCCTTGTGTAAGTGTTTGTGTGTTGTATGATAAACTAGGACAAGCCTAATATAGCTTCTAGGTTATCTCTGTCCTTTGTGTAGGGTATTACCTTCTTACTTTTTATTATTTCTCTGAAAAGTCACAATTTTATGAAAAATATATGGAACGAACTCGCTGATTATGGCTACATTGGAAATTCAGTCTCATACCCCCTCCCCCATTTAACTTGTTTTTTTCGGTTCGATTTTGTTTTTTGCGCTTCTTCCCCGTAGATTTTTTTAATAGAAACAGGCCGGAGAGTAGCTATCTACCTAATAGCCAAGTATGAGCCTACCCCTGAGGAAGACGGCCCGTTGTACAGTTAAACTGTGATTTCTAGTTGTGTGCTTTATGTGTGTGTGTAAATTGTTACACAGCGAAGTGCCAAGAACAACTGCTGCAGTAAAATAGGTGAGTTTGTTCCATAAATCCTTTCATCGAAAAGTGACTTTTCAGAATAATAAAATCTGTGTGAAAAAACAAGACAATTAGGACATGCATGTCAAAGCATTACGATTGTCAGACCGAACCTATGAGAATAAGGGACCGAACCTATGTGAATAAGTACTCAGAAATCTAATTTTCCAATGGAGAAAGTAAGTACTCTACATAAATTTAATTATATCTGTCATGGGTGTACCCAAGATTTCATTCCTTGTGGGGGGAGGGGGTTGCCGGTTTCCCAGAGATTTTGCCGCCTCGCCATAATTTTACAAATGAAAAAGAAACAATATTTTTACCACATAGCTACTGAGCTAACTGATAAAAAAAAAACGCAAAATATCTGTTTCACCACAGTTGTTAAATATTGGTGAGGAAACAAATGATAGCGGCTCTTTGAAAATTGCAAATCAATTTAATCTTTATTTTACTGGAGTTGCAGAAAATATCATTCAATGCCAAACAGATGAAACTACAGCCACAGCATTTGAGCATAACACAAGAACAAATATTTCTATGTTTTTGCAGCCAATTAGTGAAATTGAAATTTAAAATATTATTTTAAAATTAGATGACAATAAAAGTCTGGGTTTAGATGGATTTAGTGCCATCATATTAAAAAAATCGGATGAAGTACATTATTAATCCACTTGCATATATTTTTAACACATTAGTTCAAAATGGTATCTTCCTAGATGAATTAAAGAAAACAGTTGTGGTTCCTGTTTACAAAAATGGAAATAAAAAAATATGTTATATAAATACAGGCCAATGTTGTTAGTACTTGGTTTATAATACTGTTGCGAATTTAAAATGGATGAGCACTGAGCGTGAGTATAAATAAGTAATATTTTACAATACAAACTACAATACAATGTAAATTATTACAAAAGCATAGATGAAAAAACTTAAAAAGAAAGTAAATACTATTGTACATAAAGTAATAACATTTTCCTGCAGAACAGTTAAGACCAGCTCTGTCTGCTCGACCAAATTATTGCCTCTTCACTTTGATTGCCATGTCTCTTGGATACCTTTACTTCAGACGTAAACAATCCTTTTATCTCACTGGTTTTTACACTAATAAACTAAACAACCACCCGCGCACTCACCACCATGGAGGTAGGAAGATAAGAGGAGGAGCCCTAAGCACTTGAAAATGATGCTTCGGCGACTGCGCGGCAGCCATGTTGTTCTATTCAAAACATTGATCAGTAGTATAGGTGAGTAATGAAGTGTTGCGCTATAAAAATTTAATTTTTTTCGACATTTGTATTATGGTAGCCTGTTCAGCTTACGGCTGCACGAATCGCCCTTCAAAAAAGACACCAGGAATTACCTTTCATCAGTAAGTTTGTCATTTTTATAAAAGTTTAAATAATTATATAATGATACAAGCAACTTCGTGTTGAAATTACGCCGCTATGAAATCGGTTTTATTTCGTGTTACAAACCTCGATTCTTCACCAGATTTTTTTTTTATTTTCTTCGGATTGTACTAAGTGATAAATGTGAAGATGTACTTCTTATATTGATTGATTGATTTTACGTTACACTTATTTGAGAATTACTTCTGCAGGCTTTCTCAGTTAAAAAATTTTGTTGGCTGTAATTGAATATTAGTGTGTATTCTATTTAATGGATGATGAATTTACATACTTTTAAATAGAGGTGATTAAAATATAAAGGAGTTTTTTTGTTTTTTATTTTATTTTAGGTGGAAGTATTAGATATTATTTTGTTTAAATGTTTCAGTGTTTAAATTCCTCTCTCTTCATGATTTAATAAGTTCAGTGTAAGAAGGGAAAGTAAATTACAATAAAGTATTTTCATAAGGTGAGAAATATAATCTTTCTTTTTTTTTAAATTTGGATAGCATTTAAGGGTTTTGTTTAAATGCCCCCCCTTTTTTTTGGATTGGAGTCTTATATTTTTGAATTCCTTTTTAGATTAATTTAATGTATCTGGTGTAAATTGTCATAGGTGAGTGACAGCGATCATTAGTTAGAGTGAAAATGTTGTTAATTGTTTAAATAATTTTAGTTAAAAGAGGAGAGTGTAATGCTTTTCTCCTTTTCGTTAATTCTTCTGATAGGGTTCTAATTGTCCCTTTTAAGGTGAATACTGAATTTATTTAATTCTGTAAGGATTTCAAACAGAGCGAGTTTATTGCTTGTAGTTACTTTATTTTTACTTTGGTTGAGGGGTAGGTTAGGCGTACATGAAGATAGGTATGAGAGACTGAGGAGTCAGGCACTGAGATGTCGGGTTCAAGCCACTGTCTGGAACGTTGCCATTTTTTTTAAATGGGTATTATATTCCCTTCACCCTGTGGATACATATTTTTTTCTCTTTTTTTATATTTTTTTTAATTTTTTATTATTTTTGCTTAGTATAATTTTAGTTGCTTTTATTTTTTCATATAGTTTTTTCAGATATTATTTTGAAATTTTCCTTTGTGGCTGAGGAAGGATGTATTTCAATCCTTACGAGATTTTTTTTTGAGAGATTGTAATAATTGTGTAATTTGTATTGATTGTTAACTCTGGTTGAGGGAGGAGAATGAGCATGAGATGGGGGAGAGATGTGAAGCTGAGGGTACAAACATAGAGCTGGTGGGTTCGAGCCACCATCTGGGGCGTTTTTTTGTATAAATATATATATTTTTTAGTTCTTTTTTTACTTTTTATACTATTGGCTTTATTTAGTTTTGTTAAGCAAATTTTTTTGTTTTTGTGGAATGAGAATTTTTTTAACGTAAAACAGCTATTTTCTTAATTATACAAATGTAATTTTTTGCGGTTTAAATGCTGCTATTGCATATAACTTTTATGTTTTATCCATAAAATGTTTTCTACTGTTATCAGTGTAGTATAAATAAACTTTTAAAATCTTGCAATTGTTTGTTATTGTCGTATTTAACGAAATACATAAATAGTTCTGCTATATAATAATTCTGTATGGAAATATTCATTGCATTAAAAAAAAGCAATATAAATTCCAAATGGCTTAAATGGTCTTTCTCTTAGTTGTAAAAAATAATCTTCCGTATATAAAGCACAGTAAAACTGAGTATAGCACGTGAAAAGTAGGCTTGATTGCAGCGGCAGACGGTTTGTTTTGAATGCAACAATATGGCTACCGCCCTGCTGCGTCAGCATCATTTTCCTTGGCAGGGAAAGCGCGTTAGGGCCTCTCCTTATCTTTCTACCTCCATGCTCACCACATCAAAATATATCTTCTTTTTGACTATCGTGCACAGACTAAGGCTATTTTATGTCTCCTTTCAGATTCCACAACTTTTAACATTGCAAAATTCTATCATTCTTAATTTTCAGACCTTTTCTATGTTCAAATTCGCTTGTTACATAAATCTCACGCAGAAGCATAGGCGAGCGTTCATGTCACGTTTTTCATAAAGTCACTGCAGCACGTTCATCTGTCGTAACAATACTAATAAATTAACTTTGAATTTAAATGAAATGAAATTAATATATTTTAGTTTGAAAAGCAGAATTATAAAAGATCTGGATATTAGAATTCATAATGAATTCTGCAATCAAGGTTTAGCTTGTTATTGTAAGCTTATCGAAATGGTGATGTGACTGTCAACTTAGGTATAAAAATCGATGAAAAATTGAATTGGAAAACATATGTGGATAAAATTAAAATAAAACTTAGATCAATGTTATACAAAATTTATTACTTAAACAAATTGGTAGATGAAGAAATGATGGTAATTATATATAATTCCAAGATTCAGTCTGTGTTTTATTATGGGCTATTGCTGTATGGGGGAATCTACATAACAATTATCAAATCAATAATCACAATTCAAAACAAAATGATAAAAACACTAACGAAAACATTAATAGGTCTTTTAGTATACACCGAAGAGCCACAACATTATGACCACTTGACTAATATGATGTTGGTCCTCCATGTGCCGCCAAAATTGCTTTTAACCAGTGAGGCATGTATGCTAAAAGATTTCTAAAGATGTGTTGTATCTGGTACCAAAACGTTACCAGTAAATCCTTTAACTCTTGTAAGTTACATGGTTCAGCCACCACAGATTGGATATGCTGTTCCAACACAAACCTCAGACGCTCTATTGGATTGATGTCTGGAGATTTTGGAGGCCAGGGCAATACATGGAAGTCTTCCTCATGTTCTGCAAACTATTCTCGAACAATCTGGGCAGGTGGCATGGCACATTATCCTGCTGAAAGAAGGCACTACTAGAGGGATATACCTTTGCCATGACCGGATGTACCTGGTCTGCAATGATGTTTAGGTGGGTGGTAGATGTCAGAGTTTTCTGCGCATGAATGACTGGATCCAGGGATTCACAGCAGAACATTGCCCAAAGCGTTGCACTTCCTCCACCGGTTTGTTTTTGTCCCATGATGCATCCTTGTGCAAACACTTCCTTAGGTAAACGATGCACACATACCCGGCCATCCACATTGTGCAACATGAAACGAGATTAATCATACCAGACAACCTTCTTCCAGTCATTCAAGGTTCAGTTTTGATGCTCGCATGCCCATTGTAAGCTCTTTCGATGGTGAATCGAAGTTAGCATAGGCACTCGGAGCAGCCCCATTTTCAGCAGAGTTCAATGTACTGTGTGTTGTGAAACATCACTTCCGTCACCAGCATTCATATTATGGGCGTATTCTGTTGGCTCGTACCATACGGGATAACTTTCGCTCACCTCTAGCATTAATTAGCATGGTCGGCCTGCACCTTGCCGGTGGTTCGTAGTTTTTCTTTCCTCGGACCACTTTTTGAAGATACTAACCATGGCTTACCGTGAGCACTCCACAAGTCTTGATGACTCGGGAATGCTCTGACCCAGTTGTCTGGTAATTATTATTTGGCCTTTGTCAAATTCACTTAAGTCAGCTGCCTTTCCCATCTGAAGAAGAATAGAGCTCAGTTTCAGGTGTTATTTATGCCGTTTCCTGACCTTCACATGCGTCGTCATTTACTGCAGTTGCTTCGATTTGCATAAAGATGTGCTAGTCATAACGTTTTGGCTTTTCGGTGTACATTGTATTAGAAATATAAGTGGATATCTTGCCTTTAAAACATCTTTATGTATATAAACTAATGATATATGTATTTAGAAATGACAATTATCTTCAAGAAAAAATAGTATGCAGCCACTGAACATCATTTGCGTACTTGAGGGGAATAGTTTATATTGTTTCTTTAGTTAAAAAGGAGATCGTACATAAGCATTTAATTTATTTAGCCTCCAAAATGTTCAATAGCTTACCTTATGAATTTAGAAATTTTACTGGTTCTATTTTGTTATTCAAAAAAAGGTTGAAGGAGTTTCTTATGGTGTTTGCAGACCTCGAATTTATGTATAATATACTAAGGTAAATTATGTTGTCTACATACATACTGAAGCTGCGAATTATTTTTCATTTGAATTATGATAATATTTGAAGATTTGAATAGCTTGAAATTTTTCATGTGTGTACGTTTAGATGTTAATATGTTTAAATTTCTATGTGTATTTCTATGTTATCTTTATGCACTGTAATATGTAATATAATTACCCGGAGAAGCTTAGCTTGTAGGTTGTTTATAGGAAAAAAAAATGTATATTTATTTGTAAAATAAAAAATGTTAAAGTTGAAAGTTGATTGAAGTGAAGATGAAAATGAATGGCGATATATAAATTGCGGCAAGCGTTAAAAGCAGGCGTTTCGATGCTATTTTCCAGTTCTCCTGTGAAGTACAAGGTGGAGTTTTCGAGACAGCAGATTTATTGTCAACCAGATATCATTTATCGGAAGAAATGCGGTGGCGAGCTATAGGTCACTTCAACACAAATCAAAGTCCAGTAGATGTGCCCAGATTGCTTAATGTGAGGAATTCAGTGGTTTTTACAGTTTGAAAGAGATTCCAACCAGAGTGTGGTTGGGTTGTTTTACCTCTGAGTGGCACTTTTTTACACATAATGAGCCAAATGGCCAGGTTACAAGGTCCCTGAGGGTTGAGAGAAGTCCATGAATGAGACACCTATGGTGGTGGTAGTGTCATTGTTTGGGGAGGTATATCTTTGGGTTGCTGCACAGATCTGTACATTCTTCCAATAGGGAATAATCAGTTCAATAGGGTCGCAAGTATAGGGATAAAATCTTGGCATTTTATGTGGGTACAATAGGCGATACCTACCTTCTACTGGACGATAACCCCTGGCCACATCATTGTTGCCTTGCCGATCGCTATCTAAAGAATAGAACTATTAACTCTATGGCTAAGCAGATCTCCCGACATAAATCCGATGGAACATGCATCGGGTGCTCTTAGAAGATAGGTTGCTTCCCTGGATCCTTCTCCTGCCAGTCTTCCAGAGCTTCGATGATCTTTGGAGGAGCAACAGAGATTATTACCTACAAATGGTAATTAACTGGTCAGAAGCGATTAAATTTTGTGCATGTTTCATTTATTTTTCATGAAATTTTCCGAAAGCCACTAAAGCGAATGAAAACTGTTACACTGCAAAGGAAATCCAGTCTCTTGGCCCTTCTTTTTCTTTTTCTAATGATTGCGCACTTGATTCCCCCTTAATTGTTTTTTAGATGTGGACCTGTTATCAACAGTATAAAACATTACTGCGAAGCCTGCAAACTGGTTAGAGATGATAATATCATCCTCATCATCCTCATCAAGCAGCCATGGGCTATGGAGGTCCGACCAGAAGACACAATTTAGTTCTCCAAGCACATCTGTCCTGAGCTATATCTGCTGCATCTCGCCACTGCACACCAATTCTAACAAGTTCCTCTTTGACATTGTCTGCCCACCGCATCCTAGGTCTCCCCTTCTTTCTCAGGCCTTTAGGCACACTGTTCATAACCCTATTCGCCAATCTATAATTATCCATACCGGCAACAGCCAAACCAGCGGAGTCTCTCTCTGCACAATATGCTGCTTAAAGGAGGTTGCCAACTCCCTTGTCTAACCTCATCATTAGTTACAAAGTTGAACCACCTAATGCCCAAGATACTGCGTAAGCATCTAGTTCCTGTTATCTTGTTTACAAAGCATCCATATGTCATCTGTCTCGATGTCGACAGAGATGGAAACAGTATCAGTAAATAACAATTCTGCATTGAATTTTGGTTTCAGAAAATTGTAGAAGTAATTATACATGCGTAATTTACTCAACTCCAAAATCCTTTCAGCAGTGTAATATGGTTTATCTAATAGAATATTTTTGGTTTTCATATGGAGAATTACGAAATTTTCTTCAAGTTCAACACAAGAAATGTACCTAAGATTTGCAATTCATTTTTTAAGTTTTTCTTCAGTGTTTACAATGTGACACTTTATTCTCTTTCTCTTCTTTTCTAGACATTTACCATATAGAGCATTGTTCATCAGTTTGAAAAAATCTTTTCCAAGCTTATTTATGACATTAATTCTTTTAGTTGTATTAAAATCTATGTAAAGTTTCAGCCACGGTATTTGATCAAATTCCAAGATTCTATGCAGATGTTTCACCATCAGTCCCAGTTCCACATAGAGTTTAAGTAACCTATAGTGAACGACATAATTTTGCTTGTCGAATAGATTTGGAATCAAGAATGACACATTACTATCAGAGAGTTTCAAATTTTCAGGAGTCAAGGGGAAATCATTGTGTAAAGCGGTAGATGTGCCGGATATTCTATATCAGCTTCGAAGAAATAACCCTTTTTGCTGTCGTCTGGAATATTAAACAGGTCGATATCATTTACCCATTTGAAATTGCCAGTTGGAAGAGGTTGAGACATTGCCCAGCCATATAAATTATTTGCATCAAAGTACATGATATAGTTTTGTGGTTTACTTCTCTCATATGAATCTACTAAAAGATTGTTGGCCTGTGCGAACCTCTTAGACATTAAAGATATTCCTCCTCGCAGAGCTCTTTCTACGAAAAAAATGCATATCACCTTTTATAAGTTCCAGCTCAATTTCTGTCATGTTTAAACATGCAGCATAGGATAAGTCAGGAGAGCTAAAATAATGACAAGGATCGAGTTCGTAATTATTCATACATGAATTTCTGTGTTTTGAAAATATATCTCCTAGCAGTAATACATCAGTGATCATATACAGATCGTGATATTCCCCGAAGGTAGCAATAGAAAAGGCTTTCCACAAAATTTGAGCTCTTTCGTATTGTTCATTATTTTAAAAAATTTCTTTGTATGGAAAAACGTTTTGTGCAAAAACTGCACATTGTGTTGCAAGTACTCATATGGAAAACTTCCTTTGCTTTTCAAAAGTACTTTTTGTGAGTCATTAAGATTATGTTGTCTGCAGTATTGACTTAGGATGTAGAATTTTCCAAATTTTTCGACAGTGAATCCAGTGAAGAACTGAGGAACATCATCCATCCTCATCCTCAAGCAGCCATGGGCTACGGAGGTCCAACCAGACCGCGCAGTTTAATTCTCCAAGTATATCTGTTCTGAGCTACATCTGTTGCATCCGGCCACTGTACACCAATTCTAACAAGGTCCTGTTTGACATTGTCTGCCCACCGCATCCTAGGTCTCCCCCTCCTTCTGAGGCCTCTAGGCACACTGTTCATAACCCTATTCGCCAATCTATAATTATCCATACGGGCAACATGGCCAAACCAACGGTGTCTCTCTCTGCACAATATGCTGCTTAAAGGAGGTTGCAAACTCCTTCGCCTAATCTCATCATTAGTTACAAAGTTGAACCACCTAATGCCCAAAATACTGCGTAAGCATCTGGAATCAAAAGCATCTAGTTTCCTGTTATCTTGTTTACAAAGTGTCCAAGTTTCACTACCATAACTAACCCTAGAAAGAACCAAACTATTATACAGTCTAATTTTAGTCTTTAGGTGTATACGCCTATTTCTCCACAATCTCCATAGGTTCTTAAAAGTCCCTACAGCAATCCCTATTCGTCTGTTAATCTCATGCCGCACATCACCATTATGCCGCACATCACCTCATGCCGCACATCACCATTATCTGTTACATGGCTCCCAAGATAATTAAACTGTGACACCTGCTCAAAACTGCAACCATTCAGATTAATTGAATCACAGCCTGCCTGACCAATTTTCATCACTTTAGTTTTCTCTCTGTTTATAACCAAACCTACTCTACTACCAGTCTCATCAACAGCTCGAATGAAAGAGTTCATCTCATCAACATCATTTGCCAACAGGGCTAAATCATCAGCATAATCTAAATCAGAAATATTCGTATCTCCAGCCCATTTAAGGCCAAAATCTTTCCCTTGAAGTGAATTTCGCATAACATAATCAATAACCAAGCTAAAGAGAAAAGGAGACAAAATGCACCCTTGTCGAACACCAGAAGTAATGCTAAACAAATTGCTACAAGCCTTACCAACTCTTACTCACGACTCAGTGTTATTATAGAGAGCTTTCATAATGTTATAACTAACTTGTTATCTCACAATCAACCACAAATTATGACGATCAACAGAGTCGAAAGCCTTTTTGAAATCAACAAAGCTAGCAACCAAAGGTTTCTGAAACTCTAAACATTTCTCAAGAATCTGCCTAAGTGAAAATATCTGATCCACACATCCCCTACCACTTCTGAATCCACATTGCTCATCACGCAATTGACTGTCAAGCAGATTCTTAATTCTGTTAAGCACAGTCATGGAAAGAACTTTACCTGGAACAGAGAGTAAGCTGATAACCCTATAGTTATCACAAGAACTGCGATCACCTTTTTTGAAAATAGGGATAACAATAGCTCTGGTAAAATCCTAGGAACCATGCCTTTATCATAAAAGATATTCAGAATTTCAGTCATCCAAGTGGTAACCGAAACATTCCCAGCTCTAAGCATTTCCGAAGTAATTTCATCTACCCCTGGGGATTTATGAAGTTTAAGTTTAGAAACAGCCGAAATAACTTCAGATTGTGTTATAGGGCCAACATTAAAGCCACTAATGCATCTATCATCATTGCAAACAATGGGAGTAGAACTAACCACATTGTTTAGAACATCACTGAAATGCTCAGCCCACCTAGCCATGACAGAATCCTCCCCTTCTATAACCTTACCTTGTTTATCCTTCAATCCTTGTATGCCTGTCCGTTTTCTACCACACAAAACATTAACTATCTGGTACAGCTCTCTGCTGTTGTGCTGTCTAACTGCTTCCTCGGCTTTGTCAGCCAAACCATCAAGCCAAAGATTCTTATCAGCAGCTAACTGATCCTTTACAAGTTTATTAAGGTCTCTGTAATGCTTTCTATTAGGACTAGTAGGGTATTGATTAAGGGCATTCCTGCAGTTCTTTCTTTCCGAAATAAGCTCAAGTGCCTTATCACTCAGATAATTCTGCCTCTTCTGCTCCATTTTTCCTAAAAGAGTACTGTTAGTGTCCAAAAAAGCCTGTTTAAAATGATCCCATTCTTCCTCAACTTCAGTAGTAAGCAAACCATGACTGTCATAATGACTAAGTAACCTATCATGGTAAGCTTTGGCTATAACTGGATCTTTCAGAGCTTCAGTATTAAAAGTAAATTTTTTAACCCTAGCACAACACTTTTTAAGTTTAAGTTGCAACACACTTTTAACAAGATAATGGTCAGATCCATTTCAGCTCCCCTATATGCCCTGGTATTCCTAACAGAACTAGCCCATTTGCTGTTAATTAATATGTAATCAATCATATTCTTATGCAGCCCATCAGGTGAAACCCATGTGTACTTATGTATGTCGCGGTGTTTGTAATAAGTGTTAGTTATTCTGAATCCATTGAGTTTACTTACCTGTAGGAGACGTTGCCCATTGCCATTGCAGCTACCGATACCAAAAGGGCCTATTACTCCTCCCCAAAGGTCAGAGTCAGTACCAACTTTGGCATTGAAGTCACCAAGAACAAGGGTAATATCTCCTTTCTTGACAGAATTCAAAATATCCTGAAGTTGTTCATAAAACCTATCCTTCTCATCCTCATCGGCATCCTCAGTGGGGGTATAACAGCAGATAACATTCAAGTCTTTAACGCTTGTCTGAAATTTTGCTGTAAGAAACCTTTCATTAATGCACTCATATCCTAGAAGAGCATCGCTAGCGTGTCTGCTGAGAAGCAGACCCACGCCTTGGTGATGCTTATTGTCTTCCCTCCCTGAAAAGAGAAATTTAAGATTATTTTTAAGAATCTGACCTTTATCTGTCCATCTGGTCTCTTTCAGGCCGAGAATATGTAAATTATAATGGTGGAATTCTTGTGTGAGCACATCAAGAGAAAAAGCTCTGTGCAGAGTCCTCACATTCCAACTACCTAAGGAGAGAAAATGGTTAGTGGGATGTTTAAAGAAACTATGTTTATTGAGAGAGGGAATGCCGACAATATCAAACAGCCCCCTAATCGCAGACATGGGGCAAAGACCCGTTCCCCCACTACTAAAGGCTGATGCCATCTACACTGGAAGACTTCCTCCAATGTAGAATTTGACGATGCCAATAGAAGCAAAGAGTTCAGGTGCGTGCGATGACTTCTGGTCAGGATTATCCACCAGCTGATAAACATATCCTGTGAATCTATTCACTTGGGGCTGTCAACCCACAAACAAACAGAAAACACAGCGGAAGATTTTCCCTCCACAGAAGCCCACCAGTGCAGCAAAATCAGGATTCATAATCAAGCTCAGAGCCATATATCTGTCCAGTCCAGTAGGTTTATATGGTCAGCACCAGGACCCTGTGTGGTTGACCACTCCTCAGCAGGGTAGAAAAAAAAGAAAAGTAGCCATAATTGTCCAGATCAGTAGGCCACACTAATGTGGCAGCCCTCCCCTTCCGTTGACTTCCACAAGAGAGTATCTCTTTTGAAAGTTACTAACGGTCCGCACCACGAGAAGGCGGGGTCGGACATTCGGTGCTAGTGAATCAATAAATGTAATTTGATCGAATTTAATGCATATGTATTTTTCTGTAGTTTGAGGAATACAAGAAATTTTCTTCTTATCTTTAAATATTCCCAAATCTTTTACTATAGTGTCCATCAAATCCTTTAAGATTATGAAACAACACTGGTATTTCAAGTGAGAATTTGTATTGAAGATTACATTTGTTGTGAACAGCACCTCTGTATTTTCCAGTTAAGTGGTCGTGGTCGCTTACTCTATCAGTTCCTAGAATTTTCCCACAAATATTACAATACTTTCCTTCAGTAAAATTTTGCCAATCGAAATCAGTCATCTTAACATTTCTTTTCTTCAAATCATTAATGAAATTTTCGGCTTCGATCATTTCATTCAAAAATTATTCTGTTACATTTTTCCCTCTGTACATTCTAGTTTTTATCAGTTTGCCTTCTGGTCCAACTATAATATATGCAAATCCTGACAGTACTAAATACTTTCACATCCTACATGGATTAATCACAATTCTTCTACATTTCGAAAAGCATTCGAAGTCTGCATAAATAACATATGGGTGTTTTAAACCATGGAGGTAGGAAGATAAGGAGAGGCCCTGACGCGCTTTCCCTGTCCAAGGAAAATGATGCTGACGCAGCAGGGCGGTAGACATATTGTTGCATTCAAAACAAACCGTCTGCCGCTGCAATCAAGCCTACTTTTCACGTGCTATACTCAGTTTTACTGTGCTTTATATACGGGAAGATTATTTTTTACGACTAAGAAAAAGCCCATTTAAGCTATTTGGAATTTATATTGCTTTTTTTTAATGCAATGAATATTTCCATACAGAATTATTATATAGCAGAACTATTTATGTATTTCGTTGAATACGACAATAACAAACAATTGCAAGATTTTAAAAGTTTATTTATACTACACTGATAACAGTAGAAAACATTTTATGGATAAAACATAAAAGTTATATGCAATAGCAGCATTTAAACCGCAAAAAATTACATTTGTAAAATTAAGAAAATAGCTGTTTTACGTTAAAAAATTCTCATTCCACAAAAATAAAAAAATTTGCTTAACAAAACTAAATAAAGCCAATAGTATAAAAAGTAAAAAAAGAACTAAAAAATATATATATTTATACAAAAAAACGCCCCAGATGGTGGCTCGAACCCACCAGCTCTATGTTTGTACCCTCAGCTTCACATCTCTCCCCCATCTCATGCTCATTCTCCTCCCTCAACCAGAGTTAACAATCAATACAAATTACACAATTATTACAATCTCTCAAAAAAAAAGTCTCGTAAGGATTGAAATACATCCTTCCTCAGCCACAAAGGAAAATTTCAAAATAATATCTGAAAAAACTATATGAAAAAATAAAAGCAACTAAAATTATACTAAGCAAAAATAATAAAAAATTAAAAAAATGTAAAAAAAGAGAAAAAAATATGTATCCACAGGGTGAAGGGAATATAATACCCATTTAAAAAAAATGGCAACGTTCCAGACAGTGGCTTGAACCCGACATCTCAGTGCCTGACTCCTCAGTCTCTCATACCTATCTTCATGTACGCCTAACCTACCCCTCAACCAAAGTAAAAATAAAGTAACTACAAGCAATAAACTCGCTCTGTTTGAAATCCTTACAGAATTAAATAAATTCAGTATTCACCTTAAAAGGGACAATTAGAACCCTATCAGAAGAATTAACGAAAAGGAGAAAAGCATTACACTCTCCTCTCCTCTTTTAACTAAAATTATTTAAACAATTTGAAAAATTTTCACCCTAATGCTCGCTGTCACTCACCTATGACAATTTACACCAGATACATTAAATTAATCTAAAAAGGAATTCAAAAATATAAGACTCCAATCCAAGAAAAAAAGGTGGCATTTAAACAAAACCCTTAAATGCTATCCAAATTAAAAAAAAAGAAAGATTATATTTCTCACCTTATGAAAATACTTTATTGTAATTTACTTTTCCCTTCTTACACTGAACTTATTAAATCATGAAAAGAGAGGAATTTAAACACTGAAACATTTAAACAAAATAATATCTAATACTTCCACCTAAAATAAAATAAAAAACAGAAAAGAAACTCCTTTATATTTTAATCACCTCTATTTAAAATTATGTAAATTCATCATCCATTAAATAGAATACACACTAATATTCAATTACAGCCAACAAAAGTTTTTAACTGAGAAAGCCTGCAGAAGGAATTCTCAAATAAGTGTAACATAAAATCAATCAATCAATATAAGAAGTACATCTTCACATTTATCACTGAGTACAGTCCGAAGAAAATAAAAAGAAAATCTGGTGAAGAATCGAGATTTGTAACACGAAATAAAACCGATTTCATAGCGGCGTAATTTCAGCACGAAGTTGCTTGTATCATTATATAATTATTTAAACTTTTATAAAAATGACAAACTTACTGATGAAAGGTAATTCCTGGTGTCTTTTTTGAAGGGCGATTCGTGCAGCCGTAAGCTGAACAGGCTGCCATAATACAAATGTCGAAAAAAATTAAATTTTTATAGCGCAACACTTCATTACTCACCTATACTACTGATCAATGTTTTGAATAGAACAACATGGCTGCCGCGCAGTCGCTGAAGCATCATTTTCAAGTGCTTAGGGCTCCTCCTCTTATCTTCCTACCTTCATGTTTTAAACCGTTTTTAGTTGTATGAAATTTCGTACTGTTTGCTTCGGGAAACTTGATAGTTTGTAAAGTGTTTGATTTGCAACTAACTACGTGATTCTTTAATAAATCGTCGCGAGTGAAATTTTGAAGACAATATGGGCAGGGATAGGATTTACCATTATGTCTTGAAAGGTATGCTGTAACCCTAGTATAATTTTTAATCCAACAATAATGAGAATTACTGCAGTCTTTTAAAAGTAAAAGTTGTATGGGTTCTTTAACAGGATTGTCTGAAATATATAATGTTGGCAAACCATCTTTCTTAGAATTAAAAACTTTTATAGAAAGATTATTTAAAACGTCGAACTTCCGCATTTGATCGAGGGTTACTGGATAAGTTATTGAAGATGTGTCTAAGACGTTTTCAAATATTTTCTATTTTTCTATACATTGTGGATGGTCTTTAGCAGGATATAGAGTTGATAATATTGACCACAAGAAACATTTGTTTTCGTAGTTTTGAACATTCACTATTCCTTTCGTAGATTTCAAATGTTCAAAATGTTTCTTACAAAAGCAGATGCTCCAACCGCATTATACTGAGACATTTGAAGTTCCATAGAAATTATTTTGTTATGAGACATTTGAATTTCCATAGAAATTATTTTGTTATGAGACATTTGAATTTTCATAGAAATTATTTTGTTAAACACCCATCCATTTACCTTTTTTTTAAATAAAATTTTCAAAGTCGTTATCAATTTTCTCATAAGCATTTTTTAGTAATTCATTGAGATAGGTAGGCAAACTAATTATTTCGTTACATGTCAAAAAATGTGCATATATTTCTCTCTGTCTTTCAGGATCCGTTTGCTTTTTAAATTTAATTTGTAATATGAACCTAACTTTTAGAGGCTGACTGAGTTTCTTGTCAATTACAGATTTCCATTTATTGTTATTTTTCTCCAGGAAACTTTTTATGTCTTCACTTTTTCTCATAAGCATTTTTTAGTAATTCATTGAGATAGGTAGGCAAACTGATTATTTCTTTACATGTCGAAAAATGTGCATATATTTCTTTCTGTCTTTCAGGATCCGTTTGCTTTTTAAATTTTATTTATAATATGAACCTAACATTTAGAGGCTGACTTCATCTTTATTCATACACAATAAAGACATATACTCAATAATGAGTCTGAAACAAGACCTCCAGATACCTTTCTCCTTTCTTTTGGATCTGGATAATGTCTAGCAAGTGAAACACTAATATTGCTGCCGATGTGAAATTTTTTGTTTGCTGGAATAACAGAAAAAACTGCTGAAGTTGTGGTTTTACTACTTCAATGAAGTTTTTATCGTCCAAGTTGATAGTAAAATTTATACTAAAAGAGGGATTTGTTGTGCAGCAGATTACCTTGCTTTTATATCCATTAGAAATGCATAGATGGTAATTATCTTTGAAAATAGGTGGCGTTAGTAGGTCGAATTTTGTGTTTATCTGTATAATTGGATGAGACTGCGATATGTCTTTTTTCACTTCTTTATCACCATAGGTAAGGCAAATTACAGTATTTTTATCAACGTATAGTTTCGTAGCAGCATCATTGTTTACAATTGGGGTGCCAACATTTGCAATTCGTTTTCCCTTTGCATCGCCATTAAAACTGCTCCCACTTGGTGCAAAAAGTCCATTTTCATTTCTCAACAGAGCGATGGATGGGTTAGGATCTAACTTTGTCAAGCCATCAACATAACTTTTTGTTGTCGCATTTTTGTCGTTCCTCGGTTCCCCGAGGTTTCCTATTCTCTTATTGTTCGCATTAAAGACATCCTCGCCTGTTAATGCGACTTTTTCCAAATATCCCTTAGTTACAGCAGCAGAATCAGACTCGGGATCGGAAATATCAAGGAATTTTTTTTTCTGCATTGAAACTATGCCCTTCGAATGCAATGCTTCGTGGAACGTAAAGCCCATCTTTTTTTCTAACCAATGTATTCATTGGACTGTTTTGAATAGTTGTCAAGTTGTCGACGTAATGTTTCGTAGTCGCATTGGATGAATCGGTCGGTTCTGCAAGATTTTTAATGCGTTTATTGCTTGCATCGTAATGGTCATCGTCATTGCAAAGTGCTCTTTTTCCAAATATCGTTTTGTAACTACTCCAGATTCTGCATCCGGTTGAGTAACATTGATCATTTGTTTGTTTCGCACATCGTAGCTATTGTTCCGAAAAATTAAAGAAGTATTATTAACGTATTGAATGGTAGCGGCATCTCCATTTTCTATAGGTTTGCTTATATTTGATATTATTTTAGTATTTGCATCATAATTTCCTGTGCGATTCAGTGTTATAGACTCTTGTTGTAGATATTGTTTGTCACAGAGTCCGAACACTCTTTGGATTGGCTACATTTCTCAATTTTTTATTGCTCATGTCGTAGTCCCCATCGCGTGTCCCCTGGAATTCCCGCTGGTCCTCTTTCGGAACCGGTCTCAGAGCTGATGACGCCTAACTTTGTCAAGTAATTCATCTTTATTTCCCAAAGTTTTTCTGTACTTGAGAGGTATGTGCTTGGTTTTTTTTATCAATTAATAAAAAATCGCGTGGTTTTGAAACTGCATTTCCCGATTTCCCGATTTCTGTTGCATGATCCATTTGTTTTTGCAACATTTCTCTCTTGTTCAGCATATTAAAGAATATGAAATAAATACACTGTAGTGGAATGTCTTTTGGAGTCAAAAAATAACTCTGTGAGCAGTGTAGGTTATGCCTTGGCCAGATGAATTATTCATACAGTATGCAAATGAGATATGCAAATTATCAGAAAAAAACCTCTTTTTTACCCGTTGATGATAAAACCCTTTGAGAAATGCAAATGAGATATGTAAATGAGGTATGCAAATGAGATATACAAATGGGAAAACCCCTTCCGCAGATGAAAAATACCCCTCCCTGTACGTTTTGAAAGTTCTGTGTGATTCCTGAGTGGTGAATAAAAACCCTTTTAACCCTTTCGCTAAAGAGTAGATGAAAAACCCTTTCGCTAAAGAGTAGATGAAAAACCCTTTCGCTAAAGAGTAGATGAAAAAAACCCGTTTTACCCTCCTGCTAAAGAGTAGATGTCCCTCTCTATACCTTTTGCAAGTTGCACGTTTTTGGTGTTTATGTGACAGCAGTAAAAGGCCAGTAGTAGCAACTTATCTTTGGCGTGAATAAATTATCTCCGGTCCACTGCACACGGTGGCGTCCTTGTGTGAATAAATTATCTCCACTGCACACGCTGACGGCGGGGGGTTTAATTTTTGAGGGGGGTTTAATTTTTGGTTTCCCACGTTGGGGAGGGGCGCGTCCGGAAGTGTCGACCCCCACACGTGTGTGCTACCCTAGCAGTTGTTGGTCAATATTCTACCGGTAGTGTTGGAGAGGTCTTTGACCCCTTAGGTGAGCAGCGGTCTAGGGCTGCCACCCGTATGCTTTTCCTAGCGTCGGGCTGACCGTGGGATTCTTGTAATGACAACCCATGCGTATCAGCACGCAGACGGGATGTTAAAAAAAAGGACGCCACGACAGGTCCCGTGGGAAACCCAGATTCTTGCTGAAAATGTCCGTTGGCGAGCACGCAGGTAGAAACGAAATTTAAAAAATGACGACCCCCATTTCTTACCCCCATGCGTATCACCACGCAGGAGGGGTGTTAAAAAAAGGACGCCACGGGAGGTCACGTGGGAAACTCAGATTCTTGCTGAAAATGTCCGTTGGCGAGCACGCAGGCGGGAACGAAATTTTAAAAAAATGAATGTCATTGGTGGGAGTACCCGAGCATGCGCATTGTAGTGGTTTATAATCTCCCGCACAGTCCGGCAAGCGTTATTCCGTCATGGAGATGTCATTCAACGAGAAACTTGCCGCACTCACCAGCATTCAGGGAGAGCTCGAGGATATCCTTCGTCGAATCGAGTTGGAATCAGCTATGCGTACCTCAAGCCCCACCCTCGGACAGCCGAGAGATGCCTCCGGCCGTCCGAACACCTCCAGCCAGCCGAGAGATAACTCTGGCCAGTCAAGTACCACTGGTCAGCCACGTCCCACTGACCTGCCAAGCACCAACGTCCAGCACCGTACGGGGCGCCTCAGCCTAAAGAGGCGTCGCCAGATGCGTGGAGAAGGCTGCGACCGTCCGAGCACCTCCGACCAGCCGAGAGATAACTCCGGCCAGTCAAGTACCACCGGTCAGCCAAGCACCACCGCCCAGCCCCGTACGTGGCGCCTGAGCCTAAAGAGGCGTCGCCAGATGCGGGGAGAAGGCCCCGACGCCAAGCAGCAGAGGCCCGCTGCAGCATCTTCTGCGCCTGCGCCCGTCATCGCGCAGGCAAGTGTGGCTCCCGGCTATGTAGTGACGCGCTCCAGCAGCTTCAGGTCCGCCAAATACAAAGCCATATTTACGTCCCACACGGTTCGAATGACCAACTTCGACCGTGTGGGCCCTCTTGAATTTATGGATGCCCTTCTGACTGTACATCAGAATATTTTTGAGGAACTGCTTCCCCAAGAAGAGTACACTCACGTGAGGGTCTGCGTGCGCTCCAAGTGCCTCCGGAACCCCATCAACCTGCCGTTGACCACACGTAACGAGGTCACGGCAGAAAAATTCATGTCCACCATCGAAAGGGTGCTAAATTCCAATGAAGCGGTGGGCACTGACGAAGATTTATTCTTCGACTTTGCCGCCGCTGATTTGGAACGTTCCGGAGGCGCCCGTACACCAGGCCCACGCCGCAGACCCCTGGCGGACCTGGCTGCGTTTAACGACGGCAAAAGGAGCGTGGTCACCATCAACAACGAAGACAACCTGTGCCTCGCCCGGAGCCTCGTCGTCGGTAGGGCCCTGTGTATGAAGAAGAAAGGTTTGATGACACAGGGCGCCTACAAGTGCATCTGTGACCGACGGCTGCCGCGTCAACGTCACGAGGCACAGGTTCTTCATCGTGAGGCCGGGATACCAGAGGGCAAGTGCGGGTTGTCCCACATCAAAGAATTTCAACTGTTCCTGTACCCCGAATACAGGATCATCGTGTTCGGGGCACAGGATGATTTCCAAGTCATCTTCGCCGGGAAGCAGGAGGCACCTAGCACCATCTACCTCCTGCACGACGACGGTCACTTCTCCGTCGTCACCAGCCCGGCGGGATACTTTCGGGCCATCGATTTCTGCGTCCCGTGCCTGAAGCCTGTGTTTAACAAACCCCACATCTGCAAAGGTGTCTGTCGTTCGTGCCTGACAGCAGACTGTGGGAAAAGGGGGGTTTCTATTTATTGTGACCTGTGCCATTATTATTTCAGAGGTCAACAGTGCCTGACCGCACATTTTTTAAATGGCACCTGTGCAAAACGGCACCGGTGCCTCGACTGTGGGGAGACCTACGCTACCTCCTCGGATCCTACCCATCAGTGTGTGCAGAAAGAATTAGAGTGTGTGAAAGTGGCTAAAGAATGTGAAGTCACAGGCCGCCGTTTCTATTTCGACATAGAAACGGTGGAAGAAGCAGACGGTGTGCTGACACCTATTCTGTGCATCGTCACCTACGAAGAAGGTGACGGTGTATGGAAATATGAAGAGTTCCCCCACACCGACGACTTCATGGACTGGTTGCTGGCTGTCGTCAACGGTAAGCCTAAATTTAAAGATATCACTTTGCTCGCACATAACGGTAGAGGATTCGATTTTATTCCGATTCTAAATTACCTCTATCGTAAGTGCCTGAGGCCGGAATTGATTTTTAACGGCAACAAAATTCTTCTGCTTAATTTACCCGGCCTCAAAATCAGGTTTATCGATTCTCTTTCTTTCATTCTGGCTCCTCTTCGCTCTTTCCCTAAAACTTTCGGCATCACCGAAGTCAAAAAAGGTTTCTTCCCCCACGCTTTTTGCACACGGCAAAACTTTAATTATTCAGGACCCATCCCCGAAGCCCATTATTTTGAACCACAGTACATGACCCCAGGAGAAGCTTCAGCGTTCCACGAGTGGTACGGAACAGTGCAGGGGACTCACTGGGATTTCAAATCTGAAATGATTGCGTACTGTAAATCTGACGTGCACACTTTAATGCGAGGTTGTGAGAGCTTCCGAACGGAATTTTTAGGGATGACCGGGGTGGACCCTTTTTCTAAAATCACTCTCTCTTCGGCTTGTCTGCAGGTCTACAGACAGAAATTCATGCCCGAAGGAGTGATTGGCGTTTACCCCTCCAACGGTTATTCCTCGGGCGACCGTCAGAGTAGGAAAGGCCTTGCATGGTTAGCCTACATAGAAGAGACCGAGAATCTCACCCTGCAGACAGCGCGCTCTGTAGAGGGTGAAGCCAAAGTTGGCCCTTATTTTTTGGACGGTCTGTGTAGGGAGACCAAGCAGGCTCTGGATTTTGCGGGATGTTATTTTCACTCCTGTCCCGAATGCTTCAGTCCCGGCATTACTCACCCTCTCACAGGACAGCCCATGGTTCTAAATTATTTAAGAACCCTGGATAGAGAGCGGTGCATTCGTCAACTTTTACCTGATTACAGGTACAGAGTGTGCTGGGAGCACGATTTCGACCGGCTACTCAAGACAGATCCCACCGCTGCGCGCATTTATCAGCAGACAGAAGAGGTAAGGAGAATTAGCGGGCGCTCCTTCCTCTACGGTGGGAGAACGGAGACATTCTCCTTGTTTTGCGACACCAAGGTCGAAAATTGTGAGGTGAAGTATTTCGACGTGAACTCCCTTTACCCCTCAATTTGCAAGAGAGGAGTTTTCCCTGTCAAACACCCCCGGAGGATCACCGAAAATTTTGATTACACCCCTGACGCATATTTCGGCATCATCCACTGCACGGTGCTTCCTCCTACCGACCTTTATATCCCCGTACTCCCCTACCGTTGTCGTAACAAACTGTTGTTCCCTCTGTGCAGCACTTGTGCAGAATTAGCACAGGTAGACCCATGTACTCACACCGAAGCACAGAGAGCTCTCACCGCCTCTTATGTGTCGCTGGAATTATACAAAGCAGTCCGTGAAGGCTACAAAATTGTCAAAATTCACGATGTTTGGCACTATTCGGAAACTATTACTTACACCAACCAGGACCCCGGTTTATTTGGCAAATACATCAACACGTTTTTAGAAGCCAAACAAAAATATTCAGGTTACCCTTCAAACGTTAACACAGACGAAGAAAAAGCAAAATTCTGTGAAGATTTCTTTCAGGCAGAAGGAGTGAGAATTAACCCCCAGGAAGTTGAGTATAACGGAACCAAACGAAGTTCAAGTAAATCAATGCTCAACAGCTTGTGGGGGAAGGTATCGGAAGATCTTTCTAGACCAGTGTCCCAGATCATCACCGATCCCATAAAATTATTGGATTTAGCGAACGATCGCTCCAAAATTCTCACCGACCTTCATGCGGTCAATTCGGATCATATCCTAGTGACCTACAGACCCGCAAAAGAATTCACCCCCACCAACCCGAAAGGAAGTGCCGTCGTAGCCTCTTTTGTCACTTCCCAGGCGAGGCTCGTTCTATTAGACATGCTTTCCAAATTAAAACAGCGAGCCCTCTATGCCGACACGGATTCGTGCATATTTAAAACTTCACCCAGCGACACATTTATTCCAGAGTCCTCCGATTTTATGGGCTATTTTAAAAACGAGATTACCGATCAGTATGGGCCAAACACCACTATAGATCGGTACATCTCCATAGCCCCGAAAAATTACATCCTGGAACTTTCGAACGGGGAAACTATCACCCGTGCGAAAGGCTTTAAATTGAGTGTGCATAACAGGGAACGCTACACCACGGAGCTTCTCCACGATTTAATTCTAGGAGGCCCCCCAACCACTTTTCCCGTCCCTTTCAATGTCCAAATTGACAAACACAAGGCCACCCTCACCAACCGCCCTTTCCATAAAAAACTCTCTTTTAATTTTAACAAGAGAATCTTTAAACCTGGGCAAAGTGCCACATTCCCTTTCGGTTACAAAAGTCTAAATTCCTGTTAACCGTTACTGACAGCTAGCCACCAGTTCATGTTTCATATTCTTTAGCCACTTTCAGACTTTTCTGCACATATTTTTAAATTGTGTATATATATTTAAAATGTGGGGAGGTAATTATTTTAAATAAGGTTTTTGTTATTATTTTAAATGTGGTCAGACACATATTTTTAAATTGTGTATATATTTTAAATGTGGGCCGACACATATTTTTAAATTGTGTATATATTTTAAACGTGGGCAGGTAATTATTTTAAATGTGGTCAGGTACATATTTTTAAATCATGCAATTATTTTAAATGTGGGCAGGTAATTATTTTAAATCATGCAATTATTTTAAATGTGGGCAGGCACATATTTTTAAATTGTGTATATATTTTAAATGTGGGCAAGTAATTATTTTAAATAAGGTTTTTGTTATTATTTTTAAATGTGGACAGGCACATATTTTAAATAAGGTTTTTGTTATTATTATTTTAAATAAGGTTTTTGTTAATCATACAATTAAGTCATGCCTTGCAGATGGGGGTTTATGGACAGGCTCAGGTTCACCTATTGTAAATAATGCTTCGTTTTTGTAAATATGTCATACTTCTACTATTATTCAACATACTATGATGTTCACGAATGATTGTTATACGCTGTTTGTTATGAATCTGAAATAAATGTGTTTAAACCCCTGTGATCTATGAGTTTTTCCTACAAAGAAAAATTCACTTACTTTTGAAGCCTCACGTGGTGGCACCTGTGGGATAATCCGACTGTATAATATCTGAAGACATAAATATTCTTAATAATCAAGCTGAAAAAAAGCTTAATAACACTCAAGTATAAAATGCTTAATACCTGAAAACATAATATATCAAACGTAAATATATGAAAGTGCTTAAGGTGTAATAATACACAAGTATCATATATGAAAGTATAAAAATGATTAATACCAGAATAATATATGAAAAGGGGGAAAACGTAATAACCCCCAAGTATAAAAAATGATTAATACCAGAAAAATATATCAAACGTAAATATATAAAATTCTTAATACACAAGTATAAATTCTTAAAGTGTAACGCAAAGGGACGTTCTTTTTTTTTTTGCTCTAGACAATTATAAAGCTGTACATAAACCATTTTACTACGAAAGCTTTTAGTAATGAATAAAACTTTTTAAAGAGATATAAAAACTGAACGATCCTACCTAGTAAAATAATTTGTACGATAGGGCATCCTTTACTAAAATTGGGTGGCCTTTAAAAAGGCCTTTTTAAAGAAGGAAGGCGAAGTCGGAAGTGGGAAAGAAAAGCAAGACTAGAGGGTTGAAGACAGAAACACCACAGGCGGCGAAGACCTCACGAGATCTCCGACGCTTAGCACAACCGCCTGCGTAGCGCAGGCGGCGTTACGGCATCATCCGGCACATTAACTAACGCTATATCAGCAGCACTCTGACCCCGGATGCATGGTTGCGGACGACGAGGGGATGGTTGAGAACGAACGCGATGGCAGGAGCACTGGCATTGCGTATCCCCGCGCAGCGTTGCTAGAGCGTCGGCGCCGAAAGTCAACGTACACTCGCGCCGACGAAAATCCCACTCCACCATCACTTCGTATTCAGGGATCGGGGACGGCTGCCTCACTCCGCCTCTGACACCGGACCTAACTCCATCGGGGGTACGGGGTCGTGGCTGACGGTGGCAGCTACAGGCACACGGACCCACGGGTAGAGACCCCTCTGGGAAATGGAGCGTCAGACGTCTTGCCTCAACAGTGTACTGCATGGTGAATGAGCGCGAAAACGCTTCCAAGTATATTCAACAAATGCGGGCGAACCCGTAATGGACCCCTAACAGATGTTCAGATATCCGGTACAAGTGTGGGAACGCGTATATTCCAGACCACGGTTCGAACCCGAACTGGGCCCCTAGCAGATGTCCAGACATCCGGTCCCAGTGTGGGAACGCATATTCGATCCATGTTGTAGTTACTTATGATTTTATTGAAAGGTTGGGTGTATTTGCTTATGAAAAAACGAGACGATATCAACGTTCACACATTTTTATTTAACCGTACACATTAAAATATTTCCCAGTCGAGCATTTGACGTAAATGTTCCTGACCGGGTACATCAGATTTTTGTTGTTTCTTGAACGGTTCCATCAGTAAGTCGGTCATGTGAGATCCTAACACCGGACTCCCCTGATGTAACAATCGACCTCTTGAATCCCATCGCACTGCTTCCGGTAGAGCCTTTATCCTCTCTTGAACTTTACGTTTGAACCCCTTAGGAACCATATCAATGATATCCTTTTGCGACAGTCCTGGCGTCAATATTATTTCGTCCGGATTTTCGACTTTTCGAGCGTATTGTAAATATTTCCTCAAAACGGCGAGATAAGCAGAGGCTTTATCGTCAGCATTACCGGGGGTATTCAATATTCGCTGCATGTCGGTGTCTAATTGCTCTGTCTTCGTCTTCAGATGGCGTTTTTCTACCGCTTTCACTGTGAGGCTCATTGTTTGAATAAATTTGCGATGAGCGGCACGACTGAAGCCAGTAGAGGTAATAAAAATCCCGACCCTTTCTGATTCAGGTAGCTTCGTTTAGACTTCAAGCTAATCTTTTTCGACGCGAGTCTTCTGATGACGCACTTATGTTTCGCTAATTTTTTAAGCACGGAGCCCGAGATGGGAAGATTGGCTCTCACTAAATTAAAACAGATCTCACACAGAGCGAGGAGTTCACTGTCACTGGCGTTTTTTAATAATGATGCGCGCTTTTTAGGGGGTGCGCTCAACAGGTAGCGAAGAAAGGGACCCTGCTGTTTAATCTTCATTCCTCATGTAAATAATTTCTGGATATTCGTTGGGGAGGATCCTGCTCCTTAGTCGCTGATCGTCTGACGTGTTCACCGTGCAGTCTAACAGTAAATAACCGTGGGGTCTCCGTGTCGCTAGTTTAAATGCATCCAATAATATTTTAGACTCCCCCGGGAACATCTGTCTAGCCAGATACCCGATTTGCGACATGTCTCTGGGACACTTGAACAGAAATAAATAATGGGAGTTGAGACTGATATTCCTCGCACATTTACCTTGGAAAAATAAATTCTGCGTGATGAGAATGACGGTCGCATTGAGGTGATGGGAACCTTTCGTGAATAAATCAGACACTCTCGTATCACCGGCGGCTTGCACGAACATATCATCCAGCACTAATAGGGTATGCTGTTTCGCATTCAGTTGTAGGTCGGGGAAGCCCTCCACACATTCCACTTTCCGCTTGAAAGGTTCAAAGGCTGGCTGCCATAACGAGTAGCAGTAAATGATCCTGGTGGGGCTGGGGGTGAATACATTTTCTGCGTGACGAATGAGGTCCAAGACAAACGTTGTTTTCCCACACTGACTTGGGCCGCAAACAAGAATTGAACTCGGGGACTGCATGATCGTTAAAGGCGGTTTAATACTCCAACAGTTGGTTAAATAACGCCATCAGTAGTTCATTAAATCCGAGGTCGCACGAATAACGTTCCTTCAGGAATCTTTTCATGGACATTCCTCGTGATCTCAGAAAGAGAAAATACAGACAGTGAATTCCGCAGGTTGTGGAGGTCGGAGCTTGCAGCGGTAACGTGGGGTACAGTACACGGTTCACCCCTATAGAGCTGTAATATTCTTCTACGGAGGGTTCGAATCCTAAAGGGTCGAAATGTTCTACAGTTCTCTTGTTCACGTAAACGGCTATCCAGTGCTCTCCACTCGAAGTGGAAACGTCCGTATTAAAAATGAAGAGACAGGGTTTCTTCTTGATTTTCGGTAACTGGTCTCTGGCATACACCCCCAAGAACAGAGGGTTCGTGAAGGGGTCGTTGTGGAGTACTTGCGTCAGCTGTAACGCGTCCATCAGGCGGAGAAATCGAATAGGATTTTACGTTGGTGGTCAATTTCGAGCAAGTTGTCGAATTCTGTATACAGAATCACGCTCACGGCTTCGGTTAGAGGTGTACCGAATTTTATCTCTAAACGGCAGTTGGCAGTCTTGATGGGGTTAAAGTAGCCTTCACATTGCTTTCCATCGGAACCCAATTCAAACCCGAACAGGGTGTACCCTTTCGGATAGGCGGCACGACCGAATTGAACCCCTTTATTATCTTTCCACACGTCTAGTGACTCCAACAGCGACTGGTAGGACCGTATATATTGATTATTAGGGAAGTCGGGAGTCAACGGTTGAGACGGAAATTGTTCTGAATCGGCGTGCAAGGCCATGTAATTCAGATTAAAATGTTTAAAGTTGTAAGGGTTTCTAGCGAAATCACCGTTTGCTGCTGTAGAGTCCACCAGACCTATAATGCATCTTCGGGGCATCTGGGAGCTGAATAAATTATCTCTCGTGCTAGAGGTGATTCCGGGACTCAGGGTGAAAGACCTCACTTCCACACGCCTTAGGGGATACTTTGCCGGGGTCGTGTGTAGCATCTGCGCATGCGCGAGCAACGTACTGCTACCGAGTTTGACTTTTCTAACGTAGAAAGCTGCTTCCTCAAACCTCACTCTGTAACCAGGGTCTTCTTCAGCGGTCATCAGGTAGAATTCGGGTTTTGACCTCGTCAAGCGTATCCGGAGATCGACATGGTTCAGTAGATATCTGTCTTGAAGAAATAAATCGTTGTGTATCCAACTAATTAATTCGACACCACGGGATCCCGTCAAATTTCTACGCGTCTTCCAGCCGAGGTTAGCATCGCCACATTCGTCCATTTTGCTTGCGGCATCCAGATGCCACAGGCCGCACGTTAAATGACTTTTCACTGCGTCATTACCGTAATTCAGTAATGTTTCCAGGTAACTTCTGTAGGGGTAAAGACTGTGGCTTCCACTCACTAACTGCTCGTTCAAATACACGTCGACCTGACTAAACAGAGAGTGCAGGAAATTATTCGTCGGGGCAACCATCGCTGCGTCAGTGATAGGGTTCCCCGCCGTATCTGTTATTCTTGCTCTGACCCGCAAATGACATCTGGATAAATCGATATATTCGTCGCCGCCCACGACGTTAAATTCAAGAGGGGTATTTCCTTCTAACGATGCGAGAGGTTGGTAGGCCACGTACGTGGCTCTTTCGGTCTGCGAATTAGTAGGAGGTACGGCAAACAGGTCGAGTTCCGACAGGGCGCAGTCGCCGGACATGCTGTGGATCCTTTCACTCATTTTACAAAAACGTCCTGTACTCTACAACGTCTCTTTGACAATCTGGCGATTCGGGTTTGCTTCTTGCGTTTTATACCTCTGCCTCGTAAATGTTGCCCTGCTTCTTCCAGCAGACTCGCGGCGCCATCCTTCAAGTTCGATTTAAGGGCTTCTCTTGGGTCACGCCCACTCGCGACTTCGGATGCGAATTTCATTCCCGACCTGGCTGCTTGTTTACCGAGTGAGAACGCTAAAGGTTTCAGAATCGGGGATATGAAGCGTCCCATACTCCTGAAAAATGAACCGAGACCTCCGCCTCTTTGATATCGGGGTCCTCTGAACACCCCTGCACCCGACTGAGCCTTGTAATAACTCAGATAGCTGGCTGTGCTAGGCTCTGTGAATTTGACCCGCATGGCGAAAGTGTAACTTGACTAACACTTTTCCGTACTTAAAAGATAGGGGTTCACCACTGTCCGTCCGTAGAAATATCCTCACGCTCTCGAACACGTTCCTAGCCAGAGGATAATAATCGGGACTCGTAAAAATTTTTACTATGGCTTCGTTATTCGCCGTGGAGGGGTTAATCACACGTAACAGCTCTGCATAAGTGTCACCTAGTAAATGAGGTGCGACCAGGTCGGTGTATACATAAATACCCGATATACCAGCATTAATATCAATGGCATATCTGGACACGTCGTTACTGTACAACTGTCCAAATTTATCAAAGCCAAGCAATTCTCCCAAACCTTTGGAATGAGGTGGGAACATCAGATAATGACCCTCCTGGGTGGCGATTTTCACGTGGTTATTAGCCTGCTTCTTGAAGGCGTAATTTATTCTATCCTCGGTAGGTATAGCTTGCAACATGACAGAAAATATCGCTTCTGCATTTTCGTAACGTCCTGTGGGAATGTGATGTTCTTGACCTCGTACGATGGGGTGTTGCACCAAATAAAAATAAAATGTGGACGCATCAGGGATGAAAAAGTCATCTCCCTCTGTCTCTCTCTCCCTCTCTCTCCCACTGTCACACGCAAAACCTCCATAATGAGGCGTCTCCATGTACACGTCAGCGATGTTGAAGAAAGAGTTGAAGCTCGTGGCTTCCTTTTTAAACACCATCCCATAATCGCGGGTACCTATATTGAACACCCACAAACCATCATGTTCCTCCACTTGGATATCGGTAGGTATCTGACTCTGGATGGCTTTCACAATCTCGTCTCTTTTCGTTTTCTGGCCGTTGTATTGTGGATTTAGGGCAACCTTAATAGCGTTTTGAGGGATGCGAGGGAACCATCTGAATTGGGTGGTGAAGGTATTATTCGACTCGTCGATATTATACCAGCTCGTTGGAATGTGGATCTCGGATAGAGCGACTTCCCACTCCCCCTTTAGGGTCACAGGCTGTGCCAGCTGCGTCGTGTAATCCGTCTGCGTGTTATGAGGATAAATATCACTGCTGGCCGTAGAAGGGAGGGTTAGGTAGAAAGCCATTTTTTAGGTATCCAACTAGGGGTGGGGTAATCTTGCCACTTCACTAAGACGCCTTTTTTCCGGTCGCTATCCAAGATTTTTTCCACGGCGTAGAGTTCCGGAAGTTTTATTTTCTGTAGTTCCTGGCTATAGAAAGTTCCACGTATCTTGTTACCGTCACTGTCTGACACTTCGTAAACAGGGGGTGTTCTAGGTACGATTCTACTCACACGGAATATCTCTCGAGTCCACTGCTGTGATGCTCCTTTCTTGAACGGAAGTTTCAGACTGCTGAGCCGCACGGGATCTCCCTCTTTAAAACGAACAGGTTCTGACTGTTTTGGAGCTCCGTATAATCTCTCCCAGACGGTGCTCTCGTTAAAGAGATCAACGTCTTTGGGTGCAAAGCCGTGAGCTCGGTGCTTGGAAGCATTATACCCCTTCACTAGGGCGTCCAGTACGTGCAAGAATCTAAAATTTTTATGTTTAGTGAAATAACGCCATAATTTTTCTCTCAAGGTTCGATTCAGTCTTTCTACCAGAGCAGCTTTCTTGTCGCTATAAGACACGAAGAAGTGAATGTTTTTTTCTTTTAGGAATTTTTGGAATACACGATTCGTGAATTCTGTCCCCTGATCGGTGTTCAGAGTCAAGGGTTCACGTCCCTGCGCCAGAATTTTTTCGAATGCTTCTTTCACAGCTGTACCCGTTTTCTTTTTCACCGGAACCGCCCATGCATAGCGAGATAAAATATCGATGACGACTAATATGTATCCGTAACCATCATTAAACCGTGCGATGTTTTTCACGAACATTAAATCCGCCTGCCATTGTTGATCCAACCCTGTCACGTATGTTTTGTTCCTCCGGTATTTGCTCTTGGCCGGTCTGTGGAGGGTGTACGTCTCCTGACCCGATAACCATTCTTTGACTGTCTTTGGATCCTGTCCAGTACTCTGGGATAATCGATTCACCCCTCCAAAGCTGCCAGGGTTCTCGGGATCGTAATAAGCTTTTTCCAACGCGGCGCTCATCGACCAACAGTAGCTTTCCCTCTTTAATCCAGACTTCGATAGGCAGGGAGTCGGGGACGTCTATAGATGTACGGTCTGCAGCCTCTTCACACAAATCTCTCGACGTGTAAATGACCGGATGGTCGTAGTACAGCGCTTTTGTTCCCCCCTCCACCAGGCAGAATCGGTAACTCGGTGCCCACAGCATTTTTTCTTCCACCGCGTTAAAAATAATCTGATGTTCACTCAGGCAAATGTACCACCCCAAATGATGCGATTCCCCACCACTCTGTCGTTAAGTAGACCCACAGCGACCTCTAACGTCACAGATAAAACACAAGACACTGATTGTTAGGTAATATCGGACTTTTATTTACGGTACCAATTGTCGGAAGCATACAGTTCGTCTTTCGCACTCTTTAACACGTCACTATAGGACAGAGAGGAAAGGAAATCGTCGTCTGCATAACAGAGTAGGCCTCGGGCCCACGCCGTGTCAACAAAGGCATTAGCAATAGAGTCAATGTTCAATGCGCGCACTGCATCACTCAAATAAGTGTTCAGGCAAAGTTCTTTATCCTCGGGTTCTATAATCCTAGAACTGGGTAACAAGGATTGAATGAGTTCGTGCATCACAATGTCCGTCAATAACTGCATCAAATGTCCTTTCCCCTCCGCTGGGGGAGTCAGAAGGAACGCAAGTAGAAGGTCTCTCTGCTCGGCGATGGAGTGACGTAGGTGAAAATTAACATCTGACCTGCGATGGTGATCCAGACTGTTCTTCACGTCGTCGCGACGGTTACGCATTTCATCCCACTGGACCACGGAAAGGTTCACCCCGCAAGATGACGCACCAGGTTGCGATTTGATGATGTCGAGGCGTCGACTCCCGTCACTATGACAGTATCCACACAATTGCAGGTTGTCCGTCACGAACCAAGTCTCTCTTTCGGTGGTATTAACAATATCGATTCTGTCCGACAACACTAATAATTCCTGCCACTCCGGAAGGGATAGACTGACCCCCTCCTTCGTCGGGTAAAGTAGACCTCCTTCACAGTAGCGACGGTAACGGCGCACGTGGATCAGGAGCCGCTCACGGTACAGGCAAGGCACGACGAAAATCTCATCTCCGAGAGGGTAGGTGTGTGCACTCACAGGCTGCATGGCGAAAACTGTCCTACAGAGTTTTCAGGCGTTTAAGTCTCTGCTGTGAGGGGGTGTCGACACGTTTTTCCCCTCTAGGTGGAGAAGGTCGCGCCTCTAGCGGTGAATCCACGTACTTGGGAGGTATAGGCTTCTGGGTCATCTTACGCCTAGGTTTGGGTTTGAGAGGCGGGGGACACGTCGGAACTGGGCTTGGTGTCGGTGTCACAGGAACGCCCTTCAGTTTAAAACGAGGTACCTCTTCAACAGGCTCTTCATTAACAGGTTCTACATCCTCGGAAAAATAGTCGTACAAGTCCCACAGAGGAAAAGCCTCTAATTGTCCGTGTGGCTGCCCGATTAACGAGCGGACCCTTTCGTAATCTCGATATACGCGTTCATCCATGTGCTGAATGCGGCTGTCTCGGCTTGGGCACAATGCACGTCAGGTCCCTCGTGGTAACCACACTCCGTTCAAGGAATTTTAGGAAGGTCTTTGAAGCGGGGGCAGCCGATTTTCTCTAGATCGAACGAGGGTATACCGAGCCTGTCCAATAACTGCTTCTCGTGGGTTCCACCCTTGTAACCGACGACAGAAGAAAAGGGTCTACGACACTTTTTGTGGATGTGTCGCACTATATCGTCCAGACAGTCGTACTCCCACACCACTTCACCGGTACGGGGATACAAGGGAAGCCCAGTGACGTGTTTGGACACGTGCCGGATGCCCTTCCAGTCCTTCTGCGTAATGTACGTCACGAAGGAAAGGTCGAATCTGTAGACACCGGTCAGGCCCCTACAGTTCGAATAACCCAGTTCACGGGTCAGGAATTCGCCTTTCACGGTGAAGCCGTCTAAATCGAGCACACAACAGATTTCACACGGTTCTGTAGAACAGATAATGTCTAGCATACCTGGGTTCACTGTTTCTTCCAGGTCGTCACTCTTGATCCCATCAAGCACAGGATGTTCATACTTCTACACAAAACAACGTCATGACTGTGGCTCCCGAACCCCTGCAGCACCTTTTCGTTCGAAACCTCCACCAATGAGGACCCAACCAAAATACAGAAAAATGAGGTCACCCTATTACAAATTGTGGGCAGAAGGGGTGAATGACCAATCAGCAGGGTAACAAAATCAGAAGCCCTCCCAGTGATACCGACCGTTGCTCACCTAAGGGGTCAAAGACCTCTCCAACACATCCGGTAGAAAATTAACCAACGACTGCTAGGGTAGCACACACGTGTGGGGGTCGACACTACCGGTCGGACCCCACCCCTACGTGGGGAAACCAAAAATTAAACCCTCCCCAGCGTGGGAAGCCAAAAATTAAGAACCCCCAAAATTTAAGCCCTCCCCATCCCGCACACCTGCGAGGGGGTTGCCATTTCCGGTCGACATCCCCCACAAAAATTAAACCCCCCTCAAAAATTAAGCCCCGACGCCAGCGATGACGTCACTACCGACGCCACCGTGTGCAGTGGACCGGAGATAATTTATTCACGCCAAAGATAAGTTGCTACTACTAAGGCCTCCTTTTTCCTGCTAGCTTCTGAAAGTTGTGCGCGATTCGTAAACATGAGAACTTGTTTTCGGTGTGTGGAGAGTGGAGTCGCGAGTGGCGAATAAAAATCATCAGTTTATGGCAAATGCAAATTCCCCCCCCCCCCCCCCACCTAAAGAGCAGATGGGCTAATGATAGCACAAAACTGACTGAGCTCTCCCTACACGTTGTGAAAGCTGTCACCTGCGACTCGAGAACAGATGCTGACATAGACAGATATTTTTGTAAATCTCATCCCGTTCCCACTGATAGATGCTGCAAACAGCTGATAGTAAGAGAATCAGCTGTTCCCTTACGTTCTAGCAGATGATGAGAGGATCATGCTCAAGGCAATGATAATTTTTCACTCTAATAACACAGCAGGTATAGACGATTGAATCCAGTATCCTATTATTAAGTCGTTACATAAAACCTTGATCGTTCATCATAGAAAAACTGAATGTTCGATCTACAAGGAAGCTCTCACCATTGATCTGAAATTACATAAAACCTTTGGCGTTCATCGTAGAAGAACCAGATGTTCCATATCAATCTACAAGAAAGGTATCAATGCGATCTGAAATTACATGTGTTCACTTTATATCCTAGACTAAAACCAGATGTTTCCGCCATCGATCTGATATTACAAAATCCTTAAGCATTCACAGTAGACTAAAGACATGTTCACACCATCGATCTGAAATACTTCATAATATAACGACAGTCTCTTGTTACATCATAAGGCTACTTTCTGAGAAAGAAGAAGGATCGGTTTCCTCATCTGCTATATATGATAATTATAACACTGAAGAGGTTGGGTTGGGTTGTTTTACCTCTGAGCGGCACTTTTTTCCACACCATGGGCTAAATGGCCAGGTCACATGGACCCTGAAGGCTCAGAGAAGGTTGGGGGAGGGGACCCACTGGAACAGCTGTTGGGAGACAGATGGTAGCCTCCCGTCAAGGCCATCCAGCGTGTTCTTTAACGTGCACAGGGTATGGCTCTCCCGCACACGGGGCCACGGCTTAACGTCCCATCCGAAGGACGGCGGCCTTTTCAAGCCCATCGGTGTCCCCTACTGACCGTATGCAGGGCGGGGAATTTTGCGGAGAAGCACTGAAGAGAGGAAGTTCTTTGTAACAGAGGAAGTTCTTTGTAAGAGAGGAAAAACTAATTTCTTTGATACCTGTCTTCTATAGTGTGGTGAATTTTCTCATTGGTATAGTGAAAGGTTAGCTGCATTCATATTGGGTGAAAGGATAGTTATATTTAGAGCTCATATCATTGATTGGGGAGGAATATCATTAAATATTTCTGATATAAGCAGTGAAATTCGTACTGATAGAGTATGTGAAAATGGCTTATGAAGAGCAAATGTCATTCAGTGATCGTCTAGCACTGCTCTACAGTATTCAAGAAGAACTGAACAGCATACTAGAGCCCCAGCAGTCAAGAAAGAGACTTTCTCATCCCACTAATGTGAATCGTTGGAAACAATGTAAACTTCTGGCTACGAGAGACTTGCAGAATATAATTCGTATATCAGTGGAGCCTGCTCTACCGATGCTACCAAATGTAGCAACGAGGGAGCACAACACGGAGTCACATCGACGTCTCCTGCAATGAGGAGTCTGCTAAGCATTCGACTAGTACCACAATTTCCATAGCAGCAAACATTACATTGCTTGATCCATAGCAGAACGATAAGGTTGATTCAAGTGATATAACATCGTATGTTCTCCTATCTTCTTCGAAATTTTGCCCGCAAAAATATAATGCTGAATTCACATCACATACCGTACGATTAAAAAATTTGATGATGTGAATCCTTTTGACATTGCACCAAAGTTAAAAGTGGTTCAACAGAATATTCTTGATCTTGATCAGTTAATGCGTCCTAGCGATTTTTCACATGATAGATTTTGTGTTCCCACAAAGGTGACAACATTACAACTGATAAATTTATGGAAACTACCGAAAAGGTGTTACAATCCAATGAAGCAATAGGAACGGATGAAAACATTTTTATGGATTTTGCTGCCATAAATCTTGATCGAACAGGAGCAGGAAGAACTGCAGGTCCTCGGAGAAGACCCTTAGTTGACCTCATCGCGTATAAGAAATCCAAAAGTTCTGTTATTACTTTCGTAACGATGATTAAATATGTTTAGGTAGAAGTATCGTTGTTGCTAGAGCTAACGCCCTTAAAAAACTATTAAAGTTAGATGCTAAAGAATACAAGTGCGTATGCAATCAGTATTCTCCAAGACAGAAGTCTCTAGCAGAAGATCTACATAGAAATGCTAATGTGCCCACAGCCACTTGTGGTATACCAAAACTAAATGCATTCCAGAGATACTTATATCCAGAATATTGAGTTATTGTGTTTTCAGCTTTGGATATTTCATCTTTTCTGGAAAGGAAGAAGCTCCACAGAATCTGTATTTGCTGTTTCATAATAATCATTATGATGTTATCATAAGTTCTGTTGGTTATTTTCGAGTTTACAAATTTTGTAATTCATGCTTGAAGCAGAAATGTTGAGAGATGTTGAAAACGTTTCCTCACATCTGCATTGACATGTGTCACATGTGCAAAACTAAGTGCTGTGGTAAACGAGGAAGTAGTATTTTTTGTGATCTCTGGAATAAATATTGCATGGGGTCTTCGTGCTATGCTGCTCACCACTTCTCAGGAGCTTGTTCTTCATCACATCGGTGTCTACAGTGTGGAGACATTTATCCTACCCACAAATCACACGTTTGTAGCAAAAGAGAGATAGGATGTGTCAAAATCGCTAACAAAGAAGATGTCTATCTCTACTGTATGTACTTCGATCTCGAGACCGTTGAACAGTTTGATGGACTTTTAATTCCTGTACTGTGTGTAGTGACATTTCAAGACTCTCGGGGCCAATGGCAATATAATGAGTTTGACAGTACCACTTTTCATGGAATGATTACTTTCAGAAGAAAACGGTAAGCAAGAGTTTAAAAATGTTACATTGCTAGCATATAATGCTTGAACTTTTGATGCATATTCTATCTTAAACTTTCCATATTTTAAATATTTGAAACCTGAAATAATATATAACAGAAACAAAATTTTGATGCTAAACTTACCGGGTCTGAAATTTAGATTCATTGACTCTCTTAGTTTTATTCCTACAGCACTTAGAAATTTTCCTAAAACTTTTGATATAACTAAGGTTAAAAAAGGATTTTTTCCTCATTCATTCTGCAGACTAGATAATCTATCTTATCAGGGAGTCATGCCAGAAAAGCATTATCTCCATGCTGAACATATGTCTCCCAACGAATCCCTAGAGTTCTATCAGTGGTATGAAACTGTAATTAATTTCCACTGGATTTTAAAATCTGAGATGGAAGCGTAATGTCATTCTGACGTACATGTTTTACAGGTAGGATGTGAGAAGTTTAGGGATGAATTTATCTAGATGACATCCGTTGATCCCTTCACAAAAATTACTCTTGTGTCAGCATGTTTAGCAGTTTACAGAAAAGAGTATATGCCTACTGATACTATCGGGGTGTATCCAGCACCCCGATATTCTGCCACTGTAAGTAGACAGAGCAGGAAAGCTTTAGCATGGCTAGCATATGTTGCAGAAACTGAAAATCTCGTGTTACAAACAGCACCTTCACCCGAAGGCGAGGCAAAAGTAGGCAATTACTATCTAGACAGATTATATAAAGATAAAAGGATATGCCTATCCTTCGCTGGATATGTGTGGCATGGATGCTATTCGTGCTTTAACCCGTCCACAATAAACCCCTTTACAAAGTAACCCACGGCTAAATCGTATTTGCAAACTCTAGATAGAGAACCGATTATAAAACAAATGATGCCAGACCATACACTGCATGTGGTTTGGGAACACGATTTCAATCAACTCGTAAAGAGTGACCTTTTAGCCTCAAGGATCTATCGAAACACCGAAGAAATTCGAAAAACATCAGTGCGATAATTTCTTTATGGAGGAAGGTGTGAAACAATTTCCCTGACCCCTGACACATTAGAAGAAAACTGCACTATCCGTTATTGGGATGTCTTCTCTTTGTAACCGTTCACATGTAAACGATGTAAACGAGGTGCATTTCCTGTCAGACATCCCGTTAGAATAATAGAAAATCACGACTATGGGGAAGATGCATATTTTGGAATAATACATTGTACAATACTTCCTAGAGGGAATTGTTTTCATCCTGTACTGCCATATCGCTGCAGGCAAAAACGTATCTTTCCTCTGTCTGCGACTTGTGCAGAGTTCGCCCAAACAGATCCTTGCAGACATTAAAAAAGTCAGAGAGCTCTGACTGGTTCGTTTGTTTTTCTAGAACTCTATAGGGCAATGCAAAAGGATATCGATTACTGAAAATTCACGATGTCTGGCATTATGCTGAAAGAATTGTTTATGATGCATAGAACCTAGGCTTATTCGGAAAATATATTGACACATTTCTGGAAGGCAAACAAAAGTATTCCGGTTTTCCTCCGGACATTACTAGTAATCTCCAAAAAGAAGAATTTTGTCAACAAAGTTTCGAAGCAGAATGAATCAGAATAAACCCCTCTGACGTCCAAAAAAACGATACCCGACAATCCACATGCAAAATGTGTCTTATTTGTCTGTATGGGAAAATGTGTGAAGACTTATCCAGACCCTCATCGACTTTCATCAACAGTCCTCTTAAATTATTGGAAATAACCAACGACCTGTCAAAAGTCTTTACAGATGCAGTGAACGATGAGCAATTGCTTGTTTCTTACAAACCAGCAGAAAATTTTTTCCCATCAAACGAAAAAGGAAATGTAGTGGCAGCATTTGTCACAGCCCAAGCACAATTAATCTCATATGAGTTCGTATCCAAATTGGGGAAAAGGGTTTTATATATGGACACAGACAGCGCAATATTCAAAATGAGCCCTAACGATAGCTATGAACCAAAAGTGGGAACGATCTAGGAGAATTTGAGGATGAAATTCTAGACCAGTGGGGACCAGATGCAAGCATAAAAAGTTTTATTTCGGTAGCTCCCAAAAATTATATCCTGTATTTAAAAAAATAATCATGTGATTTCAAGAGCGAAAGGATTTAAAGTAAGTGTAAAAAATAGAAGAATACTGCGGATCTACTGAAAAGTTTAATTTGAGGAGACCCGGATGGAACGTTCGACGTCCCTTTTAATGTTAGACTGAACAAATATGAAGCTAACATTAGAAATTGTCCTATAAAGAAACAATTAACATTTAACTTTAATAAACGGGTGTTTTAAGCAAGGTGAAAGTATCACTTATCATTCAGATTTAAAGAGTGAATAACATTCATAGTAACAGAATATTATCTCTGAAAGTACTGTTTACATGATGGTTAGAGTTAATGATATTCTTATATAATAAGTTATACAGATTGTATTATGATTGTAAATAACTTAGTTCATATCTCGATCCATCATACAAAATGATATTCTTATGTAATAAGCTATACAGATTGTAAATAACTTTTTTTTAAAAACTGTTGTCTGATGAATTCATAACAATAGAACTTACTACATGAAGAAACCTCGGACTATCATATTGAATTATCATCGTTTTAAATCAATGAGAATAACAATATAAAATACCTCATAAAAGAATTCACCGTACATAGGAAATATCTTCTCTGCCTGGATGGAGGGGACAGCAGGAGATGCTGTGATGTGTGTCGAATCACCGGCGGAGATCGCAGCATTTCCGCTCTCAGAGATGATGGAGGGGAGGAAGATGGCACCGTATGATGAGCATGACACACACACACAATACTGATTAGCGTGGGTATTCTCCTGTATCGCCCTGAATGGCACGAAAAATCCGATATCCCCAGCAGTTTGCAAACATTCTTTAGCAACAACGATAGAACTCATAAAACGTCTGATGAGTATAGCTAGAATATGATTTCTGAAATCTGGTTGGGCAATTCTGAGATAAACAGAATCTTTACATTAACTCAAAGAGCTTTCAGTAGCACCTCAGGCATGTGTCTCAATGACACACAAAACTTGTTTTCTGCTTCTAGCAGGTGTTTTTACTAAGACGGATTATTTTTAAAGCTATGTTTCCTAACTTTAGTATAGAATTGATATATTAAGAAAGCATGGCAATGATAAATAAAAAAGGACACACATTTATTAAAATAGTTTTTATTTTGTAACTTATATCTGGTTCGCACTTTAGCTGACTTTTAAATTCTTGAGCACCAGGAAGATTTGGAGATTTCTTTTTTCTTCTGAAGCTGTCCAATAATAGATCAACAATATGACTTTGTCCAATGTGTCTATTTTCGTGAAACAACCGGCCCCTATCATCCCACTTTACATATTCTGGAAGTTCTTTCATTCGATCCCTCACATTCTGTTGATAATATTTGAGCACCATGTCAATGATATCTTTTTCAGACAAGGTCTTTTTCAATGCAAATTCTTCAGGTACTTCATTCTGTCGTGTATATTCCAAATATTTTCTTAAGGTTGATAGATAATCACCAGCTTTTTTTTTTTGGATCCTCCGAGGAATCCAGAATTTTTTTCATTTCGCTATCGAGAGATGATAGCTTGTGTTTAATAGAAGATCTTTCAACTGCTTTTACAGTAAATGTCATTTTAAAAATAAACTCGTTGAAAGAGGAAATGCGGCTCCTAATAATGGTAGCAAGAATTCAGCACCCTTTTGTCGGATTAATTTCTTCTTACTTCTCACACTGATTTCTTTCGAGCCTAATTTTCGTATCATGCATCTACGTTTTGATAAGCGATGCAAGGTTTCAGCTTTCAATGCTATATTGTTCTTCAAAAGATTATGACAGAGTTCACAGATGGCTAATATCTCTTTCTCTGTAGCACTTTTGAGCAAACTGTTCTTTTCTTCGGTGACACAACTTGCAAATAGTGTAAGAATGAACTGTAATTCTTAATTCTCATCTCTTATAAATAGTGTTTCTGGTGCTTCGAATGGCACTATTCTTGAACGTAATCTCTCGTCGTCAGATATTGTCACTCTGCAGTCAATGAATAAATAACCCTGAGGATCTCCGTTAGCTAATTTATAGGTGTCTAGTAAAACTTTGTGTTTCCCCAAGATACATCTGTCTTGCTAAATAAGATAATGGACCCTTGTCTCTGTGATTCTTGAAGAGTACGATGTATTGTGAGTTGAGAGATATATTTCTTGAACACTTGCCTTGAAAAAATAAGTTCTGAGTGGTTAAAACCATCGTGACATTCAAATGATGCGAACCTCATGTAAACAGATCTGCGACTCGCTGATCATTCGCGGATTCTGCTATAAGGCCATCCAGAATAAGAAGTGTATGTTTTTCTGGGATAAACTGGAGAGATGGGGAAACCTTTGATGAAATTCACCCTCTGTTTGAAGGGTTCAAAAGAGTCTTGCCATAGAAAATAACGATATATTAGAGGGTGCAGGGTTGAACATTTTGTCGGCATGATGTATGATACACACTGTGAAGGTCCAGCTACGATAACAGCGCATGAAGATTCCATCTTGCAAAAGACTATGTAATACTTGAGAGTCTGATTAAATAGCAATATCAGTGATTCGTTCAAGCCCAGATTACAAGAATAATAATCTTCTAATATGTGGGATAGAGTCACCTCTAGCCGTTTGACACAAAATATACAGACAGTGAAGTCCACATGTGCTAGCTTTAGGATCTTGTATGTAATACGAAAGATATTCTATTCGTTTTATTCCGTTTTCAATATAGTAAAAATCCATATCTGTAGGAGGATGTCCTAGATGATCAAAATGTTCCATGGTATAGTTATTCATGTAAACGGCGATCAGTTGTGTTCCTGAAGAAGTAGAAACGTCTGTGTTGTATATAAACATACACGCTTTCTTAGCAACACAAGGTAATTGATCTCTTGCGAACACTCCTACGAAAAGAGGAGACAAAAGGGAGACGTATAGGGATTCTCTTCTGTGTACCCTGTTGAGCTGCAATGCATCCATCAAGAAGAAGAATCAAATAGTACTTTTCTGTCTTGATCAATTTCCAGAGGATTTTCAAACTCTGTCTAGAAGATCACACTCACAGCATGAGGTAAAGCGACACCAAATTTGAACTCTAGTCTGCAATTTCCGGATTTTATCATATTGAAATAATCGTTACTCTCCTTTCCATCTGGAGATAACTGAAATCCATACAAAGTAAAACCTCTCGAATGAGAAGCACTTCTGAACGGAAGATCTTTATCAGCTTTCCATACATCCAAACTCTCGAGAAGTGTTTGATAAGATGGTGGTAGGTACTGATTGTTTCCGAAATCTGACGTTAAGGAACGAATCGGAATCCACATAGAGTGTTAAAAAATTTAAGTTGTAATGCTTGAAGTTGTAGGGATTTTTTAGCATAATTTCGTTTCAAAGCAGCCGATTCAACAAGTTCTACAATACATCGTTTCTATACTTCTTCTAGAAAATAAATTATCTTCTGTTACTGCAGTAATGCCTGGGGCTAGTGCATAGCTTCGCATCTCTATTCTTCGTAAGGGGTATTTTGCTGAAGTGGTCTGTAACATTTGAGCATGAGCAATGAGTGCAGAATTGTTCACCTTGACTTTTCTAGCGTAAAATAATGCTTCTTCAGTCTTTACTTTAAATTCGGTTCTGTCCACACTCGTCATGAGACAACTCGGTTTTGCTCTTGTCGACTCGGTTTTGCCCTTGTCATTCTTGTCAACGACTCGGTTTTGCTCTTGTCATTCTGATTCTAAGATCTACATGATTCAACAAATACTTGTCTTGAGTGAAAGTGATTCCATGTATCTACAAGATTAATTCGATAGCGTTGGATCCTGCCAAGACCTGTGTGCTTGCCATCCTGAGTTGGCGTTATTATTGGTCTCAAAATGTCCTGCTGTATCCGGAAACCATAGCGCACAAGATAATTGGCTCTTCGAGGCTTCTGTTCCATAATTCAAAAGAGTCTCAAAATAACTTCTGTAGGGATACAAGGTATGACTCCCAGAAACCAATCGTTCGTTTAGGTAAATATCAGTGTGACTAAAATGACTGTATGAAATTATTAGAAGGGGCGACCAGATCAGCGTCTATGATTGCTGCTCCTGCACAGTTTGAAATTCTGACTTTCAATCGAAGATAGCATCTTGCAAGATCTATGTATTCGTCACTTCCCACTACACTAAATTCCAGAGGAGCATTACCATCTAAAGACGTTAAGGAGTAGGTAGGATACACAACTGCTTCTTTCTGCTTGCGAACTTGTTGGAGGTTACTGAAAATAAATCTTGTTCAGACTGAGCACAGTCTTGTGATGCAGAAAGAATTTTCTCACTCATTTTGTAAAAATGCCCTGCACTCTACACGTCTTCTTAGCGACTCTGACAATTCGATTTTGTTTCCCACGTTTTATACCATGTCCTCTCCAGCAAACGACCTGCCTCTTCTAACAAATTAGCTGCTCCATCACGCAAGTTAGATTTTGCTGCCTCCTTTACATCACGTCCCACCGCAACATCCGAATCAAACTTGATACCACTTTTAGCCGCCTGTTTGCCTAATGAAAACAATGCCGGTTTAATTATTGGTAATATAAATCATCCAATACGTTTAAAAAATGCTCAGAGTCCCTCACCACATTGATATCTTTGTCTTCTGAAAACTCCACCACCCACTTGCGATTTTATAATACGTAAGATAGGTGGAAGGATTAGGTTCCGTGTACTTCACTCTCATGTCTGCTTCTGAAATGAATTTTCACAAGTACTTTACCATATTTAAATAATAGCTCCTCACCAATATCTGTTCTCATGAAAATGCGTACGCTCTTGAAAACATTGCGGGCTGTGCATAATAGTCTGGTCTTTCATAAATATTCACTATACTCTCCTCATTTCTAGTACGAACAGAAGGGTTGATCACTCCTAAGAGTTCCCCGTGAGCATCAACCAGTAGTTCGGGTATGATGAGGTTGGAATAAATGTAGAGTCCATCTATACCTCTTTTTAAATTCATAGCACAATGGGATGTGGATTGTTCAAACCATGTCTCCATATGATAAAAACATAACATCTCTCCTAATCCTGGATGCTTCTTAGGTAACATGATCCTCTCCCCAACACAAAGTCTTCCCATTCGGAAGTGAAAGGAACCGTAAAAAGTGTCTCACGTCACTAGGTATCGCTAATCTCATTTCTTCAAAAAAGGCTCACAGCATAATCATATCGTCCGTGATATATGTGTATTAGAGGCATGGATGTCTTTACAATATCCACCATCTCTGTAAAATTTTCAAGTGGAGTAGCACGTAGCACGTACAGACTGTAGGTGTCATCAGTCACGTCAGAGGTTTAGGTATTTCAGAGGTAAAGCTACCATACAGATTGCGATCTATATAATTATCTTGCAATCCAAATATGGTGTTCATGAAAGATTTTGACTCTTTTGGGAAACGTATGGTGAATGTTATCCAGATAGTTTTCTCATCCTCATATTTAAAATGAATATTTTCCTTGGCTCCTGCAGGTAAGCTGTCTCTCAATACACGATATATATAATGTTCGTTGTGGCCGAGTGGTTAGAGCGCTTGGCTACTGATCTAAGGGACCTGGGTTCGAGCCCCGGATAAGGCATGGTTGTATGTGTCGTTTTTCTGCTGAGGTACTGCCGTCCTCTCAGATCTTCTACTTTGGCATATAAACTGACAGGCTCCTGTCAGACCTCTGTGGCAAGCAGCAGCTTGAGGGGGTATTTATTATTTTATTATTTTTTATAGATTCGTTTAGGTAAGGTCACTTTCACATCATCCAATGGAGGTAGTTCTCTCATACTCGTTCTTTCTTCTTTTCTGATTGTCTCGTATTTAATTGCAAAAGTGTCATTAGACGAATCTATATTATACCAACTGACAGGTTTGTGTACCTCTGCCAATCCGACTTTCCACTCTCCTTGGAGTTCAACAGCCTGTGCAAGCTGTGTAATATTATACGATAGTCTGTTATCTGGATAAATGTTAATGCTAGTTGTAGAATGCAATGTCAAATACAAAGCCATTTTTCAGGTATCCAGAAAGGGGTGGTGTAATCTCCCCACTTTACAAACACTCTCTTTTTTCAGTCTTTAGCCAAAATGTTTACCACAGCATAAAGTTCTGGAGATTTAACTTTCTGTAATTCTTCGTTGTAGAAAGCCCTCTTTATCTTCTGACCGTCACTATCGATCACTTCATATACAGGAGGATTCCTGAGTATTACTCTACGTACTTGGAATATTTCTCTGGTACACTGTTGAGATGCATCCTTTTCGAATGGATGCTTGAGACTGCTTAAACGTACATGATCTCCAACTTTAAAAAAGCGGGGTTATCTTTTTCTCCGAGGTTCCGTAGAGTCGATTCCAGACAATGCTTTCGTTAAGAATATTCACATCTTTAGGAGCCATCCCGTGAGCTCTATGCTTAGACGCATTATAACTTTCCATTATACGTGGCAAAACATTGATGAAATTGAAATGTTTATGTTTCGTGAAATATCTCCATAATTTTTCTTGTAACGTGCGATTCAGGTGTTCTACTGAGGCGGCTTTCTTATCCCCACAAGAAATGAAGAATTTAATGTTTTTATCCTTCAAATATTTTTGAAAGATTGGATTTGTGAATTCTTCTCTTGATCTGTATTAAGAACCATGGGTGCTCTGTCTTGGCAAATAACTTTTTTGAATGCGTCTTTCATCACTTTTCCTGTCTTGTTCTTCAGTGGTATTACTCACGCATAACGAGACAAGATGCCAATAGCTACTAATACGTATTCCTGACCCTCATTAAATCGTAAGATATTTTTGACGATCATTAAATCTGCTTGCCATTGTTGATCTAGTCCCGTCACGAACGTCTTGTTTCTTCTGAATTTTGCTCTGTGTGGTTTGTGAAAAGTGTACGTCTCCTCCCCTAACAACCATTCTTTGACTCTCTTTTGGGGCAGTCCAGTACTCTGGGATAATCGTGCTATTCCCCTATAACTCCCAGGGTTCTCTGGTTTGTAGTAAACTTTCTCTGACTTTGAATTCATCGACTAGTAGAAGTTTTCCTACTTTAACCCAGAGCTCGAGTGATAACGAATCAGTAATATTAATGGAAAGTCACTTTGCCGCTTGTTCACACAACTTTCTCGAAGTGTAAATGATGGAGTGCTCGTAGTAAAGATATTTTGTCTTCGTGTTCACTAGACAAAACCGATAGCTCAGAGCCCACAACATGCTTTCGAACCCAGAGAATATAAGAAACTAGTTTCTCCCACTGTTCATAAGACAGACTAATTCCTTTCATTGTAGGTTTCAGACGTAAAAATAATCTTATATCCACGGTTTGATTGCAGACACTAAAATAAATGTTTCTTCCTAAGTAGCGGTATTCACCACAACTAGGGATTAAATAGTCTCGAGAAAACTCAATCCCTAGCCAAACAGCTCTCCCTTCAGTCAAACAAGCTACTATTATACCGAATACTAGTTTACGTGACCACATGACGCAAATAACATGACGCACAAGTCATTATACAGTAGGTGATATCAAACTTTTATTTATGAAACCAAAAGTTTGAAATATACAGATTTTCCTTCACACTCTCTCTAACAAATCCGTATAGGAAAGAGAGGCGAGGAAAATGTCCACATAGCAGAGTAGTCCTTGGGGTCATACAGAATTCACAAAGGCAAAAGCTTTCGTCATCAATGCTCAATTCACGAACTGCATCGTTCAAGTAAAGATTTAAACAAAGTTCTTTATCTCCGGACTCCACGGTTTTCATGCTGGGGAGTAAGTGATGTAGCAGATCTTGATGAATAATGTCCGACAAGAACTCTATCAACTGTCCTTCTCAAACAGCAGTAGGAGACAGAAGGAATGCTAATAATGCATTCCTCTGTTCGGCAATGGCATGACGTAGATGAAAATTTACATCAGATCTGCGATAGAAGTCCACGCTGTTCTTAACATCTCCACGATGGTCATGGAGTATGTCCCACTGTGTAAGTGTGGGAGTCACTCCACTTGGAACAGGATTTGACGATTTCACAGTTTTGATGATATCCAGATGACGGTAACTAGTGCTATTGGAGTAGATACATAGTTGTAGATTGTGAGTGGCGAACCAGGTTTCTCTCTCTGTCAATTAAGAAGGGATAATCGTGTCAGAGACTGCCAATAATTCATGTCACTCATGTAGAGGTAGAGTGATCCCGTCTTTTGTTGGGTAAAGCAGTCCACCTTCTGTAAAGGTACGTTAACTTGTACGTGAATCAAAAGCCTATTTCTGTAAAGTCCTGGGACGATGAAGAGAGTACCCCAATGGCCCCAATGGGTAAGTGTGTGCAGAATCAGATTGTATGGTGTACTAAAAGTTTCTAAGTCGCTTAAGACGGCTTATATTGGCAGCTGGTGAATGTTTTATCCTCCTATTCGACAGGAGCGATCCTGGTGGCGGATCTGTGACGTCATCATTTTCATATATGATAGGAACAGGTTTCCATATGGTTTTACGTCTAATTATCGCAGTTGGACGAAGAGGAGGCGATCTTCTGATTTCACTTCTTTCGATATATGATGTTTTCTATAACGAAGTAAACAATTTTGATGATTTACATCTTTCTTGTGATCATCCTTCGTTTCAACCTGTTCTTCCGCATTCTCCGTCTTCTGGTCATCCTTCGTTTCAGTCTTCAACGGCGTTATTTCTTTCTGGTCATCTTTCGATAGTGTTATTTCCTCAGGGAAAACTCATCCGTCTTCTGGTCATACATTGTTTTATTCTTTATTAACGTTTCGACTTTCTCAGCTAATTCCTCTGGGAAAAACTCTTCCCAGAACATATATTCTTCAAAAGCCTCTAGCTGATTGTGAGGACGTCCTATTAATGAATTCAATTCACAGTGCGCAAAGAGATTATCGAATGTCGGAAAGAGATTATCGAATGTCGCTGTCTGCTTGAAGGCACGATCCGTTGTGGAATGATTGTATACCAATAAAATTGTTCAACCATGTGCAAACACAGCCGCTTTGGAATGAGAACAATGAACGTCACGTCCCTTTCAGAGCCACATTTGGATCCTGAGATTTTAGGTAAGTCTTTAAATCTCGGACAACCTCGCTTCTCTAAATCAAGAGATTCTATTGCTAACTTTTCAAGAAGACGTTTCTCATGGATTCCACCTTTGTAAGCAACCATACTTTTGTAACCTGATCGACATGTTTCATGAATGTGAGGCACAATATCATAGAGACATTCTGGCACGTAAACAAATTCACCCCTTTGTGGGTAAAAAGAGAGACCTGTGATGTGTTTGGTTACATAGCCGATGGTCTCCCAATCAGAAGGGGAAATATCAATAATGGAAGAAAGGTCGAATCTGTAGGCTCCAATCAGTCCACTACAGTCTGAATGTCCAAATTCTCTTGTTAAAAATTTACCGGCTACAGTAAAGCCATCCAAGTTGATGACACAGCATACACGATTTATATTAAGTTCATTATTCATATACGATGCGTGCAGCCTTAGCCATCTCCACCAGATCGTCAAAATCTAGGTTTTCCATTCCTTTCAATAAAGGGTAGCCATACTTTTGCCCTACTATAGCGAACACCCTCGCAAATTTATCGAGGCTAGTTGTAGGTAGTTGATACAAGATAATATCGAGAAGCATATCCTCTAATAATCCTGGATAAACTGTAAGTTGTTCATCAGGCTGGGCATTCCAGAAGAAGATAACTGCCTCGTAAACTGCGCTGAAGAGATCCATGACTTCTGATCGAGTTTCGATATCGATACTTTATAGGGATATTCCCCCCTATTCACAGAAGAAGGAGAGATATTATACACGAATCATAGTGAAGCTACAAACCTATCATTAATATAATCTAAGGATTTGTATTCGTCACTCGCATGAATTGATCTTCCTATCAAATACGGAAGTAGCCCAGGCTTCGAAACATTTCCACGAAAGAACCATCTGCTCGATATCATTAATATAATTACTCTCATGTGAGACAGATTCGTGAAAACATTTCCACTCAAAACATCCTGTCAGAACCCTATCATTAATATAATTACCCTATCTCCATCTGCTTCAGTCATCGTTCTCAGCTGAGAAACATCTGTTCTTCAGAGGGAGGAAAAAAAATATTTGCATTTTACATAAATTAAATTTTGAATAAATTTGAATATTGGCATAAATTTGCATACTGTATATGTGTTACCGGCAATGTATGAAAAGCCGGCATTCTATAGAATGCCTAGGCATTGTATATAATACCCGGCGTTTTTAGGCAATGTATGAAATATGAGAATTATTACATACTTTCCCTAGGCATTGTATATAATACCTAGGCATTCTATAGAATGACAAATGCTATTTAGGAAATTTTTAAAAAGGTCCTGATAAGGCTTTATATAAATGACGTGCATTCCTCAAAAATACAAATGTTATTCTGAAAAAATAATGAGAGTGCCATTAAAAAAATTTTTCAAAATACGTAAAGAAAAATGAAAGTTGCACAAAACAAAATTTATGCCTTTCTTATTAAGGGAAACATTATAAAAATTAGAAACATTATATATCGTGCGCATTCTAAAAAACGCCCCAAATGAGGTGAAGCCAAGTGAGAACGAATCAGTAAAGTGTTGAATATTCGAAGTTTGCAATTCGAGTTAGGATACTCGTATTTCACTTTACTACTTGTCAAATCTATTTCAGTGGAGTTCCGAGATGCTTGTGATATGTCGTTTTTTGATGACTTTTTTAATCTGTTGTTTGACCTTAACTCTCTTTCTATGGCAGTCAGGGTTCTCAAACTTTGGGGTCCCTATTGAGGCAACCCTCTTTTACACTCTTACAACGCTAGGGGGCGCTTTTCCGACTGGAAGGGTGTACTTTTGGTGTCCAAAGTGACCAACTACGGCGCTCTTTTTTACCGAAACTAGGGACTGGCGGATCTGGCAATCAGGGTGGGCCTATAGGGGACCCAGGGGAACATTTACTGGTCAATTCGGATTGGACTGAGTGCTCTAGCTCTCTGTTTGAGGCGAGCATCGAAAGTCACATGACAACTGAGAAATTCAGCAACTGACAAATTCTAAGCCTGAGGCGCGCGTTAAAAGTCACGTGCCTTGTCACGTGATATTCGAAACGACGTTAAAATCACGTGCCTTGCCACGTGATATTCGAAACGAATCGGAGATGTATTTCATACTTTGCCGGTTTCTCATTTGACATTCTATAGAATGCCTAGGAAATGTGTGAAATATGAATCGTTTCATACATTGCCGGCTAGTTTTAGGCATTATATACAATGACTAGGCATTCTATAGAATGCCGGATTTCAAACTTTGCCGGTAACATATGCATACTGTATGAATAATTAATCAGGCCAAGGCATACCTACACTACTTCTGTGTCAGGTAACTCAATGATATGTTCTTTTTCTTTCCTCTGACGAATAATTCTTCGATGAGTTTTTTTATCTCTTTCGGTTACGAAATCGTCGAAAACAATTAAATTTTGCATGTCGGGATCTACCTAGTTCGTTGACCTTGACGATATCTTCTTTACTGGAAGAGAAAGTTGCAACTGAGATTTTTTCGCCATATGTTTTTTTTTCCAAAATTTGAGAGGTGCTAATACGTTTGTGTTCAAGAATTTCTAATTTCTTCAAAGTCAAAATTTTGAATCTTCATTTGCTTTATTTAAAAAGATCGTTTTCTTTGACCCAGGAATTAAATGTATGATCCTAACCAAACCATTTAACATAATACTCTTTTTTATTTTTCTTCACTCTAGTTTTCAGAATGGTTTCAACTTTATAAATGTCACTTGCTTTTCGTATTTCACCACTCCTTTCAGATCCTTGATCTTATAGGTTATGGGATCTGTATTCAGAACTTGAGCAATTTCAAAAATCTCTTCTGTAAAATTCGGCAGATAACCTTTTCTAAACGGTGTCTTGTACTTGGTGATTCTCACTCTGTCGCCAATTTTAAATTTTGGCTTTGTAATAGATTAATTCTTTTACCAAATAGATTTCTTATTGATCTGTGATAAGATGTATTGTAATTCTTAACGAGTTTTGGTAGAACATCGATCCATTTTCTAGTGTTATTGGCAGTGAAATATTTCCACACTTTTGTCTGTAGAGTTCTATTAAATCGTTCCACAATTTGAGCTTTTGTCTCATTTTCAGTGGCAAACCAATGGACACCTCGTTGGTTAAACAGTGCTTGTGTTTATTGATAAACTCAGTTCCCTTATCCGTTTGTAACTTCGAGGGCTTACGTTGTTTAAAAATTTTGAGAGATGCTTTGATAATCTCATTACCCTTTTCTTTTTAATAAGTATTGCCCACGCGAATTTCCTGAAAGTGTCAATTACGGTTAAAATGTAATTCGTGTGGTTATTGCGAAATTTAAATTTTTGCATATTTAAATGATAAAATGAAAAAAATCATTCCAGGATCTCCTCGCATTAACATTTTCTCCAGTTTCGTAAAAGGTCCACAATACTGGTAACCTGGAATGTGCATTTCAGGTGGATTAAACGTTACTTGAATCCAGCTTAATGTATCTCCATTTTTTACAAATTTTCCTTCCTATTTCTCCATACTTCATTGTTCCACATACACCTATCCCTCGATTTACACGATACTCAGTTCACACAATTTTGGCTTTGCACGGTCAAAAAATGCAACCAGTTTCGATTTACACGGTACTGACTGAGATTTCCTTTCTATGTACGTCTCAGTCAGTACCGTGTAATTCGAAACTGGTTGCATTTTGTGACCGTGCAAAGCCAAAATTGTGTGAACTGAGTACCGTGTAAATCGAGGGATAGGTGTATTCGGCATCTACCTCTCATCATTACTCTTTTATTCTTTGATGTGACACATGGAACGTTATCTGTTAAGGTTTTCGTTTTACACTTTACACAATACATGCTTAATTTTTATATATAAAATATAAGTACGTGATACTTATAAAATAAAGTATAATATATCTAACTAGTTTAACGCCTGGACAAAAGCAAAAAGTTGAAGAGTTCATTTGTAAATAAGAATACTGTAACTTTTAAGTATTGATCCACAGAAGAAAGGTAACGATACTTTGAAACTGACAACGAGACAAATCATTAAGCTGAAAAAATATAAAACGCAAGTTCGACTTCGTTTCAGTAAAACACAGCTAGGTGGATTCTGCCGTTCTTAATACCTGCACTTGTAGCATTGGGAAAAGCAGCTGCAGTTGAGCTGCGGGATATGCTGGTACTAAGCTTGCACAAAAAGTTTTAGGAAAAGGGTTATACATTCCTGGAGAGCAAAGAGCAGCTGGCTTACCTAAAAATAAAAGGAAGAGAAATGGTTTGTACATTCCAGGAAAACAAATAGCTTAGGTTTTTAAAAAAAGAGCCATTAAGTAACTTAGATATCGAAAAAAATAATGAGAAACGTAAAGTATTCTTTGGTATATATTCTATCTATTCTTTGCGAACAAAAATATTCAAGAAGGAAAATGGTATAGTGAATTTTCTCGTTTCCCGTGGTTTAGGCTCCTCAGTGTGAGCTCCTATCCAATGAGGGGACCTCGCTGTGAAGATTCCGCTGACTCACTTACCTTCACAGGGTCCTGAATGCTCTCCCGTGTGTTTGCAGCGTGCGGAGACCTGTGTTCCTGGAAAGGAGGATCCTGCAGTTGCTCGGGTGTCCCCATTTTCTCTCCTCAGCTCATAAGTAGGGGGTCCCCTTTGGCTGTCTTGTCATTGGGGAACCCGTCTGTCGTGGGGCTGGGCAGCGAATTCTAGGGCCGCTGCTATACACTGCAGTAGTTACGTCGCACTGTGGTATCCCCCATGCAGAGGGTTTTCCCCCTATGACGTCACAGATCCGGTCTTGACATATGTCTTACACATCCTTTAAACATTTAGGTTATTAGTTAGTCATTTCTAGTTACATAACTTATTTCTGGTAATTTCGGCAGGGTCCACCACTTTCACTCCGTATTTAATCAACCCCTTACCAATTGTTCCGCCCCCCTTTATTAAACTCCCCCACCATTCACATACTCTCGAATAAGTCCCTTGGTTTCTACCCTCATCTGAAATTTTTTCAAAGTTTAGACTCCACCATTTTGTATCCTGATGTCACACGCCCCCCCCCCCTGGTTGACCCATCGTGTTGTAAACCAGTTCGCTGTGCACATTTAATCAAATTATGGTGCCATCTAGTATGCGTATTATTTTTAGTGCTTCTCCTGTATTTACTAAAAAAAAATCCCTTCGCACACGGTGATTTGAACCAACTATCTTGGGGTCAGTAGCTGTGCGGTAATGCACTCGATTATGCCTTGTTACTTGCAGAGATGGCTTAGATGTGTCTCAAGTGGGGATAACCGATCGTTATAAATTACGTATCTCTTTATTACTTTACAGTTTAAAGTGCGCGTTTTGTATTTCGTGTATTTTTTATTATCTTCGCATTTATTATTTCTTTATAATTCGCATTTTTCTGTGTAAATCAACCTTCGTTTATTTTTATAACCTATGTATTTTTATTTCTTTAAAACTCGCGTGTTTTCCTCGTCAGTTAACACACATATTTTTGTTTCTTATTATTTACCCTGAATATTTTAGTCCTTTTAAATTAACCTGCGTTTTCCTTATAAATCAATCCGTCAATATTTTTATACTTTAACGTTTGTATAAATTTTTGCAAATCACGTTTTCTTCTTGTAAATATAAAAAATAAATACCCCCTCAAGCAGCTGCTTGCCACAGAGGTCTGACAGGAGCCTGTCAGTTTATATGCCACAGTAGGAGATCTGAGAGGATGGCAGAACCTCAGCAGAAAAACGACACACACATCCATGCCTAATCCAGGGCTCGAATCCAGGTCCCTTAGATCAGTAGCCTAGCGTGCTAACCACTCGGCCACGGGACGGCATAGGTGAAAAGTATTTCTTGGAATAGTAAATCCTAACATCTGATATTTTAATATCTACAAGCTTTAGCCTTTTTAGTGCTCGTGGTCTCTTCTTATCGTTGTCATGGCCTTTACCGTTTTTTACTTCGTTAACTCGTGTTTTTCCTCGTAATGCAACCCCACAAATATTTCTATACTTTAGCATGGTATTTGTATATTTCATGTACTTTTTATTCCTTAAATTATTAATTTTATTCCTTATTAATTAAACACTTATCCATAACTGACACCACTTTTCTTAAACACTTATCAAAAGTTCCATCCCATCGCACGGCTAACCTCGTAATTTCCACCCTGAAAATAATTTAAGTCTGACCAAACTTTCGGTGGCAACTCCTCTCAGAACGCCTGATGCAATCCTCCATATAATTACAAAGTCCCACATTTTGAGTCATCGACCTTCCTATAATTCTAAATCCTGTATCGTGCATTTTGCAACAGCGTTCGGTGCCTCAAACCTACTGGGGACCACGTTTTACTAACGGATGGTTTTAAAAACTGAAAGGCCCTGCGTAATTAAAAAATATTACTCCAAACGGGGGAATCACACATCTCTGAATAATAATTCGCATTATTTGAAATATCTACATATTTTTAACTTGCATCCTCGTGGCAGTGGTCTTATCAGTTCGTTGCCAAGGGTGAGTGGAGATTGAACTCGGATGCCCGCTATTTGCTACTGATTTGGTTCCATCACTGAAAAGTGAAGTCGTTGTGATAAAGAGATACGTATCACCCGTAGTGTACGCTTTCTATTTTGAGCAACGCAAATGACATCTGAGTTGGTGAATCACAGCATGAACGAAAAAAAAAAACATTATTTATTTTCCTTGTAGAAGGAAAAAATTTTAAATCCAAACCTTACTTTGTGTTTACTTTCGATAAATATGAACAGAATTTAAGTAAGATACAAAATTAAAACGAACAAAAATTACTGTAAGGAACGAATTTCACTTCCATAGAGATAACATAGAATTCACGTTTTAGCGGGCAAAACACGCGTTCGATAGGAAATTGTTTTGAACATAAAACTTATATTGTGATCAAATATACACACGAAAGAAGACACGTGTTCTTATTTCATTCACACTTTTTCGTTTAGTGTGCAAAAATAAAGACAAAATTTAAGCAAGATAGAAATATTAAGCAATCAAAAAAAGGTGTAAGGCGGAATTTTTCTTCCCATAGGGATAACATGGAAAAATGACAAGTGTGTGTCAAAATTGGTGTCTGTTACTAAAATATTTCAAACATGAAATTGCTATGGTAATAAAACTTTAAACAAGAAAGTGGATTGGTGATAAAATTTGGAACAGAAAAACAGACGTTGCTAAAAAGTTTTGATTAAGAATAGGGGATGGTGGTAAAACAGTGAACGCATTGATCTGGTTGATAAAAATATATGCGAAACGTAATATACTGACTTGAGGGTTGTTAGCATTGCGTAATAATATAGACAGATTAACAGTAAAATCTCCACATTCTTTCCTGTGATGAGTCATGACTTGACACGGGCGAAATCCTTGTTGTTTCGTGCAAAGCGTGAAGAGGTGATAAAACGTAATATCCATGAAAAGGGAAATCCAGTTGTTTCAGTAAAGAGGACGGGAGCGACCCTTTTGTGACTCAAGGATTTAGTCCCTTTTACTGGATTTCCCTTTTCATGGATATTACGTTTTATCACCTCTTCACGCTTTGCAGGAAGCAACAAGGATTTCGCCCGTGTCAAGTCATGACTCACCTTTCAACATCCCTTCGTCTCGTTCTTAACGCATTTCGTGCCCTCTAAAGGATTTTGGGTGTTTCTAAGTTTGAAAACTCTCCGGTTGCCGCTAGTTTCTATCGTTTTTCGTGTGCTGAACAAAGCTCGTTATGGGTTTTGCTTCCAAGTTTTTAAACCTAACTGCTCTCGTGCCATCTTCTGTATTAACAAAAACATACGTTTTGTTCGTTACGAGACATCTGACAGAAAACGCAACGTAAGACATTTGTGCTCCAAAATATTCAAACCGGGCTGTGAGGTATTTGAAAATGATTCATCAGATAATTGTAGCTCTTGACAAGAAAATGGTTTGAAATACATGAATATAATAAAAAATTAATGTGATGGACAGTGATTTTTCTAGATCCTAGTACAATAATACTTCATGGTTTTCCCCTGTTACTCCTTCTAGTAACGATGTATTTTTTGTCTTAGTTTTCAGGATTCCTTTTACCCTCTAATTAGTTATGGTTAAATGCGGTAACCGCGAAAATTCCTTATTTACCACTTTTTTGACTGTTGCATGTATCATCTTCCTTTGAAATTACTATCTTTTAGCATTTGTGCTCGAAAGAATAGCAAAGTAAATTGCTATTAAGAAGCAGACACGTTTTATGTTTCAAAGAGTTTACGGAGATGTTTTTTTTAAACACTCTTAAATATTTTACCGTGTATTCCTGTATATTCTCATTCCTGCATATTATGAAGGTATTCTATCATCTCCAGTTTGTCTGATTTTGCATGCTATGATGTCTTCCACTTGGAACAATTTTGAAAACAATCACCCATCCACTGCAATGTGTGCGCATTTACAGTTATTCCAACACCCATTTCATTATAACATATTCTTTTCAATCATTTTTTTGTTTTTATGTGTGTTACTTTACTGATGTTTTCTCTTTCATTTGCAATGTATTTTGTGATATTCACCCACCCATATATAATAATGAACGCAATGGACTGCGATTTTCTAGAGTGAGACCCAAATATTCTAATATTTTATGGTTTTCCTGTGTTACTCCTTCTGCTAAAGAGGGACATTTATCGGTTAGTGTTTAGGATCACTTTTTGTCACGCTAGATATCACGAGTTAATAGTCGTGGACAAGAAAATTCCTGATTCACCCCGTTTTGACTGTTACATGTAAGACTTTTCTATGACTTATTTCTATCTTACAGTATTTCTGCTATAATTTGCTCTTTTGAAGGGATTTTTACAGCGATCTCAGTGCATTTTTATCTGATTTTTATGTTATTTTTCTCTCCTCTCACAGTATGTTTTGCAGATATTGTGTTGTCCATTCCGTATATTCAAGGATATTTTTAGATCTTTTCCCATGTACTTTGTTGATTTTTCCGTTATTTCTCTCATCCATTCCAGCATATTTTGAAGGTATTCTATCATCTCCAGTACACTTTGTTTGATTTTTCATTTATTGTGCCTTCCACTTCTGAAGAATTTTGAAAATATTCTCTCATTCACTGCAATGTGTGCCCATTTAAATTTATTCCAATATCCATTTCACTGCATTTTAAATGTTTTTCAAGCAATTCTACCAACCATGTTTTGGTTTTTTATGTGTTTTTTACTGATGTTTTCTCTTCCATTTGTAATGTATTTTGTGATATTCATCCATCGATATATAATAATGAATGCAATGGACCGTGATTTTCCAGAGTGAGACACTAATATTTTATGGTTTTCCTGTGTTACTCCTACTGCTAAAGAGGAACATTTATCAGTTAGTGTTTAGATCACTTATTTTCCACACTAGATGGCTCGCATTAAAATAGACATGGCAAAGAAAATTCCCGTTTCACCTTGTGTTTTACTGTTACATGTATCACTTTCTTTGAAATTTCTGTCTTATAGTATTTGCACTGTATTTGCTCTTTTGAAGCGGTTTTTACAGCCATCCCAGTTCATTTTTATGTGATTTTTACAATATTTTCTCTCCCGTCACAGTATGTTTTGCAGATGTTCTGCTGTGGTTGCATAAGATCGCATGTCCAATCATTGTCCAATCCATATATTCGAATATATTTTCTGATTTATTCCCATGTACTACGTTCATTTTTCCGTTATTTCTCTCATCCATTCCAACATATTTTGAAGGTATTCTATCATCTCCAGTACACTTTGATTTTTCAGTTATTGTGCCTTCCACTTCTGAAGAATTTTGGAAATATTCACCTATCTACTGAAATGTGTTTGCATTTACAGTTATTCCAAAACCCATTTAACTGCAATTTACTTACCAACCATTGAAATGTGAGCTTATTTACAGATATTCTGGCATTCATTTTCCTGAGTTTCAAGCAATTTTTACCAACCATTTCGTTGGTTTTTCAATTCTGAGAAGGTCTTTTATGCATTCAATTTTATTAAACTACCTAGCACATGAACCAAAGGGCTCATAGTGGATAGAGAAAGGGTACTAGACCGCTGTTAAGAGAGAAATCCTCCTGTCAAGGCCATTCAGAGTGCTTTTTGACGCTGAGAAAGTAGAACTCTTCTGTACACGTAAAGACCCATCTGACGAACAGTTGTATTTTTCAAGGCAGTGTCACTTTTCTCACGGAGGGCAGGGATAACGAAAATAAATCTCAATGGCAACAGAATGGGGGCTCGAGCCTAGAATTAACAATTTATGAATCCAACGTGTTACCGACTTGGCCATCCCCAACCTCTATATTATATCCGATTTTACAGTTGGGTTGGGTTGTTTTACCTCTGAGCGGCACTTTTTTGCACACCATGGGCTAAATGGCCAGGTCACAAGGACCCCGAAGGCTCAGAGAAGGTTGGGGGAGGGGACCCACTGGAACAACTGTTGGGAGACAGATGGTAGCCTCCCGTCAAGGCCATCCAGCATGTTCTTCAACGTGCACAGGGTATGACTCTACCGCACACGGGGCCACGGCTTAACGTCCCATCCGACGGACGGCGGCCTTTCCAAACCCATCGGTCCGATTTTACAGTTAATCTGTCTATATTATCACACAATGCTAACAACCCTTAAGTCAGTACATTACGTTTTGCATATATTTTTATCAACCAGATCAGTCCGTTCACTGTTTTACCACCATCCCCTATTCCTAATCAATGCTTTTTACCAACGTCTGTTTTTCTGGTCCAAGTTTTATCACCAATCCACTTTCTTGTTTAAAGTTTTATTACCATAGCAATTTCTTGTTTGAAATATTTTACAACCAATTTTGACACACACTTGTCATTTTTCCATGTTATCCCTATGGGAAGAAAAATTCCACTTCACACCTTTTTTTCATCGTTTAATATTTCTATCTTGCTTAAATTTTGTCTTTATTTTTGCACACTAAACGAAAAAGTGTGAATGAAATAAGAACACGTGTCTTCTTTCGTGTGTATATTTGATCACAATATAAGTTTTAGGTTCAAACCAATTTCCTATTGAACGCGTGTTTTGCCCGCTAAAACGTGAATTCTATGTTATCTCTATGGAAGTGAAATTCGTTCCTTACAGTAATTTTTGTTCGTTTTAATTTTGTATCTTACTTAAATTCTGTTCATATTTGTCCAAAGTAGCTAGGTAGTCACTGGAAGGAGAGCTATGCACCAATCCCCTGTGATGATGCATAGAACCGGCCAGGCCTAGCACCTAATGTCCGACCCAGCCTTCTCGTGGTGAGACCTTTAGTACCTTTCAAAAGAGATACTCTCTTGTGAAAGCGAACGGAAGGGTAGGGCTGCCAGATTAGTGTGGCCTACTGATCTGGGATTACGGCTAATTTTCTATTTTATTTCTACCCTACTAAGGAGTGGTCAACCACACAGGGTCCTGGTGCTGACCATATAAACTCACTGGACTGGACAGATATATGGCTCTGAGCTTGATTATGGATCCTGATTTTGCTGCACTGGTGGACCTCTGTGGAGGGAAAATCTTCCGCTCTGTTTTCTGTTTGTTTGTGGGTTGACAGCCCCAAGTGAATAGATTCACGGGATATGTTTATCAGCTGGTGGATAATCCTGAGCAGAGGTAATCGCAGGCCCTGAACTCTTGCTTCTATGAGCATTGTCAAATTCTACATTGGAGGAAGTCTTCCAGTGTAGATGGCTTCAGCCTTTAGTGGTGGGGGAACGGGTCTTTGCCCATGTCTGCGATTAAGGGGCTGCTTGGTAATGTCTGCATTCCCCCTCTCAATAAACATAGTTTCTTTAAACATCCCACTAACCATTTTCTGTCCATAGGTAGTTGGAATGTGAGGACTCTGCACAGAGCTTTTTCTCTTGATGTCCTCACACAAGAATTCCACCATTATAATTTAGATATTCTAGGCTTGCAAGAGATGCTCAGATTCTTAAAAATAATATTAAATTTCTCGTTTCAGGAAAGGGACAACAATAAGCATCTCCAAGGCGTGGGTCTGCTTCTCAGCAGACATGCTAGTGATGCTCTTCTAGGATATGAGTGCATTCATGAAAGGTTTCTTACGGAAAATTTCAGACAAGCGTTAAAGACTTGAATGTTATCTGCTGTTATGCCCCCACTGAGGATGCCGATGAGGATGAGAAGGATAAATTTTATGGGCAACTTCAGGATATTTTGAATTCTGTCAAGAAAGGAGATATTACTCTTGTTCTTGGTGACTTCAATGCCAAAGTTGGTACTGACTCTGACATTTGGGGAGGAGTAATAGGCTCTTTTGGTATTGGTAGCTGCAATGGCAATGGGCAACGTTTCCTACAGGTAAGTAAACTCAATGGATTCAGAATAACTAACACTTATTACAAACACCGCGACATACATAAGTACACATGGGTTTCACCTGATGGGCTGCATAAGAATATGATTGATTACATATTAATTAACAGCAAATGGGCTAGTTCTGTTAGGAATACCAGGGCATATAGGGGAGCTGAAATTGTATCTGACCATTACCTTGTTAAAAGTGTCTTGCAACTTAAACTTAAAAAGTGTTGTGCTAAAGTTAAAAATTTTACTTTTAATACTGAAGCTCTGAAAGACCCAGTTATAGCCAAAACTTATCATGATAGGTTACTTAATCATTATGACAGTCATGGTATGCTTACTACTGAAGTTGAGGAAGAATGGGATCATTTTAAACAGGCTTTTTTGGACACTAACAGTACTCTTTTAGGAAAAAAGGAGCAGAAGAGACAGAATTATCTGAGTCATAAGGCACTTGAGCTTATTTCGGAAAGAAAGAACTGCAGGAATATCCTTAATCTATACCCTACTAGTCCTAATAGAAAGCATTACAGAGAACATAATAAACATGTAAAAGATCAGTTAGCTGCTGATAAGAATCTTTGTCTTGATGGCTTGGCTGACAAAGCCGACGAAGGAGCTAAACAGCACAACAGCAGAGAGCTGTACCAGATAGTTAATGTTTTGTGTCGTAGAAAACGGAGAGGTATACAGGGATTGAAGGTTAAAGGTTATAGAAGGTGAGGATTCTGTAATGGCTAGGTGTGCTAAGCATTTCAATGATGTTCTACACAATGTGGTTTGTTCTCCCATTGTAATGATGATAGATGCATTGGTGGCTTTAATGTTGGCCCTATAACGCAATCTGAAGTTTTTTGGCTATAGCTTAAACTTTATAAATCCCCAGGGGTAGATGAAATTACTACGGAAATGCTTAGAGCTGGAAATGTTTCGGTTACCACGATGACTGAAATTCTGAATATCTTTTATGATAAAGGCATGGTTCCTAAGGATTTTACCAGAACTATTGTTATCCCTATTTTCAAAAAAGGTGATCGCAGTTCTTGTGATAACTATAGGGGTATCAGCCTACTCTCTGTTCCAGGTAAGGTTCTTTCCATGATTGTGCTTAATAGAATTAAGAATCTGGTTGACAGGCAATTGCGTGATGAGCAATGTGGATTCAGAAGTGGTAGGTGATGTGTGGATCAAATATTTTCGCTTAGGCAGATTCTTGAGAAATGTTTAGAGTTTCAGAAACCTTTGGTTGCTAGATTTGTTGATTTCAAAAAGGCTTTCGACTCTGTTGATCGTCATAAATTGCGGTTGATTGTAAGATCATATGGAATACCAGACAAGTTAGTTAACATTATGAAAGCTCTTTATAATAACACTGAGTCGTGTGTGAGAGTTGGTAAGGCTTGTAGCAATTGGTTTAGCTCTTGTGTTCGACAAGGGTGCATTTTGTTTCCTTTTCTCTTTAGTTTGGTTATTGATTATGTTATGCGAAATTCACTTCAAGGGAAAGATTTTGACCTTAAATGGGCTGGAGATATGAAAGTTTTTGATTTGGATTATGCTGATTATTTGGCCCTTTTAGCAAATGATGTTGCCGAGATGAACTCTTTCATTCGAGCTGTTGATGAAACTGGTAGTAGAGTAGGTTTGGTTATAAACAGAGAGGAAACTAAAGTGATGAAAATTGGTGATTCAGGTTGTGATTCAGTTAATCTGAATGGTTGCAATCTTGAGCAGGTGTCACAGTTTAATTATCTTGAGAGTTATGTAACAAATGCTGGTGATGTGCGGCATGAGATTAATAGACGAATAGGGATTGCTGCTGGGACTTTTAAGAACCTATGGAGAGTGTGGAGAAATAGGCGTATACGCCTAAAGACTAAAATTAGACTGTATAATAGTTTGGTTCTTTCTAGGGTTAGTTATGGTAGTGAAACGTTGACACTTTATGAACAAGGTAACAGGAAACTAGATGCTTTTGATTCCAGATGCTTACGCAGTATCTTGGGCAATTGCTGGTTCAACTTTGTAACTAATGATGAGGTTAGGCAAATGAGTTTGCAACCTCCTTTAAGCAGCATATTTTGCAGAGAGAGACTCCGTTGGTTTGACCATGTTGCCCTTATGGATAATTATAGATTGGCGAATAGGGTTATGAACAGTGTGCCTAAAGGCCTCAGAAAGAAGGGGAGACCTAGGATGCGGTGGTCAGACAATGTCAAACAGGACCTTGTTAGAATTGGTGTGCAGTGGCCAGATGCAGCAGATGTAGCTCGGGAGAGACTTGCTTGGAGAACTAAATTGCACGGTCTGGTTGGACCTCCGTAGCCCATGGCTGCTTGAGGATGATAATGATGATGAAACACAAAGTAAGGTTTTGATTTAAAATTTTATCGTTCTACAAGAAAAATAAATAAATTTTTTTTTTCGTTCATGCTAAGTGATTGACCAACTCAGATGTCATTTGCGTTGCTCAAAATAGAAAGCGTACACTACCGGTCATACGTATCTCATTATCCCAACGACTTCACTTTTCGGTGATGGGACCACCGTCCTCCCACTTTATATTATACAAGACTATGTTAAAACGTTTACGATGTTTTTTGAAATGGTTTAGTATGAACGATGTAGGAGGAAATAAAAGAACGGGGCGAAAGTGGCAACATTTGGTTCAAAGGATTATTGCTCCTTCGTTAAATGAAGGAAATAATTAATCAGTAGCAAATAGCGGACATCCGAGTTCAATCTCCATTCACCCTTGGCAACGAACTGATAAGACCACTGCCACGAGTATGCAAGTTAAAAATATGTAGATATTTCAAATAATACGAATTATTATTCAGAGATGGGTGATTCCCCTGTTTGGAATAATATTTTTTAATTACACAGGGCCAGTAGTAGGTCCTTCACTTGCGCATCAAACGACCTTTGACCCCTGAGCCGCAGAAAATCCCTCCGATATCGCGCTTTCGACCACGCCCGCTTCTCGAAAAGTCCCGATTTTTCTTGATTACAACCCCCTGGTTGACCCACCTATTTTTTAAGACCACCTGGTTGACCCACATGTATTTTTAAGCACCCCTGAAGAAAAGCCCCGAATTTTCTTAACTCACGAATTTATTTTTGATGGCGCCATCTAATGTTTAAAACACGTTATATATTAGCAAGTACTATACTTTTTTTAAAAAATTGACTTGGACGGATAGGGTCATTCCCGCAACCTTAGGTTTAACCAGCGCTCTAACCCACTACGCCACGGAGTTTATGTTGACGAAGGCTTAAAGATAGATGATCTCTTTGAAATTGAATAAAGGTATTTTTTATTCTTGGAAAACCACATTTAACTTGGGAATAATTATTTTAATGATTTTCCCCCCTAGAAAACACATTTAGCATCATCATCATCATCATCCTCAAGCAGCCATGGGCTACGGAGGTCCAACCAGACCGTGCAATTTAGTTCTCAAAGCAAGTCTATCCTGAGCTACATCTACTGCATCTGGCCACTGCACACCAATTCTAACAAGGTCCTGTTTGACATTGTCTGCCCACCTCATTCTATGTCTCCCCCTCTTTCTGAAGCCTTTAGGCACACTGTTCATAACCCTATTCGCCAATCTATAATTATCCATACGGGCAACATGGCGAAACCAACGGAGTCTCTCTCTGCACAATATGCTGCTTAAAGGAGGTTGCAAACGCCCTTGCCTAACCTCATCATTAGTTACAAAGTTGAACCACCTAATGCCCAAGATACTGCGTAAGCATCTAGAATCAAAAGCATCTAGTTTCCTGTCATCTTGTTTACAAAGTGTCCAAGTTTCACTACCATAACTAACCCTAGAAAGAACCAAACTATTATACAGTCTAATTTTAGTCTTTAGGTGTATACGCCTATTTCTCCACACTCTCCATAGGTTCTTAAAAGTCCCGGCAGCAATCCCTATTCGTCTGTTAATCTCATGCCGCACATCACCATTATCTGTTACATAGCTCCCAAGATAATTAAACTGTGACACCTGCTCAAGACTGCAACAATTCAGATTAACTGAATCACAGCCTGCCTGACCAATTTTCATCACTTTAGTTTTCTCTCTGTTTATAACCAAACCTACTCTACTACTAGTCTCATCAACAGCTCGAATGAAAGAGTTCATCTCATCAACATCATTTGCCAAAAGGGCTAAATCATCAGCATAATCTAAATCAGAAATTTTCGTATCTCCAGCCCATTTAAGGCCAAAATCTTTCCCTTGAAGTGATATTCGCATAACATAATCAATAACCAGGCTAAAGAGAAAAGGAGACAAAATGCACCCTTGTCGAACACCAGAAGTAATGCTAAACCAATTGCTACAAGCCTTACCAACTCTCACACACGACTCAGTGTTATTATAGAGAGCTTTCATAATGTTAACTAACTTGTCTGGTATACCATATGATCTCACAATCAACCACAAATTATGACGATCAACAGAGTCGAAAGCCTTTTTGAAATCAACAAAGCTAGCAACCAAAGGTTTCTGAAACTCTAAACATTTCTCAAGAATCTGCCTAAGTGAAAATATCTGATCCACACATCCCCTACCACTTCTGAATCCACATTGCTCATCACGCAATTGACTGTCAACCAGATTCTTAATTCTATTAAGCACAATCATGGAAAGAACTTTACCTGGAACAGAGAGTAGGCTGATACCTTTATAGTTATCACAAGAACTGCGATCACCTTTTTTGAAAATAGGGATAACAATAGCTCTGGTAAAATCCTTAGGAACCATGCCTTTATCATAAAAGATATTCAGAATTTCAGTCATCCAAGTGGTAACCGAAACATTCCCAGCTCTAAGCATTTCCGTAGTAATTTCATCTACCCCTGGGGATTTATGAAGTTTAAGTTTAGAAACAGCCAAAATAACTTCAGATTGTGTTATAGGTCCAACATTAAAGCCACCAATGCATCTATCATCATTGCAAACAATGGGAGTAGAACTAACTACATTGTTTAGAACATCACTGAAATGCTCAGCCCACCTAGCCATGACAGAATCCTCCCCTTCTATAACCTTACCTTGTTTATCATTCAATACTTGTATGCCTGTCCGATTTCTACCACACAAAACATTAACTATCTGGTACAGCTCTCTGCTGTTGTGCTGTCTAACTGCTTCCTCGGCTTTGTCAGCCAAACCATCAAGCCAAAGATTCTTATCAGCAGCTAACTGATCCTTTACAAGTTTATTAAGGTCTCTGTAATGCTTTCTATTAGGACTAGTAGGGTATTGATTAAGGGCATTCCTGCAGTTCTTTCTTTCCGAAATAAGCTCAAGTGCCTTATCACTCAGATAATTTTGCCTCTTCTGCTCCTTTTTTCCTAAAAGAGTACTGTTAGTGTCCAAAAAAGCTTGTTTAAAATGATCCCATTCTTCCTCAACTTCAGTAGTAAGCAAACCATGACTGTCATAATGACTAAGTAACCTATCATGGTAAGCTTTGGCTATAACTGGATCTTTCAGAGCTTCAGTATTAAAAGTAAATTTTTTAACCCTAGCACAACACTTTTTAAGTTTAAGTTGCAACACACTTTTAACAAGGTAATGGTCAGATTCAATTTCATCTCCCCTATATGCCCTGGTATTCCTAACAGAACTAGCCCATTTGCTGTTAATTAATATGTAATCAATCATATTCTTATGTATCCCATCAGGTGAAACCCATGTGTACTTATGTATGTCGCGGTGTTTGTAATAAGTGTTAGTTATTCTGAATCCATTGAGTTTACTTACCTGTAGGAGACGTTGCCCATTGCCATTGCAGCTACCAATACCAAAAGGGCCTATTACTCCTCCCCAAAGGTCAGAGTCAGTACCAACTTTGGCATTGAAGTCACCAAGAACAAGGGTAATATCTCCTTTCTTGACAGAATTCAAAATATCCTGAAGTTGTTCATAAAACCTATCCTTCTCATCCTCATCGGCATCCTCAGTGGGGGCATAACAGCAGATAACATTCAAGTCTTTAACGTTTGTCTGAAATTTTGCTGTAAGAAACCTTTCATTAATGCACTCATATCCTAGAAGAGCATCGCTAGCGTGTCTGCTGAGAAGCAGACCCACGCCTTGGTGATGCTTATTGTCGTCCCTCCCTGAAAAGAGAAATTTAAGATTATTTTTAAGAATCTGACCTTTATCTGTCCATCTGCTCTCTTGCAAGCCGAGAATATCTAAATTATAATGGTGGAATTCTTGTGTGAGGACATCAAGAGAAAAAGCTCTGTGCAGAGTCCTCACATTCCAACTACCTATGGAGAGAAAATGGTTAGTGGGATGTTTAAAGAAACTATGTTTATTGAGAGAGGGAATGCCGACAATATCAAACAGCCCCCTAATCGCAGACATGGGGCAAAGACCTGTTCCCCCACTACTAAAGGCTGAAGCCATCTATACTGGAAGACTTCCTCCAATGTAGAATTTGACGATGCCAATAGAAGCAAAGAGTTCAGGTGCCTGCGATGACTTCTGCTCAGGATTATCCACCAGCTGATAAACATATCCTGTGAATCTATTCACTTGGGGCTGTCAACCCACAAACAAACAGAAAACACCACGGAAGATTTTCCCTCCACAGAAGCCCACCAGTGCAGCAAAATCAGGATCCATAATCAAGCTCAGAGCCATATATATCTGTCCAGTCCAGTGGGTTTATATGGTCAGCACCAGGACCCTGTGTGGTTGACCACTCCTCAGCAGGGTAGAAAAAAAAAGAAAAGTAGCCATAGTTGTCTAGATCAGTAGGCCACACTAATCTGGCAGCCCTCCCCTTCTGTTCACTTCCACAAGAGAGTATCTCTTTTGAAAGTTATTAACGGTCCGCACCATGAGAAGGCGGGGTCGGACATTAGGTGCTAGGCCTGGCCGGTTCTATGCATCATCACAGGGGATTGGTGCATAGCTCTCCTTCCAGTGACTACCTAGCTACCATTTACAGACCCATTTAGCATAGGAATAATTATATTTTTATTCCCTGTAAATCACATTTAACTTGGAAATGAATTTTTATTCCTGAAAAATCACGTTTAACTTGGGAATATATTTTTTTATAAATTTTTTTATTTCACGTTGATTTCTCACCCTCTCCCGTGTACCACGTTTTATTGACGGGTGAATCTGAAAAGTCTTGCGAAATAAACATTTTATCCCACGGGAATTACACTCTTCGCTCCTTATCATCATTAGTGGTGCGATTCTGAGAAATATTTTTAAAAATAAAGTTAGCCATTCTGCGAACTAAACGAAACAGACCAAAAATTTATATCTTTCTCTCACATTTTTATTCTCAACCACGTTTCACAGCCAGACATTGCAATAAAAGAAATCAATGATAGAGAAAGAAAAAACTGTTTTCAAAAGTCAATATTTTCGAGCCCACATTCTGGCGGTGGCTGATTTTATCCCCTACTATCACCCTGCATTTTCACAGAACCACGTTTTATTGATGGCCGTCGCTACCCAAAGCATTATTTCAACAATCAGAGTATTAAAAAGTCCGATTTTTTCGCCTTCCTATCGTACTGTGATTGTACGGGACCATGTTTTATTGCCGGATGGTACCACGAAAGAGACCGTGAAATAAACAGTATTTTTTCCAAGTACACATCTTAGGAATAAAAATTATCAGCGTAATTGGAAATACTTTCCCAATCTGAGAACTAAATGAAACCGACCAATATACAAATTTTTTCTCACATTCTCAACTACGTTTTATTGGCGGATTAATTTTTTATTCCTTGTAATTGACACTTAGGAATCAATTTTAAGTACTTCCCCGTCCTGTGGACCACGTTTTACTGACAGATGGATTTAAAATATGAAAAGTCCTGCGAATGACATTTAAAATACGTATTTCAAAAAAATCCTTATATGTATGTATGACTCATACTTTGAGGAGTCTACGCGTTTATCCACGGAGGATGACGTTGATGATTCATCTCGTTTATCAGAGGTTCTTACATGTTTTCGAAAACGGGAGGTAACGATGATTCATAGGGACACGTTCCAACAGGTCTGCAGCCTACGTCTCGAATCATGTTGGATTTACAAACTGAAAAGTCCTGTGAAACAGACCGTAAATCTCATATATATGTTTGCGGAGAGCACATGACACGAAGGGTGATGATGGACACAGATATTTTATCGTTTTAACAAAAATGCATTTTGGAGTTCTAGAAAATTAATTTGCATTGTTAATTGTTCACTATTATTTCTACATACTGTATAATTCAGTCTTGGTTTTTAAAGATTTATTTTTTACTACATAACAATTTTTTTCAGTTGTGAGTTCGAAAATTATTTACGTTTCTTTATTTTTTCCAATTTTAAAATACTTTTACTACATATTAGTTTTTTTCTGTTTTAAAATATTTTACGTTTTTCAAAGAATTTTGTAGTTCATAATATTGTTTTCAATTTTATAAGTTTTTAAAATTTACGTACATTTGAAAAATTTTACTTTCTTTTTTTTTCATTCTAAAATTTTTTAATACGTAATAATTATGTAGTATATATTTACTTCCATTTTGCGTTTTAATGTTTTGAACCATGAAACTATTCTTCCCTACATATATTTTCAATTCTTAAGTTTTCCATCACATGAAGGATGATATTGGACCCTTAAAGATAGAGATCAAAGTGTTCTATGTTTGCGGAGTGGATGATTCACACTCTTTGATGAGTCAATGCGTTTAGCAAAGACGCTAAGGGTGATATTGGACTTTATTTTTAAAAATGGTATACAACCCTAGAAGTTTTGCTTTCCTCCCTGAATATCTTAATAAAACGACTCTTAATATTATAAAAAAAAATTCCTTCGATGCGCTGGAATTATCACGGTCTTAATTCACCCCATTGATTTTAAGGATTAATTCTTAAACTAGCCAGTGTTTCGCAAATGTGCAGACACTGTTTGTTCTTTACTGTCTGTCGTTCATCTATATTTATCATACCTTATTGGGCTACAGCCTTGGAGAAATAAATGTTTTATATCGCTAAACATTATTTTACACTATGACTAAAATTGAATTTCAAAAAAAATCCTAATAAATAGTGTAAATACTTTATTCTACTAGTAAAACCATAAGCCGAACACATTTTAGGCTCCTATTCAACACCATAAGAATTTTCTGTGGAGTAAAAAAAGGTTTACGTAATCATATCATACACATCGAACCCGGGATACTTCTTACTTGTTGACAGACTACCTCACTCATAAATTCACTTACTCTGTAAAACACTGACTGACTGACTTACATTCTAAATCGCTTACTGACTGCCTTACTCACTTTCTTACTCACTCACTAAACCATTTACTGCCTTATTGACTCACTTTCTTATTTACTTACTTACGCACTTTCTTACTGACTTCCACACTTGCACTTTTCTTACTCATTAACTTACCACCTTCCATTCTTATCTATTTTCTTGCACCCTGACTGACGGAATTATCACTAACTAAATTACTTACTGACTGACTAACTCACATACTACTGCCGACTTACTTACACGCTTTCTTACTTACTAAACACTTACTGGATTATTTACTCACATTTTTTCCTGCCTTACACACTTACCGACTTATTAATACAATACTTACTTATTTACTCACACACTTACTGACTTACTTTCTTACTCGATCAGTAAAACACATACTGACTTCGAAAAAGGAATGATCACTCGCTAAATTACTTACTGACTTACATATTCACTTACTTAGAGAAGGGATAAAATAAAATAACATACGAAATAGAGAAGGCTATTATGACCAAATAAATGATATGACAATTACGGAAAAAGAATATCAAGTACTCAGGAACTAAAATGATATATTTTTGGAATATTTGAATATCTGCTTCATGGCCTTTTGCATGGAGAGCAGAAATCGCTCCACTTGTGAAACCTAAATATCCCCAGTTTACTGATCTTCAACTCTCTGTTAAATCATGATTTGTATATTTTGTATCGAAACAAATTATAAAAAAAATCACTAACTTTCAAAGGAAGAGAAACGTTTCTTAATCCACAGAAAATACTTTTAACACGATATATCAAAATTATTTACGCTGGTTTCTTCACTACGATAGAATTCTCTTATGGATCGTATTCTTTTCCTAATCAAACTCAAATAGTTTATAATGAAAATATTCTCACAGAGGGGAGAAAATACAATACAATACATGAGGAACAGAATATACGTTCAAACTTGTATGCAAACGCAAGGGAAATGTTAGCTATCATCATACTCTCAATAAAAAAACTAATCCAGTAAATACTATATTATAGATCATCATCATCATCCTCAAGCAGCCATGGGCTATGGAGGTCCAAACAGATCACACAATATAATTCTCCAAGCATATCTGTCCTGACCTATATCTGCTTCATCTGGCCATTGCACACCAATTCTAAACAATATCCTGTTTCACATTGTTTGCCCAATGAATCCTAGGTCTCCCCCTCTTTCTGAGGTCTTTAGGCACACTGTTCATAACCCTATTCACTAATCTATAATTAACCATACGGGCAACATGGCCAAACCAACAGAGTCTCTCTCTGCACAATATGCTGCTTAAAGGAGGTTGCAAACTCCTTTGCCTAACCTCATCATTATTTACAAAGTTGAACCACCTAATGCCCAAGATACTGCGTAAGCATCTGGAATCAAAAGCATCTAGTTTCCTGTTACCTTGTTCATAAAGTGTCCAAGTTTCACTACCATAACTAACCCTAGAAAGAACCAAACTATTATACAGTCTAATTTTAGTCTTTAGGTGTAACGCCTATTTCTCCACACTCTCCATAGATTCTTAAAAGTCCCAGCACCAATCCCTATTCGTCTGTTAATCTCATGCCGCACATCACCATTATCTGTTACATAGCTCCCAAGATAATTAACCTGTGACACCTGTTCAAGACTGCAACCATTCAGATTAACTGAATCACAGCCTGCCTGACCAATTTTCATCACTTTAGTTTTCTCTCTGTTTATAACCAAACCTACTCTACTACCAGTCTCATCAACAGCTCGAATGAAAGAGTTCATCTCATCAACATCATTTGCCAAAAGGGCTAAATCAACAGAATGATTTAAATCAGAAAATTTTATATCTGCAGACCATTTAAGGCCAAAATCTTTCCCTTGCAGTGAATTTCGCATAACATAATCAATAACCAAACTAAAGAGAAAAGGAGACAAAATGCACCCTTGTTGAACATCAGAAGCAATGCTAAACCAATTGCTACAAGACTTACCAACTCTCACACACGACTTAGTGTTATTAAAATGAGCTTTCATTATGTTAACTAAAAGTAAGAGGAAACTCTGAAACTCAAAATGTGGTGGTTGCTTTATGTGAAACTAGTATAACTGATCATTTTCCATTACTGCTTAATATTCGACATCCAAAAGGGATTTTACAATAATTCAAAGTACCAAATAAAAAATTTAAAGTAATTGTCTATGTAAGTTATGAAATTTTTATAAAAAATTACAAAATTAACATGCGTCTAGAAAACTTGAATATTAATGCTCTTTATAAAATATTTACAGAAATGGCTTTTCCATTAAAAGGTATGAGTAAAATTCAGATTAACAAAATTCTGGGAAAAAGAAATGGATAACTAATCAAATTATTCTGTTAATCAATATGAAAGAAATATTATATATGAAGCATAAAAGATACTTTGGAAATCTTGAGATAAAAACGGAGTATGATAATTTAAATAAATTGTTGAAAAAGCAAATCAAAAAAGGGCTAAGGGAAATTTTTATGAGAGTGAATTTAACAAATGCGGAGATTCAAGAAAGCAGTGGAAAGGTATTGATGAAATTTTGTGCAATGATTGCACACAAAGAATGTTGCCTAAATCTAATCATTTATGTCACACAGCTGATGCATGAATAGTCATTTTATTAAGTGTGGAACATTTATTGAAGATAATATTATGCATTCAGAAAATAAGAATAATTCACCCTCTACCATTAACAACAACCCAAATTCTATGTTCTTAGTTATAACTATTGCTAATGAGGTTTGCAATATTATAAAAAATTAAAATGCTAGAAAGGCAGTTGGAATTGATAGCATAACACTAAAAATGGTTCAAATTATTAGTAAATATCATTTAGCATTTCATAGTTCATGTAATAAATGAATCATTTACAAGTGGAATATTTGTTGATTATTAAAAAAGGGCTGTGGTATTGCATATTTATAAATCTGGAGATAGAAATTTATTTTCTAATTATAGACCAATATTGATTTTACCAGTCTTTAGTAAAGTAATAGAAACCTTAATGAAGAGAAATATAAAATTTCTAGATTCTTTTCATTTCTTTAGTCTTTGGTTTTCAGGAAAACAGAAATATAGAACAGGCATGTTTGAAATTTACTGGCTCGATATTTAAGAGTATTGTTTTCAGTAGAAAAACTCAGTTATATTTATTGGGTCTGTAAATGGTAGCTAGGCATAAACTGAAAAGAGAGCTGTGTGATGATGCACATAACCGGCCAGCTTTAGTTCTTAATGTCCGACCCAGTCTTCTCATGGTGCAGGCCGTTTTCTTTTTCCGCCTTCTCGTGGTGCAGGGCGTTTCAAAACAAATTTTCTCTTTTGGAAGGGAACGGAAGGAGGAGTGCTGCCAGTTCAGTATGGCCTACTGATCTGGTCATCTATGGCCACTTTTTGCTTTTTCTTCAACTCTGCTGAGGAGTGGTCAACTTCACAGCGTCCTGGTGCTAACCATTTATACCTACCAGACTGGTTTATGGATTTGAGCTTGATTAATTATGTGGGATCGTGGACTTGCTGTACTGGTGTGCCTCTGTTGAGGGAGAATATGCCGCTGTGTTTCTGTTTCCTTCTGGGTTGCCAGCCCTAAGTGAATAGAGGCATGGGATTCCTTATATCTGCTAGTGGATAATCCTGATCAGAGGCTTGCAGGTACCTAAACCTCACTTAGATAGTTGGGCATAGTCAATCCTAAACTGGAGTAATGTGTCTCAGGCAGGCCATATGGGTCTTGAAAAAGTCCACTTGAAAAGGTGGTGCCTGAAGTTCCTACCAGCATCGGTAACTTCAGCCATTAGCGGAGGAGGAACAGGTCTTTGCCCCATGCCTGTGATCAGGGGTCTGTTTAATATTTTTGGCCCTACCTATCTTAATAACCTAGTTTCTTTGAAAATCCTACTAATCATTTTCTCTCTGCAGGAATGTGGAACGTGAGGGCATTACATAGAGATTATTCTCTTGATGTCCTCACGAAGGAATTCCAGCACTATAACCTAGATATTCTAGGCTTGCAAGAGACCAGATGGACAAGTAAAGGTGAGATACTTAAAAATAACTTTAAATTTCTGTTTTCAGGGAAGCAGGATAGAAAGCATCTCCAAGGTGTAGGTTTGCTTCTCAGCAGACACGCCAGTGATGCTCTTCTACGATATGACTGCATTAATGAAAGATTTCTTAGAGCAAAATTTAAAACAAAAATCAAAGACTTGAATATCATCTGTTGTTATGCCCCCACAGAGGACTCTGATGGAAACAAGAAGGATACGTTTTACAGCCAGTTCTATAATATTTTGAATTTTGTGAAAAAAGGAGATATTTCTCTTGTGCTAGGTGACTTCAGTGCTAAAATTGGTATTGACTCTGACCTTTGGGGAGAAGTTTTATGTCCCTTTGTCATTGGTAGTTCAAATGGCAATGGGAAACGTCTCCTATAGGTAAGTAAACTTAATGGTTTACGAATAACTAACACATACTTCAAACACCCGGACATTTATAAATATACATGGGTTTCACAGGAATATGATAGATTATATTTTAATAAATAGCAAATGGGCCAGTTCAGTTAGGAATACAAGATCATACAGGGGAGCCGAAATTAGGTCTGTCCATTTTCTGGTAAACAATGTCTTGCAGCTGAAGTTCAGAAAATGTGCTAAGGTTAAGAAAATTACCTTCAACACTTCTTCAACACTGATGTTCTGAAAGATCCAGATAGAGGCAAAGCATACCATGATAGGAATTGTGGGCAACACAAAAAAAGGCTTTGAAATGGAAATAGCTTAGTCATTATGACATCGTAGCTTGCTTACTGCTGAAGTTGAGAAAGAATGGGATCAGTTTAAACAGGCTTTTCTTGAAACCAACAGTACTCTTTTGGGTAAAAGGGAACAGAGGAAACAAAAGTGATAAGGCTATGGAACTTATTTCTGAAAGAAGGAAGTGCAGGATTAATATGAATCAACACCCTACTAGTCCTAACAGAAGGCATTACAATGAGCAAAGGATCAGTTAATAGATGATACGAATCTTTGGATTGATAGCTTGGCTGACAAAGTAGAGGAAGTAATTAGACAGCACAACAGCAGGGGGTTGTACCAGATTATTAATGTTTTATATGGGAGAAACAGACAGGTACACAAGGATTGAAGGATAAACATGGCAAGGTGGTTGAAGGTGAGGATTCTGTGATGGCTAGGTGGGCTGAGCATTTCAGAGATGTTTTAAATAATGTGATTATATCTACTCCCATTGTTTGTAATAAGGATAGATTCATTACTGACTTTAATGATGGCCCTTTGTTACATTCCGAAGTCTCATTGGCTATCTCTAAATTAAAACAGCATAAATCCCCAGGGGTGGATGAAATGACCACTGAAATGTTTAGAGGTGGAAACATTTGTGTTGTCACATGGCTGACTGACATTATGAATGTTTTTTATGATAGAGGTGTTGTTTATAAGGATTTTACTAGAGATATTATTGTCCTGATTTTTAAAAATGGTGATCGCAGTTCTTGTGATATTATAGGGGAATTAGTTTACTTTCTGTTCCAGGTAAAGTTCTTTGCATGATTATACTTTATAGAATTAAGAATTTGGTTGATTTACAACTTCCATGCAAGGAAAAATTAAATGCCTGATAAATAGTGTGGATTCAGAAGTGGTAGGAGATGTATAGATCAAATAATTATTTTAACTTAGGCAGATTCTTGGGAAATGTTTAGAGTTTCAGAAACCTGTGGTTACCAGATTTATAGATTTCGAAAAGGCTTTTGACTCTGTTGATCGACATAATTTGTGGTTAGATCATATGGAATACCTGAGAAGTTAGAGTAATGATAACTCTCTATAATAACACTGAGTCGTGTGTGAGACTTGGTACGTGTTGCAGCGATTGGTTTAGCATTGCTAGTGTTAGTTAGACAAGGGTGCATTTTGTCTCCTTTTCTTTTTAGTTTGGTTATTGATTATGCTATGCGAAATTCTTTGCAAGGGAAAGATTTTGGTCTTAAATGCTCGAGATTTCAAAATTTCTGATTTAGATCATGCAGATGATTTGGCCTTGTTGGCTAATGATGCTGGTGAGATGAATTCGGTCATTAGGACTGTTGATGAGACTGGTAATAAAGGAAGAAAAAACTAAAGTGATGATAATTGGTCAGGCAGATAGTGCTCCAATTGCTTTGAATGGCTGCACTCTTGATCAAGTGTCTCAGTTTAATTATCTTGGGAGCTATGTAACAGATACTGGTGATGTGCGGAATTAGTCAGAGTCAATAGCATAGATAAATAGAAGAATAGCATTAATTGGTTTGACTTTGTGCGTAATGACGAGGTTACAAGGAGTCATCAGCCTCTTTTGAGCAGCATATTGTGCAGAGAGAGACTGCGTTGGTTTGGCCATGTTGCCCGTATGCATAGCTGCAGATTGGCAAATAAGATTATGAACAGTATGCCTAAGGGTTTGAAAAAAAGGGGGAGACCTAGGATGCGATGGGCAGACAATGTCAAACAGGACCTTGCTAGAATTGGCCTAGAGTGGCCAAATGCAGCAGCTGTAGCTCAGAACAGACACATCTGGAGTGGAAAATTACAGAGTCCGGTTGGACTCTTGTAGCCAATGGCTGCATGAGGATTTTGTATGCATGTGTATGTATGTATGTATGTATGTATGTATGTATGTATGTATGTATGTATGTATGTATGTATGTATGTATGTATGTATGTATGTATGTATGTATGTATGTATGTATGTATGTATGTATGTATGTATGTATGTATATACACACATACATACATACGTGTATGTATGTGTGTATGTATGTATGTATGTATGTATGTATGTATGTATGTATGTATGTATGTATGCATGCATGCATGCATGCATGCAAAAGTTTTTTGATACGGTTAATCATGAAATTTTACCGAAAACATTGTATACAATAGGTTAGAGGTAAGTGCTATCAGTGGTTTGCATCTTACGTATATAACACTGGGCAACACAAAAAAAAAGTCTTTGAAATGAAAATAGCCAATCTTTACTAATTTCGAGGTGCTGAACAAGAAATAAAATTTATCGATTAGATTTGTTTAGGAGAGACAGAGATAGTCATGTATAAACTACTCAGTCCGCATTGAGTACATAGGCAACCATTTTGCAACGTTGTATTTTAAACTCCAGATTGCAACATATTACATTTTATTGCATCAGCTCGTCATACAGACAACTTCCAGAGGTATTGCATCATTGTCTGATGCTAAAGTTGAGTCATGGCATCGCGCGTTTACGATCACAGACAAAAGATGAGGCAATCGTTAGTTGTAAGCGACGTCTCGTAGGGTGAGGAAGTCTTTTGAGCGACTCCCATTTACCCCTGATTTTTAAGTACAACACAAGCGATCCTTGAAACTTTAATCCAACAGTAGTGATGCCTCGTAACTGTGTTAATAGTGCAGATACATTTTGTTACATTTGCGGGGAAATCACTTTTGCAAGCCAGAAAAGGGCCATCACTCCAATAGTGAAAGCGGCGTATGAGTTTTATTGAGGATGCAAGATCGGGGACCAGGACAAGACCTGTGCCCCACTCATATGCTGCAGTACGTTTGCAAGAAATCTTCCAAAGTGGCTGAAAGGCAAAAATGTGGCGATGCCGTTTGCTGTTCCTATGGTTTGGAGAGAGCCAAGCAATCACACAAATGACTGCTACTTCTGCATGGTTTGACCTGTTTCTGGAGGCATCACAAGGAAAAAGAAGTGGACAATAGTGTACCCGATGTTCCAATCTGCTCTCTGACCAGTTCCGCATGGCGAAGGCCTTCCCGTTCCCGAACCTCCAAAAGAATTTTCCATCGATTCAGACGATGAGGAGGGAAGCGAACCAATATCGGGTTCGCAGCCCTTGGTGTCTAATGATGATCCATACGTCTGCCATGGTGTGCCATCTGCGCCACACATTCTCACCGAAGAAGAAATGAACGATCTTGTTCATGATCTGGAGCTGTCCAAGGCAAAAGCAGAGTTACTTGGATCAAGACTTAAACAATGGAATCTTCTCAAGGAAAGTGTTCGAGTTACTTCGTTTCGAACTCGTAATGAGCAGTTTGCGCCTTACTTCATAAAGGAAGATGACCTTGTGTTCTGCGCCGATGTAGATTGCCTGATGAATGCCCTCGAAATCAAACATGACCCTCAAGAATGGTGACTATTCATAGACTCCTCGAAATTGAGTCTCAAGGTGGTGTTGCTGCATAATGGAAATCAACATCCATCCATTCCGGTCGGACACGCTATATACATGAAAGAAACCTACGACAACCTAAAACAGCTGTTGAACTGTCTTAAATCCAGCAAGTATGGCTGGCATCTCTGTTGTGACTTGAAGGTAGTGGCTCTGTTGATGGGTCTGTAGCTGGAATATACCAAGTACTGCTGTTTCTTATGTGAATGGGACAGCCAAGCAAAGACTTTGCACTACGTGAAGAGAAACTGGCCTCAGAGGAAATCTCTGAAGGTCGGAGAGAAGAATGTGGAACACCCAGCACTGGCAGAAATGCACGAAATCCTGCTATCGTCCCCACACATCAGACTCGGTGTGATGAAAAACTTTGTAAAAGCCATGGACCGGACTGCATCAGCTTTCAAGTACTTGGCTGACAAATTCCCTCGACTCGACGAAGCGAAAATTAAAGAGGGAATTTTTGTGGGTCCTCAGATCCGCGAGCTGTTCAGAGACAAGATGTTCGACAACTTGCTTTAGGGTGACGAGAAAAAATATGCTTTCTCCATTACCACATAGATTTCTTCCCCGAAAACTGTGGCATGGTTAATGATGAGCTCTGTGAACGTTTTCACCAGGATATTAAACGATGGAGAAATGATACCAGGGAAATTGTCCACTTCAATGTTGGATGACTACTGTTGGACGCTCACCAGAGATGATCCTGAGCAGCTGTATAAGCGACGGACAAAGCGACGTCGGAAGTAGAAGCGGAGTTTTACATATACATGTCATATGTACGTATTACTCTATTATATAAGAAACTATTGCGGATTTCTCAGAAATCGTAGCCAATTTTGCATTTTCATTGTCATATTCGTGTCCAGCACCTTGAAGTCTTTAAGAAATGGCTACTTTTATCTCAGAGACGACTTTTATGAAAATTTGTTGCCCAGTGTAATAGACAGCAAGTATTTATTTTGAGTGATGTTACAAGCAAATTTCAGACTATAAAAACAGGAGTACCACAGGACTCTCTGTTGGGCCCATTGTTGTTTCTCATTTATGTTAATGATTTATGTTCATTGAAGCTAAAAGATAATCTTATTAGTTTTGCATACGACACTGGTGTAATTTATTATTCTGATAACACTGAAAAATTAAAAAAGAAATGGAATCAGATTTATTTACCTTGAACAGATGGTTTAGTAATAATAGAGTTAAACTGAATATTTAAAAAATCTATATTTATTTTATTTGAATTGAAAGTTAAATATTTGAATTTAATAGTGAAACACCATAATACATCATGCACAGCAAGTAATGATGAATGCTTTGTGATTTAATTGAACAGATACAAGAATACAAATATTTGGGTGTTTTTATAGATTCTAAATTGAACTGGAAAGCTCATGTTAACTATCTATTGAAGAAATTAAGATATATTTTATACAGATTTTCTAAAGTAAAGAAAATGGTATCGGTAAAGTTTTTTCAAACCTTTTAATTTTCTTGGATCTATGTTAGACTCCAATATGGCATATGTAGTTGAGGTAAAGTCTACAAAACCAATTTAATTAAATTAAATAGTCTCCATAAGAGAATAATAAAATTTGTGTTCCTTCTTGGAGTTTTCGAATGTCCAAATTTATTAAATATGAATGATATTATGAATGTCATATACTTGTTTCGAATATCGCTCTTTTTGTTTAAAAATCAACATTGGATTGAAAAGATAACAGTGAGCAAAATTTAAGATGTAGTGGGGTAACCTATTTAAGGTGCAAATGGCACACAAAAGTAGAATGCAAAGGCATTTTTATTATGTGGCTACTAGTTATTCAATTTTTCAGATATAAATCTGCGGGAAAATGTAAGCTCTGAGGCAAAATGTAAACAAAAACTTAAATTATAGTTGTTGAGTATTTTTGATATTGAGTCCTTCATCATATTTCATTAGTCTCATTCTCTTTGGTTATATTTTAATACTGTTAATTTTTTAATTTTCAGTTTCTTTAATGTATATTTTTTTAGTAACAAAGGAGGTGTAAATGTTAATTTCCATATCATGTATTTATGTTAATGGCACTCAACGTTTATTATTTAAGCTATGAAGATACCAAATGTTAACTTATTCTAAGTACTATATGTAACCTGGATGGTCCCTTAGTTACAATTGTGCTGACAACATTTGTATTTTATGTTTTGATGTTTGCTTTTGTGTATTATTTTTGTACTTTATTCTAGTTGAATAAAGGTATTATTTTATTATGTCAATATGGAATTAGAAGAATTGAATTGCGCCTTCGCCGGCTCTAGATTTCTGAAGCGTGGCCTCCACCTTTGTTTGACGCTGAACCTGATACCGAATAGGAAATGTCTTGACGATTCTGAGATAATTTATAACCCATAACACTGTTAAGCACTATTTCTCACCTTTCTGGAATAGCTAGATAGAAGTTTGACATCAGAGTCTGCCCGCCCCCTCTCCCTCGATCCAAAATTTCATAACGTTTCTGATAACCTACAACCCGAAATATCCTAGGCACTAATTTTCAAGTTTCTAATACTTGTAGATCAAGGTTGACTTATGTTTAATCTTGAAGGACACGTTGTGGGTAACATTCGGAGGTAGAAATGATCTAGAGGATTAGACGTAGGTGCAAATTTTAAGAGCACTACCTGTTCTGCATTATAGCTTGAACTAACGTTATCCCTCTACCTCGCTCACTACCTACCTTACTCAAAAATCGTGTATCTAATTTTAGATGTTCATAGCTTGGTAATTTTTTAAATGAACGTTTTTTAAAATAATGTGACTAAAGGTAAAGTAAAGGTATCAATAAATTCTGTATAAAACTCGATTTTCAACAAAAGTGTTCATTTTGCATTGATATGAAAAGATTTAATATGTAGTGATAACTGAACATAAGCAGTTTTAAGCATTTAATCGTTTGCATTTTATGAAGAGAAAACTGTTTTATAGGCACTGGAAATGAGACTACAGAGATTAAAATGCCTTCACTTGTATATGCTAGAAGTTCGTCACATGATGAAAACACCGACTCTTCTGAAAAATATTCACTTAGGCAACCTAACATACTTCCATGGAGAGCAACTGGTTATTCGGTCAATAAGCCATTTTTGTAAGTATGCTATTTTGTGCTTAAGTCTCTTCTTATTTTTTTCCTTTAATACATCTTGTTTATAAAGTTGTGAGGGTTAACATTAACTCTATCATGTATATACAGGACAGTTCAAAGCCCTAATGAGTAATTTCACAGTTAACTTCTCATGATTACATTTGATTGTTTCACATAATCATTGCAAATACAGAATTTACAATGATTATGTGAAACAATCAAATGCAACAATTTGTCATTGTGCTTTTAATGTGATTTTTAACGTATAACGTACATGTAATAGACGCTTTAAGATGAGAGAGTTCTGTGAATTAATGTTGTTCCTAAACCGGAAGATCCAGCGCTTAGATTCCTTACTAGTATGCAAATGTCAAAATTTGGTACCAAATTTTTTAAAAATCCCTTGGAAGAAATTTTATTCATATTTGATTAAGAATATAGGTTATGCGGAACTTAAGTGTTTAGATGCAGTAATTCTGAAAACAGGGGAGATATAAGGGAGATAGAAAATAAAGTGTATAGGCAATATTGGAAATTAAGTAATACAGTAATAGGAATAACAAAAATAATGGGGGAAATATACGAAAAAAAATTACAATGATTATGTGAAACAATCAAATGAACAACCTGTCATTGTGCTTTTAATATGGTTTTAAAATTCTCATGGAAAAATAAGATAAAAAACAGGCTGGGGATTTTTGTCGTCCCTCTCATAGTTTCTGCAGTAGAGCGTTCTACACGAGAACACTTGAATGAATATGTATGAGATCGGGGAGAGGACACGGTGGGCTTCCCGTAGACACGAGAGGTATAAAATTCAGAAGTACACCATTGAAATCGCCGTTTTCAATAGATTACGAAGAAAACGGAAACATAACTAAAAGTTGTTTTAAACAAGTACGGATGATGCAACTAGACTCTGCGTCATCACTCTTCATGCAGTACACACAAGTTACGCGCTTGCGGCGGTAGCGGATCATAACTATTAACTGACTTTTGGAAACAAATCCCAATCTTCAGGAAACTGATTTCCGACTACTCTCTGTTTTTGGGACAACTTACTGCTGTGAATCTCTCTTCTCTGTAATGAAATTTGTCAAGTCAAAACATCGTGCTATCCTCACTAACAGCCACCTCACTAAACTTCTTAGAACAGCTTTGACATCCTACCAGCCAGATTTTAAACTATTAACTGCAAAAATGAAGACTCAATCAAAATATTCAACGAGCAGAGATTAAACATATTCTGCTTTGGTTAGTAGGACTACTATATAGTTGTATTTTTATTATTTATGAATACAATTTTAAAATGATATTTTCTGTGGCTCTTGAACATTCAAAAATGTATGAAAAATATTTTTTGTGGCTCTGCTTATTCAAGAACTTGCCCATCCCTGATGTACGCATCGGCCGAACAAATTTCACAGGTGAACTCCTCATACGAAAATAAGTTTGTTTAAAAATTTTATAAATAGACACTTCAATTGCTTTTTAAATTTAAAACAGAATTTTTCTAAATTATACTCTCCTGAGTCATAACATTATAACAACTTGCCAAGTAGCATGTTGGGTCGCTTTCGCCGTAATAACCGCTTTCACTCAGGGTGGCACCAACTCGTATATTCCGTACCATCATCATCATCATCCTCAAGCAGCCATGGGCTACGGAGGTCCAACCAGACCGTGCAATTTAGTTCTCCAAGCAAGTCTATCCTGAGCTACATCTACTGCATCTGGCCACTGCACACCAATTCTAACAAGGTCCTGTTTGACATTGTCTGCCCACCGCATCCTAGGTCTCCCCTTCTTTCTGAGGCCTTTAGGCACACTGTTCATAACCCTATTCGCCAATCTATAATTATTCATACGGGCAACATGGCCAAACCAACGGAGTCTCTCTCTGCACAATATGCTGCTTAAAGGAGGTTGCAAACTCCTTTTCCTAATCTCATCATTAGTTACAAAGTTGAACCACCTAATGCCCAAGATACTGCGTAAGCATCTGGAATCAAAAGCATCTAGTTTCCTGTTATCTTGTTTACAAAGTGTCCAAGTTTCACTACCATAACTAACCCTAGAAAGAACCAAACTATTATACAGTCTAATTTTAGTCTTTAGGTGTATACGCCTATTTCTCCACACTCTCCATAGATTCTTAAAAGTCCCAGCAGCAATCCCTATTCGTCTGTTAATCTCATGCCGCACATCACCATTATCTGTTATATAGCTCCCAAGATAATTAAACTGTGACACCTGCTCAAGACTGCAACCATTCAGATTAACTGAATCACAGCCTGCCTGACCAATTTTCATCACTTTAGTTTTCTCTCTGTTTATAACCAAACCTACTCTACTACCAGTCTCATCAACGGCTCGAATGAAAGAGTTCATCTCATCAACATCATTTGCCAGAAGGGCTAAATCATCAGCATAATCTAAATCAGAAATTTTCCTATCTCCAGCCCATTTAAGGCCAAAATCTTTCCCTTGAAGTGAATTTCGCATAACATAATCAATAACCAAGCTAAAGAGAAAAGGAGACAAAATGCACCCTTGTCGAACACCAGAAGTAATGCTAAACCAATTGCTACAAGCCTTACCAACTCTCACACACGATTCAGTGTTATTATAGAGAGCTTTCATAATGTTAACTAACTTGTCTGGTATACCATATGATCTCACAATCAACCACAAATTATGACGATCAACAGAGTCGAAAGCCTTTTTGAAATCAACAAAGCTAGCAACCAAAGGTTTCTGAAACTCTAAACATTTCTCAAGAATCTGCCTAAGTGAAAATATCTGATCTACACATCCCCTACCACTTCTGAATCCACATTGCTCATCACGCAATTGCCTGTCAACCAGATTCTTAATTCTATTAAGCACAATCATGGAAAGAACCTTACCTGGAACAGAGAGTAGGCTGATACCCCTATAGTTATCACAAGAACTGCGATCACCTTTTTTGAAAATAGGGATAACAATAGCTCTGGTAAAATCCTTAGGAACCATGCCTTTATCATAAAAGAGATTCAGAATTTCAGTCATCCAAGTGGTAACCGAAACATTCCCAGCTCTAAGCATTTCCGTAGTAATTTCATCTACCCCTGGGGATTTATGAAGTTTAAGTTTAGAAACAGCCAAACTAACTTCAGATTGTGTTATAGGGCCAACATTAAAGCCACCAATGCATCTATCATCATTGCAAACAATGGGAGTAGAACTAACTACATTGTTTAGAACATCACTGAAATGCTCAGCCCACCTAGCCATGACAGAATCCTCCCCTTCTATAACCTTACCTTGTTTATCCTTCAATCCTTGTATGCCTGTCCGTTTTCTACCACACAAAACATTAACTATCTGGTACAGCTCTCTGCTGTTGTGCTGTCTAACTGCTTCCTCGGCTTTGTCAGCCAAACCATCAAGCCAAAAATTTTTATCAGCAGCTAACTGATCCTTTACAAGTTTATTAAGGTCTCTGTAATGCTTTCTATTAGGACTAGTAGGGTATTGATTAAGGGCATTCCTGCAGTTCTTTCTTTCCGAAATAAGCTCAAGTGCCTTATCACTCAGATAATTTTGCCTCTTCTGCTCCTTTTTTCCTAAAAGAGTACTGTTAGTGTCCAAAAAAGCCTGTTTAAAATGATCCCATTCTTCCTCAACTTCAGTAGTAAGCAAACCATGACTGTCATAATGACTAAGTAACCTATCATGGTAAGCTTTGGCTATAACTGGATCTTTCAGAGCTTCAGTATTAAAAGTAAATTTTTTAACCCTAGCACAACACTTTTTAAGTTTAAGTTGCAACACACTTTTAACAAGGTAATGGTCAGATCCAATTTCAGCTCCCCTATATGCCCTGGTATTCCTAACAGAACTAGTCCATTTGCTGTTAATTAATATGTAATCAATCATATTCTTATGCAGCCCATCAGGTGAATTCATTCCTGATCGGACCAGGCGACTCTTTTTTGCACGTCCAATGTCCAGTCATGGGGTTCCCTTTCCTATTGCAGACGAAACTGTCAATATCATCATCATCATCATCATCATCATCATCATCATCATCATCATCATCATCATCATCATCATCATCATCATCAAGCAGCCATGGGCTACGGAGGTCCAACCAGACCGCGCAATTTAGTTCTCCAAGCAAGTCTATCCTGAGCTACATCTACTGCATCTGGGCCATTGCACACCAATTCTAACAAGGTCCTGCCCACCGCATCCTAGGTCTCCCCTTCTTTCTGAGGCCTTTAGGCACACTGTTCATAACCCTATTCGCCAATCTATAATTATCCATACGGGCAACATGGTCAAACCAACGGAGTCTCTCTCTGCACAATATGCTGCTTAAAGGAGGTTGCAAACTCCTTTGCCTAACCTCATCATTAGTTACAAAGTTGAACCACCTAATGCCCAAGATACTGCGTAAGCATCTGGAATCAAAAGCATCCAGTTTCCTGTTATCCTGTTTACAAAGTGTCCAAGTTTCACTACCATAACTAACCCTAGAAAGAACCAAACTATTATACAGTCTAAGTTTAGTCATTAGGTGTATACGCCTATTTCTCCACACTCTCCATAGATTCTTAAAAGTCCCGGCAGCAATCCCTATTCGTCTGTTAATCACATGCCGCACATCACCATCAAATTTCAATCACTCAAAATGAGCACATAAATGAACTGCCGACTCCACACGCCATCTGCAAGGGCATCCGCTAAATTGTATGCTCGGAAACATTTCTCTGTGTGTCCTGGTTGTACTCTGCCATTTATTCAGATATTATGAGCAGTGTCTTTTCTATGATAGCATGTGCCAACCGGCATCGACCTCCACTGTCAACAAGAGATGATCTTCCCTTTCTAGCACATTGGGTTGATGTGTGCCCCTCTTTGGACTTTTCCCACAACATATTCACTGAGTGCAGACAATTGGGTGGAAGACAGATATAACAACTGAAGAAGAGGATACAACAACTGGGTGGAAGACAATTGGGAGGATACAACACCTGGGTGGAAGACAGATATAACAACTGATGAAGAGGATGCAACAACTGGGTGGAAGACAATTGGGAGGATACAACTGGGTGGAAGACAATTGAGAGGATACAACAACTGGGTGGAAGACAATTGGGAGGATACAACAACTGGGTGGAAGACAATTGGGAGGATACAACAACTGGGTGAAAGACAATGGGGAGGATACAACAACTGGGTGGAAGACAGATATAACAACTGAAGAAGAGGATACAATAACTGGGTGGAAGACAATTGGGAGGATACAACAACTGGGTGGAAGACAATGGGGAGGATAGAACAAGTGGGTGGAAGACAGATATAACAACTGATGAAGAGGATACAACAACTGGGTGGAAGACAGATATAACAACTGATGAAGAGGATACAACAACTGGGTGGAAGACAGATATAACAACTGATGAAGAGGATACAACAACTGGGTGGAAGACAATTGGGAGGATACAAGAACTGGGTGGAAGACAATGGGGAGGATAGAACAACTGGGTGGAAGACAGATATAAAACTGATGAAGAGGATACAACAACTGGGTGGAAGACAATTGGGAGGATACAACAACTGGGTGGAAGACAATTGGGAGGATACAACAACTGGGTGGAAGACAATTGGGAGAATACAACAACTGGGTGGAAGACAATGGTGAGGATACAACAACTGGGTGGAAGACAATGGGGAGGATAGAACAACTGGGTGGAAGACATATAACAACTGATGAAGAGGATACGACAACTGGGTTTGAAGAGGATACGACAACTGATGAAGAGGATACGACAACTGGGTGGAAGACAGATATAACAACTGATGAAGAGGATACAACAACTGGGTGGAAGACAATGGGGAGGATACAACAACTGGGTGGAAGACAATTGGGAGGATACAACAACTGGGTGGTAGACAATGGGGAGGATAGAACAACTGGAAGGAAGACAGATATAACAACTAATGAAGAGGATACAACAACTGGGTGGAAGATAATTGGGAGGATACAAGAACTGGGTGGAAGACAATGGGGAGGATAGAACAACTGGGTGGAAGACAGATATAACAACTGATGAAGAGGATACAACAACTGGGTGGATGTAACTATTGGGTGAAAAAAAGAAATCGTGAGAGATAATTTTGGATTACTGATTAATTCTAAAGTATCTACCGTAGAGCAAACGCAATCAACATTTGTCGAAATCTCTTCAACCCGACACTATATAAAACGAACTAAATTTAGAAAATTAATATGATATTTGATATTTGCATCTATTCTCCTTAATCCGACTATGAATAGAGCGAATTGCTAAACTAATCTAATCCTCCTAACTGAAATAATTCTAAATCAAAAGAAAGCACTTTACGAAACCAATAGATTTTGTATTTGCGTATGTTCTCGCTAATTCCAAATTCCATAAAGGGTTCATCTTTGCCATCTCTAATCCGATATTTTACTGCAACATATTTTTTTCGAAGCCTATATTTTCTAAATAAAGCAAATGAAACGAAAAGAAAGCACCATACGAATAGAAGCAGCCTCGGGCATCTATATTTTTATTAATCCGACATTCGAAAAAACTAATTTAAAAATGATCCTTTTCTTCTTAAACGAAATAATTGGAAATAAAAAAAACCCAGAACCGTCTCATGAGCAAAACAGTCGATATTTTTTACCTCTCTCTATCAGGCCATGTTGCCGTGTTCCGAGAGGATGTTCTAAACGAGTTTAAATTTTTAACAAAAAACTTTTTAAAAAAAAATGTTTTTTAAAATGTTTTTTAAAAAATATTAAATTTACATAAAATAAAAAAACATAAAATTTTAAATTTATATTAAACATAAAATAAAAAAACAATATATTTAAAAAACATAAAATTTTTAACAAAAAGTTTTTTTGTTAAAAATTAACAAAGAAACAATAAACTCAAAGTTATCCAGAACCCTCTCATGGGCAAAACAGTCGATATTTTTTACCTACTCTCTATCAGGAGATACTTCTTATCTATTCTTACTAATCCGACTTTGGTTAAAACGAATGTTTTTATTTTTCTTCTTTTCCGCGCATTCTAGATGAACTAAACGGAAATCCAAAGAACGCCACACAGCAAAACAAACCGAAAGAGACGATCATAAACTCACTAATCCAACATTCAATAAAGTGAATTTTTAAACATTTTTTTCTTCCAAACAAAACAACTGGAAATCAATATAAGGAATACAGTTATCGAAACACATCTATTTGTAATATATTCTCGATAATCCGAATTCGGTTATAACGAATTTTTATACTGCTGTTCTATTCCACGTGTTCTTTTCAAACGGAAATGAAAGAACGCAGCACTAAAAACAAACCGCAAAAATCTCTCAGCACACTCGCTAATCGAAAATTAAAGAAAGCAAATTTTTTGAACGTTTTTCTTCCAAACATAACAAACGGAAATCAGTAAATAATTGCAGTTACACTGAATGACATATATTCTTAATATATTGTCGGTAATTCAACTTTCATTCCCCAAGATCCATGAGGTTGTGTCTTGAATGCTACGGTTTTCGCTGGGAAGATCAATTCCATTATTAGACAACTTCCTCTGACTGTATTCAACGCCCTCTACATTTACGAGATTAGCATCTTTTGCTCATCGTCCAGCTGAGGTCATTGAACGAAAACTGCAAACTTCGCTGAACAATCTCTCGGTTTGGGCGACGGTCAATGGCTTTTGGTTCTACCCACAGAAGACCGCTTGTGTCACTTTTGCCACAAGCGTAATCTTCAAATACAACCTGAGCTTCGGCTTGGGGATACCATCACTCCAGTTGTGGCAGACCAAGTTTCTCAGTCTCATCTTCGACCAGAAATTGACCAGGAAAAGCACCTTTTTACATCACATCCGTCATCTCAGTCCAAGTTCATGGGCATTGAATTTTCTCAAGGTCCTATCCATATATTCTAACAAGGTTCGTGAGAAGCGGACCAATGTTCTTTGCTCTGCCTCTACCATGCACTTGTCCAGTCAAAACTAGTTTATAGACTATGGATAATAATAAAGCAATAATAAGATAACAACAAAATAGACTATGAATCGCAGAGGTATGATTTAGCCTAGGATTCAGTAGTGAAGGTGTTGGATCCTGTCTATCTTGAGGCATTCCATGTTTTCACGGGAACCTTCTGCACCTCACCTGTCCAGAGTCTTCACATTGAGACCGACGAAAAAACTTTATCTATTCGTATTTAACAGTTGTCCAACAGTACCCATCAAAAGTTAGTCCTCAGTGGGAAATACTTTGCCAAAATCGACTAAAATAATGTAATTCGACTAAAAGGTCGAATTATAGTCTGGCAAGACATTAACATCAGTCTCGATAGCGATGCTCAGTCAACAGCTGAGACACTTCCATCGTTTAACCTTCCTGCGACTTTTATCTTTGCAGGACGTGGAAGGCTTTTACATTGAACTGCATGTACCAGCAACTTTTTGCCAACCATGTGCTGCTCACCCATACTACTTACATGTCTTCACAGATGGCTCAACGTACGTCACATCTGTGGGATCAGCCATGGCCTGCTGTGATTCTCACTGCTCCTTCATCTCCTTTACCATTTGGGTAGAACAATGTTGGTAGACTATTGGCCATTTATAGTTATTTATTCAGGTAAGGTGTCCACGGCTACCACACCTTGGGAATTGAAAATAATTGTGAACATCCTCTTCTTTGAGCGAAAGTCTTCTGGAAGGTTTTGGGACGCTGCTCATTTTCTGCAACCGAAATATAGTTGTCGATCTTTCTGGAAGTTGTATAGCAATAAAACCGTGTCTCATCGCCTGTAACAATATATGTTAACACTTTGGGACTACTAGGTTCAACCATTGCCAGTATCTCGTGTGATTTGACTCTAGCCCTTTTTTGAGATTCTGTCAGTTTATGGGATATCCATTCGGCACAGATTTTTCGGAACTTGAAAGGATGAATAATTGTTTCCACAATTCCAATCAATACACTGACATCTAAATCTATTTCCTGAACATTGATGTGTGTGTGTTTTCCTTAATGAATTCGTGAACAGTAGCTATGGTTCTCTCGTTCACGGCCTCTTTCGATCTTCCTACACGAGGAAGGTCTTCGAAGCTCTGCCGTTCTTCTCTGAATTTGCGCATCCATCCTGTAAGCAGAGCCATATGAAGAGATGTAATCCCTATATACTTGTGATAAATCGGCATGAATTTTTTCCCGTTGTCCCCAACTGCATCCTTGTGGAAAGTTATAATCTTTCCTTGGCTTTAGTGGGCTCTCGCAGAGTGAACGCGCCGCCAGCGAAGAGAGAAATGCGATAGGCTTTTGTTTTTAATATGTCAAGCTTAGACAAGATTTCAAACAAGTCGTAGCTCGTTAATTTTCGAGGAACGAGTGCAAATCTACATACACGGGTCAAGAACGTTTTGAACGCTCTCCATGTCTTTCGAAATCTTTGCTCCTTTTTCCCATAAAATAGGCTGTGGAATAAAATTCTTTGCAATCAAATTCAGTTAAAAAGCGTTTAAAAAAATCGTTGTATTGAAATATCAGATTAGAGAGACTAATATCGGTACTTTATTGAATAAGACCAGAAGGAATAAATGTAGATTTTATTTCAAAGGTTCCTTCGATTAAATAAAAAATATTTTCCCTCAAGCAGCTGCTTGCCACAGAGATCTGACGGGAGCCTGTCAGTTTATACGCGATAGTAGAAGGTCTCTGAGGATGGGGGAACCTGAGCAGAGAGACAAAACAAACATCCATCCTTACACGGGGCTGTAATCCAGGTATCAATTGACGTACGGATCAAAGTTTGATTACAGAGAATAGACAGAAATGCGTCATTACTCATAGATTAGCCAAAATACATGAAAATACTGGAAGTTTTAGTTTCTCCAAATATTCCTTTGATATTCGATTGGTTCGTTTAGAAAGGAACGGAACTTCCGTTTTATTACAGTTATCATTAGTTAGAATAATAACATTCTTATACAGATTGCTATCGTTTCATTTAAGATTATTACATTTAGAAGAAACAAAATGAAACAGATACAGAGAAATCCGTTTTGCCAAAACCGAATTAGCAGTGATAAATGTAAATATTGACTTATTGCTCGCTGTTATACGTTTTTTGTTTTCCGACAATATGTTTCATTAGAAAAGAACCCTTAAAAATACCTTATTTAATGTCGTCTTAATGAGAATGCTGATAGTTCTTTGTGTTTTCGTTTCCTGTAGTCGTTCCTTATATTCAAAATTCACTTAGAAACTTCGCGTTCTAAGTGAAGTTTTAAAAGAATAGAATTGAACAGAAATGTAAGAAACCGTTTTAACGATGTCGGATTAGCAAGAATAACTGCCAATATCGGCTGTTTGGATTTCCGATTTTTTTTTAGAGGAAAACGATCTTTAAAATATTCGTATTATTGAAAGTCATATTATTAATTTTTATTTATTTTCTATTCAGAGGAAGATACTCTAACACAGTTCAAGAAATCAAAAACAGCGAAATATTTACAATGTGACTAAAATATGTTAATACTTAACACCTTGACAATATAAAAATACTATGCATGTAGAAGGTTAAAACGCAAAATATTTTATAAATTTGATTAAGTCGACTTGATATAGTGGATCTTTGAAAATATTCAAAATTGTGGACTAAACAACAACAGAAGGTAAAGAGCTCCAAACACGACCAACTCTGGCGCATGAAGGAATGATATTTACAATTTGTTCTAGCATGAGGAATATACATAAATACGCATAACGTAATCCTTGTTCTGATAGAGTTATTGTTAACGGTTATTGTTCACCTCAAACATACACCTCGAAATTTAATGTCTTCAGGGATTCAGTTGGGAAGCCATTGATTTGTAGGATTCCAAGGCTCTCCCTCCTTGTTCTGATAAGAGTCCAAGACGTGGATTAAAGGCTTAGAAATAAAAGAAATAGAGAAAGTTGTTGATGATTTTTATAACAGATTTTTGGATCGTGAACCAACCTTCTCCGTTTCAAGGAGTGAATATTGAGAATTTTCAGTCGTTCTTCGTCGCTTGAGTTGGAAAGTCCAGGTAGTCTCTTACTAAACCATCCATCATCACTCTAGTTGAACGTTCGTTCAACTAGAGTGATGTCAGAGATCATGTGGATAGGATATGCATATTCAAGATTAGACAAAGCAAAAGCAGAGAAGGACTTAAAAAGTGTCGGCCTGTTTGCACTTCTTTCATTCGATTGGTTCACAGATCAATGTTTATTTTATTATTTTTAGCAGCTTTAATATATTTAGATTTGGCAGCGCAAAATAATGAAGGCGATACAGTTAGCTTTATTGGTGATGTTTTGGCAGTGTAAAGAAAATGAGAGGTTGGGAAAAATAATAACACCCAAGTCTAATTGAGATGATACACTGATGATTGGGAAGCCATTGATAAGATCGCCCTGTTTCTGATTGCTACGACCCAAATGCATGATAATTGTTTTATCTGCAGAAATTGGTAACTGACAGGATATACTCCAGTCTTGTATGTTGTCGCATGCAATCTGAATGGAACAGCAATTGTCTTAACAAGCAGATTTAGCATCAAATTTAATGTCTTCAGCAAATACTTGTCAGCGGCTAGTTTTAGAACAGAAGGTATGTTTGTGGTGAACAATGCAAAAATATAGACCCAAAAATAAATCCTTGAATTACACCACTGCTGATATCCTCGGTTGGAGAAAGAGCATCTTCAACTCTTATTTGTTGAGAGCAAGTTGGAAAATAATCCACAGAATATTTTTACGATGACCTGTGGGATTCCGAGTTTAAGAAGTGTGTCAAAGAAGAAAAATTTATTTATTTTATAGAAATCTATTTACACCGAAGAGGCAAAATATTATGACCAGCTCATCTTTATGCAAATCGAAGCAACTGCAGTAAATGACGACGCATGTGAAGGTCAGGAAACGTTATAAATAACACCTGATACTTAGCTCTATATCCATCTAAGGGTGGTTTACTTATATATTTTGTTCTTACTCATGCCAAATAGGCATATCTTTATGATGGAGATGGTTAGGGGTAAAATTATTAGCCGGTACATCGAATATGATTATACGATCTACGATCTACGAAGGAACTCATTAGTTCTGATCATTTACTAGCTTTTGCATCTCGATTTTCAGTTCTGAGTTTTATCATCATATCTAGTTTAGAGTCAGTCATTCCTGAGGTTGTTAAGTCAACAGCAACGGAAGAGGGGAGAAGACAGTCTACCTCAGCATTTGATTGCTTTAATGGGTCAAGTAGTCAATTCGGAAGTTGTGTCATCTGGAACAAAGCGTCCTTTTCTCTTTAGTTTGGTTATTTGATCATGTTATGCAAACTTCACTGCAAGGGAAACATTTTGTCCTTAAATGGTCTGGAGATCAAAAAACTCTTTTTTCGAGCTGTTGATGAGACTGGTAGTAGAGCAGGTTTGGTTATAAACAGAAAGAAAACTTAAGTGATGAAAATAGGTCAGGCAGGCTGTGATTCGGTTAATCTGAATGGTTACCGAATTCCGTCTTGAGCAGGTGTCACAGTTTAATTACCTTGGGAGCTATGTAACAGATACTGGTGATGTGCGGCATGAGATTAACAGACGAATAGGGATTGCTACCGGGACTTTTAAGAATCTATGGAGAGTGTAAAAAAATAGGCGTATACATCTAAAGACTAAAATTAGACTGTAGAATAGTTTGGTTCTTTCTAGGGTTAGTTATGGTAGTGAAACTTGGACACTGTAAATATGATAACAGGAAACTAGATGCTTTTGATTCTAGATGCTTGCGCAGTATCTTGGGCATTAGGTGGTTTCAACTTTGCAACTAATGATGAGGTTAGGCAAAGGAGTCGGCAACCTCCTTTAAGCAACATATTGTGCAGAGAGAGACTCCGTTGGTTTGACCATGTTGCCCGTATGGATAATTCTAGATTGGCGAATAGGGTTATGAACAGTGTGCATGAAGGCCTCAGAAAGAGTGGGAGACCTAGGATGCGGTGGGCTGACAATGTCAAACAGCACCTTGTTAGAATTGGTGTGCAGTAGACAGATGTAGCTCAGGAGAGATATGCTTGGAAAACTAAATTGTACGGTTTACTTGGACATCCGTAGGCCCTGGCTACTTGAATATGCTGATGATGATGATGACGTCTACAGAACATATGTGATATTTCACTCTTGATTCAAAAACAGGAGTTAAAATCATATCATCAGATAAAAGGTGTCCAAGTGTAAGGAGCTGAAATATAGAATGGTGTAAGTGAAAATTAAAACGTCGTTCGAATTTAAAAGCTGGACTTTGAATCAATTAATATTTCACTGTTAGACTTCGGACAAAAAAAAAATATTTCACTATTAGAATGGTGTCAAAAAACTCGCACTTAGGTTAGTCACTGTCCTGAAAGAGAAATGAATGAGAGATAAGCGAATGACCTAATTGGAGCCTAGAAAGTAGAACTTCCTCCTTTATGATTCCTGTGAAAACATGACTGCCATGGTTGGACAATAAGCTTGATCTCAAAGAGTTTGTTCGCAATCTGTTCCGACCAAGATAGCTGTCACTGTGCCCGGAGATTGATGCAGAAACAGTACCACAAGTCCAGGTAAGGAACTGGCAGTGGGGAATCGGACAGTGCTGTGGCAGATTGGGAAGTAGCATATGCCTATAACACAATCTGAAGTTATTTTGGCTGTTTCAAAACTTAAACTTCATAAATCCCCAGGGGTAGATGAAATTACTACGGCAATGCTTAGAGCTGGGAATGTTTCTGTTACGACTTGGATGACTGAAATTTTGAATATCTTTTATGATAAAGGCATGTTCCTAAAGATTTTACCAGAGCTATTATTATCCCTATTTTCAAAAAAGGTGATCGCAGTTCTTGTGATAACTATAGGGGTATCAGCCTACTCTCTGTTCCAGGTAAAGTTCTTTCCATGATTGTGCTTAATAGAATTAAGAATCTGGTTGACAGTCAATTGCGTGATGAGCAATGTGGATTCAGAAGTGGTAGGTGATGTGTGGATCAAATATTTTCGCTTAGGCAGATTCTTGAGAAATGTTTAGAGTTTCAGAAACCTTTGGTTGCTAGCTTTGTTGATTTCAAAAAGGCTTTCGACTCTGTTGATCGTCATAATTTGCGGTTGATTGTGCGATCATATGGTATACCAGACAAGTCAGTTAACATAATGACAGCTCTCTATAATCACACTGAGTCATTTGTGAGAGTTGGTAAGTCTTGTAGCAATTGGTTTAGCATTACTTCTGATGTTCGACAAGGGTGCATTTTGTCTCCTTTTCTCTTTAGTTTGGCTATTGATTATGTTATGCGAAATTCACTTCAAGGGAAAGATTTTGGCCTTAAATGGTCTGGAGACACTAAAATTTCTGATTTAGATTTTGCTGATAATTTAGCCCTTTTGACAAATGATGTTGATGAGATGAACTCTTTCATTCGAGCTGTTGATGAGACTGGTAGTAGAGTAGGTTTGGTTTATAAACAGAGAGAAAACTAAAGTGATGAAAATTGGTCAGGCAGGTTGTGATTCAGTTAATCTGAATTGTTGCAGTCTTGAGCAGGTGTCACAGTTTAATTACCTTGGGAGCTATGTAACAGATAATGGTGATGTGCGGCATGAGATTAACAGACGAATAGGGATTGCTGCCGCGACTTTTAAGAATCTATGGAGAGTGTGGGAAATAGGCGTATACACCTAAAGACTAAAATTAGACTGTATAATAGTTTGGTCCTTTCTAGGGTTAGTTATGGTAGTGAAACTTGGACGCTGTGTAAACAAGATAACAGGAAACTAGATGCTTACGTAGTATCTTGGGTATTATGTGGTTTAACTTTGTAACTAATGATGAGGTTAGGCAAAAGAGTTTGCAACCTCCTTTAAGCAGCATATTGTGCAGAGAGAGACTCCGTTGGTTTGACCATGTTGCCCGTATGGATAATTATAGATTGGCGAATAGGGTTATGAACAGTGTGCCTAAAGGCCTCAGAAAGATGGGGAGACCTAAGATGCGGTGGGCAGACAATGTCAAACAGGACCTTGTTAGAATTGGTGTGCAGTAGCCAGATGCAGTAGATGTAGCTCAGGAGAGACTTGCTTGGAGAACTAAATTGCATGGTCTGGTTGGACCTCCGTTGGCCAGGGCTGCTTGAAGATGATGATGATGATGAAAAACAAATCAGAGTTTCAAGATAGAAATATTTAAAAATTTCATTGATAAGCACTTACAAATTCGGGAATCGTATAAGCAAAATGAAAATATATATAAAAACATTTTTCATTTAATAACTGAAAAATAAATGCTGTGCTTCAGAAAACAAAAGAAACCGTAAAAAAACAAGATTACATTTCGTTAAGGAAGAAAAAAAGTCATTAACCTTTTTGTATTCTTCGTATGTTCCAGCATAAATTAATTCCTTCGATCTGTTGATCGAAGAGACTAAGGGTCCTCTCCAGGGAGAGGAGGAACTTCCCATTTGTCCCCTGCCCCCTGTTGCCGGCGCCCTTGCAACTTACCATCTGTCTCCTAACAGGTGTCCCTTCCCCCAACCTTCTCTGAGCCCTCGGGATCTTTTGACCTGGCCATTTATCCCATTCTGTGCAAAAAGTGCCGCTCAGGTGTAAAAAAAAAAAACCCGGCGCCCATGATGGGAATCTAAAATCGTAGCGCGTGCCAGGCTCGTAATCTGCAGTTCTCAGATTCGAGTCTCCCCTGGACCAACGTTCAGTCCTCCGTAAAAAATCCCACCCTGCCTCGGCCAATAGGGGACATCGACAGACTTGGAAAGGAAAGGCCGCTGTCCATCGGATGCAACATTAAGCCCCGCATGCGAGAGAGACATACCCTATGCGCCTTAAAGAACTCTCTGGATGGCCTTAACGGGGAGTGTGCCATCTGTCTCCTGTCCAGTGCGTGTCCTTCCTTCAACCTTCTCTCAGCATTTGGGGTTCTTGTGGTCTGGCCATTTAGCCTATTGTGTGAAAAAAGAGTGGACATATTGGAAGGCGCCATTTTCCATCCCATCGGCTTCCTCTTCCACATTGAGGGCAAAGTGTTAGTTGACAAAATTTCAATAAAGTCAGAAACTTGGACATTGGAACGTCAGATATTTTTCATTTTCTGATACCTGAGAGTTTCGGAGTTCTCCACACACACACATATAATTTCCCACTTTTTTAAATCCCTCCCATATTTGCCCCAAGAAGAAATGAGGTATTGTTTATCTAGATCTAAAACGTTAGACTGATATTCTTTCAAATTGCACGAAGGCTACTTTGAGATTTGCTAAGTAATCCCCCCCCCCCCTCCCTGCCGCGTTACTTCCGCATAGCTTGGTGTAACCATTCACGCGAGTGAGGGGTGGTTTAAGCTCACGAGAGAAAATAAAGCTATGGAAATTATTCCTCCGTGGTTTCGCAGAGTGACTATCGGTTACTTGTAATTACTTCTCTGAGTTTTTGGTTTCTTTTATGATTTAGGTGGTTCATTAGAGTCTTAAATAGCTGTTGTTAACATAGGCTGGGACTCAATTGCCTGCTTTTGGTTTTGCCTTACCAGGAAAGTAGAGACACATTTGCCCAAGACGCTATTGTTAACGGCATCTATGTCACAAGTAATGTCATTGTTTTGTGAGAAGTAATTGATAAGAGAGCATTGTAGATAAGAATCACATCGGGCAAGAAAAAGTCACCGATCCTTCAGCACGTGATTACGTGCTGAAGGATCGGTGACTCGTGATAAACTTCGAATCATAAACGAATCATAAACGGACCCAATTGGTTTTTAACTGAAGCAGAAACTTTCAGTTGGATGCCATATCCACTTTTAATCTGAAAGTGGATTTCCCAGCTGACATTGCGCCGAGATTTTAATAAAGTGTTAATATGCAGTGACTAATGGAATTGAATTGGGCTCTATTACCTCTGAAACGCACTTTTTGCACACACTGGGCTAAATGCTCACGTCAAAAGGACCCCGAGGGCTCAGACAATTTGGGGGAAGGGGACCCACTGGAACAGTTGTTGGGAGACAGATGGTAGCCTCCCATCAAGGCCTTCCAACGTGTTCTTTAAAGTGCAGAGGTTATGACTCACCCGAACGCAGGACCACGACTTGACGTCCAATCCGACGGACAGCGGCGTTTGCAAGCCCATTAACAATTAACAAATTAAAGCTTTAAACAACGCTGAATATAATTATTTGAGAAGAAAAGCTTCATCTTCATTCTCAGACTCTGTATATGATTATTTGAGAAGAAAATGCTTTATCTTCATTCTCAGACTCTGTATATGATTATTTGAGAAGAAAATGCTTTATCTTCATTCTCAGACTCTGTATATGATTATTTGAGAAGAAAATGCTTTATCTTCATTCTCAGACTCTGTATATGATTATTTCAGAATAAAATGCTTTATCTTAATTCTGAGACTCTGCATATGACTATTTGAGAAGAAAATGCTTTATCTTCATTCTCAGACTCTGCATATGACTATTTGAGAAGAAAATGCTTTATCTTCATTCTCAGACTCTGCATATGACTATTTGAGAAGAAAATGCTTTATGTGCATCTCAGACTCTGCGTATGATTATTTGAGAAGAAAATGCTTTATCTTCATTCTCAGACACTGTATATGACTCTTTGAGAAGAAAATGCTTTATCTACATTATCATACTCTGCATATGACTATTTGAGAAGAAACAATTACAAAATATGCGTGATATAATTCATTTGGCGGTCTATTTAATTTAAATCGTATTTCGATATCAGCAGTTGCTGATAATTGATATAGACGTGATTCGTATTTGTTGACATGAAGTGGAATATCGGATACAGTTTCATAAAATCTTGGTAACTGACTTGTGTACCCAAGTCGATATCCATATTTTTTGCAGCTAAAAAGCTGTTGTAAACTAGCGCATAGTCTAAAGTGTTGGGTTCAAAGTTGCACTCGAATTCTTGTTCGGAAAACTGTTTGCTATTCACTCTGATCTGAATCCGTTCTAGTAACATGTGATGAAACACCATATTGTTTCTGGTTTGATTATTTAATCGGTTAGACTTCTGTAAAACAAAACAAAGATGTACGGGTTTATTTTGAGTTGTAGTAACCCGTCAACTGATCTGAGAGTCAATTCGAGTGTCAGATTTGTACAGTTTGCACGATTCCCAAAGGATTTCATGTGGATTGCCGCTTGCTAACTGAGATTCTAGTTTTGCAAGTACTTGTAGTGATGGTTCCACTTTTGGAATAAACCAAGATACGTGAGATATTTCAAATTTATACAATGTAGCCCCAACTATATGAATAATGTCTTTGTCATCACTTTTTTCAATTTTTATGGTATGTTTTACACCGCGAAACACTTTATCCACGTCTTGGCAGAATCGAAGCAGCCGATTCAGTGGTAAGAATAAACTTACGTTTTAACTATTTTTTGTAATTTATTATCTGTCCGAGAATCCTTGATTGAATTCAGGATTTTTCTTCAACGCATGTGCAAAATCCTTTTTCTTATTATTCGTGTCCAGTTTATCTTCGCCTCCGTCGTACAAATACTTATTCATTTTCGAACTGTCTGCCGTATCTTTGAACCACATCATACTTGTGGCAGCACTGTGTGAAAAGTCTTCGGAAAAATCAATTAATTTGTGAATCGTGGTCGTCACTCCTGACAATTCAATATCTTCGATTTCTCTGTTTCCTATATAATATTGAGCTCTCTTAAAAATGTTGTATCCGTTATTGACCATCGTAACTACATCATTGCCGCCGATATCAAACCCATCTAATTTCAGTATTTTGCTTCTGACGTGTATATAACTATTGTGCGGATGTAGAAAAACGTCCATGTCTTTGGTAAATATTTCGTATTTTTCGAGATTTTTAACATTCACATTGGTTTCTCGATATTCCAAGTACTCGTATTTTGTCGTGGAATTATCGTCTATTGAGTCTTCGAACAAATTCCAGTAAGTAGCTTCAACGTTCTTCCTATACTTACTTTATGATTTTTAGGCCATTTCCGTAAATTAACTGATTAAGAATATTTCTGCATTTAGGGGATATTTTCTCGTTTTTTGGAACTAAAATATAAAAAATATTTTAATCGCTTACTCAGTATCTTCATCTTTATTTGGATCTGATGTGTAACATATAAGTCACGTATTCCTTGTTCAAGTCAATTACTTTATTGTTCTGATCGGTTACTTTCATTCTAACGTTGTAAATGTAATCAGTTTATTGAGGTAAATATATGGGGAAGAATGGATGTGTGTCGATTAAACTGCCAGGCGCTGTTTGAGGCACGAAACTGTACAACACGTCGCTCTTTTGGTTATTGAGATAGGAAGATTCTACAATAGAACAGTGAATTAGAATGCGATCAACCCCTCTCGTTATGTTGGGTGGGAACTTTCCTTCGTTTTTTGCTGCATCGATAATTTACGTTTCGAACCCTAGTATTTCTCGTAACTTTCCTTCCGCAAAAATCTATTTCATATCCTCTTGCCAAACCAAAAACAAATCTTAATGTGGGGAGGTTGCTTTCTAGTATTATAGGGCTAGGATCCCCAAAGACAATTTTCAAAACATCATTAAATCCTTCTATATCGTACATTCATTCGGGAAAGTTATTTTATTCCATTGCCTTCCACTGAAGTATTTCAGAGTGTTATTGTTATATTTATCACTGATGTTGTACCAGGAATACCACATATTGCTACCGATCAGTGCTATCTCGTATTCATCATTGAATGTGATCGGCGTTTCATAATTAATTTCCAAATCTTCGGGGTTATATGCCGTAATAGTAGAGGAATTGATAGTTATGAGTACCATCTGTATTAATATAGTGTAGTACTATGTAGTACTTATATGCTAGTTGTTACCAACAATTTATTCCGATCGTTAGGAGTTTGTTCAAACTGATACAATACATCATATGGACTTACGTTACAATTCCTTCGTTTAATGTAATAGATTCAGTAGTAACCGCATTTTACAGAGTAATTTGCTTGAATTTGCGAAGAGGTATAGACGATCGGCTTTGAAGATGAAAGTAAATAGTGTTTTATTTCTTCTTGTGGCGATAAACCGAATGGATCAAAGTACTCGACGTAAGGTAACTTCGCATCATTGAAATAAGCTATCCAATGAGTTCCTGAACCACAGGAAACGTCAAAGTTCACTATACCATTTTCGTTCTTGTATGTTTTTGTTGGCAAAGAATCGATATAGTATAACCACAGAATCCTTTTTCGTTTTCCATTATTTTTCCGATATCTAAGTTACTTAATGGCTCTTTTTTTTTAAATCCCTGAGCTATTTGTATTCCTGGAATGTACAAACCTTTTCCCTTTCTTTTATTTTTAGATAAGCCAGCTGCTCTTTGCTTTCCAGGAATGCATAACCCTTTTCCTAAACTTTTTGTGCAAGCTTAGTACCAGCATGGCCCCGTGTGCGGGAGAGCCATACCCTGTGCACGTTAAAGAACACGCTGGATGGCCTTGACGGGAGACTACCATCTGTCTCCCAACAGCTGTTCCAGTGGGTCCCCTCCCCCAACCTTCTCTGAGCCTTCGGGGTCCATGTGACCTGGCCATTTAGCCCATGGTGTGCAAAAAAGTGCCGCTCAGAGGTAAAACAACCCAACCCAAAATAGTACCAGCATATCCCGCAGCTCCAACTGCAGCTGCTTTTCCCAATGCTACTAGTGCAGGTATTAAGAACGGCAAAAATCCACCTAGCTGTGTTTTACTGAAACGAAGTCGAACTGGCGTTTTAGATTTTTTCAGTTTAATGATATGTCTCTTCGTCAGTTTCAAAGTATCGTTATCTATCTTTTGCGGATCAATACTTAAAGTTATAGGATTCTTGTTTACAAATGCACTCTTCAGTTTTTGTTTCTGTCCACTCGTTAAACTAGTCAGATAACTGTGATACATTATACTTTATTTTTATAAGTATCACGCACTTAAATTTTACATATAAAAATTAAGCATGCATTGTGTAAAGTGTAAAATGAAAACTTTAACGGATAACGATGAATATGTCACTTCAAAGGGTAAAAGAGTAATGATGAGAGGTAGATGCCGAACGTGTGGAAAAATGAAGTATAAATTTGTGAAACAGAAAGGAAAATTTGTAAAAGGTGGTGATATAGTAAGCTGGATTCAAGAAATGTTTAATCCACCCGAAATGCACATTCCAGGTTACCAGTATTGTGGAACGTTTACGAAACTGGAGAAAAGGTTAATGCGAGGAGATCCTGGTAGTAACCGTGTGGACAAAGCCTGTAAAAAGCATATTTCTTACAGCAAATCTACAAAAACTAAAAAGAGGCACGAAGCCGACCAAGAATTATTAAATGATTTGGATGAAATTCAGAACCCAACTTTAGGAGAAAGAATTTCAAAAACGATAATCAAACCAATCATTAAAACAAAGAAACTGTTCGGTTTAGGACACAAGAAATAAGATGCTTTCTTCCGTTTACTATGACCCATTAAAGGGATTTTCCGGCATAAAATATCTAATGCGCAAAACTGGATTGACTGAAAAAGAAGTAAAAAGATTTCTCCAACAACACGATGTGTACACGTTACACAAACCCATTTATAAAAAATTCCAAACCAGACGGGTTTATGTCTCGAATGTAGACGACCAGTGGCAGAGTGATTTAATCGACATGCAAAAATTTAAATTTCACAATAACCACACGAATTATATTTTAACCCTGATTGACATTTTCAGCAAATTCGCTTGGGCAATACTTATTAAAAAGAAAACGGGTAATGAGATTACCAAAGCATTTGTCGAAATTTTTAAACAACGTAAGCCATCCAAGTTACAAACGGATAAGGGAACTGAGTTTATCAATAAAGAAACTCAAGCATTGTTTAATCAACGAGGTGTCCATTGGTTTGCCACTGAACATGAGACTAAAGCTCAAATTGTGGAACGATTTAATAGGACTCTAAAGACAAAAATGTGGAAATATTTCACTGCTAATAACACTAGAAAATGGATCGATGTTCTACCAAAACTCGTTAAGAATTTCAATACCTCTTATCACAGATCAATAAGAATGACCCCAAAAGAGGCAAGCTTGCAGAAAAACAAAGATATTGTGTATTTTAATCTGTTTGGTAAAAGAATTAAATCTATTACAGCACCAAAATTTAAAATGGCGACAGAGTGAGAATCGACAAGTACAAGACACCGTTTAGAAAAGGTTATCTGCCGAATTTTACAGAAGAGATTTTTGAAATTGCTCAAGTTCTGAATACAGATCCCATAACCTATAAGATCAAGGATCTGAAAGGAGAACCAATCATTGGTAGTTTTTACACTTAAGAAATGGTGAAATACGAAAAGCAAGATGACATTTATAAAGTTGAAACCATTCTGAAAACTAGAGTGAAGAATAATAAAAAAAGTGTATTATGTTAAATGGTTTGGTTATGATAATGCATTTAATTCTGGGTCAAAGTATATGATCTTTTTAAATAAAGCAAATGAAGATTCAAAATTTTGACTTTGAAGAAGATGAGAAATTCTTGAACAGAATCGTATTTGCACCTCTCTGGCCTTTTAGACTTTCAATCTGTGGTCCTTCGGGTTCAGGGAAGACGAACCTTTTGTTGAACTTAATATTTAACTATAACTAGTTAAAACTATTAAAACTATAACTAGTTTATAACTATTTAATTTAACTATAACTTTAATATTAATTTAACTATAAACATCTCAACTATAATAAATCTTTTTATATGCCAAAGATTTAACCGAGCCGGAATATCAGTTTATGCAAGAAATATTCGACGATTTGCATGAAATTTTGGAGAAAACATTTGACGAAAAAATCTCAATTGCAACTTTCTCTTCCAGTAAAGAATACATCGTCAAGGTCAACGAACTAGATCCCGACATGCAAAATTTAATTGTTTTCGACGATTTCGTAACGGAAAGAGATCAAAAACTCATCGAAGAATTATTCGTCAGAGGAAGGAAAAAGAACATATCATTGATTTACCTGACACAGAGTTATTTTTCGACGCCAAAAGACATTCGACTACAGTGTAATTATTTTATATTCTTTAATATGCAGAGAAATGTGAGAGAAATAAGAGAGAAATGTTGCAGATACAAATGGATCATGCAACAGAAATCAGGAAAGATATTTTTATGCAGTGTTATGTATATGCAGTTTGAAAACTACACGATTTTTTATTAATCGATAAAAAAACCAAGCACGTGCCTCTGAAGTACAGAAAAAACTTTGGTAAATAAAGATGGATTACTTAACAAAGTTTGGCGTCATCAGCTCTGAAACCGGCTCCGAAAGAGGACCAGCGGGAATTCCAGGTGAGAATCCTGAAAGATAAGTATGTTTGTTACACAGTTATGATAGATTTTAATTGTAAAGCGAAAACGATACCGACCTTTTTATCTACGATCTTTTGGAAAAGGGAATATTTGTTCTTTTATGATAAGAGAAATATTCAAACAAAAAGAAGAGAGAATGGTAAGTACGTTTTTATTTAGATAGATTTAATTGTAAAGCTGAAACGGAAAGATAAAATATTCAGCTTTGGTTTTCGTTAGCAATTAAAAGTTTGATTTTTTTATCCACAATCTGATTGAGGTATATATTGTAAAAAGTTCTTCTTTGATTAAGAAATTTATTCAGTTTCGGTTTTAAGTTTCTGTTCTGTTGAGTATTGAAACGCTCTCGGCTGGGAGAAAAATCAGTTTGTGTTTCTCTCCTGAAGGGTAAGATTTCTCTCCTGAATGGTAAGTACGCTTTATGATAGATTTTAATTGGAAAGCGAGAAAGATAAAATATTCAGCTTTGCTTTTCATTAACAAATAAAAGTTTGACTTTTTATCTACGATCTGATTGAGATATATATTGTAAAATATTCTTCTGTGATAAATATTTATTCAGTTTTGGTTTTAAGTTTCGGTTTGATAACAGAATTATTACTTGGACTTTGGTTTCAGATAAAAGTTTCGGTTTAACAGCAAAAATTATTACTTGGACTTTGTCAGATAAAAGTTTTAATATTATTGTTTGATAAGAAATTTATTCAGTTTTGGTTGCGGATAAAAGTTTCGGTTTGATAGCAAAATTATTATTTGGACTATGGTTAGATAAAAGTTTTAATATTCTTGTTTGATAGCAAAATTATTACTTGGACTTTGGTTAGATAAAATATAATTGCAAAAATTATATATCAGAGTTTAGAAACTGAAGAAATTCCCTCTGATCTAGAAACAGCTATATTTAAGCCCCTGTTTAAGGGTGGTAAAAAAACTGGTTACTCAAATTATAGACCGATTGCTATATTATCCACTATTGCTAAAATTATGGAAAATATATACTTGAAATATTATATTCATTCTTATAAAACATAACATTTTAAATAATAATCAGTTTGGATTTCAAAAAGGCAAAGATACTATAAAACTACTAACAAAACTTACAGACAACTTAAACTCTTCATAAATAGGGGTCATAAATAAAGTGACCAGATTTTAACATTGGTAAAGCGGGACACCATGAGCGGTCACCATTGGTAAGCGGGACACCATATTTTATTCTTAGTTTATAAATTAAATTAATTTGATTGTTATAAAGTAACTATATTTTAAAAATTATTTTAATTTTAATCCTATGTTTCTTTCTAAATAATAACAATACTAACTTGTATTATTTTTCCTCTGAATTTGCCGTAACGTAAGTCGTAAGTGTCACAAGGCCGGCGCTAGACTTTTTGCCGCCACTATAAAATATAAATAATACGAGTACTGTCTGCTAAATTCAAGAAAATTTATGTATTTATGAAATAAATAAGTAAATTACTTACCTAAATTATCTGAATAGCTGATTTGTTGACATCACTTGTTTAACTAGCACTAGCACGCAGTACGGTCATTGTTCATTAAGTCTAAACAATGGTGGTCGAATTCTAACAACTGATCAACAATGCGAACTTTGATAAGCAGTTCTCGATAATCAGTTCTCAACAATTATTTCTTATTATTAAAGTTTAACATTATAAAATTAACAAAAATAATATAAAACTCATATCCTGGCGAAATAGCCACATGGCCGCCGAAAACCGTATATTCCCTTCCCGTTCTCCCGCCGTTCCCTAGCTTGTCGTGCATTCTTTCCAAAAATCGGGACTTTTTTAAAACGCCGCGGGACGCGGGACAAATTGTTAAAAATCGGGACTGTCCCGCCAAAAGCGGGACGTCTGGTCACCTTAGTCATAAAGTAATAGCTATTTTTTTAGACTTACAGAAAGCATTTGATACTATAGATCAAAGGTTCTCAATATGGGGTACGTTGTAAAATTTTTCGGGGAACGATGTGAGAGCTCAAAAGTCGCTAGATCTAGTAACAAAGTCGCTAAGTTGGCATTATTATACTATAACTATAGTTTTATCAATCTATATAAGGGGTGCGCCAGTTACATGCACATTTCCTGGGGGTACTAGAAGAATAAAAGGTTGAGAACCACTGCTATAGATCACAATTTCTTATTGCAAAAACTTAAAAATTATGGGATAAGGAGAATTGCATCATCATCATCATCATCATCATCATCAAGCAGCCATGGGCTACGGAGGTCCAACCAGACCGTGCAATTTAGTTCTCCAAGCAAGTCTATCCTGGGCTACATCTACTGCATTTGGCCACTGCACACCAATTCTAACAAGGTCCTGTTTGATATTGTCTGCCCACCACATCCTAGGTCTCCCAAGTAACAGATATATTATTACAAAAATGAACACAAACAAAAATTCCAAGGGTGTAAACAAGAGTACCCAGAGCTGGATTATCACATTAAAATCGAGGCCTGCTTGCTAAACATTTTGAGGCCCTAGTCGCACATTAGTTCGAGGCCTCCTTACTAAACCTTTTGAGGCCCTAAGCACATATTAGCTTCGTGACCCTTTACCTAGGTTTTTTGCAATATTTGGTATTTGGTTCAAGCAAAATATTTAAAAAATTTATTAAAGGAATTGTAGAGGAGTAATAGGCCCTTTTGGTATTGGTAGCTGCAATGACAATGGGCAACGTCTCCTACAGGTAAGTAAACTCAATGGATTCAGAATAATTAACACTTGTTACAAACACCGCGACATACATAAGTACACATGGGTTTCACCTGATGGGCTGCATAAGAACACGATTGATTATATATTAATTAACAGCAAATGCGCTAGTTCTGTTAGGGATACCAGGTCATATAGGGGAGCTGAAATTGGATCTGACCATTACCTTGTTAAAAGTGTCTTGCAACTTAAACTTAAAAAGTGTTGTGCTAAAGTTAAAAAATTTACCTTTAATATTGAAGCTCTGAAAGACCCTGTGATAGCTAAAGCTTACCATGATAGGTTACTTAGTCATTATGACAGTCATGGTATGCTTATATGTTATGACAGTCAAGAACTGCAGGAATGTCCTTAATCAATACCCTACTAGTCCTAATAGAAAGCATTAGAGAGAACTTAATAAACGTGTAAAGGATCAGTTAGCTGCTGTTAAGAATCTTTGGCTTGATGGCTTGGCTGACAAAGCCGAGGAAGCAGTTAGACAGCACAACAGCAGAGAGCTGTACCAGATAGTTAATGTTTTTTGTGGTAGAAAACGAACAGGTATACAGGGATTGAAGGATAAACAAGGTAAGGTTATAGAAGGTGGGGATTCTGTCATGGCTAGGTGGGCTGAGCATTTCAGTGATGTTCTAAACAATGTGGTTAGTTCTACACCTATTGTTTGCAATGATGATAGTGTTGTTGGCTCTATAACACAATCCGAAGTTATTTTTGGCTGTTTCTCAACTTAAACTTCATAAATCCCCAGGGGTAGATGAAATTACTACGGAAATGCTTAGAGCTGGGAATGTTTCTGTTACCACTTGGATGACTGAAATTTTGAATATCTTTTACGATAAAGGCATGGTTCCTAAGGATTTTACCAGAGCTATTATTATCCCTATTTTCGAAAAAGGTGATGGCAGTTCTTGTGATAACTATAGGGGTATCTCTGTTCCAGGTAAAGTTCTTTGCATGATTGTGCTTAATAGAATTAAGAATCTGGTTGATAGGCAATTGCATAATGAGTAATGTGGATTCAGAAGTGGTAGGGGACTTGTGGATCAGATATTTTTACTTAGGCAGATTCTTGAGAAATGTTTAGAGTTTCAGAAACCTTTGGTTGCTAGCTTTGTTGATTTCAAAAAGGCTTTAGACTCCGTTGATCGTAATAATTTGTGATTGATTGTGAGATCATATGGTATACCAGACAAGTCAGTTAACATAATGACAGCTCTCTATAATCACACTGAGTCATTTGTGAGAGTTGGTAAGTCTTGTAGCAATTGGTTTAGATTTACTTCTGGTGATCGACAAGGGTGTATTTTGTCTCCTTTTCTCTTTAGCTTGGTTATTTATTATGTTATGCGAAATTCACTGCAAGAGAAAGATTTTGGCCTTAAATGGACTGGAGATACCAAAATTTCTGATTTAGATTATGCTGATGATTTAGCCCTTTTGGCAAATGATGTTGATGAGATGAACTCTTTCATTCGAGCTGTTGATGAAACTGGTACTAGAGTAGGTTTTTGGTTATACACAGAGAGAAAACTAAAGTGATGAAAACTGGTCAGGCAGGCTGTGATTCAGTTAATCTGAATGGTTGCAGTCTTGAGCAGGTGTCACAGTTTAATTATCTTGGGAGCTATGTAACAGATAATGGTGATGTGCGGCATGAGATTAACAGACGAATAGGGATTGCTGCCGGGACCTTTAAGAATCTATGGAGAGTGTGGAGAAATAGGCGTATACGCCTAAAGACTAAAATTATACTTTATAATAGTTTGGTTCTTTCTAGGGTTAGTTATGGTAGTGAAACCTGGACACTTTGTAACAAGATAACAGGAAACTAGATGCTTTTGATTCTAGATGCTTACGCAGTATCTTGGGCATTAGGTGGTTCAACTTTGTAACTAATGATGAGGTTAGGCAAAGGCGTTTGCAACCTCCTTTAAGCAGCATATTGTGCAGAGAGAGACTCCGTTGGTTTGGCCTTGTTGCCCGTATCAATTATTATAGATTGGGGAATAGGGTTATGAACAGTGTGCCTAAAGGCCTCAGAAAGAGGGGGAGACCTAGGATGCGGTGTGCAGAGAATGTCAAACAGGACCTTGTTAGAATTAATGTGCAGTGACCTGATCAGTAGATGTAGCTCAGGACAGACTTGCTTGGAGAACTAAATTGCTCGGTCTGGTTGGACCTCCGTAGCCCATGGCTGCTTCAGAATGATGATGATGATGAGAAAAATAATCACAGAAATATCTCAATCCCAGTAAACAAAAGTATAATCATTACTAAGATTCATTAAAACATTTTTTTCATGAATTGCAGTTTACTACCAAATTACAACATTGAACATTTCTTGATAAGGATTTAACTAAAAACTTTTCGATCAAAAATCATCAAAGTGTTTTATTGCGAGTTTTCTCTTTTACGAAACCGTCAATTAAATCATCGTAATTTAAAGACTGTCAATTCACATTCAATAAACGTTAAAGATAAATTCCTCGTTTTAGTTTGCGCTAGTGAATTTCCTATTTAAAAATAAGTATTTTTTTTGCAACTATAACTAAGCTGTTTTGAGAGGAGTGAGGTTTTAAAATGTGGCCCCATAGAGAGTGAGGCCCCAGCATGAGCCTAAAGCGCCTTATGGTAAATGCGGCCCTGAGAGTACCTCAAGTCTATACTAGGCCCTTCTTATTTCTTGTATACATTAATGATTTATGAAAATTAACTTCAATAGTTCAGTTTACTTATATGCAGATGACATAGTAATAATTAATAACAACAGAGATACTAAAGTCATATGCAATGAAATACAGGAAAATTTTAATCGCATTTTACGCTGGCTTAACCATAATAAAATATATTTAAATGAAAACAGGACAAAATGGATATTTCATACTCTAATTTAGGTGTTCTCAACGTGGGGTACGCGGTAAAATTTTTTGGGTTATGCCGTGAGAGCTCAAAAGTCGCTAGATCTAGTAACAAAGTCAGTGTTTTATTTTATTCCCATTGCTGTACTATAACTATAGTTTTCTCTATCTATGCAAGGGGTACGCCAGTTGCATACACATTTCCAGGGGATGCGTGAAGCATAAAAGATTGAGAACCACTGCTCTAGGTTATAGAAATGGAGAAATTATATTTATTAAATCGCACATAATTGCATTGTTTATATAAAGAAAACACAATTATTGAAGTTTTTTTGCAATTGTTATAAAATTGAAATGAAATGCAGGATAAAATATTTGGATCTGTTTTTTGATGATATTTGTAGATGGAATAGCCATACACAATATACTTCTGATAAGATTGGCTGCAATAAAATTACATACACTAAGATATACAATCGATAGAATTTTTTTTTTTTTCAGATTTTAATATGTGAATCTGTATTAAACTATACACGGAACTACAAATAAAACAAAATATAAATAAAAAGAAAATGCGTTCAGCAATTAGCAAAAAATTTCAATTGGTGACAATGAAAATGCTCATTTATTGACAAAATAGAGATATTTAAATATCTTATTTTATTCAAATTTATATAAATACAATATTCTATTGGAAACTTTCTTTGACGATTCTATTAAGAGTAAAATAAACCATGCAAAAGAAACCAGATTAAATTATTACTTTTTTAAATTAACAAGCTGAAAACACCGGTTCTCGTCCGATCACCGAAGTTAAGCAGCTTTGGCCGCCGTCAATACTTGGGAGGGTGACCACCTGGAAACACCGCGTGCAGTTGGCAAAAAAATCTGCTGAGGACCCGCCATCCTCACACTACTATGGCTATAAACTGACAGGCTCCTGTCAGACCTCTGTGGCAAGTAGCTGCAAGTAGCTGAGGAGGTATTTATTTATTTTTTATTTTATAATCAAAAATAATTTTGGAAAATCTGTAAGTGATTATAAAATAACTTTTGTAGATAATTCGTTACCTAGAGATATACTACAAATCTGCAAATTTTCGACTTTGAAGAGAAAATTAAACTTTTTTATGGAAGACATTATACAATAGTGCTGTTTTCAAATCGCTTTCAAATTTGTTTTATTTTTATAACTTGTCCAGATGATTCTACTATCTTTTTGTTTAATTTTACATTTATTGATTAATTTTTTATTATATTCTTTTTTTCCCTTCATTATTTAATCTAAATAAATATTGTAACTTTTATATTTCCTGCAGAGAAGCCTTTTCTGGGACAACTGCAAATCGTTCTGTAACATTATCATGAGAAAATAAGGATTCATTTATTATTATTTATTATTATTATTTTCCATGTTATTATTTCAGAAAAAGTTAGGATGCATTACTTGTTACTGGCATAAATGATGTAAAATGGAAAAATCTAATTGTTTATCCTTTGTGTGATGGAAGTGATAGAAATAAGCAAATACATGTCATGGTACACTAAGTTTGAAGGAACTAACATTATTTTATTTTAGTAATAAGTTACGTTTTTGAAATGTGAAGTCTTCCTTGCTTTGAGGATAATTAATATTTTACTAGCTACCACCAGCCAAAAGTTTGTTGCGAAACGTGTTTCTCCTTTCCTTCAAGAAGTTTTGCAAGGTGTGACAGGAAATACATCTCTCTTCATACCCTTCACAACTTACAGCTGAAGCGATACAAGACTTGACTGGAAGGAACCATTCCGTAAGGAGGCATTTTGTTTCTTCAAGATTTCCCGTTCTAATAACTTCACCCATTATGGTTAAGCCTCCAACTCAATTTATTGTGATGTGTCCAATATCCTGGCTCTATATGCAGTTGCCAGTTTCTTCTAAGGTGCTCTAGGTTTCACATTCCATTTTAATGCGCATTGTAAAGCTCTCAATAATCAATCAAATGCCAAATAAATGAGAAATTTGGTCACCGTATAATAATTTGCTTGCCAATAATATGGGTTCGATTTTAAGTTTGAGCATAAAGAGTAATAAATTTAGTTTTTAGTGAATGTCCAAACTAAAGTAACTCTGAAAACTGCTGAAGGAGAAAAAATTTATATCAAATCAATATCAATAAAATGAACAATTTATTTAAATCAGACTCACTAAAATACAGGTCAAAGAATGCTGAAGCGATTCAGTTGTAGCGAAACAAACTAATGGAGATATCGAGCACACACTTTTTTATTACTCTCTCTCTATTACACTGAAACTGGCTGGGGCAGGGATTGCCTCAATCGGTAGGTCGCGAGGCTCATAATCTGCAGTTCCCAGATTTGAGTCTGAACTGCAGTAGCATTGAGACCTGTCTTTGCTCTCAGGGAGTAGAGAAACACTGATGAGATTGGAAAAGCCATCATCCATCGGATGGAACGTTAAGCCATGACCCGTGTGGAGGAAAGCTTGCGCACATTAAAGAACAAACTGGATCACCTTGATGGGAGGCTTCCATCTGTTCAGTGGATCCTTTTCTGAAACCTTATCTCTGCCCTCAGGATCCATGTTGCCGGACCATTTAGCCCATTGTGTGCACAAAAGTGTCGCCCTGAGCTAAAACAACCCAACTGAATCTGCCTGACTTTACAGTAAAATGGAAAGTGAGCAGAAGCACACAGAAAACCAAAACGTTTTGAAACACTCGTCATTTTAGTTTTTTGTTCATTCCAATGTCGGATGATTCTGATAATATAGCTTTTTGAAACTTCAGACAGTTGTGTATAGTTGTATATATATATATGGTTAGTATAGATATATGTTAAATTTTATTCAAATGTCTGTCATGCAGGGTGAATCTATGTATTGAAGGCAAAGATATTCATTGTGGCCCATTTCCTTTTGAAGTTTTGCCAAGTATGACTCTAAGAATGCTCAAGATCAAGGTAATATGAAGTAATGATTATTCTTCCTTGTTCTTACAAGTTATACATAGGATGAAACTGAGCAGCATTTAATGAAATGTTCTTATGTTATGGAAAAATCATTGATTAACAAGACCAGATAATTAGATTTAATTATAAGTGATATGCAATTTTGCATACATTCCGATAAATTGCTTTTTATTCGCAAAAATATAAGACATAAAAGTAAGCCTTGATATTTGAATTAACATTCGAAAGTGTGTCTGTTGTGACATTTAAGACTTATTGTTGATAAGTTAGCAAATTGACAGTTGTTTTGTACGTAGGCAAACTATTTCTAAAATAAATGTTAATCTAAAGGAAATAAATATATATAAGGTACATGTAATAAAAGATGTAGAGGAAAAAGATGTGCAAATTTAAAAACGTTAATTTCAATCTGGCCTACACACGCCTCAATGAAACTGTCAGTCACGATTAATGCAAAAAAATGCTTTTGTATAGATGTGTTAGCAATGGTATGTTATTAATGAACCAGAATTTTGTTTAACAATTTGTTCAGGTTCGAAACCAAATGAGAAACTCATAAGCATCCTAAAATTAGAAATTTTTGAAATAATGAATGCAGACTTTTGGAGTCTCAAGGAACTATTTATTCCTCTATAGATTGCAATAATAACTTCAGAAATACACCATTTCTGGTAAAGAATCATTGGATCAGTCCTGTAGACATAGAACTCATGAAATAATAAGCTGAAAAAAATTATTTTTGCCGTGAGTGGGATTCGAACTCACGTCTCCTGGTAACATGTCAGTTATGCTAACCACTACACCATCATCGGCGAACATTTATTATTCAGCTTCGTAAGCATCTACAATCAAAAGCATCTAGTTTCCTGTTATCTTGTTTATAAAGTGTTCAAGTTACCACCAACTACCGCCAATTTAAAGTTAAGATAATCTGAGGAAGTTTTGATTTATATTATTATATCAGTCTCAATTACAATTTCTAGTAATTAAGCTACATTGCCATGTCATATGTAAATATGTGTTTTACATAAAATTTTATGATGCATTTTAATCGTAACAATTTTGCATCGTATTAAAAATAGCAAATTATTCATAATCATAATTTTCATGATAGAAGTGTCTCCTTTTAATATCCTTCCACCTTTTATCAGAATTGAAAAGAAACAGATTTGAAAGGTTAATTATTAAATTATTATTAAATTCTTTACAATATTATTATCCTTTTAGAAAGCAGATAACTTTCAGCTCAGAATTTTGGCAAGAATTATCTCTAATTTCATAATTTAAAATATTTTAAGTGGTGTGGTGAGAAAATTATATTCTTGGAACTCTCACTCTTTGTAAGATATTTTCAATAAATTTTTCCTATATTTTTTATTCACTGAAGAGCATTTTTAGAGTAAAGAAGTTATAGGTTTAGTTCGTCTGTAGCTCAGTTTCGTTTTCGTTCTATTTTAGGAAACACTCACACAAAATTCTGTTCACTGATATACTAGTAGTAATTACCAGTAAGGATATATGTATACTGGCTTACACATACTTATGTCTAAAGGGTAAACCTTTGTATCATATTAAAAACAGTTTAGAGGGAATTTCATAATATTTCGAAATCATTCAAAATAGAGTCAATGAAATATAATCAAAATATGCTGCAACAGGTATGTAAAGTCGTTGAATACGATAACCATTTGGAAATGAATGCTACTCACATGTGTTGAAGCATATCGCCTTATCTGGATAAGTGCTATTGAATTATTGCTGCATCATTCGATGTTTGGCAGCATTGTATTCACTAGAAGTGATCTGTTTACTGAAAGATGATTTAAGCAATGAAACATAGACATTAACTGGAGTAGTTTCAGAGGAGGGTGATTGAACGATTTGAAAGAGGACCATCACAGGGTGTTGCCCAAAGGGCAACGCAGCAAAAATTATTGGGCATAGTGAGATTCCTTACAAGTGAAAGATGGTGCATTACACAGAAGAGAGAAGATTTCCCACTCAACGATTGATCCGTTGTCAGACTCCCCTTCCTCACTCCCGAGTGGAACCCCTCGGTGCGATCTCCTGTCCGTGGTGAGGGGACCACCCTGTAAAGTTTCCACTGGCTCGGGCACCTTCCCAGGTATCCAAGTCCCTAGTAAGGAGGATCCCGGCAGTTGGAAGAGACCCAAATACAGTGTAAAAAAATCATATGTATTCCAGATTGAATTCGCTCCTCTTGCCCACCTATTCCTAAGACCAAAAATACTGTGGGAATTAAAACAACCTCAAAAGCAATGTAAAACCTCAATTGTTAACCCTTATTGTCTGTCTTCTCTTGGTTTCTGTCTTCTCTCCTCGGCTCATGAGTTGAGGGGGGGGGGAGGCTTTGGTCGTCTTGCCATTGGGGAGCGGGCGTCACGAAGCTGGGCAGTGAATCCTGGGGCCGCTGCTATACACTGCTTTGGCCTCTGCTTCGGGTAAACAGGTGGTCCTGAGGTGGCCCCCCTCAGGATCAATTTGCTGGTGTGCTGGACCTGTTAGGGTTAACTATGCAGAGTGGTGAGTAACCTTGCACACGTCTGGGTACAGGTTTGCGAGTTTCCTCGTGCATTAACTAATTTTAGAGTTTTCTTTCTTTTGTGAGAATGGTTTGTTTCTCACCAGATTTTATTTTTTCGCTTCCTTTATTTTGTGGGAACTCAGATGAGTTTTCATGATTTCATCCCCATCTTCTGTGTCTTTGCCATCATCTTCATGTGTATCTCCGTCCCCACAATTCCTGATCATCCACTCTATGAGTGATCAGGTGATTGGGGACATGTCCCCATTCTTTATCAATAAGGATTTGAAAGTTCTTGCGGGAGAACCGATATCAGTCAAGTGCCTGAGATCTGGTGACATGCAGGTGGAAACTACTTGCTCAAAGCATTCTGAGCTCCTATTGAATGTCACATCGATTTGTGGAGGAGGTGTCACCTTCACTCCACACAAGACGCTCAATTCCTCTTGGGTTGTAATATCCGAGTGGGATCTCCTCAAGATTTCTGAGGGGGTAATCCTCTTGGAACTTTCATCCCAGGGTGTGACAGCAGTCCATGATGACTTCCAATGCCATGATTGGAAATTAGTACCTACCCGGGTACATTCAACACGCGACTCCTGCTGACTTCATTCAGGGCAGGCTACCTTCACTGTTTGAAAAACATCTGCGCTGCTTTCAGTGTCAGAGGTTCGGCCATTCCCGAACAGCTTGCTAGGGAAAAACCTGCCTGTGCTCACTGTATCAGTCAGGACCATCTCGAACCTGACTGCACAGCAGAAAAGGCAAGCTGCGTGAACTGCAGTGGTGGACATCTTTCGATCTCCCGTGATTGTCCAAAGTGGCTAGAGGAGAAGGAGGTACATCGTCTTAAAATGCTAAACAACATCTCCTATCCAGAGCCGAGAAAGCTCACTGCTGCCTGCCCCACCTGGCAAGGTCTCCAATGCTGGTGCAGTGACCAGAAAGTCCATCATTTCGATGGCTTCCGTGGCGGTGCAGATGATTGTCAGCATTCCTTTGTCTAACTCTTTCTCGCCTGCAGCAAAATATCCGCTGACGCAGGTGAAACCGAAGTCAGTGTCCATCACGACATCAACTCCGGTTTCCATTCCTGCAGCGGTGCCTTCCACTTCAAGCACTGGAAGGCCCCCTCCTTCCTGCCCACAAACAACTACACCTTCCAAACCCAGGGGGCCCCTACAGGAGCCGAAAAAGAAACTTTTAAATCTCCTTGTTTGGCAGTCTCTGATCTGTGCCCTTCAGATGACCCAAGAACATGGACACTATTTTTCTGAAACCGTAGCTGGGCGATGGTTAAAATGAATTGTAAGTCGTCTGCCAATTCTTCTAAGACCTGAGATGGCCACACTCCTAAAATGGAATTGTCGTCGATTCCAGAGGAATATTCATGACATCAAGGTCCTCCTGAAGGCACAATAGATGCGTGCTTGCAGGAGATATACTTGGAGAGAGCTAACGATCCCACACTCTAGCACCTACTCTTTCGCTGAGAACGGGATGGAGAATGTCCAGCTTGTAGGGTGGGGGTGTCGCCATCCTTGTGAACAACCATTCACCATTCCATATTGAACCCCTCAACACCAACTTAGAGGCGGTTTCCATACGCCTCTTTGTGGGATTTTCATTGACTGTCTGCTCTGTCTACCTACCTCCCGAGAGTCTCATCTCCAGGAAGACTTAGATGACCTAGTCTTACAGCTACCGTCCCCCTTTCTCATCATGGGGAATTTCAATGGACACAGTCCGCTTTGGGACGGTGCTGATACCAACGGAAGGGGTAGAGTCCTGGAGCAGTGGCTCATGGATCCGTCACTTTCCCTGTTGAACACAAGTGTCAGCACTTACTTCCACTCCCTGACCCACGAACTTTCACTGCCATTGATCTGACCATCTGCTCCTCCTGCTTCCACTCTTTACATTTGAGGTCGAGGACAATCCTTATGGAAGTGATCACCTTCCACTGATGTGCACTATCTCTCGTGGGAGCCTTGCAGTCCTAAACGTGTATCCCGGTGTAAGCTCGATTGAGCTGACTGGAGTGGCTTTGAACTCCTCTGAGCTTGATGCCAACTCTATCGGCCAGGAGCCAATCAATGTTGCAGTGGCGGAGATGACAGACTGCATCGTCCATGTAGCTGCCTTTACTATTCCTCAGACCTCGACTCGGTTTCCATGGTTCCCAAAACCGTGGTGGAATCCCAGCTGCACTGCAGCTCGTAAGGCTCAGAACAAGACTTGGGGGTGTTTCGGAGATATTGGACAATCACCCAACCTTGAAGCTTTCAAACCAGCCAGGACATATGCCCGTTTTGATCGACGCAGAGCAAAAATGAATCCTGGATCGCATATATATCATCTATCACCCGCATGACCAGTTCTAAGGTCATGTGGGATAAGGTCCCGAAAATGGGTGGGAAGTACATGTCCCACTCATTATCGATCCTGAAGCACAATAGACAGGCAATTGCTGAACCACAAGCTATTGCTGACACTCTGGGAGAGTCATTCTCCTGCATCTCTCCTTTATTTTCATACTCCCCCTAGTTTCTGGCCCTGAAGAGCAAGGCCGAACGCTCTCCAGTGTTCTTTCACTCGAATGGCATGGAACCTTACAACAAGCCATTCACAGCGGAGGAACTTCGCATGCATCTGCATTTCTCGTGCATCTGCTGTAGGGCCAGACAGTGTCCATTATGCTATGTTCCTACATCACTCACCATCGAGTGAGGATTGGCTGCTCCGACTATTCAACCGCATTTCATCGAGGATAATTTCCGGACTGCTGGCGGGGACGCTATCGTTTTGGCCTTCCTAAGCCAGGCAAAGATCTCAAGATTCCTTCAAATTATCGTCTAATTGCGTTGACGAGCTGCGTTTGCAAGGTGTTGGAAAGAATGGTAAATCCCATGCTGGCCTCACATTTGAAACATCGCAGCTTGCTTTCCAACTCCCAGTGTGGCTTTCACAGGCACAGATCTATTTTAGACCACTAATACGCCTTGATAAAGCGACCAGGAATTCTTTTTTACGTTGAGAGCACCTGGTGTCCATTTTCTTCCACATCGTAAAAGCATACGATATGTTGTGGAGATTCAGCATTCTTCTTGACCTCCATAGTTTCGACTTGAGAGGTTACATGACGATCTTCATTGCAAACTTTGAATCCTCTCGTTATTTTCGAGTTCATGTTGAAAATACTCTGTCGCGACATTTTCCCAAAGAACAGGGGGTGCCACAAGGCTGCATCCTGAATGTTACACTTTTTGCTGTCAAGGTAAATTCCATTACACGGCAACTTCCTCCGACTGTAGGCAATGCCCTCTATGTTGATGACTTGAGCATCTTTTGCTCATCGTCCAGCATGAGGGTCATTGAACGACAACTGCAAACTGCCCTGAACAATCTCTCGGTTTGGGCAACGGCCAATGTGTTTTGGTCCTCCCCCACAGAAAATCGCTTGTGTGCACTTTTGCCGCAAGCGTAATGTTCATCTGGACCCGAGCTGCAGCTCGGGGTTCAGATTCCGGTTGTGGTGGAGACCTCCTATCCTGGACTCATCTTCGACTGGAAATTGATCTTCTTACCTCGTATTCGACATCTCAGGTCCAAGTGGAACACAGGCTTTGAACATCCTCAAGGACCTCTCCTCCCTCTCTTGGGGGGCGTAACAATGTTCATTGCTCCGCCTCTACCATGCATTTTTCTTGTTGAAACTGGACTATGGATCCCAGGTGTACGACTCTGCCAGGGATTCGGTGGTGAAGGTGCTGGACTCTGTACACCATCAAGTCCTTCGTGTTTGCACAGGGGACTTCCGCACTTTGCATTGAGACCGACGAATCATCTTTATCTTTTCACTGTCAGCAGTTGTCCCTGCAGTATGTTACAAAATTGTAACCGCTGCCTGGCCATCCAACTTGGGACTGCGTTTTCAGTCCCCAGGGGTAAATGTTATACCAGAATCGACCGACTTCCATTCTTCCTTTTGGCTTGCGTGTCCTAGGTTACCTGAGAGACATTACCACCAGTCTCGATAGCATTTCACAGTTGACAGTCGAGCCACTTTCTGCCGTGGTTTGCTGTTTCCCCTTCCTGTAATTTTTCTCTTTGCAGGATAGGGAAGGCCTTTACACCTGACTGTGTGTATCAGCAATTCTTTGCCAGCCGTTGTCACCCGGACTTCTTTGCCTGTCTGCACAGATGGCTTGAAGTCCGGCACATAGGTGGGATCAGCCATGGTCTGCTGCGATGTCATCATTGCAGACCAGATTCCACAGCAATGTTCCATCTTCACTGCAGAGTTGCATGCTATCAGCCTTGCTTGGACCACATAGTAACTAAGCCCCATCATCGGTGTGTCCTCTACACCAACTCGCTTAGCTTGCTACAGGCTTTGATCTCAGTGACAAAGTTGGCAACAAGATTTTCGAGATGTGCAGCAATTGCAAGAATGAAGTTGTACTTGCTCGGCTCCACTTAGGTCATTCGTTTATCACTCATTCATTTCTTCTTCGGGCAGACGAGGAAACTTAAGTGCGAGTTTTGTGACCCATTTTAACAATCAAACATATTTTAATCTCATGTCCCGCTTTTAACTTTGAACGTAGAATATATTTTAATTTTCATGATTTTACGTCCGAGCCCCTTACCTTCGGATTTATTTTATCCATGATTTTTTTTATCCTCGGTTTTCGGATTTTTACGTTATACGGGTTATTTTAATCGATTGTAATTTTATGGCTTTGTCATTTCATCGCTGTGTAACTGGGTCTTCTACTCCTTGGTTGGTTTTGCTTTTATATTTTGATATGTACTGCTTTTCACATATTTATTGTTTTTATATCTGTTGGTTTTGTCCTTTACTGTCTTTACTTTTAACTTTGATTGTGGGTTTCTGTGTCTTTTACCCTTTTATTTGTTTCGCTTGGTGCATTGGTGCCTTAGCAGCCGATGCGCCATAAAACCCAACCAACCAATCACGAGTGGAATTAGTGATGAAAGATGTGCATGATAACGTTACTGGAGGACACGTCGGTGTTAATAAGACATTAGCGAAAGCCAGGGAACGATTTCAATGCTGGGGGGCTCTTCCCTAGGGCTGATGAAGGAAATCGACGGCAATGGATTATTTTACGAAGTGGCCTAAAGTTTAAACCCATCAACGATTAAGAGGCAAAAACAGTTGGAGAAATGTTGGTGAATAATGTGATCAGTACGTATGGAGTATCTTTACAACTCCATTCGGACCAAGGAATGGATTTTGAGTTTAATGTATTTCAAGGTATATGTCAGCTGCTTAGGCATTCAGAAAACCAGAACGACTCTCCTACACCCTCAGTCGGATGGCATGGTTCAGAGACTCAACAGAACGATTGTTCAACATCAAGCAATGTTTGTCAACGAACACAATGTGACTGGGATCGCCATATACTCTTCTTGTTGGAATGAAGGACAGCTGTGCACGAAACGACTGGGCAGACACCTTCCCTGGTGTCCTTTGGAAGAGAATTGCATCTTCCCTGTTACCTCTTTTATGATAGGCCTGAAGAAACATCTGCAATAACGACTAGAAGAAATCCACCGATCAGTCAGGCATAACATCAACCTGGCGAGCGAGACAGCAAGAAAAATAACAGTAAAGCAAATGGAACTCTCTTCAAGGAAAAAGATGTTGTCTGGCTATACACTCTGCAGAGATGGAAGAAACTTTCGCGAAAACATCAGAAGCCTTGGGAAGGTCCATATATACGTACCACAGTTACCATGATTAACGACGTAGGGTATCGCATTCATCGCCGTCCGACTACAAAGTGTGGTTCACGTGGATCAAGTGTGGTTCACGTGGATCTTCTGGTCCCATTTATTGGAAGAACTCAAGAACCTTCGGATTCCAGGACTGTTCGGGAAGAATCAAACCTAACGAGGGAGCAATGAAGCGGAATCTGCACGTATAAAAATGAAAGCATGACTGCTTTACTACGAGATACGCGAGATACAGTATATAGCGTAAATTTCATCATGATTGTTTTGGAACACGGTTGATTCAAAAAGTACGAGAATTTAGTAGAGAGTTGTACTATTGTGTAAAAAGGATTTCCTTTTGTGTCTGAGCAGAGACTACATCAAATTATATATCCTTCAAATCACTACCTCTGCCCACTGTGCTCACGTTGCGCACTATGGCTCATCTGTCCTTTCCAGTCGCTTATATCTCCGTGTTGTGGACCTTGTCATGTGCACTATATGACGCACCTGGCTGGGTACACTGTGATTTTGGGGGGGGGGGGGGTCATATTATCCTGATCACCATCATCATCCTCAAGCAGCCATGGGCTACGGAGGTCCAACCAGACCATGCAATTAGTTCTCCAAGCATGTCTGTCCTGAGCTACATCTGCTGCATCCGGCCACTGCACACCAATTCTTACAAGGTCCTGTTTGACATTGTCTGCCCACTGCATCCTAGGTCTCCCCCTCTTTCTGAGGCCTACAAAAAGGAATGCTCATCCGCTACCATGTCAAGGGTAGAAGCATCTCGGGAACAGCAGACTTCGTGTGCTCTTTGCGAGGTGCTGTAGCAAGAATGGACCGCTAGCACACCGAGTACCTCCAGACGTCATAACTGTGAAGTCCCAAAGGCCATCGACCCCAGAGAAGAACATTGCCTCCATCGACTGATAAAGGGCAATCGATGCGCAACAGTGCAGCAATTGACCACTCAAATGAACCTTGAGGCACCAAGGAACGTGTTCCCGATAACAGTAGAGCGAACCCTTTTATGCATGGATCTCCGGAGTCGATTCTGCATAAAGGCACCTATGTTAACCAAGGTCCATCGGCAACGACGCCTGCAGTTCGCACGGGACTACGGTCATTGGACAGTAGTAGAGTGAAAAAAGGTTGCCTTCTCCCACGAATCGAGGTTTCTACTCCACAGAAGTGATGGGTGGTGGCGGATACGGCATCAGACACACGAGAACCAACACTCGGACATGCTTGTCGGTCAAATACAGGCCGGCGGTGGCAGTGTGCATGCCTGGGGGATGTTTTCCTGGTATGACCTGGGACCACTGGTACCACTGGATGGGTCCCTGAAAACCAATGGATACCTGTCCATCCTCACTCCCCCCCGGAGTGGGACATCCTTGACGAGGGGGGAGGCTACGTGCCTCTGAGAAGTTGGGCTTGGATCGCTGGTACCCTTGGGTTCAGAAGTCTGGTAGCCCCCGGTGGAGGGGGGATTGTTGGAGGTAGGCGGACCGTTTCAGGTAAGACGGTCCAGTCTGCTTATTGACTTGTCCCCCAGCGAATCTGGGGTTGCAGCCTTGGTTGAGGGGCCGTTCTAAAGGCCTCGGATAGGGCCTGGGAGAACCCTGTCTTCTGCAGGCTTATTGGGGAGTACTGCGGACTGAGTTGTGCACCTCTTCGTACACTCGTTCGTGGGCTCCCTGATGCGGTCTCAGTGATAGTGAGGTGGACGGACGTTCCGCGGGTGCTTCAGCCCAGGAACAATGTAGAGGTAGAAGTTGGAGGCTCGCGGCCTAGGTTGGCCACATCTGGCCAGCGGGCTTATCGATGGAACAGCCAAACTAAGAGTCCCACATGAATGAGATTTGAACCTTATGGCTTTTGCAGTGGAGGAACTTGGGTTCCTCTGCGAAGTGGGGTCCGGGTGTTGCAGTGTTGTGAGCCCCGGTAGGCTGAAGCTTTGTCGGAGTTGTGGGAGGGCCACCGGCTGGGTTTGTCGGGATTACTGGCCAGGGGTGTCCCCGAAGCGGCCTCGGCATGGTGTAGGCCAAGACGGCGAGCGGGCTGTGGATGCCCGGCTCAATGGAGAGGACGAAGTTGGGGTCATGCCGAGAGGTTTGGAGTCCCTCGAGGTGTGGCTTTCAATGGAAGTACCTAGGAGCCTCTACTGCAGAGGACTCTAAAAGTTTGGACTTCCTTTTATTTTCTGGCTCAAAATTCAAAAGACTAAGATCTTTTCATTTATATATTGGGAAGTTTCTGGACTAAATTCAGTGAGTGTTGGGCATTTCCTAGGCAGCACTCTAAATTATTAAAAGATCCCACTCTCACTGCACTTCAATGATTATATCTTCAAGCAGACTAATAAAACCCAAGTAGTGCTTCTCTCTTCACATAAGGTCTTCTCCCGCTGTGTATAGGCAAATGTTAAGGCAAGCTAAATTGATAGGAGCCTTTTTAGTTTATAGTGGTTTCAGTGGCAATCCCTTAAGGTGATATGCAGTCACAGTACTGCGGTGCACCAGGGTTGTCGCGATTCTTATTCGTTGTCCATCCTCACTGACCACATGCATCCCTTCATGTTGGATGTTTACACTGGTGATGATGGTGTTTACCAACAGGACAATGCGCCCTGTCATGTAGTTAGGGTGGTGCGTGACTGGTTCCAGAAACATGACAGCGATGTCTCCGTTCTCCCTTGGCCAATGAAATCACCCGACCTCAATCACTTGTGATACCATTTGGATCGACAGTTTCGGGGTATGGACCTAGAACCACGTCATCTCCGGAACCTCCGTGCTCTGCTGGAGTCCGAATGGGCACATGTGCCTCTGGCAACCTTCCACTGCCTCATTGCGTCCATGCCATGCCGTCTCGCCGCTGTCATCCGGGCCAAAGGTGGTTATTCCCATTGTTAGGTAGGTGGTCATATTATTCTGATACCATTCTGTATATTTCTGGTAAAATTGTTTGTTCTGTACTAGAAGAACAGTTTTGAGAGTACCATTTCCTTCATACGCATTGTGCAGCCAGTGGAAATATGATAAGAGTTATATCAGTTCTTTGATTTGTACCCCTGTGTTCAAAAATTGCATTCGTTTATCGTTTAATATTTGATAAAAGGTAGGAGTAATTAGTTATAATTTATAGTATATTGATCTATTGTAACTAGAACGAGACAATTCAGTTCTTAGAACTTGAAACTGACGTTTCCAATCTCTTTTAATACCATCAAGCTCTTACCAATTCATAATCAACACATGAACCTAACGTTCATAATCTAGCTTAACATTATAAATCTGATGTTCATAGTCTAATTTAACTGTATAAAATGTAGCATTAAAGTCACAAGTGATTTATTTAATGTTACTCTTCATTCCACTAATTCCATTTTTTTAAAAGTCATGCTCTTACTGAGTTTAGTCTTTATTACTTTACATTGATCAGTTATTTTACTGATCTTATTGCTCAAACTACTATTTTATCAGTTATTTCACTTCTCTTATGTACCAAACTACTCTTTTTATTAGTTATGCCACTTATTGCTCCAACTACTATTTTCATCAGTTATTCTTATTGGCCAAACTACTATTTTTATCAGTCATTTCAGTGCTCTTATTGGTCAAACTACTATTTTAATCAGTTATTTCACTCCTCTTATTGGTAAAACTACTATTTTTATTAGTTGTTTACTGATCGTATTGTTCAAATTGTTATTTTTATCAGTTATTTCAGCTATTTGAATCACCATTTCAGATTAATTTCATCACTTTTAGTACAGATGTCACTGATTTTACTGTTGGAGCAGCCATTTCAGCTCTCAAATCATCATTATTAGTAGCTATTACACTTCCTTGCGTGGTGTTTTCGGCTTTCAAATCAGTGATAAGTTTTTATCAACTCTTAAAAAAATAAATAAATAAATACCCCCTCAAGCAGCTGCTTGCCACAGAAGTCTGACAGGAGCATGTCAGTTTATATGCCATAATAAAAAGGTCTGTGAGGATGGCAGGACACCAGCAGAAAAACAACACAAACATGCATGCCTTACCTCGGGCTTGAACCCAGGTCCCTTAGATCAGTAGTCAAGCGTGCTAACCACTCTGCCATGGGACTGCTATCAACTCTTACATAATTCTAATCAAAGGCATTGCATTATCTGCACTCCTGAACCTAATTGTTACCGTGCATGAATGCGTAATAAATAACAGAGAGTAAATGGATTTTTTTAATAATTGAGGCAATAAATTTAAATCAGTGATGTACAAATTTAAGTATTTGTCTTTTGAAACATCAATATACTATCACCTGCAACTAATTACTTCTAACTTTCATGAAATAACAAATGATAAATAAATGCAATAATTGAAAACCGAAACACGAAACAAAGCAAAGGTAAACTCTTACCAAACATATTTCTACCGATTGTACAACGCATATGAAAGAAATGACACTCTGTACACTAATTAAAGATGCACTGTTGTGATACTGCAGTGCATCTTTAAATACGTATCGTAACCGAACAAACTACTTTTACCACAAAAATATCGATGATTTTAAGTAGTCTCTGCTCACACACAAAAGGAAATACTTTTGTACACAGTAAATGCAACTCTCTACAAAATTCTCATACTTTTTAAATCAACTGTGTCCAACACAATCATGACGTAAGTTGTTCTGTATCTCGCGTGTCTCGTAGTAAAACAGTCACGCTTTCATTATTGTACGCGCAGATTCCGCTTGAATATAAATAAAAAAGTTATTTTAAACTTTAATTTTTGAAAGAAATTAATTTATCTATCCTACTAATGACGGATTTTATCGTTAATGGCTGTATACCGCATTTTCAAGGTCACAGCAGCATATGGTTTAAGAAATATTTGTTATTTTCAAGGATACAGCAGCATAAGTTTAGAGAAATACCTTTAACACTGAAGCTCTGAAAGAGGCAGATATAATTATTTTTTAATTATTAACTGATTGAAAGGAAGGTACAAGAATATACGCTAACACGGCTCAAGACATCAGAAACAGAGAAATATTTAGAATGTAGTTATTGCTAGTTGTTGTTTACACTATAGAATACACAATGTGAACATACCAATGCATCTGTGGTTTAATGTTGGCCCTATAACACAATCTGAAGTTATTTTGGCTGTTTCTAAACTAAAACTTCATAAATCCCCAGGGGTAGATGAAATTACTACGGAAATGCTTAGAGATGGGAATGTTTCGGTTACGATTTAGATGACTGAAATTCTGAATATCTGTTATGATAAAGGCATGGTTCCTAAGGATTTTACCAGAGCTATTGTTATCCCTATTTTCAAAAAAGGTGATCGCAGTTCTTGTGATAACTATAGGGGTATTAGCCTACTCTCTGTTCCAGGTAAAGTTATTTCCATGATTGTGCTTAATAGAATTAAGAATCTGGTTGACAGTCAATTGCGTGATGAGCAATGTGGATTCAGAAGTGGTAGGGGATGTGTGGATCAGATATTTTCACTTAGGCAGATTCTTGAGAAATGTTTAGAGTTTCAGAAACCTTTGGTTGCTAGCTTTGTTGATTTCAAAAAGGCTTTCGACTCTGTTGATCGTCATAATTTGTGGTTGATTGTGAAATCATATGGTATACCAGACAAATTAGTTAACATAATGAAAGCTCTCTATAATAACACTGAGTCGTGTGTGAGAGTTGGTAAGGCTTGTAGCAATTGGTTTAGCATTACTTCTGGTGTTCGACAAGGGTGCATTTTGTCTCCTTTTCTCTTTAGTTTGGTTATTGATTATGTTATGCGAAATTCACTTCAAGGGAAAGATTTTGGCCTTTAATGGGCTGGAGATAGGAAAATTTCTGATTTAGATTATGCTGATGATTTAGCCCTTTTGGCAAATGATGTTGATGAGATGAACTCTTTCATTCGAGCTGTTGATGAGACTGGTAGTAGAGTAGGTTTGGTTATAAACAGAGAGAAAACTAAAGTGAGGAAAATTTGTCAGGCAGGCTGTGATTCAGTTAATCTGAATGGTTGCAGTCTTGAGCAGGTGTCACAGTTTAATTATCTTGGGAGCTATGTAACAGATACTGGTGATGTGCGGCATGAGATTAACAGACGGATAGGGATTGCTGCCGGGACTTTTAAGAATCTATGGAGAGTGTGGAGAAATAGGCGTAAACACCTAAAGACTAAAATTAGGCTGTATAATAGTTTGGTTCTTTCTAGGGTTAGTTATGGTAGTGAAACGTGGACACTTTGTAAACAAGATAACAGGAAACTAGATGCTTTTGATTCCAGATGCTTACACATTATCTTGGGCATTAGGTGGTTCAACTTTGTAACTAATGATGAGGTTAGGCAAAGGAGTTTGCAACCTCCTTTAAGCAGCATATTATGCAGAGAGAGACTCTGTTGGTTTGGCCATGTTGTCCATATGAATAATTATAGATTGGCTAATAGGGTTATGAACAGTGTGCCTAAAGGCCTCAGAAAGAAGGGGAGACCTAGGATGCAGTGGGCAGACAATGTCAAACAGGACCTTGTTAGAATTGGTGTGCAGTGGCCAGATGCAGTAGAGGTAGCTCAGGATAGACTTGCTTGGAGAACTAAATTGCACGGTCTGGTTGGACCTCCGTAGCCCATGGCTGCTTGATGATGATGATGATGATGATGATGATGATGATGATGATGATGATGATGATGATGATGATGATCATACACTGAAGAGCCAAAACATTTTGACCAGCACGTCTTTATGCAAAGCGAAGCAACTGCAGGTAAACGACCGCGCTTCTAAAGGTCATGAAACGGCATAAATAACACGTGATACCGAACTCTGTTAGTGTTATTGTTCTTCAGATGGGAGAAGCAGCGGACTTCAGTGAGTTTGACAAACACGAAATCGTAATGGCCAGATGACTGGATCAGAGCATTTCCGAGACGGCAAGACATGTGGTTAGTACTTTCAAAAATTAGTCTGATGAGGGAAACACCATGAACCGCCAGCAAGGTGTGGGCTGACCACGGCATATTGAATGATAGAGGTGAGAGAAGGCCGTATGGTACGAGCCAACAGAAGGTATACCAACAGAAGGAACAGAAGGTATAATTACGTGTGTGTTGCACCACACACGTAATTTGAATGCTGTGATCGGAGCAATGTGTCACAACACACAGTACATTGAACCGTGCTGAAAATGGGGCTGCGTAACTGTAGGCAACTCCGAGTGCCCATGTTAACCTTGGTTCACCATCGAAAGCACCTATAATGGACACGCGAGCATCAAAACTTGACATTAAATGATTGGAAGGTCGACTGATACGATGAATCTCGTTTCCTGTTGCACCATGCGGATGACCAAGTATGTGTGCATCGTTTACCTGGGGAAGTGTTAGCACCAGGATGAACTGTGGACGAAAACAAGCTGGTGCTGGGAAACCCTGGTTCCAGTCATTCATGTGCAGGAACCTATGACCTCTACCACCTGCCTAAACATCATTGCAGACGAGATACATCGCCATGCCACACTGTCCGGATTGTTCGAGAATGGTTCACAGAAAATGTGGAAGACTTCCAAGTATTGCCGTGGTCTCCAAATTCCCCAGACATCAATCTAATCGAGCATCTGTGGTTTGTGTTGAAAAAGCATATGCGATCTGCGGTGTCTCAACCATATAACTTACAAGAGTTAAAGGATCTGCTGGTAATGTTGTTTCCAGATACCACAATACACCTTTAGAAATCTTGTACTGTCCATGCCTCGCCGGGTAAGAGCTGTATTGGCGGCACGTGGAGGATCAACATCATATTAAGAAGGAGGCCATAATGTTTTAGCTCTTCCGTGTATAATTACATACAAAACGAAAGTTAAAAAACATTTTATTAACTTGGCTAAGTGGACTGCATTTAGGTGATCTTTGAAAATACACAAAGATGGGGACAACACAATATCGGGAGGTAGAGAGTTCCATACACGACCAACTCGGCAAATAATAATAATAATCTTTATTCATATTCATGTTAGTTATACAAAAGTTTAAACAAATGACCCGCAAAGCATCTGCTTATCTGCAGGAGAGAAGAATAATAACGTTACATGAAAATACATAAGATATAGTTTAAAACAATGTCATCAAATTATATGAATTCCAGTGGAAGCTCCATTGTGGTGGTTCAAATTTTTATTTAAAATTTAGCGCCTAGAAGAAAATTTTTTGTCTTATTTTTGATTTCTTTAAAATTGTTTAATAAAATAATTTCCCTTGGCAGTTGATTGAACACGCAAGGTATTGTATATGCCCTTGTACATTTCCCATAATTGTTTAATATTTTTGGAAGTTGGAAATAATTTTTGGATTGTAACCTTCTGTTTTTCCCATGAGAGATTTTAGATTTAAATTGATTATCAAAAATATTTTAAAGTAATGCTGTATTTGTAAAGGTTGTGAAAAGAGAATACGCCTAGATAATTTAGTCTTTCTTCGCTATGATAAAATGAATTTCTTAAGTTGTATGGGATTATATTTTTAGCAATGGATGATTGAATAGTTTCTATTTTCTTTATATTTGTGAAGTTAGTTGAGCCGTATATTGTCAAACCATAGGTCAATATAGATTCACAGATAGCTTTGTAAACCAAAATACATGTATGTGTGCTTGCAACAAATTGCAGTTTATAAAGTTTAGATGCACATAGACACAATTTCCCTGCTAACTTTTGAATATGTGTATTCCATCGGAGGGTTGTGTCCATGTAGAGTCCAAGATATTTATGGCTCTCAACACGCTCAATAACATCACAGTCGCAGCAGTCAGGGTCATGATTTATCATGACGTGAGGACACAAGGGTTCGTGGTTTTTAATTGCATAAGATGAGAGATCATAGTATCTTGGTGAATGAAAGCTCATCCATTTGGTTTTTTCTGAATTTATGTAAATACGATTAATGTTAGACCAGTAAATAATTTTGTTAAAATCATCCTGTGTATCTCGGACTGCGTCTCCTATATTGTGATTCACGTTAACCAAGGCGGTGTCATCAGCATATATATAAAGAGAGCCCTTCAGTTTAAGATTAGCTAGATCATTAATATAAATAATGAATAAAAGCGGACCTAAAATTGAACCTTGTGGAACACCAGTGTACACTGTTCTCTTCTCACTAAAAACACCATTAATTTTGGTAACATGCACTCTATTTTTTAAATAATTTTCAAACCATTTAAGGGTAATACCTCGGACACCATAAATATACAATTTTTGAAGCAAAATATCGTGATCCAACGTATCAAATGCCTTACGAAAGTCCAGAAAGATAGCTGCTGCTTTTTTTCCGTTGTTTAAAGTTCCATTAATGACGTCAGAAAACTCCGTTAAAAGTGTAATTGTATTTTTACCTTTTTGGAAACCATATTGCTTTTCACTAATAATGTTATGTTTTTTCAATAAATTGGCTAGAACGTTAGCTACATATCTTTCAAGAATTTTGTGAAGGACGGGTAAGATGGCAATGGGCCTATAGTTAGTGCAATCGGATTTAGTTCCACTTTTGTAAATTGGTCTTAGAATATAAAGGAATGATATTTGCAGTTTGTTCTAACCTGAGGAATATGTATACATCGCAGATGCCTCCTTGTTCTGCTAAACTCCAAGATATGAATTAATGGCTCGACGGGATTTGAATAAAGTTGTTAATGATTTTATAACAGATATTTAGATCATGAACTAATTTTCTCCATTCCAAAGAGTGAATATTGAGCGCTTTCAGTCGCTCCTTGTAGCTTGAATTGGGCAGTCCAGGTAGTTTCTTTACTAAACCATCTGAGTGGACTTTCAAATAGAGTGATGTCAGTTAACATGTGGACACCAGACACATCACCAGAAGGAGATGCACATTCAAGAATAGGCAAGACAAAAGTAGTGAATGCCTTGAAAGAGTGGTTCTGTTGCACTTCATATAGCAATGCAAAATCATGAAGGCGACATGGTTGGCTTTTTTTGGTGATGTTTCGGCAGTGTAAAGAAAATGAGAGGTTGGGAGAAATGGTAACACCCAAATCTAATTGAGATGATACACCGATGATTGGGGAGCCATTAATAACAAATTTTGTTTCTGATTGCTATGACCGAAGTGCATGATTGCTGTTTTGTCTGCAGAAATTGGTAACTGGTATGATAAACTCCGGCCGTCCCATGGCCGAGTGGTTAGCGCGCTTGGCTACTGACTTAAGGGACCTGGGTTCGAGCCCCGGGTAAGGCATGGATGTATGTGTCGTTTTTCTGCTGAGGTCCTGCCATCCTCTCAGACCTTCTACTTTGGCATATAAACTGACAGGCTCCTGTCAGACCTCTGTGGTAAGCAGCTGCTTGAAGGGGTATTTATTTATTTATTTATTTATGATAAACTCCAGTCTTCAATGCTAGATGGAACGACAGATGTGTAAAGAAGCAGAATTGGCATGAAATTTAATGTCATCTGCAAATACGTAGAAGGCAACTGGTCTTAGAACAGAGGGTATGCTTGAGTTGATACAGAGGGTATGCTTGAGGTGAACAATGGGAAAAGTATAGGACCAAGAATAGATCCTTGAACAACATCACTACTTACATCCTTGATTGGAGAAAGGGCATCTTCAACTCTTATTTGTTGAGAACGGTTGGAAAATAACGCACATATTAATCTTACGATGATCTGGGGGATTCCCAGTCGAAGAAATGTGTCAACGTCGATTGGACTGCCAACATCAATTGATGTAGCCCAATTGTTAACCCAGCGAAGTAATTGCACTGTAGAGGAGCGGCTTGCCATGAAACCAAACTGGAATCCGTATGAAATGATATTATGCACCTGAAGAAAGTAAAGAAGCTTCAATAGTATGCAACATTACATTATTTTGGGAACGATGTTCGTCAATGAGATTGGACGGTAATTGGTAGGATCAATGGAATCACCTTTTCTCGTGCAAATTGGAATGACTCTGGCTTGAGTTGGAATCACCTTTTCTCGTGCAAATTGGACTGACTGTGGCTTGAGTCCAGTCAGAAGGAACCCGGTCAGATTCCAGGCAGAGGTTGAACAGGATAGATAATTTTTCGCAAACAACGGAGTTTAGCTGCTTGTAAAAAGTTGGAGGAATCTTACATAGTCCAGGTGATGATTTGGTAGGAATTAATGAAATGGCAATGTTGACATTTTGGGGGTCGAACATGCCAGAGAACAGAGGGTCGATGATTGGTCACAGGAAGTATATAATGTAGGTACATCAGTAACATGGTCTCTAACAAAAGTGGTCGCAAACAGGGAAGCCTTTTCATAATTTGAAGTGACAGTTGAACCATCGTGGTGTTTCAAAGGAGAGGAAACTCGTGCACCGTTTAGTTGACCTGTTGCATCTTTGTAAAACGCAATCGAATTTTTAGCGTTGCAAAGTTGAAGACGGTGCTTAGAAGATCATTCCTGTGAAGCATCTGAATAAGTCTCGCAATTTAAGCTTGGCCAACTTTCGTATGCAACGATGCATCGTATATAAAGATGCTTCCGTTTTACAAAGATACAAGAGGCAAACTAAAAAGTCCACGAGTTATCCTTCCTTTGAAATGCCACAATGGTTCAACTGTCACTTCAAATTATGAAAAGGCTTCACTGTTTGCGACCACTTTTACTAGAGTCTATGTTACTGATGTAACTATATTATTTATTTCCTGTGACCAATAGGAATGTATTGGAGGTCTTGTTACAGAAATGCGTAGAATTAGTTGCTGACATGAATACATAATAATCGTGGAAGAGCACAATCTTAGTATACACGACCAACACTATGCGGTATGCGATGGTCTGACGTCGAAAGCCCAACAGTTCAGCAGTTGCAGTGATTGAGCAACCGTCCTTCCTCGCACCTACCATCTGGCTATGGTCAAACTCGCTTACGTCGCTGCCTTTGCCCATGATTACTTTTCCGTGACTGGTTTTCAATGCGTACAGACCTGTTCTATTTATAGTCATTCCCAGTTTCAGCATCCCACGTGAATGGACGTGGTACTTTTGTTTTGCATATAATAATTTGTCCATTCGGTGTATTTACCAATATCATTCCTTTCAGACACATTATTAAAGCTGCAGTAGCTAGTAATAGCCGTCGTAACCAATGCACAGTCTACTGAAGTCGAACATTCTTCGTGTACTTCACGTTTTAGTTCACTATGATGTTCAGCCGCAACTAATACATCATCTACAATTTTTTGCTCTTTTTTAGAAAGCTTTTTTTGAAAACGAAGGAAGAAAAAGTAATTCGAATCAATTTCACCAATCTGATTGACCGCACTTCATTTTCTAGGACACAAAATCTACGACTGAATGTTGAAGATAGGTTCGTACTGCTATTAAATTTTATTATTATATTGCCACCCTTTACCGTTGGATTCTTAATTTCTATAGCTGTGCGTGCATCAAAAGCGATGGAAGAGGGGCAATCACCTCTCCCTTAAACAATGAAAGAAGGTGCAGGCCCTGATATCGAAGGGATTTTCGCTTATCATCATTAGCAAGCAGGGAAATGACGTCAGCGATCTCTCTTTTCAAACTGTAGGAAATGTTTTTTGGGGGGTCGTTACTGACCAGTGTGCACCTACCTTAAAAGTTACTAAAATCCCAAGGGGTTGGATGGGTTGTTTAACGTCTGAGCGGCACTTTTTTCACCCAATGGGCTAAATGGCCAGGTTACAAGGACCCCAAAGACTCATAGGAGGTTAGCAGAGTGACCCACTGGATTGCTGTTGGAAGACAGATGGTAGCCTTCGGTCACTGCCATCCAGCGTGTTCTTTAACGTTCACAGGTTATTTCCAAGCTCAGTGATGTCCCCTATTGACCATGGGCAGGGCAGAGAGTTTTGCGGGAAAAAAACTTAACACTGGCCAACACTAGAGACTGAGCCCCCCCCCCCCCCCCATCTCAGATTCCAAGGGCCAACCTGTCGCAAGTCACCTTTATCGGCTGTGGTGTGTTTGGTCATTTGAGGGGTGAACAGGTTGCATTCATTGTGCCTTGTATGTATAAATTCGCTGATGCCAATCTTCGAATCTTTTGTTTATCCACTCATGCTCGGAAATGCATATTTTGCCACCGAGAGCGAACTTGGAAATCCGCCGTCCCTTCAGATCTGCCATTCGCTCAGTCTGCTTTAGAGAAGCTATTTTTAGCTTATTGGAACATTTGCCGTTCAGTTCAGTAGTGCTAGTAGCCCTGGATCCTACGTCTTCTGCTGTGACTCAGATGTTTGCACTAAATGAAAGCACGGATGTCAGCTCCATGTATATGTGTGGGGCGGGGGTGGCTCAGTCGGTAGCGCGCCAGGCTCGTAATCTGTAGTTCCCAGGTTCGAGTCCCAGCTCGGTCAGCATTGAGATTTATCTCCGCAAAATTCCCCGCCCTGCCCACGGTCAGTAGGGGACACCGATGGGCTTGGAAAGGTCGCCGTCCGTCGGATGGGACGTTAAGCCGTGGCCCCGTGTGCGGGAGAGCCATACCCTGTGCACGTTAAAGAACACGCTGGATGGCCTTGACGGGAGGCTACCGTCTGTCTCCCAACAGCTGTTCCAGTGGGTCCCCTCCCCCAACCTTCTCTGAGCCTTCGGGGTCCATGTGACCTGGCCATTTAGCCCATGGTGTGCAAAAAAGCGCCGCTCAGAGGTAAAACAACCCAACCCAACTAAATGAAATGGAACAGGTGTGAACTCAGGCCTACGCAAAGAATAGAACATATGCATTTATTTTTTATAACATTCTGGGGAATTGAACGTCTGCAGCTATTAAAAATCACTGATATTATTTTAGAGGAGTTAAATTTTTATACTTATTATATTTTACTTTATTGTTTGAGGTGGCTTCCAGTAAACGGAAAATTTTGAAGGAGGAAGAAATTTTGAACATTTTATTTCCCATTGAGCATTTCATTTGCCATTCTCTGATTTGACAAATCAGACATTTTTCACCCAATGTGCTAAATGGACAGTTCTCTAATTTGATTAATCTCTCTAATTTGAATGCATATCATGACTGATAGCACTTTCTGATTTCACAAATCAGAGAATGAAGATGAATTCAGATCGTCTGAAGAAGAGAGCGAGGTTTCGATCGCAATAGACCTCGCTCTCTTCTGACTGGAGAGATGTGTAAGAGTGTGATGGAGAGATGTGTAAGAATATTCAGCTGCACTAAACGGCGAGGTTAACATAATTCCACGTGGTTTTAAAGATATTTCATGGTCCAACCAAATCAGTAATGAATCATTGCCGTGCATTGCTCATTAAAATAGAGCTGATCCAGTTCATAACATTCCGGTAGGATCGGAACCCTTTGGAGTTTGAAAATTACTGCTGAGTGACAAAATGCATCAGTTGATTATGAACAGTACACAGAGATATATATGGATCATCTAAAACTGAATATGTAATCTACAGCTCATTACAAAAGAACGGCGGCTTATAAAACACTAAAAATATGCTGAATCTGCATCATTCTTCCAGCTGTTTGACCAAACACTTTTAGGTTCATATCTTAATTACCAATTCCTAATACTCCTTAAAAATTTATGTTTTTGTTTTTAATCAAGATATTTTCCTGATTCCTTAAAAACAGGTTTTTTTTTCAATTCATTAGAAATGCATGTTTCCTTTTAAAGTAGTAAATTTTTCCTGATGCTGTTTAAGAATATTTTTTTGTTTAGTGTCTTCTTCATGAAGTTTGGATTGTATGGCCCTAATCCAAAGGGAACAAAATAAATAGAAATCCAGATTGGAACCCTATCGATAATATTAATGCCCGTTAAGTATTGTGATGGTCCATCCATTTACTTTTACTTTATTTACGTTATATTTGTCATTTTAGGGATTATCTTCAGTTGAATTTATCCGACTCTTGATTGACAGTCGCTAATGCGCGCTTAAGAACACGCCCCCTCTTGCGTCACAGCTTGCGCGATCGTAAGTTTATTCACGTGTTTTTTCCAGCGTGCAACAAACAAGTGTCAGTCGCATGCAGCCTGTATACCAAGTAACGTTAGGTCAAAGAGTCAGTAGAGAAAATGTTAGTGAGAGATGTGTGCAGAGGACGATGTTAGCTGAGAAGTTTGTCATTTTACGATACCAGTCCTCCTGTATCATAGCTATTGGTTTTAATTTTATTTTATGAATTTAATTGTAGTATAGAGTAAACCATATAATTTTTATATCATATTTTGATTCAAATTCATAGAAGAAATTATATAATTATGAAACACAGTATGGTATTGATATAGTTTTATTTTCTTTAATTGTTATGAGATAATCATACACTTATCTTTATAGGTTGAAAATGAATTTGGAGTCAGAACGTCAGCCCAAAAATGGATACTTGGTAGGAACATTGCCAATGACAACGATGTTACATTATCCCATCATGATGTTATGCCAGGATCACATGTATTTTTATACCTGATGGACCCAGTAATGGAGAAAAATGACCAACTGAAAACATTGCGAAATAGAAACACATTTAGGGTTAACGAAGAGGAAAATTTATATCGGAAGAAGCAATATGAGCCAAAACCAAATGGTACAAAATATCCCAGAAATCATAACAATAATAAAGATTTTGAAAAATGTTATGTTGATAATCAATTGTGTAGTTTAGAATACGATAGAAAATCTTTTAGCAGGCTTGATTCTTGTGAAGTCAATCAGCCTAGAGAACTTAAATTCGGTAAATCTAAGACCCAGTTAGAAAGAATTCATTATATGTCAAGCACAGGAGAAAGCGAACCTACTAAACAATTGAATGTTACTGATACAACAAAAGACAGACAAAGTCTAAAAACAAACTATAGTATCAAAAAACAAGCAAATTTTCAGAAAATCTTGTCTCCATTATTGCAGAAAAAAGGAATATTGGAAACTAAAGTCTATAAACACATGACAGAAACAAAAGATAATCTGAAACAGATATTTTTACACAAAGAAGCTTCGGAAATCAAACAGGAAGAAAAGTTTGAAAGAAATAGCAAGTTGCTTTCATTAAATATGGATTACAGAAAAAGTGTACTTTCAGAAAATCTAAGAAGTCCAAGTATGTGTCCATCTAGTTCTAACGCAAAGGATTGCATTCTGAATAATATAGATAATGGAACAAAAACGTTAAGCTTTCCTTCTGTATACCAAAGGCATCAAACAACAGAATCAGGTAACACGATAGAGAACAATAACTGCTTTTCAACTAATATGCTTAGTGATCTTTCAAGAGATTACGCAAGCCTTTATAGTACTAAAACTCCTATATATTCAAAAACTATACCACCACACTGTGGGTTTTTGGAAGAAACTGAAGAAATCACAGAACAGGAAAATGGTATACAACAGGAAGTAAAAAGCATTCCGAATCTTAACTCTAAAGCATTTCAATCCAATTCCTTTGTTGATAAATCACTTGAATGCCCATCAGCTAGTAGTGATGGACAAAACACAAACATTGAAAATATTTCTAGTAATAAGAGAGAATATGATCAGAAGATCCCTGATGACCCGCAAGGATTATCAACAATTCACACCAAATATGGCTTAAAAGGTAACTGTAGATTCTCTGAAATTAATGTTCTTCCTCTATTTTACAGTAAAAAATTCTATTTCAGTTGTATATGTTTAATTTTTCAAGTTTACGAACCTACTAGGAGATTTATCTGGAGTTGCTGAGGTCTTTAAATCAATAAAGGTGTTTTGGATATTAAATGATAAATCTATTATTCAAATAACATATTTATAATCGCAAATTCTGCAAAATAGTTTTTTTATTTCTGATTTCTAAAAAAAGAGAAATAGTTTGTTTGTTTCTGTATAATTTTTCGAAAAATAGTTTGAAATGGGAATTTAATGAATGTATTTTTTGGTCAATAAGGATGTAGTGTATTTCTTTGTTTTATTTATCCTTGCTCATTTGTTCTCTACGTTAATCTACTACAGAAAGAAAGGCTTTTAATCGTTTTCTGTACGAGTCTAGTTTTCAAACTTTAAGCATTGATTTATCTGTGCGAAAAAAGAAATCTCCAACGTTTATCATTTTTATCTCGATTTATAAGGTTTCTTCAGAAGCAATCCTTTTCAAGATTTACCAATTTTTTTTGCCCCATCTTGGTTCAGTCTTTGTCAGCAATTGCTCACTTATGTCAAATGTCTCAGTGTATGAGAACATGATTGAAGATAAAACAACTTGTTCAAAATGAATCTTAATTTTTTACACACTGTATCTATGTGTTTCATCTATTTTAAATTTTGTTCAACATAAATGCCTAGATATTTAAAACATTCGACCTGTTCAATTGTTTTACATATACATCCATTTACCAAAGTACAATCAGAATTATGATATTTTATGGCAGTCTTTTACTTATATCATTAAGCCAAAATAGATAAAATTAGTTTATCTACATTTATTTCCAATTTATTTCTTCTAAAACCAGTCTCTTATGCTTTTGAAATCATTGTTAATCTTAAATAATATCTCTTTATTGGTTTCAGTCGAGTACATTATTGCTGTGATTTTGGCAAACAAATTTAAATTGCAAAAATCATTAATATTTATTAAACACAATACTGGCCCAAGACTGGGAGGGGAAAAATTCGGGGGGTTATTGCAAGTCTTAACATGATGATTGCATCATAGTCTATGATGTCACCTTTCGTGGGTTTGTGAACCCCTTTATAGAGAGCTTTCGTATATCGTGGGTTTGGGTAAAGTTTGCATTCTTGCATCACATGTTGTCGCCCAAAGTTTTGTTGGACTCGGTAAATTATTGATAATTATGACATCACATCTGGTAGGGGAGGTGAAACCTCTGGGGTTTTCAAGTCTGTACAAGATCATAGTCTATGACGTAATGTGACCCTGATTGCGCCATTTTTCAAGGACTTACTTTCATTTTTGGAAAGGGGAGGGAAAAGGGGGAAAGGGAAATGAGTAGGAAAAAGAGGGTGATGGCATTATTTGTGAAACTTTCTATGACGTCACATCTGCGAATTTCGCCGTTTTCGCTTGACTTTTTGATGACGTCACTTCCAGTGGATATGGTGAATCCTCAAAGTCCGGGGACTTTTCATGCCCTCGGGCGGTACATTGAGGGGCTCCATTACTGTGCTATGGAGCCTATTAAAGACAGGGAATGATTTTACATTTTCACAAGGATGCAGCTTGGGGACGACACAAAAAACTTGCCAATTTATCACAAGTATATAGGGATCATATGGCACTGTTACAGATGGATCCGCAAATTCAGAAAAGGATGGCAGAGCTTCAAAGGCGTCCTTCGTGCAAGAAGATCTAAGGTGGCCGTGAATGCAAACTGACAGAGTAGCAGAAAAGTGCTAGAGTCGACTCTTGTATGGTCTGTGTAGACCTGAAAAAATAACTCTAAATGTCCAATACCACACCAACATTGTTTTGCCCAAAATTGTTGAGGAGATAAAAAGAGGAGCCTTTAACAACAGGTGTACGAAGAGTTCTCCTTCATCATGACAATGCTAGTGCTCACAAAACCCTGCAAATTATGGCCTATCTGGAGAAGGAGGAAATCAAACTGCCCATCCTGCATATTCAACCGATCTTGCACCTTGCGATTTTTGGTTGTATCCAAAAATTAAAAAGGAATTTGCTGGGAAGTATTTTTCAAAAGTGCATGACCTTGTAAAATGCATTCATTCAGAGTTGCGAAGTATTCCCCAACAGCAGTACCATCAAGCTTTTCATTGGCGTATGCGTCTGCAACTTTGCATAGATGCTGGAGGGGAATACTCTGAAGGACAATAAAAGTTTTGTTGAGGTAAGTACAATGGTTTTTTTCCTGCAGATGTATCTCAAGAACGTTTTGAACGCTCCTTGTAAAGCCATTATTGGTATTAAAATACAGTACAATTTCGCCTTTAAATGCAGAATCTATAATTTCACATGTGAAATCTTTTCAAGATAATTGCTAATGCCATAATTGAAGAGTTTTACCTCTGAGTCAGGGATGTACCAGGAGGGGACCAGGTGGCTCTCATGGAGCAAACAGCACCCACGCTCCGAATATCCGGTTGTCTTATACGAAATCTCAAATTTGTCTCAAAATCTCAAAACAGTTGTCATTGTATAATTTTATTTTAGTCCCCTAGTATATGTCCCATACTAATTAAAAATAACCATAAATTTTATTCCATGTTGAATATCGTTATAACCTTTCCTGTCCAGTGTAAGGACCCCTAAAAAACTAAATCCTGGCTACATGTCTACTCCAAGCAGCACTTTTGCACACACGATGTGCTAAGGATCCAGGTCACAAGGATCTTTATGGGCTCTGAGTTAAGAAGAGGAAGAGGTTTTAGTTTAAATTCAATATTCTAAATATAATGTATTGAACTGTTACGCAAAAGCCTCATTATGCCATTAAAATTTATAAATTTGTATTATCAGTAAATAGTGACAGAGCCAAAAGTATTGTGGCTTGAATTCAAAAATCAGAGTTAATGATAGAATTATAGGTATTTAATGTTTTACCATTTTCACCCACTCTTTTTCATAGTTCGTTTTGGATAACACACTTGTGATTTTTTATGCTTAAACACACAGATTATACCCATTTCTTACCCCGCAGACAGCTTGATATTCTGTAGGGGGCACACACCCCTCCCATCCCTCGAGAAATTGCTAGTGTGGGAAATGGAGGCCAATAACGATTAAACAATGCATGTTGCCAGAATTTTTCAAGTTTTTTTGTATTTTAAACCTTTAAAACGAAAGGGAAAAAAATGCTGCAATGGAAATCCAGTCTCTTGCTCCCCCCCCCCCCACTTATATTCCTAGATCCGGGCCTGTTCAAGATTAATATAGTAGGCATTCTTGTTCCTTATGTTCGCCAGATGAGAGTGAATAAAAATTGATTTACCACTATAATAGGATGCGGGGTCCTTGTGCCCTGGGGCGGGGGTGGCTCAGTCGGTAGCGCGCCAGGCTCGTAATCTGTAGTTCCCAGGTTCGAGTCCCAGCTGGGTCAGCGTTCAGATTTATCTCCGCAAAATTCCCCGCCCTGCCCACGGTCAGTAGGGGACACCGATGGGCTTGGAAAGACCGCCGACCGTCGGATGGGACGTTAAGCCGTGGCCCCGTGTGCGGGAGAGCCATACCCAGTGCACGTTAAAGAACACGCTGGATGGCCTTGACGGGAGGCTACCATCTGTCTCCCAACAGCTGTTCCAGTGGGTCCCCTCCCCCAACCTTCTCTGAGCTTTCGGGGTCCATGTGACCTGGCCATTTAGCCCATGGTGTGCAAAAAAGTGCAGCTCAGAGGTAAAACAACCCAACCCTTGTGCCCTACTAAGCATTTTCATTTCAATCTTACTAGTTCAATACCTTTTGAAAATTAAATGACGAACATTAATTAATTGATGCAATTTCCCACTTTGAACGTGGCAGAATTTCTTCTCTGAACTATTTTAAACTTTCTTGCCACTTCGATGTTTCGATCCTTTATTTCTCAATTCGTATTTCGAATTAGCATCATAGTTTAAACTAAACTGCTCAAAGTGGAAATCGCAACATCGCGAAGGAAGTGATTGATATACGCCCGAAATTGACAAGACGAAAGCTATGAGGGTGGATGTACATTTGATCGAAAATGGAAAGTGAGAACGCAAGTGTGTTTATTTTCCAGATTCATCAGTACATAGGCCCACCTCAGGTACTTATGTAGACGAGTGTAGACGTCTCAACATTCCATCAATCAGATGGCTATTGGTGTCCTGAAGTATGGCGTTCCAAACAGCATCCAGTTGGTCTGCAACCAGATTCCAGTCAACTGCACCAGATTCGCCGCCAGAGGGAGCTGGCAAAGGAATGCAGAATTAACGTTAGCAATTTTGAAACATTCAAACGTTAATTTCTACAAAATAATTTTCCCCAGTTGACAAAACACCTTTTGAAACTATTGGGCAATTTCTATTGAAAAGGGAAAAGGGAAATTATTTTCTGTTATAGATATTGAAAAGGGAAATTACTTTCTGTTATAGAAAACATTTTGAAGAATTGTGCATATTCTTTGATATTACATTCGTTTCTAAACTACAATATTAAAATTCTACCAGTAACAGAATTGCAATGAAAATATATATAATAACCCTTTAAATGTAATGAGTACTATTGTGAAATGTGAGTCATAAAAACATGACGTTTGCAAAAGAAAGCTTCTTTCACTAACTGCAAGAATATCATCTCGCATAATACGATTTTCTCATTTTGAAAGAAAAGGAATGCTTTTAATTTTACACACAAGTGAAATCTTTACCTTCCATTGTACTCAAGTTACTATAAGACATTTCCAAACCTTATAGCTACATATCTCGGAGCATTGGTTTTCAGTGTTCCAAGGACCCCAAGATTCTGTACAAGGTTAAAGGGTTTTGAACAATTTTTCATATAATATGAAAATTATACCAAAAGTTGAAAGTAGAAATAAGGAAGTCTTAAACTTTGTGCAAAAGAAAATGAAATGAAGTCATTTCATTTTCTTTTGTTATGTATATAAACATGTTAGCAAAGTTTAGCACATGATATGTTGAGATTTAAAGAATTTTACAAATTTTGAATTCCCTAACTAAGAGGAAGTTGTAAAAAATACGTTTTAAAGAAACACTTCCGTATCTGATAGAGTTAATGACATGGAGCAAACAGCTCTCATAACATATAAAGGTAGCTCTTGCAGGTTGCTAGCTACTGTTATAATGGAGTATTTCAATTACCATATTTACTAATTATATGGTAATTGAGTATATAGTTTTTATGATGAACTCCTTGATTTAACATTAAAATGCTTAAGTACTTGAAAGAAGCTTTTTGTTCCAAACCTCAGACATTTATTATATTAATTTTTCAGTTTTTAATTCATATATTTCTTTGGTTAAATTAAGGTAGTTTTTCAATTTGAAAAATAACTCTTTCTACTATTATAGGTGGTTGTTGTACTATTGAGAACACGGATTCAGATCGTATAGATGACTCTGTAGAAATACAAAGGGAATGTGAAAGTAAAGTAAGTAGCACAAAGAACTTACAGTGATTTATATATCTATTTATGATGAATACTTTTGGCAGATTTTCTTAACTGCACTTATTCCACGTGGTGGCAAGTGTAAGATTTATTAATATATGGTGAGAGACAGGGGTAGTCCTAGGAACCACATTGTTTTTTGTGGGGACAACACTCAAAAACTGAACTCATTGAAATTGGGCATCGGTTCTCTCCTTCTCTTAAATTTGGGTGGTGCGATTGTCCTTCCCCACCCCCTCCTCTCCTTTAGACTGCCCCTAGAGAGAGAAAGTTTTTGCATAAAAATGAAACTAAAATATCATTTAAAAGATCTTTGTATCCAGAGTTTGTAGAAATGATTAGTTTCATAAAACATAATAATTATGACTAACATTTTAAATATTTGCCATTTGAAAAACATTCTTTAAAATATGATGATTGAACTATAATTTGTTGCAAGAATCGCATCATACTTTTTGAGTACACCTCTGGCCAAAAATTTAGAAACCTTTCCTCAATCATATAGAACTTTCAATGTGACTTTAGGATAACCTTAATTCGACGCGGAATGATTCAAAGAATGTTTGGAGCATTTGTGGTGTGATGTGAGGCCATTCCTATTATTTGTTAGAGGATGAAGGCCGTGGAGTGTGTGCCCATTTTTCTAGTTCCACTACATCCCTCAAAACTTTCATTGGGAGGTAGATAGGTGACATATGGTGGCAAGGGAAGAAAGCTGAATCTCCATCATATTCCTCAAACCACTCACGGAAGTAAAATAAATGCAGATTTCGCATGATTTATTGTTGCCTTATTGTCGTGAAAGTTTCTTCCTCCATCAAGGAAGGAACGAGGTATAACAGGATGTAAGTGATCAGATAGGTTACGTAAATAAGCTGCAATGTTTAGTTGATCCTTCAAACATATTAGTGAATTCACTGCGTGTCGTGTGAATATTCACCACACCAAGATTCCTTTTCATTGTACAATGGATGTGGTACCTAAAGCAGTCATCAGCTCATTCAACTTTCACCACACTTGCACCGTCATTTTCACAAAGAGAGCGTATATCGGGAATCATCTCACCACATAACCTTTTACAAGTCTTCTCCAGTCCACTCACCTTCTCCCAATACCACTGAAGATTTGCTTTCCGTTTTTTGACCAACACTAATCGCAAATATCTGAGTTTTCTTCTCATTTTTCGAGTTGATGTAAGTTGGTTGATCTAGACCAATGTTGAAAGTACTGATCGTTTGGTGCAGAGGTTATGCCGATTTTACCTCACGTGCATCTGTAAATGCTCTATATCCCATGATTTGTAGTATCGTATGTCTACCACAAATACTCCTGCCAATCGCCTAGTTTCTGTTCACACTTTATATGCATTTTAGAGATGGTAGCGTTGATTTTCCTATGATTTCCACAGTTTTAGCAATGATTCCACAAGGCTTTTGAGCAATATCGTTAACCCTTTTTGGGAAGTAAGTTTCATCATATGCCTTTCCCACCTCGTAGTTAACTGTTGGTCGGTGGCTGTGCTGCTTCTGTTTAAGTCAGTTCAGTGATTAAGTGACCATTACATATGAATTACTCCTTTGCATATCTGTCATGGCATCACATTTTGATAAGGCGAATGACTTCTAATTCTTTGATTTCTGCAGCAGCATAGTAAAATGATAGAACTTATTTTCGATAAATGTGTTTGTAGGAAAAGGCTCATAATAGTTTTCTTACCTATTTTGCGAAATCCTCGCCTTTCATATTACACTGATTTAAGCTTCTATAGTTAATTTGACATTCATTATTTCTCTCTCTATACTGCGCCCTTTTACATCAAGCAAAAGAACAAAAAAATGCTAGTGATTTATCTACATTTTTTATGAATGAAATATTTTTTTTTAGATTTTTTAACTTTTCTCATTCCATATGGGAAAATATAGATATTACTCTATTAATGCTCAGTGAGAAATTGTAAAAAAGAAACTTGGGAACAGCAAGGCTCTCTTTTACACAAGTTACACGAATTTTTGCAAATTCGTGTAAACAATTTAGATGCGTTTACAGGTACATAAGCCCATCTAACAGTGCTTGCAAGAGACCTTAGGCAATCAACGATTGAGTATTGTTTTCTTTTTTGCTGGTGTGGAAATGGTTCAGCTCACAAGGGATTCCGTCTTCATGAGCCACCATTCTTCATTCAAACTCATACCTCTCACTACCACCATAGAGGCAATTGCCATTCGCCTATTAGTATAATTAATTGTCTTTCGCTTGAAAATGCCATCTTCGTAGCCGACCTTCAAAATCTGGTCTTGCAGCTTTTATTCTCATGGATGGCTTCAACGGACACGTTCCTTCTTCGTGCAATATAACAAGTCTATGATTAATACGATAGGTGCATTGTTCACAAAATTCGTGTAAGGTGAAATTGTATTATTGGGCAAGTTATCATAAGAAATAACCTAAATTTAAGCAGGAGGATTCATTTGGGAATCCTGACCTGATTGATATATTTCTATTTTTATCCCTTAATTATGACTGTACTTTGGTTAACGTTTTCTGTCTTTTATTTGTTTATGTACATTTCATGCTCCTTTTGTTCTGGTAGCCCGCCATTTATCTGCAGCCTCCATTTTTTGCGCCATTTTCGAAATGGTCTGTTCGACGTGCACCCCTCCCTTCATATTTGGTTCGTTATCTTCACTAACCTGCGCCTCTGAGGAAAGTGTCAAGCCATGCAATTGTTTCCCAGGAAGCTCCGTGGCATCCACCCTCCCTGTTTCAGTCCCATCTGCATATGCCACTGCTACTTTTCGCGTACCCAGCAATGCGCTCCCAACCAGCTGGAAGGCTTAAAAAAAAAGAGCCGAGATGCGAGAGAGAGAGCACTGGACCTCTAGCTACTTTGTCTTCAGTTGCCGTTGAAGTAAGGTGGCATCGTTTTTGTCTGAGTTGCCTTTGAAGAAGGCGGTATTGACTTTTATTCGTAATCGTCATCAGCAGAGGTCGATCTGCAAGATCTTGTGTTTCTAGTGTTAAGTCGTTTTGTGTCACAAATGAGGCGAGAACAGAATGGCCTTGAGTAATCGGGAACAACACTGTTGAGCTGCTGAAGTAATCCAGAAGATCCGAGTAGCCCGGGATGGAGAATAGCTCAGAGCCACTCCTACTTTCTTTTGTCCTTCCTCCTCCCCGTCTCCTCCTTCCAGAAAAGCCTCGTTATGCTGGGTTAGGTTTTCTGTTCATGAATGTCAGTACCTTGAAATCAGGCGAAAGTAAGCTAAGATGGTTAAGGTTGTGTACAAGAAAAGAAAATTAAAAAGTGTGGTTTTATACTAGGAAAGCTGAATTAGGTGCCAGGTTATTCTTATTTCATGCAATACTTTTTCGGCTTTCTTTCTTATCACCTTAGCTGAGAGCTAAATAGACAGAGCGACATATAAAGCCTCTAGAAAAGAATACGAATAAATTATACTATACGATCAGGATAAAAGACGTAGTCTTTGAAACACAATGCAACACCCGTGTTTATTTGTCCCCTATTGTTCCCTCCTGTCTGTCATACTTGAGAAGGGGTCTAGAACAAATTTCTGCCATGTGCCAGGATTTGTTTTGCTGGGTCGTTACAGCCAGAAAAAAAAAGAGTGTACTGTGGTAAAATTGGCTTCACAAATTAGTATTGAAAATGAGTATTATAGTGAAAAAAAATTGTAGCCTAGCTAGAAGTGTATCATTTGAGCAAGGAATTATTATGTTTAACCATTTTAGCTAGGACTGTGTTGCATGCAAGTAGTAGAGTAAATGAGAGTTTTGGAACAATGTTAAAGTATAGGGAATCCCATTTTAACCTATGGGATACTTTTGGGGAGATGAGCGTGGACGTGGTTTTTGGGCGAGATGTTTTGTGTGAAAGACAGGATATGAGGGGTTTTGTTGGGAAAATGTTGCAGTTATTAAAATTTCATTGAATTATTGCGTATATTATTTGCATCGTTACTGTTGGGGTGTAAAATCCGGTAAAATAGGAGAAATTGAGAAAAGCTAGAGAGTTTTGGAAATTAATTTAAAAAATATGACAGTTCAAAATCAACAGGTAAAATGAGGTTTTCGAGGCGGTTGTGGAAGAAAAATATGATGGAAAGATAGATTTTGGAGTGTTATCTGTGAACGTCCCATGGCCGAGTGGTTAGCGCACTTGGCTACTGATCTAAGGGACCTGTGTTCGAGCCCCGGCGTATGGCATGGATGTATGTGTCGTTTTTCTGCTGAGGTCCTGCCATCCTCACAGACCTTCTACTATAGCATATAAACTGATAGGCTCCTGTCAGACCTCTGTGGCAAGCAGCTGCTTAAGGGGGTATTTATTTTATATTTATTTTTATCTGTGAATGTATGGATTTCGTTCTTTCAGTAAGGATGATTAGATATGAGAACGCCTCCGTTGTCGGTCAAGAGGGTCCATCTCGTTTTTTTCCATCCACAGGGTCCATTGCAGCATCGATGTAGGCTGTTGTTTCAGTCACAGTGTCCATTGCAGAGGGATCACCGACTTCAGGCATGAGGTCTGCAGGAAATATTATTGATAAGTCTGCTGATAATATCTTCGTGGGGAAGGTTTCCGAGACAATATAGCGACTGCTCCAAACTTGTTTTGCATTGCCGTGACACTGGTGCTGACTGAAGTTCTGTTAGTCACCTCTTTATATTAATTAATAAAGACAAAAAATCACTCAGGCGTTGAGGGAAAAAAAACTGAATTCATATGGGAAGTTTCTAAACTCTTCATATTTTCTTTCTCTCCCCCGTTTCTCTCTTGTTGTATCTAGTCCCTTTTCTAGTCTCTTCATATACATTTATTTCATGCGCATTTATGGATCATTGCCACTGTGAAAGCGATGCTTTGCTTATGATAACGATGCTTCCTGTTCAAATCTGCAATATGACGTAATGAATGTATTCTGAGAGACTTCTTGTTGACGCTGACGGAAATGCAATCTTCTTTGGCTCTGAACAATGGCTGGTTCACTCGGTTCAAAAAAGGAGATAAAGATATGAAGTAATATTGCGAAGGGGATAAAGGAGATAAAGATATGAAGCTCCATTCGTTATTACTCAATTGTGGGTTATTTCCATCATAAGCGCGATGCTTCCTTAGTATTCGTCCGAATCAATTTCTTCAAAACTTGATTTATTTTACCAGTGCCCGAAATAACACCAGGATCCGACCTCTTCCGGTGTAGCGGCGTATATCTGCAATAAGAAACTCGGTTGGCTTAACATTCATGATTTCTAAAAGAAAAAAAGTATTGTTGGATAAAGTGTTAGGGAACTTTTGTTTTTGGTAGAAAGTCTATTATTAGTGTTAAGTCGATTATTGATTTTGCTATTTCCATAATTGCTATTTCTATAGTGGCAGAGTTATTTTATGGATAGAACTGGACTTCAAATATTTATGGTTTCTAAAAAACAACAGTATTGTTGAATAATATTTTATGTTCTTTTTTGTCAATGATATCGTTTTTTAGTAAAATATCCAAAATTTCAACAATATCGTTTACAACTTCTGTACTGGTATTTCCACCTCGTTTACTGGCAATCAAAACTTATAATTTTTCACAAATATCGTCGAAATTCTAGTATAATCCGAACGCGATTGTTGACTTTCTATTACTGTTAGTATCATTTTAATCATTTCTAAATATTTTCTAAGTGCGTCAATGTGATTTTCGATAATTTGATATTTCTCAGTAATTCTACCAGAATGTTTCGTTTCTGATCGTTTTTTTTTTTCGAATTGGCCCCTAGTTTCTGAAGGTGGCCGATTGTTTGATAAATCATTTCTTTCATGTCAGGAATGGGATTTCACTCGGAAGTTTTAATTTATATTGGTTTAATATTTCATCTCGCAAGTTGGAATCTGGATTATACATGAACGATTTTTCGAGCATTTCGGTTTGCTCTTCAGGTTCTAAAGTTTTTATGGCTTCTTGTATGTTTTCCATGGTTTTCTCACGGACTGTTTCCAAATTTTTGAACTTTTCACCACCGGTTTGTGAAATTCTTCTAGCGTTTCCTTAACTTGCTCTTCTTTCAAAATATTGCCTTCAATTTTTGATTTTGTGATGGCTCTCGATTATAATATTTCGTCTATAATATTATGTAGTTGTTTAATATCTTTCATCTTTATTCATATGAAAATAAAAACATATACCAAGTGATGAAAGAGTACCCCGAGGTCTTCTTTCTTTTGGAACTGGATAGTGTCTAGCAAGTGAAACATTAATTTGCTGCCCCTGTCAAATTTCTTGTTTACTGGAATAACAGAAAAAAAAATTGCTGAAGTTGTGGTCTTATTACTTCAATGAATTTTTGATTGTCCAAGTTGATATTAGAATTTATACTAAAAAAGGGATTTGTTGTGCAGCAGATCACTTTGCTTATATATCCATTAGAAACGCATATATGGTAATTATCTTTAAAAATAGGTAGCGTTAGTTGGTCGAATTTTGTGTTTATCTGTATACTTGGATGAAACTGCACTTCTTTCACTTCTTTATCGCCGTAGGAAATGCAAATTAGAGTACTTTTATCAACGTATGATTTTATGGCAGCAGCATCATCATCATCATCCTCAAGCAGCCATGGGCTACGGAGGTCCAACCAGACTGCGCAGTTTAATTCTCCAAGCATATCTGTCCTTAGCTACATCTGCTGCATCCGGCCACTTTACAGCAATTCTAAGAAGGTCCTGTTTGACATTGTCAGCCCACCGCATCCTAGGTCTCCCCCTCCTTCTGAGGCCTCTAGGCACACTGTTCATAACCCTATTCGCCAATCTATAATTATCCATACGGGCAACATGGCCAAACCAGCGGAGTCTCTCTCTGCAGAATATGCTGCTTAAAGGAGGTTGCAGACTCCTTTGCCTAACCTCATCATTAGTTACAAAGTTAAACCACCTAATACCCAAGATTATGTTATAATAATAAACTAATACCCGAATACCCAAGATATTATTAAACTCACTAATACCCGTAAGCATCTAGAATCAAAAGCATCTAGTTTCCTGTTATCTTGTTTACACAGCGTCCAAGTTTCACTACCATAACTAACCCTAGAAAGAACCAAACTATTATACAGTCTAATTTTAGTCTTTAGGTGTATACGCCTATTTCTCCACAATCTCCATAGATTCTTAAAAGTCCGGCAGCAATACCTATTCGTCTGTTAATCTCATGCCGCACATCACCAGTATCTGTTACGTAGCTCCCAAGATAATTAAACTGTGACACCTGCTCAAGACTGCAACCATTCAGATTAACTGAATCACAACCTGCCTGACCAATTTTCATCACTTTAGTTTTTTCTCTGTTTATAACCAAACCTACTCTACTACCAGTCTCATCAACAGCTCGAATGAAAGAATTCATCTCATCAACATCATTTGCCAAAAGGGCTAAATCATCAGCATAATCTAAATCAGAAATTTTCGTATCTCCAGCCCATTTAAGGCCAAAATCTTTCCCTTGAAGTGAATTTCGCATAACATAATCAACAACCAAACTAAACAGAAAAGGAGACAAAATGCACCCTTGTCGAACACCAGAAGTAATCCTAAACCTATTGCTACAAGACTTACCAACTCTCACACATGACTCAGTGTTATTATAGAGAGCTTTCATTATGTTAACTAACTTGTCTGGTATACCATATGATTTCACCATCAACCACAAATTATGACGATCAACAGAGTCGAATGCCTTTTTGAAATCAACAAAGCTAGCAACCAAAGGTTTCTGAAACTCTAAACTTTTCTCAAGAATCTGCCTAAGTGAAAATATCTGATCCACACATCCCCTACCACTTCTGGAATCCACATTGCTCATCACGCAATTGCCTGTCAACCAGATTTTTAATTCTATTAAGCACAATCATGGAAAGAACTTTACCTGGAACAGAGAATAGGCTGATACCCCTATAGTTATCACAAGAACTGCGATCACCTTTTTTGAAAATAGGGATAATAATAGCTCTGGTAAAATCTTTAGCAACCATGCCTTTATCATAAATGTTATTCAAAATTTCAGTCATCCAAGTGGTAACTGAAACATTCCCAGCTCTAAGCATTTCCGTAGTAATTTCATCCACTCCTGGGGCTTTATGAAGTTTAAGTTTAGAAATAGCCAAACTAACTTCAGATTGTGTTATAGGGCCAACATTAAAGCCAACAATGCATCTATAATCATTGCAAACAATGGGAGTAGAATTAACCACATTGTTTAGAACATCACTGAAATGCTCAGCCCACTTAGCCATGACAGAATCCTCACCTTCTATAACCTTACCTTGTTTATCTTTCAATCCCTGTATACCTGTTCGTTTTCTATCACACAAAACATTAACTATCTGGTACAGCTCTCTGCTGTTGTGCTGTCTAACTGCTTCCTCAGCTTTGTCAGCCAGGCCATCAAGCCAAAGATTCTTATCAGTAGCTAACTGATCCTTTACACGTTTATTAAATTCTTTGTAATGCTTTCTATTAGGACTAGTAGGGTACTGATTAAGGACATTCCTGCAGTTCCTTCTTTCTGAAATAAGCTCAAGTGCTTTATCACTTAAATAATTCTGTCTCCTCTGCTCCTTTTACCCTAAAAGAGCACTGTTAGTTTCCAAAAAAGCCTGTTTAAAATGGCCCCATTCTTCCTCAACTTCAGTATTAAGCAAACCATGACTGTCATAATGACTAAGTAACCTATCATGGTAAGCTTTAGCTATAACTGAGTCTTTCAGAGCTTCAGTATTAAAAGTAAAATTTTAACCCTAGCACAACACTTTTTAAGTTTAAGTTGCACGACACTTTTAACAAGGTAATGGTCACATCCAATTTCAGCTCCCCTATATGCCCTGGTATTTCTAACAGAACTAGCCCATTTGCTGTTAATTAATATATAACCAATCATATTCCTATGCAGCCCATCAGGTGAAACCCACGTGTATTTATGTATGTCGCGGTGTTTGTAATAAGTGTTAGTTATTCTGAATCCATTGAGTTTACTTACCTATAGGAGACGTTGCCCATTGCTATTGCAGCTACCAATACCAAAAGGGCCTATTACTCCTCCCCAAAGGTCAGAGTCGGTACCAACTTTGGCATTGAAGTCACCAAGAACAAGGGTAATATCTCCGTTCTTGACAGAATTCAAAATATCCTGAAGTTGTCCGTAAAACCTATTCTTCTCATCCCCATCAGAATCCTCAGTGGGGGCATAACAGCAGATAACATTCAAGTGTTTAATGCTTGTCTTAAATTTTGCTGTAAGAACCCTTTCATTAATGCACTCATATCCTAGAAGAGCATCACTAGCATGTCTGCTGAGCAGCAGACCCACGCCTTGGTGATCCTTTCCATCCTTACTCCCTGTAAAGAGAAATTTAAAGTTATTTTTAAGTATCTCACCTTTACCTGTCCATCTGGTCTCTTGCAAGCCTAGAATATCTAGATTATAGCGCTGGAATTCCTGCATGAGGACATCAAGAGAATAATCTTTATGTAATGTCCTCACGTTCCACGTTCCTGCAGAGAGAAAATGATTAGTAGGATTTTTAAAGAAATTAGGTTTATTGAGATTGGTAGGGCCAACAATATCAAACAGCCCCCTGATCGCAGGCATGTGGCAAAGACCTGTTCGTCCTCCGCTAAAGGCTGAAGTCACTGATGCTGGTAGGAACTTCAGGCACCACCTTTTCAAGTGGACTTTTTCAAGAGCCATATGGCCTGCCTGAGACACATTACTCCAGTTTAGGCTTGACGATGCCCAACTAGCTAAGTAAGGTTCAGGTACCTGCGATGGCCTCTGATTAGGATTATCCACCAGCTGATATAAGGTATCCCATGCCTCTGTTCACTTAGAGCTGGCAACCCAGAAACAAACAGAAAGCACAGCGGCAGATTCTCCCTCAACAGAGGCCCACCAGTGCAGCAAGTCCAGGATCCATAATCAAGCTCAAATCCATAAACAAGTCCAGTCTAGTAGGTATAAATGGTCAGCACCAGGATCCTGTGAAGTTGACCACTCCTCAGCAGGGTCGAAAAAAAAGAAAAAAGTGTCCATAGATGACCAGATCAGTAGGCCATACTGAACTGGCAGCCCTCTCCTTCCGTTCCCTTCCAAAAGAGAATATCTCTTTTGAAAGGTACTAACGGCCTGCACCACGAGAAGGCGGGGTCGGACATTAGGTGCTAGACCTGGCCGGTTCTGTGCATCATCACTAGGGATTGGTACACAGCTCTCCTTCCAGTTTACGCCTAGCTACCATTTACAGGCTCATGAATTTACAGCTCATCAGTCTCATGAATTGAAATGCCAACATTCGTAATTCGTTGTCCTGTTGCATCGCCATTGAATCTGCTTTCATTTGGTACGAAAAGTCCATCTTCGTTTCGAAATAAGGCATTTGTTGGGTTAGGATCTAACTTTGTCAAGTCGTCGACGTAATTTTTTGTTCTCGCATTTTTGTCGTGCCTCGGTTCCCCGAGGTTTCCTATTCTCTTATTGTTCGCATTAAAGACATCCTCGCCAGTTAATGCGACTTTTTCCAAATAACCCTTAGTTACAGCAGCAGAATCAGACTCGGGATCAGCAATATCAAGGATTTGTTTTTTTCTGCATTGAAACTATGCCCGTCGAATGCTATGCTTCGCGGAACGTAAAGCCCATCTTTATTTTTTTTTTGATTTGCGACATATAGGACAGAGAAGAATCCTGGAAGCTACTCCTAGCTTAATACAGGCCTTCTCATACAAGGACATGCCCTACTAAGACCGAAGTCACTGCTGACCACTGCCTTAGAGCTAACACAACACACAAAGTTAGCCTTGCTGGAACAGTCGCTAGCTGCCTAACCACTATTTCTCACCAATGTATTCATTGGACTATTTTGAACAGTGGTCAAGTTCATAGTGACATTTGAAGAATCGGTCGATTCTGCAAGATTTTTAATGCGTTTATTGCTTGCATCGTAATTGTCATCTTCATTGCAAAGTGCTCTTTTTTTCCAAATATCGTTTTCAACTCCAGATTCTGCTCCGGTTCAGTAACATTGATTATTTGTTTGTCTCGCGCATCGTAGCGATTGTTCCGAAAAATTAAAGAAGCATTATTAACTTATTGAATGGTAGCGGCATCTCCATTTTCTATAGGTCTGCTTATATTTGATATTCTTTTAGTATTTGCATCATAATTTCCTGTGCAATTCAGTGTTATAGATTCTTGTTGTAGATACTGTTTTGTCACAGAATCCGAACTCTCTTCTGGATTGGCTACATTTCTCAATTTTTTATTACTCATGTCGTAGTCCCCATCGTGTGTCAATTTAAAACCGACACCTGGAATTCCTGCTGGTCCTCTTTCGGAACCGGACTCTGAGCTAATGACGCAAAACTTTGTCAAGCAATTCATCTTTATTTTCCAAAGTTATTCCTGTATTTGAGAGGCATGTGCTTCGTTATTTTATCGATTAATAAGAAATCGTGTGGTTTTGAAACAGCATATGCATAAAACTGCAAAAAAATATCTTTCCTGATTGCTGTTGCATGATCCATTTGTATCTGCAACATTTCTCTCTTGTTCAGCATATTAAAGAATATAAAATAATTACACTGTAGTCGAATGTCTTTTGGAGTCGAAAAATAATTCTGTGTCAGGTAAATTAATGATATGCTCTTTTTCCTTCCTCTGAAGAAAATGAGACTCGATGAGTTTTTGATCTCTTTCAGTTACGAAATCGTCGAAAACAATTACATTTTGCATTTCGGGATCCAGTTCGTTGACCTTGACGATATCTTCTTTACTGGAAGAGAAAGTTGCAACTGGAATTTTTTCGCCAAACGTTTTCTCCAGAATTTCGTGCAAATCGTTGAATATTTCTTGCATAAACTGATATTTCGTCTCGTTTAAATCTTTGGCATATAAAAAGATTTTATTATAGTAGAGCTGGTTAAATATTAAGTTCAACAAAGATTTGTCTTCCTTGAACCCGATGGACCACAGATTAAAAGTTTAAATGGCCAGAGTGGTGATAATACGTTTATGTTTAAAAAATTCTTGGCGTCTTCAAAGTCGAAATTTTGAATTTCCATTTACTTTATTTTAAACGTGTTAGCATAACCAAACTAAAACGTGTTATCATAACCAAACCATTTAACGTAATACTCTTTTACATTCTTTCTCATTCTAGTTTTCAGAATGGTTCCTACTTTGTAAATATCGTCCGGTTTTTCGTATTTTACCATTTCTTGGGTGTAAAAACTACCGACGATAGGCACCCCTTTCAAATCTTTTATCTTATAAGTTATGGGATCTGTATTTAGTTTCTGAGCAATTTCAAAAATTTCTTCTGTGAAATTAGGCAGATATCTTTTTCTGAAAGTTGTCTTGTACTTGGCGATTCTCACTCTGTCGCCTATTTTCAATTTTGGTTTCGTAAAAATTTAATTTTTTTACCAAACATATTTAAATGCACGATATTTTTGTTTTTCTTTAAACTTGCCTCTTCTGAAGTCATTTTTATTGATCTGTGATAAGAATTATTGTAATTCTTAACAAGTTTCGGAAGAACATCGATCTATTTCCTCGTATTATTATTTTTGTCGTTAGAGGTCTATTGAAACGTTCAACTATCTGCGCTTTGGTTACAATTCCGATCGCGAACCATTTCACGCCCCGTTGGCTAAATAGCGCTTGTGTTTCTCTATTAATAAACTCAGTTCCCTTATCTGTTTGCAACTTGGATGGCTTATGCTGTTGAAATATTTTGAAGAACGCCTTTGTAATCTCGCTACCAGTTTTCCTTTTAACAGGCATTGCCCAAGAGAATTTACTGAAAATATCAATCGCTGTTAAAATGTACTTCGTGTTGTTATTGTGCAATTTAAATTTTTGCATATCGATTAAATCGCTCTGCCACTGGTCGTCCACATCAGAGACGTAAACTTATCTTGTTTTGAATTTCGTGTAGATGGGTTTATGTAAAGTAGTCGTGTCCAATCTTTTGACTTCCCTGGGCCATATTGAATGAAGGTGAATTGTTTTGGGCCGCACATAAAATATATAATATAGTTAATGTATATGAATAATAAATCTTCATTTATTTTCTTATATTTTCTATTATAAAATTAAAAAAAGGGCAACAAAAATCTAGTGGGATATCAAAAACTCGCTGAAAATTACATAATCATGTTGAAAGCTTATGTCGTAAACAAGTAAACTTTACGAGTTTGTTGGCCGCATTACTAGCTGTCCTGGGCTGCATGCGGCCCGCGGGTTGAACACGCCTGATGTAAAGTGTACGCATCTTGTTGTTCGAGAAACTTCTACCTCTTTTTCTTTCAATCCAGTTTTGCGTATTAGATCTTTTATACCGGAAAATACCATTAATGAATCATAGTAAACGGAAGAAAGCATCTTATTTCTTGTGTCCTAAGCCGAACCGTTTCTTCGTTTTAATGATAGGTTTGATTATCGTTCTTGAAATTCTTTCTCCTAAAGTTCGATTCTGAATTTCATCCAAATCATTTAATAATTCTTGGTCGGCTTCGTGTATCTTTTTAGTTTCTGCAGATTTGCTGTAAGAAATGTCGTGCTTTTTGCAGGCTTTGTCCACACGGTTAATACCAGGATCTCCTCGCATTGACCTTTTCTCCAGTTTCGTAAAAGGTCCACAATACTGGTAACCTCGAATGTGCATTTCGGGTGGATTAAACTTTTCTTGAATCCAGCTTACTATATCTCCACCTTTTACGAATTTTCCTTTCTGTTTCACAGATTTATACTTCATTTTTCCACACGTTCGGCATCTACCTCTCATCATTACTCTTTTATTCTTTGATGTGACATATTCAACGTTATCCGTTAAAGTTTTCGTTTTACACTTTACACATTACATGCTTAATTTCTATACATAAAATATAAGTAAATTTGGTACAGGTATAGGGAGTACACAATTTTTCCTAAGGAATATTTGTGTACTACCTATCTTCTTTAAACCCAACACAAACTACAATCTCTACGTAACGTCTATAAGATATGAAAGTTGACCCATGCATATCTACTGCTCATCTTAGATATCTTACAGACGTTCTGTGGATATTGTGTGAACTTTTTTTTAAAGAAACCGTCAGCGACATTTTGCTAAACACATCTACGGTGCTTTAAAAGAAGGTCTCTTTCTTTTCACGGGAGTCTGTGAGGGGACTTTCCGTATTCAGAACTCTATTGCTGTAGCGAAAAAAGAGGCCTTCGTTTAAAGCTCCGTAGATGTGTTTAGCAAAATATCTCTAACGGTTTCATTAAAAAAAAAGTTCACACAATCTCCACAGAACGTCTGTAAGATATCTACGATGAACAGTAGATATGCATGGGTTATCTTCGATATCTCATGGACGTTACGTAGAGATGTAGTTTGTGTTGGGTTTAAAGAAGATAGGTAGTACACAAATATTTTTTAGGAAGCCCTAAAAGAGAAAATTCGAAGGTAGGTAAATGTTCGGAATTATCTTTTAGCGATACTATAAAACGTACGTGATACTTATAAAATAAAGTATAATATATATCACAGTTATCTAACTAGTTTAACTCCTGGGCAAAAGCAAAAATTGAAGAGTGCATTTGTAAATAAGAATCCTATAACTTTACCTATTGATCGACAGAAAAAAGGTGACGATACTTTAAATCTGAATTTTTTTATCTCTTTCTGTTACGAAATTGTCGAAAACAATTTTAAATTTTGCATTTCGGGACCCAGTTTGTTGATTTTGACGATATCCTCTTTACTGGAAGAGAAAGTTGCAACTGGGATTTTTTGGCCAAACCTTTTTTTTTAATATTTTTTCTCTAACGGTTTCATTAAAAAAAAAGTTCACACAATCTCCACAGAACGTCTGTAAGATATCTACGATGAACAGTAGATATGCATGGGTTATCTTCGATATCTCATGGACGTTACGTAGAGATGTAGTTTGTGTTGGGTTTAAAGAAGATAGGTAGTACACAAATATTTTTTAGGAAGCCCTAAAAAGAGAAAATTCGAAGGTAGGTAAATGTTCGGAATTATCTTTTAGCGATACTATAAAACGTACGTGATACTTATAAAATAAAGTATAATATATATCACAGTTATCTAACTAGTTTAACTCCTGGGCAAAAGCAAAAATTGAAGAGTGCATTTGTAAATAAGAATCCTATAACTTTACCTATTGATCGACAGAAAAAAGGTGACGATACTTTAAATCTGAATTTTTTTATCTCTTTCTGTTACGAAATTGTCGAAAACAATTTTAAATTTTGCATTTCGGGACCCAGTTTGTTGATTTTGACGATATCCTCTTTACTGGAAGAGAAAGTTGCAACTGGGATTTTTTGGCCAAACCTTTTTTTTTAATATTTTTTCTCTAACGGTTTCATTAAAAAAAAAGTTCACACAATCTCCACAGAACGTCTGTAAGATATCTACGATGAACAGTAGATATGCATGGGTTATCTTCGATATCTCATGGACGTTACGTAGAGATGTAGTTTGTGTTGGGTTTAAAGAAGATAGGTAGTACACAAATATTTTTTAGGAAGCCCTAAAAAGAGAAAATTCGAAGGTAGGTAAATGTTCGGAATTATCTTTTAGCGATACTATAAAACGTACGTGATACTTATAAAATAAAGTATAATATATATCACAGTTATCTAACTAGTTTAACTCCTGGGCAAAAGCAAAAATTGAAGAGTGCATTTGTAAATAAGAATCCTATAACTTTACCTATTGATCGACAGAAAAAAGGTGACGATACTTTAAATCTGAATTTTTTTATCTCTTTCTGTTACGAAATTGTCGAAAACAATTAAATTTTGCATTTCGGGACCCAGTTTGTTGATTTTGACGATATCCTCTTTACTGGAAGAGAAAGTTGCAACTGGGATTTTTTGGCCAAACCTTTTTTTTTAATATTGTATATTAATCAATATTATTTTTGAATAATTTTATAGCAATGAATATATTAATGAATAATGTATACTCTATTCATTAAACTGAAAAAATCTAAAACGCCAGTCCGACTTCGTTTCAGTAAAACACAGCTAGGTGGATTTCTGCCGTTCTTAATACCTGCACTCGTAGCATTGGGAAAAGCAGCTGCAGTTGGAGCTGTAGGATATGCTGGTACTGAGCTTGCACAAAAAGTTCTAGGAAAGGGGTTATACGTTCCTGGAAAGCAAATAGCAGCTGGCTTATCCAAAAATAAAAGAAAGAGAAAAGGTTTGTACATTCCAGGAAAACAAATAACTCAGGGATTTAAAAAAAAAGAGCCATTAAGTAACTTAGATATCGAAAAAATAATGTAAAACGAAAAAGGATTCCGTTGTGTATACTGTATCGATTCTTTGCAAACAAAAATATTCAACAACGAAAATGGCATTGTGAAATTTGACGTTTCCCGTGGTCCAGGAACTCATTGGATAGCTTATTTCAATGATGGGAAGTTACCTTACGTCGAGTACTTTGATCCATTCGGTTTATCGCCACCAGAAAAAATAAAACACTATTTACTTTCATCTTCAAAGCCGATCGTGTATAACTCTTCGCAAATTCAAGCAAATTACTCTGTAAAATGCAGTTACTATTGCATCTATTACATTAAACGAAGGAATTGTAACATAAGTCCATATGATGTATCGTATCAGTTTGAACAAACTCCTAACGATCTGAATGAATTGTTGGTAACAACTAGCATATAAGTACTACATAGTACTACACTATATTAATAAAGATGGTACTCATAACTATCAATTCCTCTACTATTACGGCATACAAGCCCGAAGATTTGGAAATTAATTATGAAACACCGATCACCTCAATGGTGAATACGAGATAGCACTGATTGGTAGCATTATGTGGTATTCCTGGCACAACATCAGTGATAAATATAACAATAACACTCTGAAATACTTCAATGGAAGGAAATGGAATAAAATAATTTTCACGAATGGAATGTACGATACAGACGGATTTAATGATGTTTTAAAAAATGCCTTTGGGGATCCTAGCCCTATAATACTGGAAAGCAACCTCCCCACATTAAGATATGTTATTCGTTTGGCAAAAGGATATAAAATAGATTTTTCTGAAGGAACGGCATCTAAAATGCACTTAAATGGCATCTTAAGAAACAAAGGGCCTTATGGGTATTTATCTGTCATTCTTGAACGAAGCTTAGACAAAAAGAAATGCCCGCTGCTGAAAAACCTCTTTCTGATTCGTTGGTTTAACGGTAAGTAACCCATTATGTAAAAGCTCTAAATTTTCACTCTTTTTTAACGTGGATTCAAAGTAATTAAATTCATCGTTGACATCAAAATCTCTGGAATCTTTCATAGACAGCATTTCTAATTTATTCATTTCGCTCAAATACTCGTGCATTAAGTCGTCATCTTCGTGACTCTGCGTTATCACCTACCTCGGTGGTTTGACATTCATTAGGAAAAAAGCCTAAGACACGTATGTTCTGCGATTTTCTTTCCTGTTTGCCTGGATAATAAAGGGAATAAATCAGACGATTCATTTTGAAAATCCTCTGGATTGGTTAAATATCTGAACAATGAAATGACTTCCTTTTGTCGTCTTGATGAATAGCGTTTGATAAGGCATTCTTTGAGATTGGTAGCAATAGGATTTTCCTTATTGTCTAGTTTCTTAAGACAAATTTTCATAAGCATGTCAGCTTTAAGTAAAGTTGCTTCTTCAGAGCATAGAACCTTCAAAACAAATTCAAGTGGGCGAAGAGTTTCAGCGAGGTTATCTAACAAATTCCATTCCTCCTCAAAGACATTTTCTGTTGAAGCTAGTACTCGTAGAGCCTTAGGAATGCAGTTCCTTAGCTTTAGAAAACGTTCAATCATAGAAAGGAGACTGTTCCATCGTGTTTTGCAGTCTAAGATAAGCTTCTTTTCTTCTCCATTGAATTCCTCCTTTACGAAAACTTGAAGCCTGCCATTATTCAAAGGAGATTTACGAAACATTCGGCAGATTTTTCTGACTTTCTTAATTACTCTCAAATAATCTGCACTAAGTCGCGGTGCCTCATTTGTGTCAAAATTTATCTCAAACATGGGATCCAAATATAGGCCTTAATTAACATTGTACTCATCTTCGTTTAAGTTTTCATCATCATCTTCAATGTCAACATCAGTGACTTCTTCATTGACACTTTCTGTAGCTTTGGAATACAAAATATCTGAAACTGCTGAATGAATGCAATCCGCAATACACTGTTGGTGAACTGCAGTTATTTCCTTAGCAAATTTAACCATTACGGCTGCTCCATCAGTCGTACATCCGACAATATGGTATTAAAATCTAACCCAAACTCTTCTAATTTTTTTCTAATTATCTCTACAATTCTGGTGTAGTTTAGAGAGTTAGATATTTTAATCATGCCAAGAGACCAATGCTGATTCTCTCTCTTATGAGCATTTATATTCATGTATCGTACATTTTGTGAAGAAGTGTGCTCATTTAAAGTCAGTGAGAAACGGATACCTTTACTCACTTGTTCCTTGAAAAGGCCAATAAGCTCCTGTTTCTTTTTCTCATAAAAATCAAGCAACAACTTTCTTACACCGGTATGGGTTGTTGGATTAGGCTTGTCATATTTAGTTTTCTGTAAACTTTCTTGAATCAATTTACTATTAGCTATGAAAACGTAATCCATCAGCACTAGCAAGTCTCGAAATTACTTCTTCAATAGATTTTCTTTGTATTCTCCGAAAGTCTTTTGTTTCTTGAATGCAGAAGAATCACTTTCGTTGATGCTAATACCATGAACCTTTTTAACGTGCGAATTCAAAGTTGTCGTTGACCTTCCACAACACTTTAGAGTCTTGTTGCATTTCTTGCATTCAGCAGTTTCTTTTGTCTTGTGCTCAAAATAAGCCCATATTTTAGATCTATTCGACATATTCCACAAATTTATAAGGGGATTTCGATTATTAAATTTCAAAAGTTCAAGTTTTAAAATTTCTAATTGATACTGAACATTCCGAAATATAGTCGACTGACTATACGGCAGTTTACATGATGAAACTAAAGCTTATACTGAAGAGAAGTTGCCAGTTTGTTACAAATCTACTTAGTAGTAATGTATTTCTTTATCATGTTTTGATTACTGCATTTTAATTTTCAAAGCCACAGTTATTTATAATTAATATTTAAAATATAAAGCTATTACCATTGCAATCTATTTCATAAAATGATGCTTGTTCACATAGTCATTCATTCTCTCACTCACTCTCTCTATTTATATAGGGTATATAAAATTAGAACGGAATAAAATTTCACGTGTGTGTTCATTCATTGTTTGAATGAGCTTATTGTGTTCATTTTATCATATTTTTTTATTTCCCTCTCTCTATTTCTATGAAAAACATTTATAAAAAATTCAACATTACTGTAGCCAAACAAAAAAATCGACCTAAAAAACCGATTTTTTGTTTTCGATTTTCGATTTTTGGGGAAATTTTAAAAACCGGTTAAAAACCGGGTTTCAACACTAGTAGGAAGGATGTTATCTGAGATCTTTTTCAGTTTTGGAGATGATGCTTTGAATGAGCTTTTAGTTGTTCCGAAAATTTGATGTAGAAATTTCACTTGGTGAGTCTTGATTTTTGGAAATAAACTTTGTTTTATGAAATAGTTTTGACTTTTCTAAGACTTTCTCTTAAGCAGGATAATTGATTTTGATTAGATTTCAACTTTAAAAATTTCACAATATTTTGAATTGTTTTCATATTTACTAAGTCACTTAAAATATACTTAGCGAACCCTTATTTAACTTTATTTGGCAAGATTAATTGCCTGGGGTAAAAACTATCTCGTAATTTAATCGTAATTTGGTTTTTTCAGTTAGTAATAATAATCGTAATTTGGTTTTTTTTTAGTTAGTAATAATACTCGCAATTTAGTAACTGTAATTTAGTTTTTTGGATCAGTCACAAGGTCCAAAGTACACATACATTTTGTTTTGTATTTATATTTTGTTATTTACATTGGAGCGTTACAGAAACCCTGGTTTATGCGGGAAATCGTTTTTACCTATAATTATAATGAATAAATCTCTCTCCCTTAAGTGACTGCGCAATAGATCATTAAAACTATTCATTTGCATATACATATATATTACATAGAATAATACAAGAGATATTGATTCGCATACATTTTAGACAATGGGTAGCAAAAACTCTGCTTACCCTTTGAAACTAAGAATTTTTATTCTAATACGGCTGTCCAGGTTAAAAGATTCTCTTATCAAAATTAAAAGGCAGATTTTTGTCAAATGGTCGATTTGTGAGGGTTGCATCATGTTTATTTAGTCTAACATTGAACAGAACTGCAAATGTGGCAGTAGGGGCTCCCATAATTAGTTCCCGAAGCAGTGCAGGGTGTAGCTATCCAGGATTTACACACTTAATTTGGAAGCCTTTCGCTCGAGATATGATCTCTCCGCAATGCAAACATTGTGTATTTTAAGGATCTTTTAGACCTTCCTGCCCCGCTTTGTACAGCCCAAGTGAGGTGAAGGCTCTCTGAGGCTCTGAGTGAGTGAAATGCTTAATCTGTGCCAATTGAGCACATGTTTCACACAGAGAAACGGTTAGTTTATTTTTACAGTGATAGAGAAGTACGGGGATGTACAAATTAGAGGGAGGAAGCACTATGCATTTTATGATTCCGAAATAGGCATCTAAACTGCAATCGGAACTTTGCGTTATTCTCATGGGATGTTTAGCAGGATATATTTTGTGCTTTCAAATACTCAGATAAAGGCTGTTTACGACGTAATATCTCAGCGTGCATTTCTAATTCTTGGAATGGCAGAGAAGGCGTACTTTTCCATTCTGCCACTGAATAAATAGCAGTGAGCAGATATTCACTGATTCTCTTCCATTTATAATTTAATTATAAATATGTGCGGCAAGAGGATCAACTTAAACAAACGATAGAAATTTGGTTCCTAACACATTTCTCAATCTGTAGTCTGGGAAGAGCTGGCAGATGAACCGCTCCCTATCGACCTTTTAATATAAGTTTTGCCCATGGGCCGACCTGTAAAAGAGTGTAAAGTCTTTGGATTGAAGCAGAAAAAACAGCCATGGTTCGCAAATCCATCAAATTATGCCCATTGATGTATTTGCCTACAAATCCCATTCAAAAACACATGGCCCAATTTTGGCCTCACCCCCTAGAGAGCATATTCTCGGTCTGCTTTATGTAGGAGAACCACACAAGAACTTTTCTACTCTGCCTGTTTGTTCAGTGATGAATATCCCGCATATGGGTAAATCCCCATCACCCCCTCTGGCATAAAGGTTCTTCTGTACACCCGTAAGCAAGCTGAGGCAAGTGGGATTTTTGTGAAGATGTCACACTTATGTCATGCACATAGAGTAAATTCGCGAGAAAGATACCAACGAGCAAAACGCCACAATCATCTCGACAGTAAGCTACCATATGAGCTTTAAACTCGGTAGTGGGGGCCTCACACAGTTTCGTACCACCGGTGAAATTGTTTAGCTTCCCTGGGATCATATGATCACTATGAAAAAAAAATAAACTTGGGAAATAGGCTCTGAGTTTTCGAGATTTTCCTTCTTGCAAAATGCATGGGGGAAAGAAATCCGTAATTCGGAATGTTCTAGGAAAAACCCTTAAAGCTACCTGAATAAAAGAAAGAGAATCTATAAACCTTATTTTAATACCAGGTAAATTTAAAAGTAGAATTTTGTTCTCATTAAAATTAGCTCCATTAAAGCAAAGTTTGAGTTTCTGGTATTTTTGATATAGATAATTCAAAACCGGGAAAAATCGAAACTTCTACCATTGTCTGTAAGCAGGGTTAAGTCACTAAACCATTGCTTACCGTTCTCAGCAGCCAATATCCAGTCTATAAAATAAGGAGCAGATTCAAACTCTTCATATTTCTACACGCCTTCGATATTTTGGTAGGTAACGATGCAGAGGATGGTGATAAATAACCCTTTGTCATTTTCTAACGTTTCAATTTGAAAGTGCATGAGCCAACCAGTGGGTTCACATTCTTTGGTGCGGTTCACAAATTGTAGTTCATCTGGAGGACACTCGTGGGATACGAAGGAATCTAACACAATCCCACAGTCTATACCCTGTATCATTTATTGCAAGTCCTGTTTAGGAAGTGTGTGACGAGACACTGCTGTCCACGAAAATAAATATTGCAAGCATCACAGTAAATGGAGGACCCCTTTTTCCCACAGCTTTTTTCAAAGTTCGTGCACGAGTTTCTACAGACGTGTGCTGCATGATATACAGGCTTGAGACACATTGTACAGAATTCATAACAACAAAAATATCCAGACGTGTTTTGACGATCTCATTATATTGGTTGTCATCCAGCAGGAGAAAAATATCATAGGTTCCTCCTTCCTTTCAGCAAAGATGAAGATGACTTTAAAATCGTCTCTCGGACTTAACACAATTTTCCTGTAGTGTGAGTAGAGATATTGGTGAAATACATTCTACTGAGGCAACCCGCACTTGTCTTCGGGGACTCCGGCTTCTCAATAAAGCGCCACAGCTCCATTTCTTTAGCACAGAGAGCTCCGATTCTGAATATATTTTTAAACCCTGTCTACCATTTTTCCTTGCTTCTTCAGGAAAAATACCTTAGCGATGACGAGACTATGAGTCAGACGCAAATTGTCATTGTTGAAGATAGAAATAATGCTTCGCTTAGCATCATTAAATGCTTGGAGATCAGCTAGTATTCTTTGCGTGGTCCTGCATGATTAGGTATTCCAACGGTGCGCTCTAAACCGACCGCTGCAAAGTCCAGAAAAGTGTCTTCTTATGTACATATTACCTCGTTCGACTGAACTACATTCTGTATTGTTTGTAAATGCTTTTCAGAGGCGACGTTATCAATCGCTGTCAAGTTACAATTTATCGCATTATTAATAGAATCAGTGTGCACTCATAAACGCACATGTGGGAATTGTCCCTTGGGAATCAGCTCACTGAGAACATTTTTATGAACATTGTGCAGTGTCCTTAAAGTCAAGGGGGTGGATATGTTCAAATTTCGTTAGTCTCACAGTTTGAGAGGTGAACAGTGATTTATATTTTGGCAAGGAAAATTTACTAGATCTCGTCACTAAAAAGACTGGCACAGATGCACTAACAACAGATGATAGACCGGAAGTCGCAGCGCCATCTTTTGGCTGTCTCATAGGTAAAAGGGAGGATGTCCCGGAAGTATCTATAGCAGCGGGAGGCGCCATAGGCGAGGAGTCTACAACCCATTGTTTGAAGGCTCCACTTAATAGTTGATCGTCATAAGGAAAAACGTCATTCACAGACTGAATATTCAGTCCTTGGAATTGAGAAGATTAATTTACGATCTAAAAATCTGTTATAGAATCATTAACAACTTTCTCTATTGAAATTCCGCCAAATCTTTAATTCATGTCTTGAATTCCAGCAGAATAAGCAGGCATCCTACGTGTATTCATATTCCTCACGTACAACAAAATATAAATATCATTCTTTCATATTCTGGGTTTTGTCGTGGTTGGAACTCACTGCCTCCTGATGTTGTGTTGTGTCCAACTTTGCATATTTTTAGTAATCGACTATATCAAGTCGACTTACAAAATTTGTAAAATGTTTTAAGTTTTAAATTTTACTTATGCATAGTATTTATATTTGTCAAAGTGGTTAGTACTTTCAGCTTTACAATTGTAATACCTTTTTTTTTCTTTCTCTCAGCCTTAAATTTAGATATATCTCGGGTGTATACTTCTCTTCTTTTCTGTTAACAGTATTTTAAATATTTCGTTGTTTTTGACGTCTTCAGAGGGGTGTTAGTCCCCTATTTTTGTCCCTTCCTCTGAACAGAATAAATAATTCAATGAACTTTCTTGCCAATTGGTCTATGAAGTCAGTGGCCTATATGTGCCCTTGTTGACTGACTGCAATCAACAGCTCCATCTCAAGTGGCCACGAGAACACCGTGACTGGACATTGGAAAAGATTCTATCCAACAGTGCAGTGTTGGATGGAAACTATTGGATAGAAATTATTCGACATAAACAAATTCACAATTCGATTATTCTCATGGGCATGAAGGGGTGTCCTCATTCCCGTTGAACACACTCTCACTGCCAAATCCTATCCAGACATTGTGTCGGACCAACTGGTGTTTTGCAATGTGACCCTGTATCTGGATGGCATTGAACTCTTTCAGCAAGACAGTGCCACATGTCACAAGGATGCATTGTACAGGAATGGTTCAAGGATCATGTCCAAGCATTTCGTGTGTGCTTCTGGCTACCAAAATCCCCCGCCTTTATTTCCATCAAACATTTATGGAATGGTCCATTTGCTGGTTCACGCATGCCAGTGCCTCGCTCAGTCCCTGAAAGCTGGGTCTTAATTCTGTCCAACTGGTACAGAATGCCTAAGGATACCTTCCGCAGTCAGGAGGAGTAGATGCCATGCCCACTGCATTGGTTATCACAACAAAAGGAGGGGCGGGGGTGGCTCAGTTGGTAGCGCGCCAGGCTCGTAATCTGTAGTTCCCAGGTTCGAGTCCCAGCTGGGTCAGCGATGAGATTTATCTCCGCAAAATTCCCCGCCCTGCCCACGGTCAGTAGGGGACACCGATGGGCTTGGAAAGCCCGCCGTCCGTCGGATGGGACGTTAAGCCGTGGCCCCGTGTGCAGGTGAGCCATACCCTGTGCACGTTAAAGAACACGTTGGATGGCCTTGACGAGAGGCTACCATCTGTCTCCCAACAGCTGTTCCAGTGGGTCCCCTCCCCCAACCTTCTCTGAACCTTCGGGGTCCATGTGACCTGGACATTTAGCCCATGGTGTGCAAAAAAGTGCCGCTCAGAGGTAAAACAACCCAACCCAACAACAAAAGGCAGTGGACATAATATCATGTCTGATGAGTGTATACATTGAGATGCTAATTTATTAGGTATATCACTCCCTTGTCACATAAATGGTTCATTCCAACACGTAATACATCATGTGACCGTGGTGTGCACTATAAATCAGGCAGACCAGTTCTTCAAGCATCAGTTAGAGTTGCACTGAGAGTCAGAATGGGCAAAACGAACCATCGGAGTTACTTTGAATGTACCATGATAGTTGGTGCTATGCATGCCAGCTGTAGCATCTCCTAAACGGTAGTTCTCTTGGGCTTTTAACACACAATTGGCTCAAGGGTTTGTTGAGAATGGTGAAGAGAAAACGTTGCAGTGATCAGAGATCCTGTGGACGAAAATATCATGTAGATCAGAGGGATCAAAATAAGACTGGCGAGAATTGTGCAAGCTACAAGGCAAATCATAGTAGAATCGAACATTGGTGTGCAGAAGGTCATCTCTGAATGTACCACATATCAGACCTTGTCGCAAGTAGGTTACAACAGCCACTGAGCCTGTTCAGTGCCAATATCAGAGTCCCACTGTCTGAATCTTTCTCGCTGGCGGTGAAGCACCTCCTTTTGCAGACATAACCACATTTGGGGTTGACTTCCATATCAACCACAACAGATCAAACATCGAACATAAACAGCCATATCTTCCAAAAGTAAAGAGCCCTCACCCAGGCCGAAGAAAAAGATGATGACCATTCCTCGAACGGTTGTCTGTAATCCATGTCCCTCAGATGAGTCTGAGACCTTAACATGGTCATCAGTGTCTTCCCAGAATATGATACTTCCTGGAGGTAGATAGACAGATCAGACAGTCAGCAAAAATCCATGAAGAGCTGGATGGCAACACCTCACGAGTGGTGGGGAAGTGTATACATCTGTCTATCTACTGCCAGAAAGTATCATATTCTGGGAAGACTTTGATGATCTTGTCTCTCAGCTGCCATTGATTGGGTTGACTGAAGTGCCTCCGAAACTCCACATGAACATGGGAGTTTGATGAACACTCTGTCAGCCAGGAGTCAATCAATATATGCAGTGGCAGAGATGATGGACTGTGTAATCTATGCAACTGCCTTGACCATTGCTCTGACTTCGACCTGGTTTCCGCGAGTTCTGAAGCTCTGGAGAAATCCCGACTGCACCTCAGTTTGTAATTCTCAGAACAAGACTTGGGGGTCTGTTTCAGAGATATGTGACATTCTCCAATCTCGAAGCTTTCAAGTGCACCAGGGAGAAGCCTCGTTTTGTCCGGCACCAGAGAGAAGGAATCTTGGATCAAATATACATCTTCAATCACCCACATAACTAGTTACAAGGTCGTGTGGGATAAAATCTGGAAGATAGATGGGAACCATTTGTCCCACTCATTATCGATTCTGGAGTACAATGGACAGGCGCTTGCTGATTCCTAAGCAATTTCCAACAATTTTGGGAGTCCTCCTCGATCTCTCTTTTTCATACTCCTCAGAGTTCTGGGCGTATGAGATTTTTCATACTCCTCAAAGTTCTGGGCTCAAGAGTAATGGGCTGGAGCCTAACATTACTACTGTTCCCTGCTTCCAATGGCCTGAACCTTACAACAGGCCATTCCCAATGGAGGAGCTGCATCTTGCTCTGCACTCTTCTCACGCGTCTGCCACTGGGCCAAACGATGTCCATCATGCCATACTCCAACATCTCTCATTATCCATTATGGACTGGCTGCTCAGGCATTTCAATCACGTTTTCCTAGAAACATTTCCGGATTTTTCATAGGAGACCTTTATCGTGGCCTTCCCAAAGTCAGGGAAGGATCCCAAAATCCCTTCCAATTATCGTACAATCGGATTGACGAGCTGCATATGCAATTTGTTCGGAAGAATAGTAAATGCTCGACATGCCTGCTATTTGAACACCATAACTAATTTCCAACACCCAGTGTGGCTTTTGCAGGCAACTGTCTACTACATACCACCTGATCCGCCTTTAATCGTCGATCAGGCAGTCGTTTTTTCCTAGAGAGCACCTGGTGTCAATATTTTTTTACATCGAAAACTGTACGACTTGGTATGGAGATTCGGCATTCTTCATGCTTTATTCTTCGGTTTTAGACATCATAATCTCTGGTCCAAGTGCGTATGGCATGAATATCCATGCCTTCAGCTTGAGATGTATTGGCAACACTTTTTCGTCGTCTTTCCCCTCAAGAACAGGGGAGGGGGTACCACAAGTCTGTACTGAGTGTTATGCTTTTCCCTGGTAAGATGAATGCCATCACTTGATTACTTCCTCCGTCGGTAGGCAGTACCCATTATGTTGTGAGTTTAGCCTCTCTTGCTCATTTTCCAGCATACGAGTCATTAAATGGAAACTGCAAATGAACCTGAACAATCTGAATCCCATGAGTTTCAGTTCTCCACGCAGAACATTGCTTTTGTACACTTTTGTTTTAAGCGTAATCTTCATCTGGATCACGAGCTACAACTTGAAGGTACAGTCGCTCAAAAAAATATCCGAACACTATGGTTGATTACAGAATTCAGAAAAAATATCTGGCAACGATTTTTTTTGGAAATTAGTGATCTGGCAACCTTCGTGTCACGTGTATTCCAGTTGTGGTGGAAACCAAGTTATCAAGCTTTCCGGTCTCATCTTCGACTGGAAATTGACCTTTTTTTCCAATATATATAATATCTTGTCCAAGTGCGTATGGGTACTGAATATCCTTAATGTCCTATCCTCCCTCTCGTTTAGAGTGAACAATGTTCTTTGCTTCTTCTGTACTCAGCACATGTCCAGTCGAAACTGGACTGCGGATCTTTTATCTGACGACTCGTTTTTAACCACTGTTTTCAAAATTATACATTTTACTGCTTATTTTACAGGCATTTAATGTTTTTTTACTTTTTGATCTTTAAAAAATTAATAAATCCCCCCTCAAGCAGCTGCTTGCCACAGAAGTATGACAGGAGCCTGTCAGTTTATATGCCATAGTAGAAGTTCTGAGAGAATGGCAGGATTTGTTTTCATTCTATGGGTCCTATAGAGCCATTGTTCTTTTTCCGTTTCATAGTTGTTGACTGTTTTTACACTGCCTTATATATGCATCGCTTGTTATTCTCTTTTCTTTCCTGTTGTGTCTTTTCCATTTTTATTACTTTCCACTTCTTTGTGCATTGCTTTTAACTTTGGTTGTGGGTTCGTTGCTTTTATCTTTTCGCTTACCTTCATATGTGCAACACAATTATTTTTGTTATTGCGTCATAAAAATTTAAACGACTATCCATTCGGAAAAATAGATTTGTTTAGAAATTCCTCTTATTCAAGGTCAAAATAAAGAGAATTTTAATAAATATCGACTAACCAAATTTCTAAATAATTTCAAATCATTTATTTTAGGTTAAAGATACTTTTGACAAATATTGATTGTTTGTTCTATGGCTGATATTTTAGAAATCATCATCATCATCCACAAGCAGCCATGGGCCTTGGTGGTTCAACTAGACCACATAATTTAGTTCTCCAAGCATATCTGTCATGAGCTATATCTGCCGTATCTGGCCACTGCCCACCAATACTAATAAGGACCTGTTTGACATTGTCTGCCCACCACATCCTAGATCTCCCTTCTTTCTGAGGCCTTTAGTCACACTGTTTTAACCCTATTCGCCAATCTATAATTATTCATACGTGCAACATGGTCAAACCAACGGAGTCTCTCTCTGCACAATATGCTGCTTAAAGGAGGTTGCAAACTCCTTTGCCTAACCTCATTATTAGTTACAAAGTTGAACCACCTAATGCCCAAGATACTGTGTAAAGCATCTGGAATCAAAAGCATCTAGTTTCCTGTTATTTTGTTTACAAAGTGTCCACGTTTCACTACCATAACTAACCCTAGAAAGAACCAAACTGTTATACACTTTAATTTTAGTCTTTAGGTGTATACGCCTATTTCTCCACACTCTCCTTAGATTCTTAAAAGTCCCGGCAGCAATCCCTATCCGTCTGTTAATCTCATGCCGCACATCACCATTATCTGTTACATAGCTCCCAAGATAATTAAACTGTGACACCCGCTCAAGACTGCAACCATTCAGATTAACTGAATCACAGCATGCCTGACCAATTTTCATCATTTTAGTTTTCTCTCTGTTTATAACCAAACCTACTCTACTACCAATCTCATCAACAGCTCGAATGAAAGAGTTCATCTCAACAACATCATTTGCCAAAAGGGCTAAATAATCAGCATAATCTAAAAGACCAGTTATTGCACAGTTATAATCACACCTATCACCGCAGCATAAAAACGAAACCCGTTTCGGTTCACGTGAAAACGAGAGCTGGACATATAATGCCAATCTGTTGATGTTTGTAAAGTGTTAGCTTCTTTTGTAACGAGCAACTGGCAGATAGCATGTTCACACACGATTCATAGAAATATGAAAACATATTTACACATACACATAAAGACGAAACACATACAGACACTTTAACACGCACACACAGAGAGAGAAACAAACATATAGACAGACATACGAACAAGACAGTGTGCTTTACTGTAATGATGTGTCCTGTGAACTGAAGAATCTTTCTCAAACAGTATAACTTTCATGTATGTTCTTGTATCAAAGATGGTGTGCCTTCCTGCAGTAAAGCACCCCCTCCATGGACCCCCTCAACCCAATCATTGCGTGTTTTTTCACAGATGTGTTCCATGGGGAGTGATCGTTATCTCTATAGATTTAAATGTGAAGCATAGAGTGTGTATTTCTTTGTATGAAATCGCTTATAACGAGACAATATTTCCTTTAAAAGTTGGAAGTTATTAGTATGAACTAAAAAAAGTGATGATATATACACTATCTGATAGTTAAAATCAAACTTTAACAAGTTAATATATCGTTCTCTAGCTAGCGAGTCCGAAATCAGTGTGTCTTTGCTTTAAAAATAAATACGACTTCATGCAGCTAATTGTCGTAACAGTTACAGGATTTTTTCATACAACTCAGTAGAAGGGGTGAGAGGTTGTCGAGATCTTGGCCGGTAAACAACGTTCATGTCTTACTATGGATCTCAAACCTTGACTTTGTTAGAAATAACTAACCTACTGTCTATGGGATAGATGTTGGCTATCGTAACGTGTAGCTGTATCTGTTGGGGTAAAGTACAGAATAGGGTGTTGTGAGAGTTTCAACGTAAGCAGTAATAATCTGATGATGCTTGCGATTTACCTACTTTGATCGTTAAAGTATGGTTTATTAGAAAGTAAATATACAGAGAGGGAAGATGAAGCAGTGACTGAACTTTAATTATCTTGCGAGACGTGTGTGAGGAAATGCATAGATATTGAGAGTTTACGATTCTACGAAGAAACGTGCATCTGAAAATTAAGCTATGAGATTTTATGACAGTGAAGCAGACTTGCAATCAGTTTTTTATTCTAAATGTTTACACAACCTATGGATAGGTAGTTTGTCTGTGTAATGATGAGTCTGACGCGTAGTATCTTTTTAGACAATTGGATTAACGACTGTCAGAAAAAGTCCTTGAATGTGTAAAACATCCCTTGTGATCCTGACAGAATTAAACAACTACAGCAGAATGAACTCAGAAGATTGTGTGGTCAGAACTTTAGAGAGCTCTATTCATCTTTGATAATTTCTCAAGCATCGAGGCTTCTCAATATATGATGGTATAGAGAAAACAAGCGATGATCCCTATCTATATTGATGTTGTCAAGCTCAGTACATTACGTTTCACATAAGTCCATTCACGGTTTTAATGACTTTTTAGTTCAAATCTTTATTGTCTATGGGTCCTTGGTTTGTTTTTTAGTGCACGGTCGTATCGTTAGTGTGAGAAAGATCGTCCTTTGCATCGAAGTCACCAGCGTTCCACAGAAACTGCGCATTATTGCGGTTGGAAAAAATAAAAGTTGAAACTTATGTGATAACCCCGAATGTCATTTGAAGGTGGATCACCTAACAAAGGACGCAGGGAATAATGTTAAAGATTTCGTATTAAGTTTTTCCACGGAATTATACGTCACACATTTTTTATGACCTTAACAATTGTTCCCTTTTCTAATGTACGCGGTCAAACCATATTCTCCCTGTAACCGCTACATTCTTTAATTGCTAGTAAAATCAGTAACCTAATTCTAGTAAAATCAGTTGCTAGTAAAAAAAAAATCGTCTCTTCCTCTTCTAGTTTAATTGCTAGTAAAATCAGTAACCTAATTCTAGTAAAATCAAAAAAGTAACCTAATTCTAGTAAAATCAGTTGACCACTTGGAGAACGTGATAACTTAAGATCTGAAGGCACCCTACAGAGAATTTCCGGTGTTCTGAGCATTTTCGTCATGTCATTATTTAACCTTCTCATTAGGCTTTTGGATGGAGCGACTGCTCTTCTCAAGGTGAGTCGAACCATATCTAATTATTTTATCTGTTTCCACTGCTGTCCTAAAGGTCAGCGTGGGTGAGTGCACCGTGACCTTTATACTTCACCAGTTGCTTCGCGCACATCTCCCCGCTTTAGAATCACGTGACAATGATAGCTTTTGTAACAGAGGCGATGTTGAAGTGAGAGCGTGTGCCTATATTTAGAAGGGTATTGCAGGACTTGGGATTTTTCACGCTCATTGTTTGTAAAGTTATTGCTTTTTGATCTGCATAGTAGGTTAGTGTTAAAACTAATGTTCCCTACTCCTTTAACTCATGTTGGAACTAAAGTTTTTTACGAAAACGTATGAATTCTACTTTTAGCGTTCTTACTTTCTATAGCATTCTGTTGCGCAGTCTTTATGCGGGGAAAAGCATGTAACTGACGCCGCAACATGAATTTCGTCAGCGTCCTCACGTTCGCCGATAAACGGTGGAAGAGACGATTTTTATAAACTGTGTGAGCGCTTGTAGATTAATGATTACTCCCATAGCTGATTTTTCTTCGAGTACTTCCCAGTACTGAGGATACAGCGGTAATAAGTATTTTTAAACCATGTCGCATAACGGTGGAGAGTAATTGAGACAAATGTAACTTTCCAAGACAAGTCCTGATGCTGAAGCAGAGATATCTGACGGCTTCACCCCGATGGATACTAATACGCTCAACTCTTGGAGGTTTTAGGACGCATAATTTCAAAACTCTACATTGGGTACATTGAAATGATTTATGTCACACATACAGGTCAATATTACCCCTAAATATTTTTCAACGTGACGAATAAAATCACATTTTTTTTCCTTTTATTAACTTTTTTACCCAATAACATTTTTTATTTTCTGCAGGAACGGTCTTTTAAAACAGTTACTGCGGAGTAGTCCTTCTAGTAAAAATGCGACAACCAATAGTCGCAGGGTTAAAAGAAATAAGTGTTGATTAAAACGGACTTAAAATACGAGGGTTATAAAAATACGTATATTAATATGAAAAGACTGTCGGGTTTGCAAGAATATGTAAGATCTAAATTTTACAAGTGGAGAGGAATCCTAGCAACAAAAACTACTTATACACTATAAGAGTTGTTAATCCTAACATAGTGTGTAAAATTATCATTTTAACTGAAGGTTAAACAGCCTATAAAATTCACTCTATTAACTGGGAGACAGTGAATTGAATGTAGAGATATAGAAGAAACGTGTAGATAGAGAAGTAAGAGTTGTGAACAGAAATTGTACGATTGGTAATCCTTTTGACACAAATGAAGCGGTTCTGAAACGAACCTTTTCTTTTTTTTCCCCTGTTATGCTACAACTTCAACGATGTTATCTATCTCTATTGAGGTCATAGCATCCTCCACCACACCCCCATAGTCCATGTTTTCAGCGTGTTTTAATGCCGCTTCTTCGGCAAAACACACTCTGCATAAATATTCGTGAGCCACTTTACACGAATAAACTTTACACTTACAAGCTCTGAGCATCACACACGATGCTCAGAGCTTGTAAGATTTTTTCAGTCAATATATTCACTACAATCTGCAGCCATTCTTCATGCGATACAGTTTTTTGGTATGATGGGATACCGACGCTCATGAGTATAGAGCGAACAACTTCACTGAAGGACAGGGTGGTTTTCTCCATCGAGACCAAAGACAGACTTCAAACCTAAATGTAGAACTTGTGACTAACAGTAAAACTTCTGACTAGCAGCAAAGGAATGACGTAGCAAGCGGGGTGTGAGCCTATATACAGGGAAATGTTATCTCATAAACAGCCTTGATACGTCTTTCAACATGATCAAGGCCAACCTTCATCTGATAAACCTCCCTTCGTGAGATACGTTCTGGGGTAAACACGTGAGCTAAAGCGTCATCCGAAATATTTTCGTTTATCATTAGCAGATGTAAACAACTAGCCACCCATCGGCATTCACTCTTTGAAGGTGTAGCGATAAGAGCTGTCACTCGCTCAAGCGTAGATAAAGCTTGTAGATATTAATCAGGAACAGATGCAAATACTCTGCTGCAGACAGCGTGTGGTGACATTCCTCTTGACCCCCTCACCCCGCCTCACCCCCGATAAAAAGAGATCTGGACACATACGCTGACTTGCTTGTTGCTACATGCATGACTCGACGAATTCCAAAAATGCATCGGCCATTCTGAGTGTTGCCATTCCAAAGTTTAGTGAACTTGGCAAATTTCAGATGAACGTGGACACTAAGGTAGCAGGTTCAAATCACTGCGTCAGGAAGGATTTTTTTTAAATACAGGACGTTGCATGACACCAATTAAATGCGTATAGAGAAAACTGATTTACCACGTGAACGGTCGACCAGGGGTTTTTAATGATGAGGGATGGAGTTTTTGATAAGTGTTTAATTACTAAGGAATAAAAATGGGTAATACAGGGAATATACAACTATGGGAGTTGATTTTCTAAGTTCAGTGGACTTGTAAAGGATCAGAGTTTGTGATCAGTGAAGTTTTAATAGAGTGAACTTTTGATAAGGGTGTTTAATAAAGGGGAGTTTTAACGAGTGTTTAATTAATAAGGAATAAAAATTGGTAGTACAGGGAATATACAACTTTGGGAGTTGATTTTCTAAGTTTAGGGGACTTGTAAAGGATGGGAGTTTGTGATCAGTGAAGTTTTAATAGAGTGAACTTTTGATAAGGGGGGTTTAATAAAGGGGTGGGGAATTTTAATGAATGTTTAATTAATAAGGAATAAATACAGGGAATATACAACTTTGGGAGTTGATTTTCTGTGAGTGACTGCTATCGAAAATTTTGCAATTATTTAGAGACTTGCACATCTCTTTCTGCTCGAGGTTGCCACCCTTGCAATTATTCTGAAGCTTGCATCATCCGATCATTGCCATCCCAAAGTTTAGTTGGACTTGGAAAACGAACGTGGATACCGTGGGAGTTTGTGAAGTTTAATAAAGGCGACATTTGATAAGGGGAGGGAATTTTAATAAAGGAGGTGTTTAATAAAGGGGCGGTAATTTTAATAAAGGGGTGGAACTTTTGATAAGGGGTTTTTAATGATGAGGGAGTCTGGGAATAATTACGACTAAAATAGAGGGTTTTTCTAAGAAAAGTACTCCTCATAATCACTAGATGGCGCCAGGGGTTAAAAAAAAAGGGGGGGGGAGGAAGGTTTTTTTAATAAAGAGGGATGAGTTTTTAATAAAGGGGAGTCAAAAATCGGGAAATTAGAGCTAAAATAGGGGTTTTCCGAAAATAGTACTCCTCATAGTCACCAGATGGCACCAGGGGTTAAAGGGGGGGTTTAATAAAGGGGGAGTCAAAATCGGGAAATTAGAGCTAAAATAGGGGTTTTTCTGAAAATAATACTCCTCATAGTCGTCAGATGGCGCCACAGGTTATAAGGGGGGGAAGGAAGGGTTTTTTTTAATAAGGGGGTTAATTAATTTTTAATTAATTATTAATTAATTATTGGTTATTAAATGGTTATTAATTAGTTATTAATTAGGGGCGTGTGCGGAAGTGGGCGTGGCTTGTGACGTCATAGGGGAAAAGCACAGTGCGTGCTGGAACGCTGGAGTGGGAACAAACTACTGCGGGGTCGGACATTAGGTGCTAGGCCTGGCCGGTTCTATGCATCATCACAGGGGATTGGTGCAATGCTCTCCTTCCAGTGACTACCCAGCTGCCATTTACAGACATTACATAAATACTATCATTTACATTAATTGTAATAATCCCATATTATCGTAATCGATTTCTTTTTTCACTTAATTGTTGTATCCACCCAGTTGTCGCATCCTCCAAAATTGTCTTCCATCCAGTTGTCAAATCATTCCAATTGTTTTCCACGCACTTGTTGTAACATCCCAGTTGTCATCCAACCAATTTCCACATCCACCCAATTATCGTCCATGCAATTGTTGTATTATCACAGTTATCGCATCGACCCAATTTTCAGTTATGTAATTATGGTCCTTCCAGTTTTATTCCACGCAATTGTCATCCAACAGTTGTGCTCCCCAGTACTTTGAATATTACAACCTCATCTGGTGTGATGAGTAGTTTCTTGGCTGGAAAGGTATTGCTATCAATGGCCACACTGACTTGCCTATCTTCTCACGAGGGAATCTATCTGCTCTAAGATACAGATGTGAGATCCTAGAGCCTTATGTGGAATTTTTAGAAGTGCTATTGAGTCAGAATTAATTTTTATGAATGATAACATTTGTCCACATAAAGCTCAGATAGTGCAGGAATACTTTGAGTGTGAAGATATCCAGAGAATGGATTGACCAGCGAGGTTCACAGATCTGAATGTCTGTAACATGCATTTGGATGCTTTGAGGAGACAAACTGCAAGTCGTCAATCCCTTCGAAGGATTCTTCATGAGCTGAGAAATGCTCTCATAAATGAGTGGTATTTGATGCCTGCTGTGTTGTTGAATAACATTATTAGAAGCATGAGAGCTCGTTGTGTAAGCAGTATTGCTGTTAGTGGTAAATGACCTTTTGGTAAATAACGCTAACTTCAATATCTGTAGTGATCTGTAATATTTCAAAATTGGAAAAACCTTCCGATATATTCTTTGATTCGAATTTTTTTTATGAGTGGACATATATTCTACTATATTCTTTATTTCAAATGTAAATTTAACATGTGTGATATTAAATATTCTCTGAAACTTTTGTTAGATTGTAAAAAGGATTTTCTAAGCGGATTATTCATATCCACATAGAACCTTTTCTACGTTGATCTCATTTCCCTTGTTCAGCGCTCTAGAAACATGGGAATGATTCTCTCAATGGGCAATTCTGTATGAGTGTCGCAGAGCAAGGCAATACCATCTGTTCGATGTGGTGGCTGTAGGAATGTAAGCTGAAGCCAGCATACCGGAACTGATTTGCACAAAGGGACTCGTCCTTGCACTTATACTACGCTCGAAAAGCCCGTTAAAAGCCGCCTATGCAAAGCACCAAAAGCCGTTGACAACTACATGGAAAGTGATGGGGCTGGTGCCTAGTCTAAGCCTCGAACAGAATGATACAGGACGCCCCAGCAAATCCGGTTCCCATGAACGGACTGAAAGAGGACAGCCACGTGGGTTTGGGACAATGATGTTGCAGCACTGAACAGATCAGATTTCTTTCCCTTACCACCCGCATTTTGCAGAGAGAATTGTGTGGCCAATCGGACTCAGGATAACCTCCATTTGTGTGCAACGGAGTCAGGAGAAGGAACAGGACTCTTTTGGGAGACGACGAGCAGGACATTTGAGAGAGAGTTTGACGAGGAGGTGGTCTGCAAAGAGTTGCGATGAGTCTTAAGACAGTCATTTAGTAATAACCTCAATGCATTTCTGTACTTTGAGAGTACTCCATATAGTGATGTAGGTCGATAATTCCACTATCGATTTAGGTCGATTTCTCCAAGTTTCTGCTTACGGATTTGTTAGATGAATTGCTATGTGATATGATTTCTTCATTAAACGTGAATAAATTTCGAGAAGTGTTGTTTACTTCATCCTTCGGGAAGCTAAATGGCTGTAAAGGGACACTGTATTGTTTACTTCCATGATGTCCCCAAGATGTCCACCAAAGGGAATGTATTGTTTAGTAAGAGGAAACAGTAGATAGGACAGTGGGTTTTTAATTAGGGTATGAATTAAATATTTTTTAAATTAATACAAAGTTATGAATATTAATAGTTTTTGAATATCATTAATAGGGCACATATAAGTAAGGAATTATGAATATTAATAAGAGCTTTTGGGATGGGGAGTTTATGAATACTAATAAAAGGGATAATAGTGGAGAGCACATGAACGTGACGTAATTGGGGGAAAGCATTTGTGGGGGTGCCCCCAAGGAGTGATGCCACTACTAACGCCAATCCGATACTTGATGTTTTTGAATTATTCAACCAGAATGCCATTCTGGTACTCGATGTTCCCGAATCTTTGAGTGGAAGTAAGTAGGTCTACACTTTTTTAACTGAATATTATTTAATAGTATTATATATATATATAACTCTGAGTTATAACGTAGGAATAGTAAGAATGAGGATGCAGTCTTCTCCCATTCAGGAAATTCATTTTTGAGGAATCATTTGCTCATTACTGACCAGGTGGCCAAGTGGTTAATCTGCTTGACTATTGATCGTAGCTACCTGAATTCAAGCTCCGGACAAAAGGCGTGGATGTTTTCTCTCTGGTATTGTCTTTCGGCAGAGGTTTCTCCTTTCCTCACAAATTTTCTCTGTCGGCATATTATGCTGATAGAATGAAAGGACTGGTGGAAATTAAGGACCAAACGCGAATACACTGCCATTGGAATTAAGGCAAAACACTACTAATAATTAACGATTAATTAACATGAAATAAATCCAAAATAAACTTACCAAAGAAAAGTGTTACGTAGCAGAGAAGGGGAAAGCGGTTAAAAATCGGTTAAAAAGGAAACGTAATATGTGAATAGCCTTTTTATTTTTCGATAGACTCTGTGCGATTATTCCTGACTGAATTCCCTGCCATCTAAGTCGAAAATGATTCCAGGAAGGCGTTCCTGATTAAGCAGAAGCAACTCTGGGATCGTTCCTGCCTAAGTGAGAGGAAACTGCCTAGAGTCGCCCTTGCCGGGAGTCGTTCCTGACTGCTATATAAAACCCAGCACCCCACTGCACGTGGCGTATATTTTAGGTGTATGCCAAATCTTATTTCCCGATTTCAGAACTTCATCGAAATGAAGTATGCAAATATAATGTTTTTAAGACTTTTTTCTGTATTTCTGATATCAGATGTTCTTATCATAAATTACCTCTTGGCTTGTCCCCGCCCCCCCCAACCCCTCTTGGCATTTTCAAGCATTGACTAACCTCTGAATATCATGAAGTGACCTTTTGTAATCAAAATGATATTATTAATATAAACATCAATTTTAAACACTAATATCGTGAAAATTTGTAACAGCATGTCCTCAATCCTCGTATATAATTCTAAACACAATCCTCGCAGTCTGAGGAGTCGAAAACACCGATTTTTATTATTCTACACCCTCTGTAATCCTTGATTAAGATTGTACTAAGATCATTAATTTTATTTAAATCAGAGTTCTGTTTTTCTTTTCAGGAAGATACTACATTAATGATTGAAAACAAAGACTGGCAAAATTATGAGCTTCTACTGGCATTAGACAATCAAGACTTGATTGTCAACTCGGAATCATTTGAATGTCCTGTTTGCTTCTCAGCTGTACAAGAAATGAGCGGGGTTGTTCTTCGAGACTGCTTACATACATTTTGCAGGTATGAAGATTTCAAATATTTGCCTTTGTGGTAATAAAAGTTTTCATTTTCATAAATAAAAGCTGTAAATTTAATATCTAAATATAACAGTGGTAAATTTTTGTTTAAATTTATTTTGTTTGTAAATGGAAATTTTTGTGGTTAAAATGTAAAGATTTAAATGAAAAGTATGATTTTTACCAAAGCAGGGGTGCAAAGTCAGACCCACGTGCCAATCCTGTCCTTTTAACAATTTATGGAAAATATAAATACATTTTTCAGTCTGCCTCTACTAAAGTGAATTGTATTTTAAAAAACAAAAAACGGAAATATGAATCGCATCTTACAACCAGCTACATCACACTAGAATACACGTAGTTACAGAAGCCCAATATTCAGCAACTCATTTCTGGTACCTAGTCCCATTCTTCATATACTGATTTCGAGAGCCATCTTCATTTTTGACGTTAAAGTCTATATCAATATTTAAATAATTTTTCCTTTGACTTGATAAGACATACGAGTGTGCTTAACACAGTTAAACAGTGGTTTCTTCCTTTAATTGCCCTCACCTCAATTATTTAAACACAGCAAACATAAAATTTTGTTCTTCGTCCTAATGCTAAATGAGTTTCTGCAACTTATTAGAGGGAATATTTGTTATCGTTTTTTTGCCTCGTTCGATATGGTAACAAAATAACTACAAATTAATCCTGAGATCATTGATGTTTCCAATTATAAGTAACAAGTACTGAACATGAGAAAGGTACAAATGCTATGAATACAACTGTAGCCCAAGACAGTTTCGTATCTAGATAGGATTTTGGGTTGTTTTACCTCTGAGCGGCACTTTTTTGCACACAATGGGCTAAATGGCCAGGTCACATGGACCCCGAAGGCTCAGAAAAGGTTGGGGGAGGGGACCCACTGGAACAGCTGTTGGGAGACAGATGGTAGCCTCCCGTCAAGGCCATCCAGCGTGTTCTTTAACGTGCACAGGATATGGCTCTCCCGCACACGGGGCCACGGCTTAACGTCCCATCCGACCGACGGCGGCCTTTCCAAGCCCATCGGTGTCCCCTACTGACCGTGAGCAGGGCGGGGAATTTTGCGGAGATAAATCTCAACGCTGACCCAGCTGGGACTCGAACCTGGGAACTACAGATTACGAGCCTAGCGCGCTACCGACTGAGCCACCTCCGCCCCATCTAGATAGGAATAGAGGCAGGGGGGCGAAGGGGGTTGGGAAAGTATTCCAAACGAAAGGAGGTGGGGAGTGGGTAAGCTCAAAGCCGTCTGAAGGGAAAGTCTGATGTCACGTGATGTGGGCTGCGCCACCGGAGCAGAGGCTCAGTCGAAGCGCGAGACTTGATTCTACACGTGCTAGCAGTCGCCTTTGTGTCTGCAACTTTACCTTTGTGTGCAAAATGTAAGTTCTATTTCTTTATTTTGTTTTATGTACAGTGCTTAAAAGCCGTCCCATTGTCGAGTGGTTAGCGCGCTTGGCTCCTGATCTAAGGGACGTGGGTTCGAGCCCCGGGTAAGGCATGGATGTATGTGTCGTTTTTCTGCTGAGGTCCTGCCATCCTCTCAGACCTTCAACTATGGCATATAAACTGACAGGCTCCTGTCAGACCTCTGTGGTAAGCAGCTGCTTGAGGGGGTATTTATTATTTTTTTTATTTATAGTGCTTAAATTATACTGTATTTATAGTAATTTTTATTCTCATCATGCCCCGTAAAAGTTGTGTCCGTGGCTGCCGTAGTAATAATAGTGGATCGCCGTATGTATTCATTCTACAATATAAAAAAGAAAACATTTTGTGTTACCTGTGATTTAGTATTGGATATCCCCTAACAGCTAATTAATATGTGTGACCAGGGAAGGCTAACTTAACCTACTGAAGGTTCTATAAATGTGGGAATATTGTGTTATGCTGGTTTTCAAACACTTACATCCAGTAATGTAGAACAGCATATTCTAAACCGCAAAAATCAGTTATTGGCATATATTGCAAAGCGTTTAGCACAGATTTTCAGTGTTTATGTGGGAATAAAATAATAGAATTGCTACATAAAATTATATTAACAGGTGAAATGTCTATATGAATAATTACACACAATCCAAACATGCACCCAAGAAATCATCCAAAGGAAATTCAGCACGCTGGTCAAATGATTAATCATATGCCAGCCTATGTCTATCTGTTGAATTTTACTGGTGTACCAGTCATGTCTCAATGATAGACATTGGTATATTTAATGTGGATTTCAAATATTTTTCGTCTTGTAGTTACTATCACCATTATAAGGTATTCAATGTTATCATTTTCCTTAACAAGCTGCATGGGTTATATTTCTGGTTATTATGGAACACTCTTCAATGTTACGCTGAAATCTCTAATTTTTTTGTATTCTTATGTCTCTTACAAACTATGTAAGACAATGACAGAGTGTTCACGTGTTGTGCTTATTAATTTTCACTTGTTTATAGGAATGTCTCAATGGTAGATATTAATTGTCGCAAACTGTTTTTTGAATCATACAGTATGATTGAGTTATCATTGGCATGTTTGATGTGGATTTCAAATATTTATTTGTCTTGTAGTTACTATCAACAGTATATGGTAATCATTGTTATCATTTTCTTTAAAAAGCTGCATGGGCTATGTTTTTCGTTATTAAGGAACACCCTTCAATGTTGCAGTGAAATCTGTAATTTTTTTTTATATATTCCTATGATTCTCTTGCAAATTATGTAAGACAATGGGATAGTGGTCACGTGTTGTGCTTATTAATTTTCACTTGTCTACAGGAATATCTCAATGATAGACATTAGTTGTTGCAAACTATTTTTTTAAGCTTACAGTATGATTGAGTTATCATTGGCATATTTCATGTGGATTTCAAATATTTACTTTTTCTGTTGGATGTATGTGTAGTCAATATATTTAGCTGTAAATAATTCAAAGTAATATTTCTATTAAATTTTTTATGATCGTGTGTGTTAAACAAGTCTTTTGTTTTGGTGTTTGCATTGAGGTTTATTTCAATTATGTGATACTGTTGATTTAAATCTTATTGAGGAAATAATCCTAGTCTTATTAATAAAATAATAGAATTGCACTGATGATTTGGTCAGCTGTGAAAGAATTCTGATCTCAGTAGCTATGTGAAATTTAAAAGTTTTATCTGAAATATAACCGTACTTTTAGTGACAGACCGTATATGTGATATTTATCAATATTTTTAAAATCTATCTGAAGTTAGTATGAATATATTTTGCTAACCTGAGAATAGATATTTATCTCTTCCAATATGTTTGCAAATGTAGCTCATAAATTTCGTTCGAAAATTTTTTACAAAATTAAAAAAAAAATCGTAAAATTATGCTTTACAATTCAGGTGTATTCCGTTTTCTTATAATACCGTTGACAATTAAATATAATTAATATAAAAATATGAGCAACTCTGTTTATATAATATATTTGTTGAATATTTTTGACATCGAGAAATTGGATTTTTTTTTGTCTCTGAAAATATTTCCTGCAAGATTGAAATTCTTTTCCGCATTTATGATAATTTGCTTTATAAATGATATTTGATTCAATTCAGCACAGGAAATGAAATCATTTAAATAACGCGCACATCGAATTCGAAACGAATCAGATGCACTGACTTAAAGTTATGATGCGATACACGGCCCCCGCTTCTGACGTCACAAGCCATGCCGGTCACGTGACATCAGACTTTCTCTTCAGACGACTTTGGTAAGCTTGAGTTGGAATTAACTGCAACACCATTGTGATGCAAATTTTATAAATAGAACTGTACACTATTTTCGTAAATACAACTGTTCGTATCTGGATAGGAATAGAGGGGGTGGCGACGAGAGGGGGGGGGAAGAAGTAACCCGAATGAAAGGGTGCGGGGAGTGGGTAAGCTCGAGTTGGAATTAACTCGAACACTATTCTGGTGTATATTTTTTAAGTAGAACTGTTAAGTATTTTCGGGAATCCAACTGTTCGTATCTAGATAGGAATAGGGGGAGGGGCGGAGGCGGGGGGGGGGAGTATTGCGAATGAAAGGATATAGCGGGGGGGGGCGGAAAGTAGCAAGTATTCCGAATGAAAGGAGGTGAGAAGTGACTAAGATCGAGTTGGAATTAACTGGAACACCATTCTGGTGTAAATTTTTAGGAGGGGCGGAGAGCCGCAAGTATTCCGAATGAAAGGAGGTGGGAATGCGAATTTCGAGTTGGAATTAACTGGAACACAATTTTAGTATATATTTTATAAAGAGAACTGTCAACTCCCAAAATTTGCCAACTCTCCTAAATTTGGCGAAGTTTCCTCGATTTTTGCCAACACGCCATAATTTTACAGAAAAAAAGATTCTAATTTTTACATCTCACCTGAATTTTGGCAACTCCTTATGATTTTCCCAAGTCACTCCGAATTTTGCGAACTCCCCACGATTTTTCCAAATCACTCCGAATTTTGGCAACTCCTTAAAATTTTGCCAACTGTCCCTAGATTTTGCCAAGCTTCCTCAATTTTTCCAACTCGCCATAATTTTATAGAAAACAAATCCCTAATTTTTACACTCACCTGATTTTTGCAAAGTCATTCAGAATTTAGCTAACTCTCCAAGATTTGCCAACTCTCCTAGATTCTGTCAGTTCGCCATAATTTTACAGAAAAAAATTCCAATTTTTACATCTCACCTGAATTTTGCCAACTCTCCAAGATTTTACCAAGTCACACCAAAATTTGCCAACTCCCGAAGATTTTGCCAAGTTGTCCCGATTTTGCCAACTCTCCAAGATTTTACCCAGTCACTCCGAATTTTGCCAACTCCCTAAGATTTTGCCAAGTTGTCCAGATTTTGTCAACTCACCTGTGTTTTACTAAGTGGCTTCGAATTTTGCCAACTGCTCTAAATTTTGCCGTCTCTCCATTTTCCAAACTGCCTTAGATTTGCCAAGTTGCCTCGATTTTGAAAACCCCGCTTAATTTAAAAAAAAATTACAAATTTTCACAACTCACCTAGATTTTACGAAGTCGCTTCGAATTTTGCCAACTCCGAGTTAATTTAGGAGGAGCATCGCCCCCATCCCCCCTTAGCTACGCCCCTGAATACCACCTCAAGGTTTCCAACGCCTGGTACAGTCTGTACCACGACGTGTTGCTGCTGATTTGAAGGCAAAATGTGGATCTAAACTTTATTTTGCAGGTGGGTATAAAAAATTGTGCTTTCAGGGTACAAGTGTAACATGTAGTGGTGAGCCATTTGAGTATAATGCTCAGGATTTAGTGTCTTCGCCAGTGTATTGAAGGGGAATATTGTTAGTGGTGAACATATTGATTTTGTGAATTGCTGAATAATTATTTGGTAAGAATCATCTCATGGCCAAACTTAAATTTTATTGATATATCAGAGAATAAAATGATTTACGTTATTGGCCTCTGGGTAAACGACCTTTGGCCAAAGTTACTACATATCTTATGGAATATGAAACTCATTAATAACTTATTATATGTTACCAAGAAATATTTAGTTATTTGTTAGCCTAGAGTATGTTAGGTGCATTTGCTTATTAAGTGAATTATTCAAGTTTTATTTACTTCGTGTAAAATTGTAAATAATTTGTAATAAATTAAATTGTTTTATCTGTAAAATAAGCTCATTTGTTATCAGTGTGGTTAATTCGAACCCATTATACAATATTGCTAAATGAACATTAATGAAACTTCGCAACAACATCTTATGCTTCATTTTATTGTACTCTGGGAGGTGTTATATTCTTTAACTACACCCGTGATATGCACAACTTGATTCTCATAAGCAAAGGGCCGAAATATAGAAACTTGAATAATATTTCAATGAATAAAATAATTTATTTCATTGTCCTTTGGATAAACTTCCTTTGGTCAAAGTACGGGATATTCCACAGAGTATGAAACTCCTTAATAACTTTTTCATGAGAGAGTAACAACGTTCCCGACAATGAAAGAGATAGGACGAGCCTAAAGGCTTGAATTTGCCCTTCGTTCACAGGATCATTCTTCACAGGATCGCTTCCAGGCAGATAAGAAAGCATGCTGTTCCGTAATCAAACCGAATTCATATCATTTGTACAACAAAACGCGTTATGCCTGACATTCTAAAGATGGTTTTATATAAATATCTTCACAATGTCAGGCAAAACGCGTTTTGTTCTCCAATGATGAATGGTGAAATGTCCAAATCAGACCTTCAGAAAAGACAAAGAAACTACGTTGGATTATTCTTTTAAGTGGCGAGCGATAGAGAGATTAGAGCCAAGCAAGAAGTAAAGGGAAAGGGCTCACACTGTTAGATAGGAGTCAAGCATTGTAAGCACACTGGCAACAATTCTAAAATATCAAAAATTTCCTTTGAAAATAGTCTGGGTCATTCTAAGTCACTTCAACACACGATGATCATTATGTGGTTTTAACTGCGAGGCATCATAATGATATCACAGCACATCAAGTTTTGTGCATTATTAAGTCCTTACTTCATCCACAGGAAGGATTGTAACATTGTTTATTTTCTAGAGAAGGCTTCATGAGAGTGGTGTTTATCCTCAATGGCGCACTAGTTTCCCTTGTTCTTATTGCAAACATTTTGAATTGTTATTGACAATATCCCGATTGGAATCAATGGGCTAATGTGCTGCATCAACTTCACCTGGAGAGAATAGAGAGCCAAATCCACTAGCATCAGGAAAAGTGACAATTATGAAGGTTGCTGATCAGCAATTACTACCAATGATTGTAGAGCCGTTCATGTGGGAGAATACATGACAGCCTATGTAGCCAATTACAGAGCACTGAGAGATTATGACAGATGCAAGGTATGAAGATGCATTATTCTTATGCTCTCCTATTTCCAGGAACAATTTGTCGAGACGATTAATGAAGATAATGCTTCTTCAAAGAGATCTCGCCTAATGGATTAATACTGAGATAATAGGAGATTACCCAACAAGATCTTCCTAAAGAGAATGTCAAGAATGTTTTAGAGAAAAGGACTGTCATCTTAACACCCCTTTCCTCTCAGGAGCCTCACTGAGCTAAAATCTGTCGCTAAGCGAGGATACAAAAACTCTTGCACCAAGTGATAGCCTATTTCTCGACATGCAGAATTGGTGTCAAATCTCAGTTATGTTTTGGTTGACTCCTGATGAAGTTTTTTTGCTTACTACTGAATATATTGACATAACTCTAATTGGAATTTGTTCAGTCTTTATGCATTATCAAGTCATTTAACAAATCTCTCCTTTTGATTTCATCAAAATTTATTATAGGCTTTTGAATCATTGAAGTTTTGGTGTTTGGTTCTAAATTTGTGTTCCTGAACAAGGTAGTTTTTAGAAAAGACAGAAGTTTCATTAATGAATTAATTTTGCAATTTATATGTTTTAATATTTCTTAATCAGAAATATATAAAAGAGTGGTAATTAAATTTTTATTTAGTTGTTTTAAAATTATTTACAGAGAGTGCTTATCCAGTGCAATAGTATATGGTGAAGAAGCTTTGGTGAAATGTCCCTTCCGTAACGATTTGTATTCCTGTGACAGTTATTTGCAGCAAAGAGAAATTAAATCTGTAAGTGTGTTGTGTTGTAAACGTGTATAAGTTTTTTTTTTCGAGTACATTCCATTAAAATAGAGGTTTAATGAAACAAATTTTTGCGAGCATAAAGCAATCATTAGTTTTATTTCACTGCTGTTGAAAATTAAACGAAAATAGACAAAAATGTATATGGCTCATAATTGGTTTTAGGAAATACAATTGAATGTTGTGCGGAAAAGTATTGCAAAATGACAACGAGGAGTGTGATAATGACAAAATCATGTCATATGTATGAGTGATGCATATGAAATCTTGAGTTCCCATAATCGAGATTCTGGAATTAGGTGACAGGAGATCATTCATCTATTTATCTCAGGTCACATGAGCTCCATGGGAATGGACATCATCGGGTATAAATATGAAATCAAGTCCTACAGCATTCTTTAAATGCCTCACGCAGGGTGCAAGAATCTCATCTCCATATCACTGAGAAGTCTCCTCCCCCCTAAAAAAATGCGAAACTCTTTGCACCAGGACCATCACATTAAAACTATTAAAGTGGTCCCTTTCACTGATATTGCAGTTGTTATGGGAAGTTCGTTGACTTTCCAGAGTAATATAGGTTGCGAATCAGTGCCCAAACTGAATCCGGACTCATCTATAAATAGCATATTCGTCTACTGACATGCGCTCCAAAGATGATATTCTCTGCACTTCGTTAAAAGATCTCTTCTGTGGAACGGGTGAATGGGTGAGGGGAATACCAAACCGTTAGTAGAATTGGTGTACAGTGGCCAGATGTAACATATATAGCTCAGGACAGATATGTTTGAAGAACTGAATTGCACGATCTGGTTAAACCTCCGTAGCCCATGGCTACTTGAGGATGATGAGGATGAAAATTTATTCTTCTCATTGCTTTGTAGCTGTAAGTAGCAAAAGTAAATTTTGATTACAGATATTAAATACTATTCATCTGGTTTAGTGTTCGGATACCTGCTGGCTGAAGACTCTTTTTGCTCTATACTTGAGATTGTTCAGCCTACAACTGCCTGATAAAAACAGGGATAATAACAGCTCTGGGAAAATCCCTTGGAACAATGCTTGTTAATAGCTAGGCTTTAACAAATATCATGTTAGATAAAGCTTGATGTGTCAATGGTGAAGGGTCTTCAGAGTGTCTCCAGAGTGTGGTACCCGTGACAACCCATGGGGGAGAGAGAAGAAAGTTAAAATTTTAAGATCCAATTCATCATTTTTCGGAAATATTTTAAATTTCCGGAAAAAAATATGAAGGAAACTAAGAGGAGAAAATTTGCTTATGTATTTAAATTTTTCGAATCATTTTACGTACGCGAGATTGTTCAGTTTCATAAAGATACCTTTCAATCGTTGTATCAGAAGGTTTCAAACGAAGACTTTCGGAAATTATGAAACATCTTCAGACACACTTTTCTAATTAATTATATTTTTATGTTTATTTTCATCTTTTCTTTTTTCAGTTGTATACTTATAAATAAATATATAACATATATATATATTGTTATAAATTTAACTGATGAAAAATGAGAGTGAGTTCAAAAATAATATTTAGTACAATAATTCTAAAATAATGTAATTTATTACAAAAGTGTGAATGAAAACATTTATATAAACAATTCAACCAACACAAATCTTCACCAGTATAAAATTAAAATTTCAAAAGAGTCTAGCACCTTATCACTATTCCTACAAAGGGAAGTTTACACTCAAAGCATAAAATAAGGCTTTTTACAACACTCGATAAGTGGCACAATCATATTTGTGAACAAACCCGCAATCTATCGAGAATAATCTTATCAATTCCTTGGCAAACTAAATAACTGTACACCAAATGATTTCCTTCTAAGGTTTTAGTCATCGTAAGGTCAAGTATTCCAAACTGCGGCTAAGAATGCTGGTTTCTCAGAACCAATTCTTTTCAGACGTTGATCACTACGCTTCAAACGACGAATTCTTCTTTTCCTTTACTAGTTTACTAACAAGATCCACACTAATAAACTTATTTAACCTCCTTCGAACACTCGAATTAAAAACATTTCTTCTTTATACTATAGTGCACAGACTAAAACTACGTTTTCCTACATACAATTCTTCCTAATTACAACTCTCTTGTTCTTTATTTCTAAGTTAAGTTCTTTCGAAGTAGTTAGTGACGTAATTCTGACGCTGAAGTAAGTGCGAGCATCAAAATGATAAATGACATCACGGTTTTATTATTGCTGGTTCATCTGTCGTAACATTGCCCTCTCATTAGGTCTTGTTCGTCGCGAACAATTCTGGATTCCTAAGCTTCTTCAGTTCTTCGATGAAACGGGGCCAAACGATCCACGTGAATCATCTTGCACTTTGTACACGGACGCCGACGAATGCGATACATCACGTCGATAATCCTATCGTATAGGACCTTGCCAAAGTTTCTGAAGTTTTGGAGAGAGTTTTTTTCTTTCTATATGGATTGTACAGTCAGAAAGATCTCCTTGATTGAAAACAATTTCATTTGTTTTACTGTCGTACCTCGTTTTGGTTCAATCACTTTCCAGGTTGATGTTATGCTTGACGGAGTGGTGGATTTGTTCTAGTGTTGTTGTAATTCTTGTACGTATTATGGACTGGACACATGTTTCGGGCCTACCATATTAAAGGTCACAAGGAAGACGCAATTCTCTTTCAAAGAGCATCATGGAAGGTCCAATTGTCTCGTGCACTGCTGTTCTGTATGCCAACAAAAGGAGTGGTATATGGCGATCCCAGCCACGTTGATGGTTGTCCGCAAACATTGATAGATGTTGTGCAATTGTCCTATTAAATCTCTCAACCATTCCATCAGACTCCTCAGTCTGATGGAATGGTTGAGAGATTTAATAGGACAATTGCACAACATCTATCAGTATTTGTGAAGGAGAGTTGGTCTTGTTTTCTAAATGCCTAATAGTTAACAGATGCCTTTAAAACACTGGATTCAAAATTCCTCCTTAGTCTGAGTGGAGTTGCAAAGGTACTCCATACATACTAATCAAGTTATTTACTAGTTTATTTCTGCGACTGTTGTTGCCTCCTCATCTTGGATGGGATAGACCTCAGGCAACTTCGTTAAATAATCCATTACCACTAATAAATAACGATTTCCATCATCAATCCTAGGTAACTGACCTATTACATCGATGGCTATTCTCTCAAAAAGGGGCACCAACGTTATACGTCTTGCAGCATACCCTGACTCGTAGTCTTAGGCCTTTCTTTGCTGCACAGACCTTACATTGCCTACACCATCTTTCTACATCTACCCTACTTTTAAGCTAATGAAATCGTTCCCTGGCTTTCGCTAATGTCTTATTAACACCGAAGTGTCCTCCAGTGTCACTATCATGCATATCTTTCATCGCTAGTTCCACTCGGGAGCGAGGAAGGATTATCTGCCAACGGATCAGTCGTCCAGTGGGACTCTCCCATCTTCTATATGATACACAATCTTTCACTTCTGAAGAGTCCCACTGTGCCCAATAACTTTTGGTGGTTGGGCTATACCTCGAGATTTGCTCCCAGTTAGGTCTTATAATAGATTTTTCAATAAATTTATCATTGGCTTTATATCCTCATCGTCTAGTTGGGCCTTTCTAATTTCTATTGGATTCCATAAGTTAGGAGTATCACTATTTGCTTGTGTCGATGTTATTTGTCGTATGGGCATTATATCTTTAGTACCATATTTCAACTCTGGATTTATAACAATGCTTACAGTTGTCAATACATGGACGTCTGGAAAGGGCATCTGCATTCCTCTGTAGCTTGCCACTACATTGATCAATGGAAAAATTTTACTCTTCTAACAGCTGTATCCACCTAGCAATTTGTCGTTCAGGGTTTTGAAGTTTAGTAACCAAATGAGTACAGCATGATCAGTACGAATGAGAAATTTCTCGTCATAGAGATAATGATGAAAATGTTCTATTGCATTTACTATTGCTAACAGTTCTTTTCGTGTGACACAATAATTCCTTTCTGGTTTGGATAAAGTCTTGCTAAAATATGCATTAACTCTTTCTTGTCCGTCCTGTTGCTGTGAACGTACAGCACCAACTCCTGTGTTGCTTATGTCAGTATCTATTATCAACTGTTTCCCAGCTTGTGGATATGCTAACACTGGTGCCGTGGAAGGAGCTTGCTTCAACTGATGGAAGTCCACTTCGTATTCGGTAGTCCACATGAACCGCTGGCCCTCCTCTGTCAGACAATGTAATGGCCCTGCGATGTTAGAGAAACCCTTCACAAATCTTCTATAGCAGGTGCAAAGTGAAATAAAACTACGAAGTTGATGAACATCTTGTGGTGGAGGCCAGTCTCTTACAGCTTCTATCTGATTAGGATCAGTCTTAATCCCTGATGTAGTGAAGACATGACCAAGTAATGAACTTCTTTTTGGAACAGTTTATACTTTGTCGGTCCCAATTTTAGTTTGGCTGCTCTAAGTTTTTCAAACACTTGACGAAGATTTCTCAAATGTTTCTCAAAAGTCTTTCCAAGAACGATGATCTCGTCCAAGTAAACCAGGCAGACCTCCCAAGACAAACCTTTGAGCACCGACTCCGTTAGTCGTTCAAACGTTGCAAATGGCATCACTTTAAACTGCCAAATTCCATTTCCTGTAGTGAAAGCTGTTTTCTCACAGTCTTCAGGATGTATACCAACTTGCCAACAGCCGCTCTTGAAATCTAATGTCGAGAACCATTCTTACCCAGATAGTGTCCAGTGTAATATCAATCCTGGGTAAAGGAAATCAGTATATCATTCAATCTGCGGTAATCCACATAAAATCGGTTAGATCCATCCTTTTCCTTGAGAAGATCACTGGTGATGTCTGGGCCTTAGTAGCTTGGTCCTCAGTTAATAAGGGGTGGGAGTGGCTCAGTCGGCAGCGCGCCAGGCTCATAATCTGCAGTTCCCAGGTTCGAGTCCCAGCTGGGTCAGTATTGAGATTTATCTCTGCAAAATTCCCCACCCTGCCCACATTCAGTAGGGGACACCGATGGGTTTGGAAAGGCCGCCGTCCGTCGGATGGGACGTTAAGCTGTGACCCCGTGTGCGGAAGAGCCATACTCTATGCACGTTAAAGAACACACTAGATGGCCTTGACGGGAGGCTACCATCTGTCTCCCAACAGCTGTTCCAGTGGATCCCCTACCCCAACCTTCTCTGAGCCTTCGAGTCCATGTGATCTGGCCATTTAGCCCATGGTGTGCAAAAAAGTGCCGCTCAGAGGTAAAACAACTCACAACAACCCTCAGTTAATAACTTCCTTGTTGCTCTCCACAAGTCAGTAAAATGGGGGATGTTAGTAACTTCTATTGTGTTTACACTTGTTACCCATGTAACAGGTTCACATATTGATAATTCTTCACCCTTTTTCAATATTCTATTGGATTTGTTACAATTCATCACTCTGATAGGAATCTGTTCTTTATCTACTTTGACTAAAGTACTTGCAGCCAGGATACCATGAGCCAAAGCTCCTGTTCCAGGGGCATCAGTGACTACCAATTGGAAGGCCCCAGCAGTCTCCACCCGATGTCCACAGACTATAACTTCACTCTGAGCTGGGATCTCTGTGTCTTCCATCACTAATACTGTGGTCACAATTGATAAAGAATCAGATGTTCGGCTAAGCAGAGGGGATCTCTTCTGTCTTATAGATCAGTAGGCTGTTACTGGGTCTAATACCGAATCCATGTTTCTTTAGGAAATTAAGGCCTAATATGCATTCATCGTAGATGTCAGCGATGTAAACAGGATAGCGTACCAGACAACTAACAACTCTGATGTTTAGTTCCATCGTTCCATGGACTTTAGCATGCTCTCCAGTGACTGTTTGTAGGATTATATTAGTCTGTCTAGCATTCCAGTTTGGATGAAGAATTATCTTCTTAATTTTGTCTGTTCTGAGTAAAGCTACATTTGCACCAGTGTCTACTATTGTACGGCAAAGCACTCCATTCTTGGTTCCATCAGCTACCAATCCGTTATCTCCACCATTCAATGATGAAAAGTGGGTGAATATCGCTGGGACCAATCAATCAACAGCCAGCCTTTGCCCTTCACGTTTCTTATGCTTGTTTTGTTGCCTGTTAGAGGTGTTTGAACTTCGCACCCACCACTTTTTGCAGTTGGCTCGAACATCTTGCCACAATTCCAACACTATATGTTTGTAGAAGTCCTTGGAGAGGAACCTTTAATGTCTTTCAAAACGGAAAATATTGTTTTGGTTAGTTCTTGCATTTCACTATTCTTTTCCACAGTTTCTTCTGCATTCACAAATTTCACTGTGCGTTTGTTTCTTGGGAGGAAAGACTGGAGCACTCTTACTTCATGGCATGTACCACAGCTGACTTTAAGGATTCACCTTCCATCATCTTCAGGGATTGTTGAATCTCGTCGGTAATAGCATCAATAAATTGTAGTTGAACTAAGTTATCTTGAATATCTGGTGGACAGTTAGTATAAGCCAATGTAGCTAGACGCTCAATATCACAAGCAAGTTCTTGCAAAGTTTCACCACTCTTCTGCATACGATGTTCAAATTGAGGCATATAGTATTGTTTTAAATATCTATCACGAAATCTGAGTTGTAATGCAGAACCAAACTTTGATAATGAAGTCGTGTTTCTTCTGGAAGAGAGTGTAAAACTTCCGCAGCTGAATTTCTTAAAGAAGCTGCAAGAAAAGTGACCTTCTGAAATTCATTTCACTCATTAGTTCTAGCGATGACTTCAAATTGTTTTGGCATCAATATCATCTTTTACACTATCAATTTCGACCTTTAAACTATCACACTGTCTGTTGAGCTCGGTCTTAATGTCTTCATACTGTTCACTTATTTCACGTCTTTGAGCTGCCATTTGAGCTTTCAAGTTAACATTTTGAGAGGCTATTTCAGCTCTCATGTCACCAATTTTACTGTTCATGTCATTATTTTGTCTGGCTATTTCAGCTCTCAAGTTATCATTTTGTGGAGGCTGAGCCCGGGGTGATATGAGGTCCTGCCATCCTCTCAGATCTTCTAATATGGCATATAAACTGACAGGCTCCTATCAGACCTATATGGCAAGCAGCTGCCTTAAGGGGCTTTTTTTTAAAACAATTTCTTCCTAATTACAACTCTCCTATTCTTTATTTCTAAGTTAAGTTCGTTCGAAGTGGTTAGTGACGTAATTCTGATGCTGAAGTGAACGCGAGAATCAAAATGATACATCACATCACGGTTTTACTATTGCTGGTTCATCTGTCGTAACAATTTATATTCAAACATATTGGGTATGGGTGCTATTTCTTTTGATGGTATAAGGATGCGTGATCAAAAAGATTCGGAGGCCACTGCTCCATTGTATACGTATATCTGGGAAGTGCTATTAATCACCAGCATCTTCAGTCGCAGGTTAATTGCACTTCCAAGGAAATATCTGACCACTGATCCCATGGTAAGAAGTTTACAGCCACCATTGGATGAGATCTGATTATCGGCCGGTAGCTTAACTTGACACATCACCAGAAGGGGTCATGTGTTCTGATCCCACTTGGATCACTTGGACCTGACAAAGGACTAATCTCTGACATTCAAATCTGGAAGACCTTCGTGACTCTCATATTTGAATGTAGTGTTGACTGAGCATTCATTCATTGAATCATTTATTCATAAACCAAAGAAGTTAGCTCTCAGTTCTGTGTTCGCCAGTCTTTAATAAATCTTTCCTCCTCTTGCGATCCCATATCACAAAAGCAATAACCGTTGCTATTTGCAGAATTTATTGGATGACTTTTATGGAAAATTGCATCTGCAAAAGTTAGGTTACTCATTGATTTTCTTTAATAGTTAAAAAAATATATAAAAATATATTGAATTAAAAGTCGAAAGTTGAATCAGTGTAATATTATGTGTTTAAAAGGTAAATCATTGAGAAAATCGGTTCCGAGGTTTCAAACATGTCAATGCAACGTCAGTGTAAACTATCAGGTCTGTGAGTCATTTATTGTTTGCCCACGAATTGCACGTATTCTTTGCTGTTTGTCAATGAATTCCAAATAGTCTCAAAGACAACGTTTACATTACATGGCTATACGATTTATATAGGCAGTCGTCGACATGGCTCGTTTGAATCATTATACATAGCCTTAGTTGCTAATGCGCCATCGACTTATGGATGGGTTACTTTCCTAAAGAGACCTTTCCGTATAACAGACGCCATTTCCCATTGAATTCAACTATGTAATGATAGATACGTTCCTATATCAATTTTTTCAGACCCAAAACTTCATCTAGTGTAAATAAACGATTATGAGTTAATTCATACTTTAGTGGTGTACATATGTGCTATTTATGAACTCACGCTAAGCTTTCATCTCTTTGAATGCATAACAGTATAAATAATTTCATCCATGCTTTCGAAATAAATTGCATTGTTCTGTAATTATCATTGTCATATATTTACTTGAACTCACGCTCAGTGCTCATCCATTTAAATTCGTAACAATAACAATGTAATATATCCAATTTCAGCAAATGATTTTTCTCATGATATTTATTCTAAACTTAATAAATTTTATAAATTGATAAATTTTTAACAGCTTTTTTGACTTTTCCTCAAAATTATCCGAAATATTAATAAGGAATATACATGTAGATAATTTTCTTATTTTATAAAACTTTTAAACTATTCATCTTATTTCAGCTTGTCTCTACTGATCTGTATGAACAGTATTTACAGAAAAGCATAATTGCTGCTGAATGCCATGCAGAGAAAAGTTTTCATTGCAAAAGCCCAGACTGTTTGGGTTGGTGTTTATATGAGGACAATGTGAACATTTTTCATTGTCCTATATGTTACCACTATAATTGTCTTACTTGCCAAGCAATTCACGAGGGGCTTAACTGCTGCCAATATCAGGATCAACTAAAACAAAATGCTAAACTTGATAAAGATGCTGAGAAGACACTGGAATTTCTTGATGTAAGCTAAACAAAATTAAGTTCCATACTGAGAAATGTAATTGAAAGTGTTAATGATATATTTTTCCTTTAGTTTATTTAAGTGTAATGATAAAATTAAACATTGAATATAATTAAAAATATTGCTCTTTTGTTTATGTTGAGGGATGCCAATACGTTAGGTGTCCAAAGAATTCAATGATTGTCTTAATGCTACAATTCATTACCTACAAATCACTTACCTTCAATGAATTCCCCTTACCTGGGAACGTTGTCCTGAGCTTCCACCGGATCCCGTTGAAGCCGCACCAAGGCCCCACCTCAGTGTCTGAAGTGCCAACGCTTCAGGCACATTGCAAAGAATTGCAGAGGTACGGTGCGGTGTAAGCGCTGCAGTGGGCCTCACTCCCACAAGCAGTGCAAGCACACTGGGCCCCCTATTGGTGCTAATTGTGGTGAACCTCATGCAGCCACCTTCTCTGGGTGCTGCGCCAGGAAGCTTGCCTGTGAGAAGAAGAGGGAAGCCCTTGGTCCTGTGCACTCTTTGCACAGCACCAAGGTCGAGATGGTCCCTCTTTCAAGCTCCATGGTGACACCCCCGCCACCTTTACCTCCTAAGAAGTCCGTGTGCAGCAGGCATCTCTTTGACCCGTCTGTGAGCATTGCTGCTGCCACGGAGGTAGTGTCAGCAGAGATGCCGGTGCTTGAAGCACAGGCACCTACTGCTCCTGCTGCTCCTCTGGCCCCTGTCGTTACCCTTCTTGTGGGGATGCCCTCTGTCCCTGAGGTCCCTGTGCTACAGGTACCTCCATGGTAAAGGATTCCGCTGCAATCTTGGCAGCAGACTCCTCTCCCATTCAGGCCAAGCAGGTTAAGAGGACAAGGAAGAAGAGGGCTGCTCGTCGGCTTGATCTGAAGAAGCCCTCCTCTTTCTTGACACATCAGGATTTCAGGAAGCACCACAGGGACACGGTTCTTCTGTCCACAATTCTCTCTCTACTTGTGGATGTCATCAAGGTCGTAACTTCCGCACTACCTGAGGAGTCTCGACCTCGAACTTTGACCATCTTCAATCAGTTGGCCTCCCTCATTTCGCACTTTGTGAATTGCTAGACACTCTGTGCTGACTACTTTTTCTCCAAAGTTCGTTGTTACCACCCAACATTGGGCACTGCCAAAGGAGCAACTAACATCTCCTCCATCCTTCAGTGGAACTGCAGAGGCTTCAGGAGCAAGGCTGCTGACGTCTGGAACTATATCAATATCATGCCAGTTCCTGTCCTTGCTCTCTGTGAGGCCAACCTCCCTGATCACTATGTCTTCAATCCCTATTTTGTGCACACCATCAAGAGTCATCCGTGCGGTGATTCTTGTGCACAAGAATGTCACGCATCATGCTATTGATCTCACGTTCACTGATGCGAACAGCGATTTTGTAGCATGCCGCATCCGACAGAACAGCCATGATATCACCCTGATATCCTGTTACATCCGGCCTTGCACTGCCTTTCCTGTATCCATCTTACAGGATATTCTTTTGCAGTGCCCTCAGCCCTGGATTCTCTGTGGGGACCTTAATGCCCACAGCCCTCCCTGGGCTGGAGACAACAGTGGATATTGAGAATGTCATCTTGCAGCACAATCTCTTTATCGCCAACGATGGCTCGCCCACATTCTACAGACCACCGAGTACCTACAACTCCATTGATCTGACCCTCTGTTCTTCCAGCATTGATCAAAGCCTCAGCTGATCAGTTGACCCTGACACCTGGGGCAGTGACCACTTCCCGCTGCATATCTCCTTGCTTCCCAAGAGACGTTCAGCCCCGAGAAGAACGTCGAAGTTTACCGACTGGCAACTCTTTCTGCAGATCTCGTCTAAAGGATTCGCTGCCATCGAAGCTACAGATCTCAGCGCAATGTCAGAGGCCCTCACTGCTGCTTCTGATCTGCCTCCTTTTAATATATTTAAAATACATAAAATTTGTAAAATTGATGATAGGCGACTTTTAATCAAATTAATCCACCCTTTTAGCAAATTAGAATTCAACATTGCCAGATGGAAATGAAATGTTTCTTAGAAAACAAAAAGTAATATTTACAAATACGAAATATCATCAGAATGAATCAAGAAATCTGTTAACATAAAATAATAAAAGCCTTCAGATTGTATGTTCCTTAATTTTAAGAAACATTTCAAAGAAAATATTATAAACAGTGTAGTTTCGTAGTGATATATTTCGTAAATAGCTGAAAGTTTGTAACTGTTGAATTTCTTTTTATTTTTCCCTTTCTTCTGCTCTGCCTGCACCATCTCTTTTACCAAAGCACAACCAAGGAGTGTCTAGAGACCTTCTTTGGGTGACCTCTGTCAGCTCCAGCAAAGTTAAACCTTTAAATCTTCCACTCTTATTTAATATTTTAAAAGTAAATATTCATTTCTAGCCAATCTCAAAATCTTTTATTATTATTATTATTTTTCTACGTGACTGGGTGATGAGAGGTCCTTATTCAGGATTTCTCAAGTAATTTTTAGTTAGATTAACAGGAGATTAGAAACTATTAAGAAAGTAATGATTATTTTCGTATATTTTCATTCATTTCTTACATTTTTTTAAATTTTTTTTATCAAAACAATATAATTAAAAAACTCTTTTTTTTAAACCCTTTTTTTAACTGTTTTTTTCTAAATTTCTTTTAAATCTTTTAATTAATTTGCTAGATTCTATTCCAAAGGGGAGTTTGTAGTAAGAAATTCAGCAATAATTTTATGACTTCAAGATTTTTAAATTTAGAAAATTGATTTAAAATAAAATTAGTTTGAAAATCTAAAATACCTAATTCTCCTAAAGCAGTGAAGAATTCTCCCCTTTTTGGCTGGTATTGTCTCTATTCCCACTTTATATTAATTCCCAAATTCTATTTCCCTTTTCCAATTTTTAACATATAAATGTATACTGATTACTTTTTTCAATTTTTTTTTCTCTTCTTCTTTTTATCTTTTTCCTTCTTCTCTCTCTGCTTACCCTCTTTCTTTCTCCCCCACAGTCCAATAAGTTCTCTACTTACATAAATTAACAAACTCGGTCAGTAATTATATTTACCCTCTAAAGCCATTTCTGCTGGCTTTTGACCGAATTTCCGTACATTAAATTTAAGTTTCAGAACTCGGCTTGTCACTTTTTCCGCCCCCCCTCTCCCAACGCACATTTCGTATCTTTATCTCTCTGCTGGTGTAAGGTGCTTTCGCCCAAACTCAAATATGAAAATAATAAATCTTTAAGATTGAATAAATGGGGAAAATTCTTTTATTTTCCCACATTTTTCTTTCTTTTATTCGTAAAATTATTATTAACACAGCTAATGATATCGATATGGTTCTGCATATTTTAAATGCGGTCCTTACGGTAGTTATGTACACAAAGTCTTAAAAATATTTAAATAAAATAAATATAGGGAAAAATAAATACAGGGAAAAAATAAATACAGGAAATAATATGAGGAATCGAATGTCTTCTAAATGTATTTTGTATAATATATTTAGATAATATCTAAATTTTATATAATATCTAAATGTAAATGTATTTTCTAAATGTAAATTTATTTTTATTATTGTAATTTTAAAAATAGAATCAAACCTATTTTTAAAATTACTGAAACAGTGTGTGTCCATAATCGCCTACTTGTAAATTTATTTTTTAGATTATCCAATCTGTCTCCATATTTCACTTCTTTCCAAAGACCACAAGTATTTTTACAAGACAGCCCCTCTATGCGTGAGCTCTAGCAGGCTTGCATTCGCTTCCTTCCCCCAATTTCCCCCCCTTGGCATGCAGTCAAGTCGGGGTCGGATGATGCCTGTCGGGGATTACCTCGACTTGTGCTATCCTCCACGTGACTGCTGGACCGAAGGACGCCCTCGCAATCTCCGATATGTCACAACTTGCGGAGCGCTAACGTCGTCCGCCCTCATCTCAGTTTGGCGTGGTTCGATGTTCGTGGCAACACCAATCCACGTCGAGACAGATTTTGTGAACGCTTTCGCCGCCACGCCCCCTTTTTACACTTTACTATACTTCGTATCCTTCCAAAATTAAAATTAATTATATCAATAATAATAAATATTTCTTAAAACTTAAAAGTATTCTCAGGATTCACATTCGTAACAATAAACAAATAACAAATTCAAACAATGTGTGGACTTCAATCATGATTTTATATCTATTTTTTTCTATCTCCCATCTTCCTTATTTTATTTCTCACTATTTCCACCCCCATTCTCCCCCCTCCCTTTGCTTATTATTTTTTATCACTATTTTCTTATCATATCATTCTGCCTCATTACTATTTACTCACCTATTTTTTGTCGCCATTTCTTTTTTCCCTTTCCCTCCTTCTTTCTATTCTTATTATTCTCTTTTTTTTCTCTTTTTATTACGGGGACAGGGGAGACTCAGTTGGTAGCGTGCCAAGCTCGTAACCTGCAATTATCAGGTTCGGGTTCCAGCTGGGCAAGTGTAGAGATTATTCTCTGCCAAACTCCCCGCCCTGCCTACAGTGAATAGGGGTCACTGTTGGGTTGAAAAGGCCGCCGTCCTTCGGATGGGACGTTATGCCGTGATCCCGTGTATGGAAGAGACACACCCGGCACGTTAAAGAACACGCTGGATGGCCTTGACGGGAGGCTGACACCCTTTTCCCAAATTTGCAGTAAAATTAGACCACAATGCTACCTAACCATATTGGTAATAAATCATCGGCACGGTTCAAATTTCGAAGTTTCATAATCAGAGATATGAATGAACTAATTGATTTCGATAATATTAATCTAATGTAGACGATAGATATTCTCCCAGCTGCTCTGCAGCCTTAATGTCAGCGTTCTGATAGACATCAACCAGCACAAAAGGCTCAAAATTCGAAAGTACCAAATTAGAGATATGAATAAACAGGAGATTGCGATAATATAAAGTAATGCAGACGATAGGTACTCTCTCAGCTGATTCACAGCCTCAATGTCAGCATTCCGATAGGCCTCAACCAGCACATGAAGGTGGCTTTTGGTGCCATCCATATGATGTAGTACACTTCTTGTATAGTGGAACGTCGGATGGCATCATTCAATCAAAGCACTGTTATGATCTCAACACCCGGGCATCTTCCCCCTCCAGATATCCACTATAAGCGACTTCGTACCATTCCCCGCCGAGCCGAAAGATGTGCCCGACATTCTGGTAGATTTCCAGACATTCTTCATGCTCGAAGGCTACATGCTGCGATCAGAAGGTGCCGTAACCAGCGTGACAGGTTCAGGTGCCGATTCTTCTGCTCCAGCAGTAATGTCCTCACCCCTTCTGGGAAAGTCTGGAAGTTCATCAGGAACCTGATGGGGAAGTCACAGCCTTTCCTCCCCTTCCATAACCGTGCCCTAGCCCATGGGAAAGACTTAGCCACCACTGCTAATGCCTTTTTGTGGCACCTCACCTCTTCCCATCCTGCTCCACCGGTGAATGTTCAGGATACGGCTCAGCAGCCCTGCTCTGGTTCTGAGCTTTGCTATAATGATCCTTTCACCTTGCAGGAACTCACCTCTGCTATTGCGGCTTCAAAGCGCTCGTCGGCTCCAGGCTCTGACGGCGTTAGCTAAACTCAGTTAGCTAAACCTGTCACCTGAGGCTCTGCTTGTGCTTCTTAAAGCCTTCAATCACTCCTGGACCACCTGCACAGTACCTGAGTCATGGAAGGCAACACACGTCGTGCCTATCTTGAAGCAGGGGAAACCAACCACGGAGCTGTCCTCTTACAGGCCCATTGCTCTATCATCTTGCCTCTGCAAGATCCTAGAGAGACTGGTCTTTGGACGCCTCGAATGGTACCTAGAGTTCAATGGCCTCCTCCCTGACAGCCTCTCGGGTTTCTGCAAAGGGAGATGCACGTCAGACAGTCTCATCGACTTCATCTCTGCTGCTGATCAGGTGCGGTCCATGGGAGAGACTACTGTTGCTGTCTTCTTCGACATCCAGAAGGCATTCGATTCCCTGTCCCACTCGGATATTCTCTACAGGCTCCATGATCTCAGCCTCAGAGGCAATATCAACCAGTGGATTGCAGCATACCTCTCCAACAGGACTGTTTGCGTGAAGCTGGGCAGCACACTCAGCGCCTCCCACACCATCAATCATGGAGTACCACAAGGGGTTATCCTCAGCCCGATGTTACTGAACATCTTGCTGTCAGGCCTACCTTCTCGACTCGAGGATAGAGTGGGTATTTCCATTTATGCAGAAGGTATCTGCATCTGGTTCCCTAGCCAGGACCTCTACCATGTTCAGCTCGTGATGAAACGACCTGTGGACACTTTCATCAAGTTCTTCGAAAAGCTAAGCCTCACTCTTTCCACTGATAAGACTGTGGCCATGGTTTTCACGAGGAGACTCCTTCCACCCACCTTCCCTGACCTCTTGCTTGGGCCAGATCACATCGAGGTCGTCCATCAGCATAAGTTCTTTGGTGTGATCCTGGACAGCAGGCTTAGCTGGGGGCCTCACATCCAGCATTTTAAGACAGTGGCCACTGCACAGAGAAATATACTGTCTTTTCTTGCTGGTACCCACTGGGGAAGTTCCTGCAAGACCCTCCTGGTCTTGTACTGGTATCTGATCCTCTCCCGCATCAACTACAATGGTTCACCTTCTGTACTTCGTCCTCTGCCTCGGACTCTGCCCTAATACACCTAATGCATCTGTCATTGCAGAGGCTGATGACATGCCTTTCCACATGCAGTGGAAGAGAGATGTACTGTGTCATCTCTCGAGGCTCCATTCCCTGCAATCTAACCATGAGCTTCTCAGGAAGTTGCATGACAGGCCTCACTCTGCCATCGCCCTGTCTGCCAAGGACTTCTACGACCAGCTCCAGATGCTTGAGCTGGCAGGGACACATGCTGAATGCTGGCAATACTCTCTTCCCAGACCTTCCACCCTGGAGGAACAGTGATCTTATGATCAATGTCACTATCCCTTCTCTTGATCGGAATAGCGACTCTGATCCATTGTCCATCAGACTTCTCTTCACCTCCTATGTCACTGAACGATATGAGAGATGCACTGAGGTCTACACTGAGGATCTGTGGACCGGGAGAGGCAACGTGCTGCCTCTGCCAATGTCATACCCGATACTGACATTGCCAGAGGTTTCCGTCTCCCGCATCTAACCTCCTCCACCTGTGCAGAGCTTCATGCTATTCTTGAGGCTGTACGTTTCATCCTCAGCCTCGAGAGTGGCACCTTTGTCATCCTCTGTGACAGCAATTCAGCCTTGGAAGCTCTCCAGAAGCGAGACAGCAAGAGATGCAACCGCTTCCTCATCCAGAAGATCACGGAGATTTGCTCGAAGGTCACTTCTGCTGGAATCACGGTTCATTTCCAGTGGATCCCTTCCCATGTTGGAATACCTGGCAACGAGCTTGCTGATTACACCGCGAAGGAGGCACTGGAGAGTCAGAGGTGTGTAACTAGTTACTCTCTCTCTCTCACCAGTTGTGAGCAACTGCAAGAGTTGTCTCACAACTGGTGAGCCAGTACCGTCTTGCTCAGTGGCAGAAGGACAGCAGGTGTTCCTCATTCAGGTACCTGGTTGAACCTTCTCTCACTGCTCTTAATCTCGGAAAACTCCTCAGATCTGAGGAGATCCTCCTTCATCGTCTCCGAGTTGGTGTCATCTACAGCAACTCTACGCTGCACACTCTTGGCTGAGCTCACAGTCCAGACTGTGCCACTTGCGGCACACCTGAGACTGTATCCCACGTTCTGCTCAATTGCTCCCGCTATAATGCCGAAAGAGGCTTTCTTCCGGGATCTTAATGCTGTAGGAACCACTGATTATTCTATCACCTCCCTTCTTAGCAACAACCATAGTGCGAAACTGCAACGTGCGCGCTTCCGTATGGTCACTGGCTTCTTCCAGAACATTGACCTCTTCTGCAAAGTCTAATGTTCTGTATTTTACATTGTCCTGAATAGACCCTCTTTTTTTTCGAGAGATAGCTGGGAGGCAGTATTCTTTTTTGTTCTGCATCCGTTAGCTCTCCTCTTCGTTGTGACTGGTGTAGGGAGCCCTTCTTTGGAGGCTAATTTCACCATATCTACAACACCTTGAACCTTGAACCTTGAGTAGCAGAGAGAGACTGGAAAAAACCCCTGGGCGTCCAATTTTCAGATGGAAACCCTGGGCGTCCATCTGAAAATTGGACGCCCAGGGGTTTTTTCCAGTCTCTCTCTGCTATTAGTATTGATTCCTTGAATGATAATGACATGGCCGAAATATTTTAGCTTGGCTCCTTTGAATTTGTCAAACACTTCAGAAAGTTTCTTCACGTATCACTAAAATGTTTTCCTAAGATGATGATTTCATCTAAATGTACTAGGCAGACGTTCCATCAAGACAAACCCTTGAGCTCTTACTCCATCAGTTGTTCAAATGTTGCAGATGCATTACAAAATCTAAATGACATCCCATTTAAATGCAAAAGTTTCTTTCCTGTAGTAAAAGCTGTCTTTTCTCAGCCCCTCAGGATGTATATAAGTTTGCCAATAACCGATCTCCAAGTTTAGAATTGAGAACTACTCTGATGCAGATAGAGTGTCGAGTGTGTCATCAATTCAATGTAAGGGAAAGTAGTTCTTATTTACCTCGTTCAATCGTCGATAAATCAGCACTCGATATCGTCGAAAGATCGTTGGATGCTGATCGACGATATCGATATCGTTGATCAGCACTCGATATCGTCTTAAATTGAGCCATTCTTTTTCGTATTGAGGACCAGAGATTGATAGATGATATCCAGGTGATATCCAGAGATTGGATGATGGTTCTATAACGTCGTGGGCTTCCATGTCTCTCTTTGGTCGTTCTCTCTCCTCCTGTTTGCTAATGGAACATTTTTACTAGTAGATGAATATGAGGAGTATTACCAGTATTGATGTTAGGCTCTCTTACATTGGTCCAGTCATAATAGTTTGATGTGCCTAAGAAAATATCAGAATACTCTTTATGTAAGTTGTCAGCTTTAGCAACTTGGTTTTCGGTTAAACGATTTCTAATTTCTCCCCCGCAGTTTAGCTAGATGAGATGGGATTTTATTTGATTTTGGTCTAAGTCAGCAAATCCTTTAGCAGTTTGTTTTGGTCTAGCCAGCAGTTTCTTTCTATTGCAGACACTAAATGTGGTAGTCAAGTTGTTTCTCTTTCGGGATAGTTTGTAAAACCTCTGCAGCAGAATTTCTTAAAGAAACTGCTAAGAAACTGGCCTTTTCAAATTCATTCAACCCATTGGCTTTAGCGATAATTTCGAACTTAGTTTGGAACAAAGGTCAGACGAATGATCACATCCATTCAATACACATGTGAACATGGGCATTGCGAAGGATTATGGTAGAGGGGGGGGGGACGAAAATTTTCCAAATCGGAAATCAAATTTTGCCAACTGAGAAAGTAAAACATTTACATAGATTAATGTCATTCTCAGGGACGTACCCAAAATTTCGCTCCGTGGGGGGTGGGAGAGGGGAGCCATTATCATAACTCATCTGCATTTTACAAAGTGACTTCGAATTTTGCCAACTCGCCATAATTTTACAGAAAATATCCCAATTTTCATATCTCCACTGCATTTGTCATGTCACTTCGAATTTTGCCAACTCTCCTTAATTGCACAAAAAAATCCCAATATTCACACCTCACATGAATTGTACGAAGTGGCTTCGAATTTGGCCAACTGACTTCCTAGATTTTTCCACCTCTCCTTAATTTCACAAAACCAATCCCAATTTTCACAACTCGCCTGTATTTTACCAAATAAATTCGAATTTTGCCCAACTGCCCTAGATTTTGCCAAGTTGTCTCGATTTTCCCAACTCTCCACAATTTTACAGAAAAAAAAATCCCATCCAAAAAAATCCCAATTTTTACATCTCACCGAATTTTGCCAAGTTGTCCCGATTTTGTTAACTTCCCAAGATTTTGCCGATACTCCTTATTTCACAAAACCAATCCCAATTTTTACAACTCACCTGTATTTTATTAAGCGGCTTTGAATTTTTACAAGTAGCCTCTATTTTGACAACTACCCTAGATTTTGCTAACTCCTCTTAATTTTGCCAAAAAAAAATCCCAATTTTCTGAATTCACCTGGATTTTAGAAAGTCGCTTCGAATTTTGCCAACTCTGATAAACTTTGGGGGCGAGCCTCCTCCCCCCACTGCTACGCCCTGCATGTGAAGACACTTAAACTTGAATCATTTGAATATAATGCTCACATTATATTCAAATGATTTAGCGTTACATGCCTTACTTAAATAAAAACTAATATATGAATAACGACACCCAAGCTGATATTTGTACGCACACAAATCAACTACTTTTCTTCACAGAACTCTTATTCCAATTGTCACTTTTATCTTTACGGATATGACGTATTCAACTTCGTTATATAATGCACACATTTTTTATGAGTGGTTGTTGTAAGATTTACTTGTTTCCAATATTTTTCCATTCTCACCAATTAATGATATTTTAACAACACCTCATGAAAAGTGGGAATCCCTCTTTTCCAGAAATGGGAAGGAAATTAGTATGATTTTCCAAAACACAAACTAAGTGTTTTTTGTCCTTTGTAGCAGTAGTATTTATCTCACCCGTACCCACCATTTGCTCCTGCCTGGATATCTCTCTCCTGTCTCGGAAGAGGACGAAGGCGACATCGCCAAGGGCAGTTTACTTACGAGACAGGAATGCAAACTGTGCTCTGCCAAGTCGCTTGTTTCGTTCAGTATCGAGAGTGATCTCCACTTAAATTAATGGCAGAAAACGCTTCAAAATCATCTTGGGGCAAAAGTATTGGAAATGCCAAACGTGAGGAAACAGCGATTACTAGGTTAATTTCTGTGAACCTAGGAGTTTCTGTGAACCAAGATGTGAACCAAGGAGGATTCTGTGGGAACCACGGAGTGATGCGGAAATTGCATCCCTCCTCCCTAGTAACTGGACTGGAGCGTGAATCGTGTCAGCCATTTCTAAAGATTCCAAATTCTGGGACGATTACACTTCGATGTACGAGTAAGCAATCTATCATGGTCAGCATCTTTCTTAAATATGGAGATTTCAGCTCCCGAATCAAATAAAGCTGTGAACCGATGGAATAGGAAAAGCCGCAGCCCATCAGATGGGACCTTAAGACAAGGTCCGTGTGCAGGAGAGCCATGCCCTATGCTCGTTATAGAACAGGTGGATGGCTGTGACGTGAGGCTACCGTCTTCCTCCCCACATTTATCTAGGGATTCTCTTCCTCTAATCTTCCCTGAGTGTTCGGGTTTCTTGTGACCTGGCCATTTAGCCCCTTATCTGCAAATAAAAGTGCAGCTCACAGGTAAAAGAACCAATACAGACCTCTTATGAAGCAAATTTAGACTTGTTCTAAGACTACACATAGTAATTTTTATATGTATATTATTTCTGCTATCTTCTACTGTGGCATATAAACTGACAGGCTCCTGTCAGACCTCTGTGGCAAGCAGCTGCTTGAGGGGGTATTTATTTATTTTATTTTTTATTTATATTTAAATAATCTAACGTTTTTAATCTTTTTTTATTGTCTCTCCCTTTGTCTGTAATCTGATTTTGCATTTAAAAGCGTTAACCCAATATAAAGAAAGGATAACTTTTTCTTATCATCAGTGGGTCAGAGAGACGTAGTCTTTGATCGTGCGTTGCCATTTTCACTCAGTCTCTTGCCACATAAAGAGAACGGTTCTCTTTCAACTCTAATATGAAACGGTGTTCTTGGGAATTGAAGAATAAAGCTAAGAACCATTTATCGCTACTATCGGAACCTGATTTTTTCATTGTTCACTGCAGTTAAGAAATGAAATTGAGACAGAATTCTGAAATGAAGTTAAACTAGACTTTTTTGTTTTTTAGATTGTTGAGTAATACACACTATGCAAATTACATTTCATGATGTCTAAATCAATAAAAATTGTTGTTTGAATATAATTAAGTCAGGTATTAGTTTATAACGCATAAGTAGTTGCAAATATTACAATATGCTCATGGCAAAATTCATTTTTTCAGCTAACCATTTCATGGGTACAGGATATCTCCTGGATACTCTAATACTGAATCAGTAATGTTGTAATAATTAATTTACCTTTTCAAATCCTGCTTTGTCTGCACTGCCTTTACTGATATGTGTATTCCAACTGTAAAATTTTTAACCCTACCCAAGTTGCAATATTCTGTTCCCCTATCTATATGCGGACGTGGTCACAGAACCTCTGCACGTGCACTGAAAGATGATGATGCCAAATCTCATTTTGAATATTTCTGTGTACCAAGAGTGTTCACAGGTTCATTCAGAAAAACTTTTAAGTAGTTATTTTTTCTTTATTTAATTTCTTTTATAATTCATCAAATACTTTTATAAGTTTGAGGTAGTTAATAAGTAGCACTGAGAGAATATTCGTGATCTCAGTCCTCCTGCCCAGTTGAAAATAAACAGTTAGCGGTTAAGCTAGCTAAGAATTCAAAGGTGGCGCCACCTTCCACATTCCGGAGTTTCGCATCTGCAACTAAGTAATCTGCCGTCAATCGTGTTCTGCACTCGTTAAGTATTCTGCCTTCCTCTGAAACCTTTAATTTTTGAAGAATGATGGTATAAAAATAATGATTGTTGATTAGAGAATCGAACTAGCAACCCGTCGAGTAAGGCACTCATCCTACACTCAGTGCTTCTGTGCAAAGAGTCCGCGAACTGATTTTCGCTTTGAATCACTGTCCAAGCAAGTTAATAAAAGCAGTGCGTTACGTTATTTTATTATAGAAGTGTATATTTTCTTATTAATAACAGATTTAAATGCAGAGCTCTACAATATGTGTCCAACGAAATGCGAACTAAAATTCAGTGATAGAAAGATGTTATATGATTCGCAGCTGGATCAATTGCACACGCAGAACTGAATCAGAGTGACCGTTCACTTTCTCAACAGTTCATGCAAAATTTTATAACATTTAAATTAAAAAAATATCCTGTGGTCCGCCGACTTTTGTCCTAAGCGTTAAAAATTGAAGTCTCGAGCTGTAGGGGGCGGGGGTGGCTCAGTAGGTAGGCGCCAGGCTCGTAATCTGTAGTTCCCAGGTTCGAATCCCAGCTGGGTCAGCGTTGAGATTTATCTCCGCAAAATTCCCCTCCCTGCCCATGGTCAGTAGGAGACACCGATGGGCTTGGAAAGGCCGCCGTCCGTCGGATGGGACGTTAAGCCGTGGCCCCGTGTGCGGGAGAGCCATACCCTGTGCACGTTAAAGAACACGCTGGATGGCCTTGACGGGAGGCTACCATCTGTCTCCCAACAGCTGTTCCAGTGGGTCCCCTCCCCCAACCTTTTCTGAGCCTTCGGGGTCCATGTGACCTGGCCATTTAGCCCATGGTGTGCAAAAAAGTGCCGCTCAGAGGTAAAACAACCCAACCCAACTCGAGCTATAGAGGAACGCGAATCCAAACTTCAAACCACTTAATATTACGAACGCCAGAAACTTTCGCACGATTTTGAATGCTGCATTATTCTAAAACTATTGCATAAAATAGCAGCACGCCCTGATCTTCAAACCATTTAGGGGAGTGGAAGGAAGGAGTGACTACGTTGAACCAGAAAGGACAGGAAGTCATTCGGGTACAAGGATTTTTTTTCTCAGAATATATTTTATCGAAATAGAGCAATATATGCTTTATCACTCCTTTCTAATGGACCTTTAAGAAATATTTTTTGAACAGAAATGTATATTCTTTATATTTTTCATTATTTTTCGTTTTTTAACTTTTTTTCGGTTTAAAGGGTCCCGTCGCCTGCTCCCCTTGATAAATGTAATAATCGGAATGGAGGCTAGAAAAATATTGGTAAATATGCAATACACAAATTTGGCAAAACCAATTTCTTAAAAAACATATGATTTTGCGTTCTTGTCCATTCCTTTCCAATTAAACAACTTGAGCGCTCTCCTGTTTTATATATTTGCTATTTATTTATTTTTGAAACCGCATTATTATAAACCGCAAAACAATAATTTACCATCCAATAATAAATGCGTATTATTTTCATTTTCTCAAAATATGCGAAATTATATTTCATGCCTAAACGGTGGCACGAAATCCAGAGATGACGCTGTCTCGTGGGGCAGAAAGGAACTCTCTTCTTCTGACTCCACGCTGGAAGTACTTACAACATTATGCACGTATTTGTTTCCAGTGGCTATGTATTTTTATACAGAAAACTATTCTATATTAAATTAAGTATTTTCATCATGAATTTTATAATAATTTATATTTTGATTAATATTCGAACCGTGATATTTCTTTTCCCCCAGAAAATGGTAGAAGAAGGACAAGCAATGAAGTGCCCGAAATGTTGTGTGGTTTTAATGAAAAAATGGGGATGTGACTGGCTAAAGTGTTCTGTTTGTCAGACAGAGATTTGTTGGATTACAAAAGGACCACGGTGGGGACCCGAAGTAAGTATTTAGTATTAACTAGAAATCTTTAACGATTTTCAGATTGGGTTTGGTCCATGATGTAATACAAGATCGCAGATGTGGTAGTTGGTAAATTTCGGAGTCTTTAGAATTGTTTACTTCATTGGTTGGTCGATGAAACAATCCAAAATGCGGACTTGGGACTTGGTAACTTTGAATCTTTCAAAAAGGCTTCTGACTCTGTTGATTGTCATAATTTGTGGCTGATCGTGAGGTCGTATGCCATACCTGACAAGTTAGCTAACACAATGAAAGTTCTCTATAATAACATCGAGTCTTGTGTGAGAGTTGGTAAGGCTTGTAGCAATTGGTTTAGCGTTGCTTCTGGTGTTGGACAAGGGTGCATTTTGTTTCGGAAAGAGCCTTGCATATTATTTAAAAATGCAATAAATAGCTGTTGTGCTGTCTAACTGCTTCCTCAGCTTTGTCAGCTAAACTATCAGGCAAAGAATCTTATCAGCTGTTAACTGATCCTTTACACGTTTATTAAGCTCGTTGTAATTGTCTTCTGTTAAGACTAGTAGGATGTTGTTTCATATTATCCTGCACTTCCTTCTTTCAGAAATAAGTTCCATAGCCTTATCACTCAAATAATTTTGTTTCCCCTGTTCCCTTTAGTCAAAAGAGAACAGAAGTTTTTGTTGGTTTCAAGAAAAGCCTTATTAAACTGATCCCATTCTTTCTCAACTTCAGCAGTAGCCAAACCACGATTGTCATAATGACTAAGTAGCTTGTCATGGTATGTTTTGACTATATATGGATCTTTCAGGCATTCAGTTTTACGGCTAATTTTCTTAAACCTGAGCACAACATATTTCTTAAGCTTCAGATGGAAAAACACTTTTGACCAGGTAATGGTCAGACCCAATTACGGTTCCCCTGAATGATCTGGTATTCCTAACTGAACTAGCCCATTTGCTGTTAATTAAAATATGGTCTATCATATTCCTGTGCAGCCCATCAGGTGAAACCCATTCATATTTATAAATGTCCCGGTGTTTGTTGTATATGTTAGTTTTTCGCAACCCATTATGTTTACTTACCTGTAGGAGACGTTCCCCATTGCCATTGGAACAGTCAATGTCAAAGAGACCTAAAACTCGTGCCCAAAGTTTCACGTCAGTACCAACTTTAGCATTGAAGTCACCTAGCACAAGATAAATATCACCTTTCTTCACAGAATTCAAAATATCCTGAATCTAGCTGTAAAACGTATACTTCTAGTTCTCATCAGTCCTCTGTGGGGACATAAAAACAGATTACATTCATGTCTTTAATTTAAATTTTGCTGTAAGAAATTTTTTAGTAATGCTAGAAGAACATCACTGGCGTATCTACTGAGAAGCAAACCTACACCTTGGAGATGCTTTCCATCCTCCTTGCCTGAAAAGAGAAATTTAAAGCTACTTTTAAGTATCTCACATTTACCTGTCCATCTGGTCTCTTGCAAGCTTAGAATATCTAGGTTATAGCGCTGGGATTCCTGAGTGAGGACATCAAGAGAATAATCTCTATATGAAACGTCCTCAATGTTCCACGTGCCTGCAGAGAAAAAAAAATGATTTGTAGGATTTTTAAACAAACTAGATTTATTGAGAGAGGTAAGGCCAATAATATCAAAGAGCCCCATGATCGCAGGCATGGGGAAAAGACCTTTCCCTCCTCTGCTAAAGGCTGAAGTTACTGATGCTGGTAGGAATTGCAGGCACCACCTTTTCAAGAGCCATATGGCCTGCTTGAGACACGTTATTTCCGTTTAAGATTGATGATGCCCAACTAGCTAAGTGAGACTCAGGTACCTGCGATGGCCTCTGACCAGGATTATCACCCAGCTGATATAAGTTATCCCGTACCTCTGTTCACTTAGGACTGCAACCCGTAAGCAAACAGAAAACGCAATGGCAGATTCTCCCTCAACAGAGACCCACTAGTGCAACAAATCCAGGATCCATAATCAAGCTGAAATCCATAAACCAGTCCATTCAGCACCAGGACCCTGTAAAGTTGACCACTCTTCAGCAGGGCTGAAAAAAAGAAAAAGTGGCCATAGATGACCAGATCAGTAGGTATAGTATCTTTTGGAAGGTACTAACGGCCTGCACCACGAGAAGGCACAATCGGACCAAAGGTGCGTCATCAGTGGGGGTGGGGGTCACATCTCTCCTTCAATCTCACCATCAATACATACGAAATTCATATAATTTGGAATGAGAAAGCCGGACATAGGACAATAAAGGAGAATTACACCTCATTTATTAAAAATAATTGAAATAATTACACTTACCTTCGACGATTCCTCGTGTGTCGGCGCCATTGCTGGTGACACTCACAACGACTCTAACCAACACTTCCTATAACAGAAAGCCAGAGGACCAAATTTATGACGTCAGCTTAAGTAGTCCTACCATATAGACACTTCTTATATTTTTGATCCTAATATTATAACTAGAAGATTCTGTGCTAATCTTTATACTAATGTTTTGGCTATAAAATTATTTTATTTAGGAGAAAATTTATTTGTATTAATTAGCATTATTATATTTGATAATAAATACGAATAATTTTCTTTCTAAATAAAATATATTTTTAGATTAACATTAGTATAAAGATTAGCACTAGTCCACCAGTAATAATATTAGAATGAAAAATATAAGAATTGCGCATATAGCAGTATTGAGGTAGATTAGCCTTCTGTTGGAGGAGGTTAGAGGTCCTGTATAGTCAGAAGCTGCCCTTCTTCTTCTTCTTGTACATCCATCAATGACCTGGTCCTATTTGTAAAGCGGGCCTCGGCCCGCTTATCATCAGGACCACAAGCAAAATTTTTCAGAGGTGGCAAAAGTTGTAAGAGCAAATTTGGAATAGAGATCGAGAGGGGGACGGAGGAAGTCAGGTCTAAAAGTGGTCCAAAGATGGTAAAAAACGTCGTATTTGTGTGAGGAGAGAAGTGTGTGGGCTAATGTGAAAGAATTTATTTAATTTTGAGGGGAAGGAGTGTAATTAATTAATTTGTGTTGATAATATGAGTTTGTACAACGTGTGAAAGCTGCCGAGCTGAGCTAAAGCGGGAGCTAGCTGCTGGATCCAGACAGAAGCGTCTCAGCTAATGAGAATGCAGGAATTTTGGTATTGGCTGAGCGCTGAATCCAAGATGGAGGAAATTTGGAAGCGAGCGAGATCGAAAGAGAAATAGTGAGTATCTAATGTAGAAGCAAAATTTAAAGTAAATTTTAAGCAAGGTGGCCGAAACAGAGGTTATTTAAAGAGGGGGTAGTGTTTATTAACAATATGGAAGTAGTCCCATACTGAAAAACAATCCGTTTGTGGGCATTCCGCCAAAGCTGATAAATATAGGTTCCGATAACGTTTTAGTATAAGGCCAGTGCCTGAAAGTGTTCTAGAGAGTGGGAGAAGGTCAGGGGGGGTATCCCAAATGTAGGTGGCTAATTTAGGATTAGCTAAAGATTTGAAGAGGTCGACAATATCCTCGAAAGATTCGAGATATTCGGGGCCGTCTGGTTTGTTGGTCGATTCTGGTGTCCTAGTATGATAAATAATGTAATTTTGTATGTTTTCAATAAGTGACGAGGTACCGCTGTTGTCCGATGATTTTTGTTTTTTGGTTGTGTCTTCTTTAGGAGGGGAGTCAGGTAGTGAGGGGGGATCTTTTCTCTTAGGGAGAGATGATTCCTCAGAGGGTGGGTTTATGGGAGAATTTTGGGTGGAAGATTGGATGAGGGAAGGCACGTTACTTACAGTAGAAGGTTCCGGAATAGCAGGTGTAGAGGTGGGAGCTTCTGATTCAGTGATAATAGGATTTGCAGGGGGGTCCAAAGTGGCTTCTATAGTATCCAGGGTAGCAGGATGTTTCTTGGCAAATAGCGGACAGTCCTTGATGAGGTGATTTGGCTTCCTGCACCATTTGCATACAGGAGTTACACCTGGATAAAGGATGGTTGCATTGTAGGTGGCAATCGTTAGGAGATTTGGAACCTGCTTCTTCATCTCTAGTACCACAACTCTGGTTCCTGTTCGGATGGATTCCAATCCCGGAAGGTCGAGGTGTTCTTCATTTATGCTCTTTATCGTCCCAAATGGTTCCAGAGCTGAGGTTGGAGACAAAGAAGGGTAGTTTAGCGATGGTGATCCGTTTTTCTGGTGTGCCAAGTCGAGTTGCATTGACTGGGTGGCCTTTAAAAAAGTCCTGTGGGTTGCAGGCGAAAAAATCAGCACGTTCATCGCTGGCAAAAGTCACTATTGTGGTTGATTTATTTATCTTCTGAGCAATAGCGATCGAGGAGGCGAGGAGCTGGTGGGCCAGTGAAGACACAATAAAATCATAAGATAATCCAATGTGACGAATTCTGAAGGTTCTGTTGATTCTTATATCCTTCGTGATATCCATTTTAGCACTACACTATTTTTCACAGTAAAACTAAAAGCAGAGAGAGCTAAAAACACGTCCGTCTTTTACGAAATCCGAATTGGTATCCAGAAGCTGCCCATCTCGGTGATTCACTGCCATTGGTTGATTGAGTCACGTGGTTTATGGGCGCCATGTTCTGTCGTACCGTGAGCCGAAAGACTATGAGTTAGTGTGTATACGAAGTTAAAACTTCTCAATTGTTATAGTTTTATACATATCCACCACATTAACAAAAGCTGTCATATTTTATGAATGCTCACTGCGCTGCATTTGGGTGTAAAAATATCACTCAAACAAATAAATTAATGAATATTTTTTTTTGAGAAACTCCATTAGACGACGGCAATCGGCTGCAAAAGTGAAATGAACTAACTGGAACACAACAAAATATTTATTTTAACTTTCGTTTGAAAAAGGAGCTAATGTTTTGACTTTGTCGTCTGTCTATGCCAATATTTGTTCATCTGTCTGTCCATATCTCTGTTAAATGTTGTCTGTCCATCTGTCTTTCCACCTGTCTGTCCGTCTATAGGTTCCGTATAGTGTCCGTATATGGGTTGGATAGGTGTCGACGAAATATTGCGATTCGCAATTTTGAAAATTTTCAAAAGCTTTAACAGCGCCCTCTAGCGATGGGAAAAGATGGAAAATGCTAAAATTTCAAACGAATATTACAAATAATTTATACTGGAAATCTGAAATCTCTTTTTTAATGAGATAAACGAAACAATATATATATTATTTTTTTTTTACAGGCACTAACAAACTATTAATGTTTTAAACAACATATGACCCGCATCTCTCCAGAAACATGTCAGAGTATTCTAACCTGTTGAACTAATGCCGTCTCAGTCTTTTTCGATTAATAATTACTATCACTCTTCCGGTGATTTTTGGGCGCCTCCTTATTGCGTCATCTATGATCTCGGGTGGCAACTATTTCTTTTTCAGTGCTCTGAGTAAGATGGAAATAAATAATGAAGTCACATCACGCTATTTAGCGTTATTAATGATTTAAAAAGTATTTGATTATCTCAGCGTTACCTGTAAACCTTTAAACGTCAGTAGGGGATAAAGGAGAGTTCTGGAACAGAGGCGGGTCAATGTTAATCCTATGGGACACGCCTTCCTATGTTCTAAAGCGGAGGCGGGTCTTTCCACCACACAAACAGGTCAATATTTCCCTCCAAATTGACCCTGTCAACACATAAACTGATGGCAACGGAAGAAACATCTGTTGACCTCACCTTTTTCCTTGAATCCTCGCGGGAGTCACTCCTAACTCATCTGAAAGAAGAATTAACCTCGAAAGGTAGCATTAAATGGTACCTTGTCGTGCAAGTGCGCTTCAGGCGAAAAGTCTCCCCTTCTACCTTCGAACACTGTACCCCATTTTTCCGAAGTAACTGTGTTACAAGTCTTCCTACATCATCCCTAAACAGAGAACTGGATTCAGCGTGTAAGAGATAAAGACCTCATTTGAAGAATTTGAAGGAGCACATAGTGGATGGACACTGGATGCCGTACTCCACGCTGAAATGAACATTGGAAAATATATCCCTCTTGCAGGATCTAGTTATATCCCTACTCCAAGAGAATTACTGTTAAAACACACTATTGTCAATGTATGTAATTCTGACCAGAAATGTTTTGTCTGGTCTGTTTTAGCCTCTTTGTATCCTGCCACAGATAATCCGCAGCGCCTTAACAACTATATACATTTAGAAGAAAAATTAAACACATCTGGCTTAATTTTCCCTGTTACAATAAATCAAATATTCGAAAAAATGAACAATATTTCTGTTAATGTTTTTGGATATGAGAAAGAAGTGTTCCCTCTCTATATCACGCCATTCAGATTTAAAGCGCATGCAAATCTCCTTCTGTTATCGGATGATGAAAAGCAGCATAATTGCTCCGTTAAGAATATGAGTAGGCTACTTAGTCCTGTCACCAAGCATAATGGTGTACGTTTCTACTGGGATTACTGCCTTCACCGTTTCGCAAATGAATCACTCTTGAAGGATCATATCCCCTGTTGTCAAGAACATGGAACCCAGAGAGTAGAATTCCCAACTGAAGAAGAAAAATGGCTGAAATTCACAAATTTTAAGTTTCAGCAGCACGTTCCATACGCGATTTATGCCGACTTTGAATCATTCCTAGTGAAAGTGGACACTTGTATTCCTAACCCTGAAAAATCTCACACCACTATCACGGCAAATCATGAACCCTGTGGATTTGGATATCTTGTTGGACCTGATGGCTGCAGCTATAAACCTCCAGTACTTTATAGAGGTTCTAATGCAGTAGAAGAATTTTTAGAACTTCTGCTTAAAGAAGAAGAAAACATCAAAAATTTACTGTCGATGATAAAGCCAATGCAACTCTCGTATCATGAAGAGAAACTGTTTCACGACGCTACTGACTGTCATATTTGTAAGCGTGTCCTAGGAGCAGATCGTGTGAGAGATCACGACCATATAACAGGTAAATTCCGAGGAGCTACCCATAATTCCTGTAATCTGAACTTTAAGTTAACCAATAGGATTCCAGTTATCTTCCACAACCTAAAGGGATATGACAGCCACCTTATTATGCAGGGAATCGGCAGAATCAAAAATAAGAGGATTAATTGCATTCCCAATAACATGGAAACATACATAGCCTTCTCCCTGGGGACATTACATTTTATAGACTCCTATCAGTTTTTTTTTTCTTTTAGCCGTTCCATGGCCGAGTGGTTAGCACGCTTGGCTACTAATCTAAGGGACCTGGGTTCGAGCCCCGGGTAAGGCATGGCTGTATGTGTCGTTTTTCTGCTGAGGTCCTGCCATCCTCTCAGACCTTCTACTCTGGCATATAAACTGATAGTCTCCTGTCAGACCTCTGTGGCAAGCAGCTGCTTGAGGGGGTATTTATTTATTATTTTTTTTATCAGTTTTTAAGCACATCCCTTGAGAAGCTAGTAAATAATTTATCACTAGATGAGTTCCATATTTTAAAGGAACATGTTGAAACTGAACGGTTACACCTGGATTTGAGAAAAGGAGTTTACCCCCATGATTATATTGACAACAGTGAAAAGTTTGAAGAAACACTATTACCACCACGTGAAGCATTTTGCATATATATAGGGGGTTATATGCATACATTTGGATAAAATTATCATATTTTTTATACATAAATAGCTCAAACATATTAAAAATCACAGTGAAATATTCGTTTTTTTTTCTGTTATGTTATTTTTTCATTGTTTTCTAGTGACCGTACGAAAGGGTGCCATAACCATTTTCTAAAATATATCTTTTATCGTCAAATAGTGACAGACCAAGTTTTACACCTTTCACTGTATGAAGATGATGGTTGCTACTTTGAATCCTTGTCAAATCTACTCGACAAGGTGATTTGTTTATTAAGCAGTCTCTGTAATCCTTGTGACGAAGGGTTCGTTTTACGATGTATTTGGGGACTCCTTTTCCCGTCTTCTTCTCCTCATGTAAACTCTGAAGAGAATACATTTTAGAACGAAGGCCCGCAAATTGTTTGATAGGTACTCCTGAAAGTTCATCTTTCATTTTACCTAGTACCTTTTTATTATGTATACTGTGCAAAACATGGTCTATGTGATAGTCGGACGTGTCAAAATGATCTATATCGGCTTTCATATCAGCATACACGTCCTCGGTTTGAAGCTCCTAGCACAGTGAATCAGTATCAGTGAACAATAATTTTGCTTTTTCTCCATATTTCGGACTGATATAGTCATAATGAAAGCTATACATCAATAGTTTACTAATATCTAGAATACTGAAACCAGCATAAATAGGCCTGTTGAGTTTCAATTTAGTTAGCTTTGATTGCACACATGCGAGGTCGTTGTCAAAAACACGAAAAGCGTGAAAAGCAGGTGATGCTACGAGTTTACATACTCTCTTCGAGATCTGAGTCAATTCAATTTTCACTCTGTTTCTTAAATTTTCCATCGTTTTTCCAAACACAGCATTATTCATCAGTTTGAAGAAATCCTTCTGGAAGTCGTTTCTAGCTTTCTTCCGCTGATCTGTATTAAATTCTATATATGGTTTTAGCCAGCAAGACTGATTAAATTCTAAAACGCGATGTATTTTCTTCAGCTGCATACCGAAGGCTAAATATTGTTTGAGATTTCGATTAATGAAGGACATAATGAAGGACATATTTTTCCTTCGAATTTAGATTTGGGGCTAATTTCACGACTGCTTGGCTTGTATTTATTCCAAGGCTTTGAGCAACCTCTTGACAATATGGGGATAGCATGCTGCTGGTAATCTGAAGTTTCTCAGGGGCTAGTGGATAATCATTATGCTTGTCGTGTAGAGAAACTGGATAATCTAAATCAACTTCCAATATGTATCCTTTATTCGCATCATCAGCAATTGTCGTAATATTTAGATCTGCTATTTCTTCTTTATTAAGCCATTGAAAATCGCTTTGAGGGAGACATTGTGACATTGCCCATCCATAAAGATTGTTGGCATCATAGTACATAATGTATTTAGAGGGTAACTGAGGATCATAGGTGTCCAAATACTTGTTGTTTGCAGTACTAAGACGATTACATATCAAAGAAATTCCCCCTCGTATGCCTTTTTCCAGGAAAAGGTACATTGTAGGGTCAGTTATCAACTCAAGATTTACATTTGTCATTTTTAAGCATGCTTGCCAGGTAATCCAGGAGCTGTGTAAACATGACAGGGATCGATTTCATAGTATCTGATGCACAGTTTTCTGAAACTTTCGAAAACATCAGCTAAGAGGAGCATGTCTGTCTTCAGGTACAAGTCATGATAAAAATAAAATAAATAAATACCCCCTCAAGCAGCTGCTTGCCACAGAGGTCTGACAGGAGCCTGTCAGTTTATATGCCATAGTAGAAGGTCTGTGAGGATGGCAGGACTTCAGCAGAAAAACAACACACATATCCATGCCTTATCCGGGTCTCGAAATCAGAGTCCCTTAGATCAGTAGCCAAGCGTGCTAACCACTTGGCCATGGGAAGGCTATTAATACAAATAATGTGTAGGTATGTAATTATATTATTTTCTCTCTCTAATATTTCTTTTGTTTTTTGAATATCTTTATATCAAGATATTGAGAATTAAAAAAAATAGGAGGTAGATTTAATTCATCACTAATATAGTGAGTAATGGTTATAACAAGGAAATTTTGTCAATCCCCTTGTGCTCATTATAACCAAGTTTGATTGTATATAAAATACAGTTAGAAAAAGAAAATGTAGAATATTTTTTCAAAACGACGTAGGCAGTGGTTAAATATACTGGTTTACATAAATGAAGGAAAATCCCTACGTTAAGCCAACGGGAAGGCAACGCCAAAGCTCCACAACTTCTAAAACAAATTTCTTTGTTTTGAAAAATGTGACCGCAGAAAAAGATCCCAATCAAACAAATCAATATCTCGATTTTCAACACTATTTAATAAGTTATGGAATTTGAATATTTAACAACAGCAATGCCAGTCTTAAGAAACGTATACAAAACTGAAGAATAGTGAAAGAATTCTTTACACAAAGTTCTAAAATACAAACTTATTTTATTAAACACTTTGATACAATACTTATTACCAAATTTTAATTAACTTCTGAAGTCAATTTTTGTGGCTGGCATTGTTATTGCTAAACATTCAAACTTCCATAATTCATTAAATACTGAACAAAATATTGTTGAAAATCATGATACTGGCCTAGATTTTTTATGTTGAATGTATTCCATACTCTTATTGCATGGGTGTAGTCTTCTTCCCCTAGCGCTTCTTCTGTGAATTGGTTGCAAAATGCTTCACGTGGTGGTAATACTGTTTCTTCAAACTTTTCACTGTTGTCAATATAATCATAGGGGTAAACTCCTTTTCTCCAAACCAGGTGTAACTGTTCAGTTTCAACATGTTCGTTTAAAATATGGAACTCATCTGGTGATAAATTATTTACTAGCTTCGCAAGGAATGTGCTTAAAAACTGATAGGAGAGTGTAAAATGTAATGTCCCCAGGGAGAAGGCTATGTATGTTTCCATGTTATTGGGAATGCAATTAATCCTCTTATTTTTGAATCTGCCGATTCCCTGCATAATAAGGTGGCTGTCATATCCCTTTAGGTTGTGGAAGATAACTGGAATTCTATTGGTTAACTTAAAGTTCAGATTACAGGAATTATGGGTAGCTCCTCGGAATTTACCTGTTATATGGTCGTGATCTCTCACACGATCTGCTCCTAGGACACGCTTACAAATATGACAGTCAGTAGCGTCGTGAAACAGTTTCTCTTCATGATTCGAGAGTTGCATTGGCTTTATCATCGACAGTAAATTTTTGATGTTTTCTTCTTCTTTAAGCAGAAGTTCTAAAAATTCTTTTACTGCATTAGAACCTCTATAAAGTACTGGAGGTTTATAGCTGCAGCCATAAGGTCCAACAACAAGATATCCAAATCCACAGGGTTCATGATTTGCCGTGATAGTGGTGTGAGATTTTTCAGGGTTAGGCATACAAGTGTTCACTTTCACTAGGAATGATTCAAAGTCGACATAAATCACGTATGGAACGTGCAGCTGAAACTTAAAATTTGTGAATTTCAGCCATTTTTCTTCTTCAGTTGGGAATTCTACTCTCTGGGTTCCATGTTCTTGACAATAGGGGATATGATCCTTCAAGAGTGATTCATTTGCGAAACGGTGAAGGCAGTAATTACAGTAGAAACGTACACCACTATGTTTGGTGACATGACTAAGTAGCCTACTCATATTCTTAACAGTGCAATTATGCTGCTTTTCATCATCCGATAACAGAAGGAGATTTGCATGCGCTTTAAATCTGAATGGCGTGATATAGAGTGGGAACACCTCTTTCTCATATCCAAAAACATTAACAGAAATATTGTTCATTTTTTCGAATATTTGATTTATTGTAACAGGGAAAATTAAGCCAGATGTGTTTAATTTTTCTTCTAAATGTATATAGTTGATAAGGCGCTGCGGATTATCTGTGGCAGGATACAAAGAGGCTAAAACAGACCAGACAAAACATTTCTGGTCAGAATTACATACATTGACAATAGTGTGTTTTAACAGTAATTCTCTTGGAGTAGGGATATAACTAGATCCTGCAAGAGGGATATATTTTCCAATGTTCATTTCAGCGTGGAGTACGGCATCCAGTGTCCATCCACTATGTGCTCCTTCAAATTCTTCAAATGAGGTCTTTATCTCTTACACGCTGAATCCAGTTCTCTGTTTAGGGATGATGTAGGAAGACTTGTAACACAGTTACTTCGGAAAAATGGGGTACAGTGTTCGAAGGTAGAAGGGGAGACTTTTCGCCTGAAGCGCACTTGCACGACAAGGTACCATTTAATGCTACCTTTCGAGGTTAATTCTTCTTTCAGATGAGTTAGGAGTGACTCCCGCGAGGATTCAAGGAAAAAGGTGAGGTCAACAGATGTTTCTTCCGTTGCCATCAGTTTATGTGTTGACAGGGTCCTTTTCATTTCTTCTGTAAACTGACATGGGTCTGGTTTTTGTTTCTTTTGGGGAATCCTTTCATCTTCAGAACGTTTTCGCTTATTATTGTGTGGCTTTCTTTGATGTCGTAAAAGATTGTCTTTTCTTCCAAACTCCATGGCACATTCTTCACATTTGTAGGTTTTTCTGGAGGTGTAGGGTTAACTCATGACGTCGGACATCATCTCTCCTTGAGAGTGCCAATTCGCATTGAGAGCACTTAAAGAGGTTATTTCCATCATGATTTCTCTTATGACGAATGAGATTGGTCTGATGAATGAAAACCTTCTCACATACATCGCATGGATACATTATGTAGCTGTGACTTCTAAAATAATTGATACTACACGAAAACTATTGGCTTCTAGCAGTTGAAAAAAAAAATCACGGAGACGCAGCAGCAGAGAACCGTCACTGTCAACGTCTGACAACAGAATGAGGAACTCCTAGCAGTTGAAAAAAAAATCACGGAGACGCAGCAGCAGAGAACCGTCACTATCAACGTCTGACAACAGAATGAGGAACCTGACTGATGGATGTTGTATTTATACTGTACAAGGACGTCGAGAACTATCGGCTTCTAACTGTTGGAAAAATCGCGAAGCAGCAGAGAACTGTCAACGTCTGACAACAGAATGAGGAATCTGACTGATGGATAGACTAGCACATGGATAGACTAGCACATGGATGTCGTATTTATATTAGAAGAAGGACTATCCCGCAGAAACTGATTTAAAAGACTGTCCTGTAGAAACAAAAAGAAACAATTCTATTGGTTGAAAAAAAATTAATTAAAAGAAAAAAAAGAAAATTTCTGATTAAAAAAAAATAAATTATGTAAATTATGGAGAGAAATATTGACCTGTTTGTGTGGTGGAAAGACCCGCCTCCGCTTTAGAACATAGGAAGGCGGGTCCCATAGGATTAACATTGACCCGCCTCTGTTCCAGAACTCTCCTTTATCCCCTACTAACGTCATTAATTCAATAAATGATTTTTGTGAAAAACGTCAGCGTTAGTTCAACAGGTTAGAATAATCTGGCATATTTCTGGAGAGATGCGGGTTCGAATCCCGTATGTCGGCGAAATTTTTTCCACAAAAATATTAATATTTACATTTTTTCGAATCCACATCAGTTGGAATTTCCAATGTTAGAGAGTGCTAAAGGCGGTATATGGAAATTCTAATGGCGAACTCTAGCGGAGGAAAAAAGCTAGAAAATACAAAATTTTTAAATAAATATTGCAAAGGATCTAATTTTGCTAGAAACTTAAATTTTTGGTCATAAAGTGTCAAAGAGTCAAGTGGTTTACCCTAATAGTCATGATTTGTCCCATTGGTAAAATGCAACTTTTCTGCTTTAAGAGATAAATCAAAAACATTTTTTTTGAGATACAGGTACTAATAAAATATTAATAGCATATTTTCTCAATTATACATTAGTTCGAATTTCCACTGTCAGAGGATACTGAAAGTGTAAACTAATTGGAAGAACGCATATCGCCTCTGGCGCATATGGAATCTCATTTTCAAAGAGAATGAAGTTCTTCCTTTGCCTAATTTTTTACTCCTTAAAGTTTTAATTATGGATGCTCTTGTTGTTTTTCTGCTGAGGTCCCGCCATCATAATGGACTTTCTACTATGGCGTATAAACTGACAGGATCCTCTCAGACATCTGTACAAGCAGCAGTTTGAGGGGTTATTTATTTATTTTTTAATGTATGATGGGGCAAATGCACATAGCAGTATTTTATTAGTAATTATAAAACATAAAACGTATTTGTCTTTTAGTTCTTAAATTTAAAAAGTTGCTTTTCTCTCGCTCCTTTGAAAACAGTGGGCAGATCATTGCTGTCAGTGGAATTTCTACCATAACAGAACTCAACACTTCAAAATTTTTGCGATAAACAGATCACCTGAAACATACTTAAAAGTTTTGTAGTTTCGATATTTAGTGATCTCTAACGATATAAATTAAAACTACCTTTGAAAATGCGAATTACATTTCATTAGTACCCAACTAAAAAAGAGATTTCCAATTATCTCTTAAAACAAAACCGTTCCGTTTCGTACCTACGTTGGGTTTAGGGACAACTCCCTGTATAAATGGAATTTTCGAGATTGTCACATTCCACGACCAAAATTTCAAATTTTTAGCATAACTATATCGTATTAAATTTTGGGATTTTTCGATTTTTTTCAACTTTAGAGGGCGCAATTATAGCTTTTATGAAATTCTCTAAAAACAAAATGTAATATTCCATCAATAACTGTCTAACCCAAAAAGAATTTTTAATTTATCTCTAAAAACATACACTTTTCTGTTAAACAAAAAAAATATTGTATTCACCTCACCCTGGGTCTAAAGGGTCAAGTGATTGTTGCCAATGGTGACTTTACAGCCTTCATATTTCAACACCAAAATTTCAAACTTCTAACATAACTACATCGTTTGGAACATTCGTTTGATTTTTCGGAATTTTCGAATTTTTCCACCGTTAGAGGGTGCAGTTATAACTTTTGGGAGATTCGAAAAATGCAAATCGTAATATATCATTAATTCCTATCTAACACAAAAAGAATTTTTTATTTATCTGTATGAACAAAAAAGTTCGGTGTCTACAGACGGACAAGACAACAAAGCGGAATTATATCTTTAAAAAAAAAGCCCTAAAATTTAGTTTTCCTTTTTTAGCCGTTTTCTAAAGTGCTTCCAATCACGAACACTGAAATCTGTATCAAATATTATCCTATCCTCTTCCGGAATCCATAAGTACCGTGCAATACCATTCAGTTATGCTAAACGATCCTAGCGACGACAAAACATGGCGTCCAATTTTGAGAATACCTTTACCTATATAGGGCCTCTAGAGGAGGTGTTGCTCTTGCGGCGTCTAGTGGTAAGAAAGATGTGAAATATTATGTATGACGCAACGCGATCGACAAAATGCTTTCAATGAAACAAATTTCTGCTCATTGAATTCTGTGGATGGAATATGGAAGATGTAACTTCCGCTGTAAGATACAACAAAAAAAAATACCCCCTCAAACAGCTGCTTGCCACAGAGGTCTGACAGGATCCTGTCAGTTTATATGCCAAAGTAGAAGATTTGAGAGGATGGCAGGACCTCAGCAGAAAAACGACACACACAACCATGCCTTACCCGGGGCTCGAACCCAGGTCCCTTAGATCAGTAGCCAAGCGTGCTAACCACTCTGCCATGGGACGGCTTACGACAGCCAATGAGGAAATGAGAGCCCATATACTCCTAGCTCGGCTAGCCTGGCAAATTGGTGCTTCTGTTAATTATACACTATAATGTGGGAGAAAAATATGAAGAATATTATATAAATGTAAACTTTATGTTAGAATAAATTTATTAAAGTTATGAAAATTTTACTTTAATGCCAAAGCATTTAAATATATTTAATTTACATTTCTTATTTTTTTAATGAGAATTTTAAGAGAAGCATTGCTTCCCTTGCTTCCATGGACGCTTCGCCATTGATGATCGCTCAATAATAATTCGTGAATACTGAAAATAGCGAAATGCTGCACATTCTGCAATATACATTTGTTACTTTAGGAGCAAAAGTTTCTACATAAACTTAATGTCTCGCAACATTTCCAGTTTTTAGCTGCCCTAAAGCGTGACACATTTCATGAACTTAATGTCTCGCAACATTTCCAGTTTTTAGCTGCCCTAAACCGTGACATATTTCATTTACAAGAACTATGTCAACTTAGTCCAAGGCTGATTAGTATAAACGAAAATATTGGTACTAGGATGATTCCGCGAAATGCGTTTCGTATCATTGTGTCTACGCTAAACTGAGAGGGGTGGACAAAGGGGGAAAGCTGTGGGTTGTGGATTTGGGAGAGTCGTAATCACCAATGACTGCAATTTGATGATTTCTCAAAGGTTTCAATTACCTCGCTTTCTACTTACTTCCCACAATAATACAACCGTGACTCAAAAAATATCGACAGAGATGAATTTTTCTGAGGATATATATATAATACCAATCAGACATATAGGATTATATATCAGGGTGATATCATATAGGATTATAATCAGATATTAGGATATGTATATAATACAATCAACCACATTCGCTCATGCAATCGGAGCCATTCAAGGGCTGAATTTTTTCGGCCAGTATCGGCACCACAAAGTTTTTCAGAATGTCACAGAACGTTGAAACTCTCACGATTACAGGAAGGCACTTTTTTGTACTAACGAGGTATTATTGGGAGGAGACGGGGGAGGGACAGAGGGGGGATAGAATAAATAACGCTGACCAGTTGTTCCTTCTGTTAGCCGCTTGGACGTAATTGAATACATCTTTTGTCCGTCGCTTTAGCTGATCCGGAACCATTTTTTTTTCATTGGTCGATGCGCGGAAGCATGAGTTCGTAGAGGAACAGCGAACCAGACTTTTTCACAAGGATAGGCAACTTGCCATCATCGTCACTTTCTCACCACTTTACAGTGTGCTTGACTTGCAGCAATTGAGGTAAAGAATATATAATTAAAGTGTTATTCTGAAAGAGAAGAATTTAAAAATTTGGTAAAAATAATCCTAACGGTAATAAAAGTGTATTCATTAATACAAGCATTTATTTAAGCTAAACGCAATCACTACGAGAAATTACATTTCGAAACTTAAATTAATCTTGTGAATTTTAGAGTAAATTTTTATGTAAATTAATATTTATTAAACATTTTAATTATATTGAAAAGCTTATAACTTTATTTTACAATAAAGTGAGAATGATGACTGAAGTGATTCAATTTACCTGATCCCACCACTGACCGTGAATTTGTGTACTGGTGTAGTTGCAGATTTTTTTTCGCGTCACTTGAACATAAATATTGCGATGAAGTGTGCTGAATATACATATAAATATTCTTGTTCGGTTCACACCTACGTAGAGAATTCTGTTTGAAGTTCTTAACATTTTGTTAACTATAGTTTAATGTCAAAATCAGCAGCTGAAAGTGGAAGCTCTCTTCGATTGCCATTGAATGTACCAACTAAACTACTATTTTTATTCATCAATATTCCTAGGAATTTTAGCTCAGTCGGTAGCGAGCTTGGCTCGCAATTTGCGGTTCTTTGTTTCGAGTCCCTCCTTTCGAGTCCCTCCTGCGAATTCCTTTGCTAACTGAAAACTTGATGAGAAAGGAGAACCGACTAGACTTGGAAAAGACGCTGGCCATCGAATGAGAAAGTTATGATGTGGCTTCGTGTGCACGAGAGTTATACACTCTGTGCATGCTGAAGAACACGCTGGATGGCCTTACCAGAATCTGAATCGTAACAACTGTTCAGTGGATACCCCTTCCTCAATCTTCTCTGACCCTTGGGGTCCTTTTGACTTGACCGTTTTGTGCAAAATCTCAGAGATGAATCTGCCAATTTTAACAGAGTAAAAAATGTTCAACACATGCCTTCATTTTTCTGTCGTAAATTTAATTTGACCAAGAGCAACAATTTTGCCAAACTTTAGATAATTTGACATGCAATATCTTTCCGTAGTAATCGAAACCATTTAGAACGTATTTTGAATTACATGCACAACCAACAAAAATTTTAAACCAAATTTATCAAGTTTATTCGTCTTATCAAATATACAAAGAAGAAAGTTTGTTTTTGTGTTTGTTCCGCTTATGCACTCAGCCCCCAGACGAGCTAGAGGCACAAACTTTGCAAGAACGTTCCCTTCACCCAGGGGAAGAATATGGGATACGTGCGAACTCGCTGAGGTCAACCAAAATTGGAGTGGCGAGTTTGAATTTCTCAAAATCCCCATAGTCTTAGCATTAAAGTTCAAAGTTATTCAAAATAACTGTTGCCACTAATAAATTTGAAAAGAGGAATACATCAAACTAAACCAGTATCTGATTTCGCGTGATTAAACCATGGAGGTAGAAAGAGATACCCTATCGCTTGATAACCGTAACCGACGTCGCCATGCTGCTCTCACTTGTAAGCGTGCGTTGTCTATGTTAACGAACGAGAGATTGTGCAAAACTGTTGGCACCTCTAAAGCATATTCCTTCAGAACTTAACCTGCAAAATAGATAAAAGGAATGGCATTTCATTGGTGAGAAGTTGCAATAAAGATTTCTTCCGGTATTCTTAAACCTTTTGTTATTTTAATTATATTGGAAATCAGCGCAAACAACTGCTATATATTTCTAAAATTACTACAGGTTTGAAATGTCTTCTCATACCCTTTTTGCTGGAGGGTATTGTTGTTGAATTGCTTTTATTTGTCATCATCATCATCCTCAAGCAGCCATGGACTACGGAGGTCCAACCAGACTATGCAATTTAGTTCTCCAAGCAAATCTGTCCTGAGCTACATCTGCTGCATCTGATCACTGCACACCAATTCTAATAAGATCCTGTTTGACATTGTCTGCCCACCGCATCCTTGGTCACCCCCTCTTTCTGAGGCCTTTAGGCATACTGTTCATAATCTATAATCATTCGCCAATCTATAATTATCCATACGGGCAACATGACCAAACCAACGGAGTCTCTCGCTGCACAATATGATGCTTAAAGGAGGTTGCCGACTCCTTTTCTTATGTAATGTATTACGATTGACGTCCAATATGGATCTCAACAACCGTTTTAAAAAACCACAGAAAAATTTGATCATGATGTTCAACTACAGTTTTTGCAAATATATTCAAACGCAAAAAAGAATTAAAACAGAGTAAATTCCCATGTACCTAATAATACTACCGTTATTAGGAAATATTAGGATTTAATTGTGTCAGTATTCGTACAAAACATTCACACATGCGATAACAACTGACTTTTCAGCACGACTCTCAGGGTAGGAGTAACATGGCAGTTTTGGGTACACTAGCCAACTATGCTAATTGATAGTAAGGGCGCCTCCCCGTATTCCTACTTCCATGAATTAAACATTAACAGTTGAAAGCTATTCAAAATAACTTTTGCCACAGTTAAATTTCAAATAAAAAATGCGTCAAACTAATTTCTTTCTGATTTCACTTGATAAACTCATTATTCAAGTTTGCTGGGTGAAGAGCGCGAGCCTCCCCGGGTATTGAAGTCGTTCTAATGAAGCACGAGCAGAACACGAAATTCAGAAACTAAATTCGCATTGGAAGTTATAATCATTAACTTCCTATACAAATAGTTATACAAATAATTAATAAATATTTTAAATATTATGTTAAGTAATAAATAATTTTGTTTACTAATAATTCTTCAGATCATAGTTATTTTTTTTTTACTTTAAAGTTACATATGCCTGGCAAATTATATCCGAAGAACTCTGGTGGGTACGAAGTGAATTAAAAAGTTGGATTATCTGAGCGGGGAAATTCCGATATTTGGTTTAGAAACTTCTGACTTACGGAGAATAATAGGTACCTTGAACTACGTCCATTTCTTTTCTTCCCTAGAAAAGAGGGAGAAAATTTTAACCAAAGGGGGAGGTTGGGTTGTTTTACTTCCGAGCGGCGCTTTTTTTGCACCCCGAAGGCTCAGAGAAGGTTGGAGGAGAGAACCCGTTGGAATATATTCGATCATAATGCTAATTAAACTAAAATCATAATGCAATTTAACGTGCACAGGGTATGACTCTCCCGCACACGGATCAACGGCTTAATATCCCATCCGACGGACGGTGGTCTATCCAAGCTCAGCGGTGTCCCCTAATCGTGGGCAGGGCAGGGAGTTTTTCGGAGATAAATCTCAACGCTGACCCAGCTGGGACTCGAACCTGGGAACTACAGATTACGTGCTGGCGCGCTACCGACCGAGCCACCTCCGCCCCTGGAGGGAGAGGAGATCGAGTGTAATGAATTTATGCCAAATGAAGGCTTGCGACATGGGGAGGGCCATCTACTCTACATTTTAGAAAGTTTCAGACACGAGTAAATCTGTTAGTAGTTTATAAAGTGGCATCTTTTGTTTTTTGAAATTACTGCTAATAATCACAGGGAAGTGGGAAATGAATTTCATAGATAATAGGAAATGCAAAACAAAATGAAACCAATGCATGAACCATGGAGATCTTTTAAGGCTAGTTTAAACTGGCGTGAATTGCTGGCGTCAAAAAGTTGGGGATTTCTCAACTTTAATTTTCCATGAACGGATAGATCGGTTCCACGCTTACATTGAGCCAATCGGTTATTGGCACTAATAATCCATGCCAGCCAAATTAACCTTTTACGTAGGATTTGCAATCATTATATGACTGAAAGATGTGGGACGCATGTCTCTGACGCAGCAGCAGAAGGATTGCTTGAATTTTGATATTCCTTTCTCCCTGCTCCTTGGCTAATTTCGTTTCGAGTTCCACTTCCCCCATCTTTCTCATTAAACCGACTGAATAGCATTGGGCTCAATTAGCCACCGCCAAATACGACCGGTCTGTAAATGGTAGCTAGGTAGTCACTGGAAGAAGAGCTATGCACCAATCCCCTGTGATGATGCATAGAACCGGCCAGGACTAGCACTTAATGTCCGACCCCGCCTTCTCGTGGTGCAGACCGTTAGTACCTTTCAAAAGAGATACTCTCTTGTGGAAGTGAACGGAAGGGGAGGGCTGCCAGATTAGTGTGGCCTACTGATCTGGACAACTATGGCTACTTTTCTTTTTTTTTTCTACCCTGCTGTGGAGTGGTCAACCACACAGGGTCCTGGTGCTGACCATATAAACCCACTGGATTGGACAGATATATGGCTCTGAGCTTGATTATGGATCCTGATTTTGCTGCACTGGTGGGCTTCTGTGGAGGGAAAATATTCCACTGTGTTTTCTGTTTGTTTGTGGGTTGACAGCCCCAAGTGAATAGATTCGCAGGATATGTTTATCAGCTGGTGGATAATCCTGAGCAGAGGTCATCGCAGGCACCTGAACTCTTTGCTTCTATTGTCATCGTCAAATTCTACATTGGAGGAAGTCTTCCAGTGTAGATGGCTTCAGCCTTTAGTGGTGGGGGAACGGGTCTTTGCCCCATGTCTGCGATTAGGGGGCTGTTTGATATTGTCGGCATTCCCTGTCTCAATAAACATAGTTTCTTTAAACATCCTACTAACCATTTTCTCTCCATAGGTAGTTGGAATGTGAGGACTCTGCACAGAGCTTTTTCTCTTGATGTCCTCACACAAGAATTCCACCATTATAATTTAGATATTCTCGGCTTGCAAGAGACCAGATGGACAGATAAAGGTGAGATTCTTAAAAATAATCTTAAATTTCTTTTTTCAGGGAGGGACGACAATAAACATCACCAAGGCGTGGGTCTGCTTTTCAGCAGACACGCTAGTGATGCTCTTCTAGGATACGAGTGAATTAATGAAAGGTTTCTTACAGAAAAATTTCAGACAAGCGTTAAAGACTTGAATGTTATCTGCTGTTATGCCCCCACTGAGGATGCTGATAAGGATGAGAAGGATAGGTTTTATGAACAACATCAGGATATTTTGAATTCTGTCAAGAAAGGAGATATTACCCTTGTTCTTGGTGACTTCAATGCCAAAGTTGGTACTGACTCTGACCTTTGGGGAGGGGTGATTGGCCTTTTTGGTATTGGTAGCAGCAATGGCAATGGGCAACGTCTCCTACAGGTAAGTAAACTCAATTGTTTCAGAATAACTAACACATATTACAAACACCGCGACATACATAAGTACACATGAGTTTCACCTGATGGGCTGCATAGGAATATGATTGATTATATATTAATTAACAGCAAATGGGCTAGTTCTGTTAGAAATACCAGGGCATATAGGGGAGCTGAAATTGGATCTGACCATTACCTTGTTAAAAGTGTCTTGCAACTTAAACTTAAAAAGTGTTGTGCTAGGGTTAAAAATTTTGTTTTTAATACTGAAGCTCTGAAAGACCCAGTTATATCCAAAGCTTAACATGATGGGTTACTTAGTCATTATGACAGTCATGGTATGCTTACTACTGAAGTTGAGGAAGAATGGGATCATATTGAACAGGCTTTTTTGGACACTAACAGTACTCTTTTAGGAAAAAAGGAGCAGAAGAGACAGAATTATCTGAGTGATAAGGCACTTGAGCTTATTTTGGAAAGAAAGAACTGTAGGAATGTCCTCAATCAGTACCCTACTAGTACTAATAGAAAGCATTACAGAGAACTTAATAAACATGTAAAAGATCAGTTAGCTGATGATAAGAATCTTTGGCTTGATGGTTTGGCTGACAAAGCCGAGAAAGCAGTTAGACAGCACAACAGCAGAGAGCTGTTCCAGATAGTTAATGTTTTGTGTGGTAGAAAACGGACAGGTATACAGGGATTGAAGGATAAACAAGGTAAGGTTATAGAAGGTGAGGATTCTGTCATGGCTAGGTGGGCTGAGCATTTCAGTAATATTCTAAACGATGCGGTTGGTTCTATTCCAATTGTTTGCAATGATGATAGATGCCTTGGTGGCTTTAATGTTGGCCCTATAACACAATCTGAAGTTATTTTGGCTGTTTCTAAACTTAAACTTCATAAATCCCCAGGGGTCGATGAAATTACTACAGAAATGCTTAGAGCTGGAAATGTTTCGGTTACCACTTGGATGACTGAAATTCTGAATATCTTTTATGATAAAGGCATGGTTCCTAAGGATTTTACCAGAGCTATTGTTATCCCTATTTTCAAAAAAGGTGATCGCAGTTCTTGTGATAACTATAGGGGTATTAGCCTACTCTCTGTTCCAGGTAAAGTTCTTTCCATGATTGTGCTTAATAGAATTAAGAATCTGGTTGACAGTCAATTGCGTGATGAGCAATGTGGATTCAGAAGTGGTAGGGGATGTGTGGATCAGATATTTTCACTTAGGCAGATTCTTGAGAAATGTTTAGAGTTTCAGAAACCTTTGGTTGCTAGCTTTGTTGATTTCAAAAAGGCTTTCGACTCTGTTGATCGTCATAATTTGTGGTTGATTGTGAAATCATATGATATACCAGACAAGTTAGTTAACATAATGAAAGCTCTCTATAATAACACTGAGTCGTGTGTGAGAGTTGGTAAGGCTTGTAGCAATTGGTTTAGCATTACTTCTGGTGTTCGACAAGGGTGCATTTTGTCTCCTTTTCTCTTTAGTTTGGTTATTGATTATGTTATGCGAAATTCACTTCAAGGGAAAGATTTTGGCCTTAAATGGGCTGGAGATACGAAAATTTCTGATTTATATTATGGTGATGATTTACCCCTTTTGGCAAATGATGTTGATGAGATGAACTCTTTCATTCGAGCTGTTGATGAGACTGGTAGTAGAGTAGGTTTGGTTATAAACAGAGAGAAAACTAAAGTGATGAAAATTGGTCAGGTAGGTTGTGATTCAGTTAATCTGAATGGTTACAGTCTTGAGCAGGTGTCACAGTTTAATTATCTTGGGAGCTATATAACAGATAATGGTGATGTGCGGCATGAGATTAACAGACGAATAGGGATTGCTGCCGGGACTTTTAAGAATCTATGGAGAGTGTGGAGAAGTATAGGCGTATACACTTAAAGACTAAAATTAGGCTGTATAATAGTTTGGTTCTTTCTAGGGTTAGTTATGGTAGTGAAACTTGGACACTTTGTAAACAAGATAACAGGAAACTACATACTTTTGATTCCAGATGCTTACGCAGTATCTTGGGCATTAGGTGGTTCAACTTTGTAACTAATGATGAGGTTAGGCAAAGGAGTTTGCAACCTCCTTTAAGCAGCATATTGTGCAGAGAGAGACTCCGTTGGTTTGGCCATGTTTCCCGTATGGTTAATTATAGATTGGCGAATAGGGTTATGAACAGTGTGCCTAAAGGCTTCAGATAGAAGGGGAGACCTAGGATGCGGTGGGCAGACAATGTCAAACAGGACCTTGTTAGAATTGGTGTGCAGTGGCCAGATGCAGTAGATGTAGCTCAGGATAGACTTGCTTGGAGAACTAAATTGCACGGTCTGGTTGGACCTCCGCAGTTCATGGCTGCTTGAGGATGATGATGGTGATGATGAAATACGACCGTCCAACACGTGTTGGCGTAGAGCCACTAGAAGAAAAATTCTTTTCTTAAACAGCAGGAGAAATATATTATCAGCTTAAAACGAAAACATACATTTGTAATGAGTAATGAATTAATCGAAAAAAAAAAACTTCTTTTAAGGAATAAAGGCAATATTTAGATATAGGAAAAAAAAAATTAACATTTTGAATGAATATTATTTTGAATGAGTATCGTTAAAATCGTTTTCTTGGCTGAGTTGTGCGCCTAAAAATATTTGGTTAATACAATTAGAAGAAATGAATGAATTTTAGTACATTGATGATTTGCCTTATAAGCAGCGGGTTAGATAGTTCTTTTTAATCTTGTAATCAGCCGATCATAATGGCAGCCGAAAGATCTTGCTGATTCTCTTTACATTTATCTCTTTACCCTATGTAAATATCTGATTTCTATTTATTTCTTTATGTGAACTACTGACAGCTAAATTCCCTGCCCTGCCCACGGTCAGTAGGGGACACCGATGGACTTGGAAAGGTCGCCGTCCGTCGGATGGGACGTTAAGCCGTGGCCCCGTGTGCTGGAGAGCCATACCCTGTGCACGTTAAAGAACACGCTGGATGGCCTTGACGGGAGGCTACTATCTGTCTTCCAATAACTACCATCTGTGTTCCAGTGGGTCCCCTCCTCCAACCTTGTCTGAGCCTTCGGGGTTCATGTGACCTGGCCATTTAACCCATGGTGTGCAAAAAAGTGCGCTCAGAGGTAAAACAACCCAACCCAACTGACAGCTAAAGAGTATTAGCAGATTAATTCCTTTTACAAAGTTTAAAAGAATGAAGGAAATATTTAACCTGCTCTTTGTTATTAAAACGAGCGCAATTTAACGTTGTTTAGCTTCTAGCTATTATGTAAATGAGTCACATTTACATACAACCATTTACAATACCTACATTTTCGTTCAAAATACGCCCATATTTGGTTTAAATACAGTTTATGAATATTTAAGCAAAGTTAAGACGAAATTGATTTCCTAACATGAAACATTCATGAAAACAAAACGAAAAATATGAAAATGACCGCAACTGTCTTTCTAGTGTTGAATGATTTGTTTTATTGTGTTGATTGTTATGCATTTAATGTCAGATTAATATATTTTTAGTTATTTAAGATTTTTTGCTGTTGCCTGTAAAATGTTTTGTTGTTAATCTATGCTGCTTTTAACAGGGTCGTGGGGACACAAGTTCTGGATGCAAATGTGGAGTTAACGGTATTCGTTGTCATCCTTCTTGCACTTATTGCCATTAATGGGTAAAATTTATTATTTATACATCTCTGAATAATTTATTGTATAAGCAAAATGCTGCGTAAAATAATAATAATGAGTAAATTATAATTAGTTCGTTACTAAGTGCAACTATGAGAGATAGAGGAAACTTGCTAATTCCAACATTTCAGCCTTAAATAGTCTAAAATTGTAAAACAAACGTATTTTGATAAATTTAACTTCATATTTAATTCTGGTATATGTTTAATTGTTGTATGGATCATCCAGTATCCATAGGTTCGTACAGGTAAGGTTTGTTAACATCGTTATTATTGATTGCGAGCAATGAAAATGAAAATACGTTAATGATACATTTTTTAGGATATCGGAATTAAAAAAGCGACTTATAAATAGAAACGCATAAGTTTAGAAATATATTTGGACAAAGTGAGTCAATTTCAGATGAAGACTGAAAGAGCAGCGACCCTCTACGGCAACGTCGATTCATGCTCTCAATAATCGAGAAAATGGGAGGCAATAAAGTCTCTTGAGGTTCCAATTTCATTTCACTTCGAGTACTCATTGACATTATTAGGGATTTACATTAATCAAAATCTGAAGCTGAATTGCTGGGTTCCAGGTTGCAAGGCTGGAATCTAAGCAGAATATATGGATAAGCGGTGACGGGACAGCTGTTATGAACTGATATTTCAATCAGTTCATAACTTTAAAGTATTCCGTCGAGAACAAGTGCTGTGTATGTCCTCGGGGGATATACTTTTTTCTTTCCTAAGGAGGGCAGGCCGTGGAAATGTGGAATTGTTTCTTTCTCCGAGAGGAAGTGGGAGATGGCAGCAGGAGTGGTCACCCGTCCACCTCGCACGCCTTTGAGCGTATTGCCCATTTCCGGAGGAGCAACAAAAGGAGCCGTAAAAATCTCGGTACGACAGTGCTTCAACAGAGTTTGCCATCACATCAAGAAATGGTTCACGTTACACAAGTCGCCCCCCCCCCCCCCCCCCTATAAAACGGCACCTGCAGAAACATTCCAAATTAGTTGACAGGTGGGCAAATATAAACTGCTTCGTCCTGTTTGATTGGACTGTGTTTATGACTCCTGCACTATTTCTAAGAGCTTTAATTGTTTAAAAAAAGCAAAAATTTATAGCTAGGAGCTACAAATGCTGTCATCTCTGAATTCCAAAACCACGTGGCTTATGAAAATTTTTGGGAGCCTTTCATTGGTCCCAAAGCGCAGGACTGCGAACATGTGACAAGAGGAGCGACTAATGAGGAAAGTGAAGGAAAAGAAAAGAGAATTTTACATCGGAGACTTTTTTTCTTCGTGAGATTGGAGGAGAGTAAGTTGAAAAGGAGTGGGTGCCTCGTTCTGAGTATGTAATGTGGTTGTGCTCTCTTTGAGATGGACAGATGTTCGATAGTTGGTGTGCCATCTTGAGATCTTCCTTTGCTGATTGACGATGCCTCGGACCCTCCCTCGATGTCTGCTAACTGACCATTCCCTCTGTTTTCAACATATTTGGTGATGAATCTGCTTTTTTATGAGATTTATTTGTGCCCTGAAGAATCATGGGGAAAGTTGTTTCGGGTGTAACATGTTTTATCATCTGTGATGTTCTTTCAGCATTTTGCAAGATTTTCTGAGAGTTATTTCTCTGTGCAGGTGTTGGTTGCTCAGAGACTTGTTTAGGATAATAGTCGCATCCCTTGTAATTTATCATGCGTACTTCTCACAATTTGTATGTTTTGGGAAGCTGTCATTCCTATTCTGGTCATTCAACTGAAAATGCACTTCTCTGCATTTGGCGCATCTTGGAGGATTAAAACAGCTGCTTTGCATGTGCCCAAATCTTTGGCAGCGATGACATTGTGTTGTTCCCGCCTTTCGGTGGTAACTCTGAACTTTTGCTTTAAGATAAAAGAGATTTTCAAGATCGAAGATCTTTTTGTTTTCGTCATCTTTCGACAATTCAATCAGATATATAGGAATAGGTGTTCTATCCTTAGCCATTTTGAGTTGAAATATTTTATGAATTCTGAACCCAAGTTTACAAGTTCAGTTTTTAGGTCATCAGAAGTGATATCCGATTTTTAATGACAACTATCAAATTTTTTGTTGTTTTTGTTTTAAGAAGAATATAGATTTGTATTCTTAAAAGTAAAGAATACAGTACATTTGGTATCTGACCCGCAAAGTTAAATCTTTGAGAGTTTCTGCAGGAAAATGAATAAATTAAATTAAACATAAGTCATTCAGCCACAAAAATGGTATACATAAAATAAATTCACAAAACACAACACATAATATTCAGTAAATGTGAAATTTCCAAATATTATTTCAATTCGGTTTTCAATCTACTAAAAGAATCTATATTTAGTATTTCCTTTGGGATAGCATTAAATATAAGTGGTACTTAATATTCGGTGGTACGTTTTCCGTAATTGTTTCGAAAAGTAGGCATTTTGTAATACCCTTGGTTTTGAAATCTTGTATTTTTATTGTGTTGAATTTTCAGTTTTGCATATTTCGTCAAAAAGATTATAATTATTAAATTATATTTATGTAAATTACTGTAGGATAAAAGGTTTAAAAATTTTAATCTATCTTTTGAAGTTTTAAAATTGTTTCGCAAATAAAACGGAATAATATTTTTAGTAGTTATGGATTTCAGTTTTTCTATTTTATTTGTCAGTTAACTTAGTTGTTTCATGTGCAATTATTTCATAATTTAAAATCGACTCGCATAATGCTTTATAAAATAATACACAGGTATATAGTACATTTTAATTTTTGAATTTTTATCGCTGATATTCTCAAGCTTTCACATATGTGGGATATATGATCATTCCACCTAAAATATTCATAAAAAATGATTCCTAGGTATTTTATTTGATTTACTTGCTCAACACGTGGAAAACTACATAATGATTTACAATTAGAAGTATCCTTTTTTTGCAATTTATTTTATGTGTTTTGGTAAAGAAGTTTCGATGAATCCTCGTAAATGTATAATCATCGATTTATTATAATCTATTTGAATCTCTGAAATGCTATCATTTAAATATTTGTGATTGTTTGTTTGTTAAAAAATATCGTCAGCATATAATAGAAAAATAGCACTTTTTAATTTTACATTGAACAAATCATTTATGTATATCAGAAACAATAAAGGATCTAAATTTGAACTTTGGGGAATTTCATGTGGTGTAATTACTCTTCTGCTGTAACAATTTTTTATTTTAGTAACTGTGTATCTGTCTGATAAATAATTTCGAAACCAATCTAATATTATACCGCGAACACCGTAATTTTCCAATTTATTTCGTAAAATGCTGTGATCTGTTGTATCGAAGGCTTTCCGTAAACCTAAGAACATAGTTACAATTTTAGAAATTAGTTGAATTGTGTTTTTTTTCCTTTTTGAAGACAAATTGCTTTTCATGAGTAACGTTGTGCTTAAGTAAAAAAATTCTATACAATGTTATAAATATATTTTTCCAATATTTTTGAAAATAAGGTAGAATAGCTATTGGTCTATAGTTAGAGAATTCCTCCTTTAATACCTCCTTTAAAATAGGTCTTAAAATACCTTTTTGAGTTCAGTAGATATTTTGCCAGTAAATATAATCTGATTTATAATATTTGATATAATATTTAGTAGTATTTCTTTTTTAAATTTTATATGTTTAACGAAAACATTATCATAACCAGGTGATTTATTGGTGTCTAATGTAGCAATTATTTCATCAGTTTGTTTTTCAGTAATTTCAGGTATATAAATAGAGTCCAAGATTTTTTGTCTGCTGGTTGGAACATAATTTACATCGACTTGATGATTTGTTTTTCTTATCTGTAGAATTAGTGTATTATAAATGTTTTTGTAATTGTTTGCTATTTCTTCCACAGATATTATCAATTATTTCGTCGTCAGTTGACTTTTTCTGTTTTCCTTCTTATATTTTTCTTTCATATATTTCCTTTCATATATTTTTTGCCAGATAGCCTTGATATTATTTTTCTTCATTATAAGTTTATTTCTATAAAAAATTATTTCTGATTTCTAATCTGAATATTAACTGTATTTCTTAACTATTTATAGCTATTTTTATAAGCATCACTTTTATCATTATTTTTAAATATAATCCAAGCTTTATCTCTTTTTTCAATTAATTCTATCTAGTTCGGTGTTATCCAGTTTTTGCTATGATTTCTTTTTACCTTTCCTACACTCCTCATATATACTCTATCTTTTTCCAAAAATTCCATCATAAATGTTTTTAAATACTTCATATAGGTTTAATTCTTCCATTGAGTTGTCTCCATAATTTTCTAAATTCCAATTCATTTCAGATATAGTTTTATATATCTTGTTATGGTCAAACAACCAATTCCTATTTTGCTGGTCTGTTTCAGTATAATTAGTTCTATTCAAATTATTTTTGTTATTGCTAATCAATGTTAAAATCATATAGTGATCTGTTATTTTGCTTGTTCGAATTTTGAATTTGTTGACATATTTTTCATTATTTTCTTTGACTTCTTATTTTAACATGAGCAATTCCTAATTTATTTTTGTGAACAAATTTACCATAATTATTTTCGAATCAAGCATCTACTTCTACACCTGAAGTTACATAAGTAACATTACAGTTGCTATTAAAATCTTCAAAATTCACATCAAACATAGCTAAGAAAAAAATGCACTATCAATTTATCAATGAGCAAAAGTATTGAACAAAATAAAAACAAAAACTGAAAAAAAAGTTAAAAGAAGTAAGGTTTATCGGATATATATCCGATAAACCTTACTTCTTTTAACTTTCAAAATCATTTCAAAAATCATCGAAGTTGGTGAACATATTAATATTGATGATTCTTTCACCATTTGATTTCCTCATTAGTACTTTTCCATTTTTGAACCATACGTACTTATAATTCTTTTCATTTGCACACATCCTAGCTCTCCAGAAAAGTTCTGTGTTAATCATAGTCATGTTTTCATTAATATATATTGGTGTTCCTTTATCATTTAGGTCTGCACTAGTAGTTGTAATTTTTTTCCTATTTTTCTTTGCATCTCACACACGTATTTCTTCTTCCTCTATCCAAATTATCATTTTTTATGAATCATCTTTTCGTGTAACGAATTGGGCAGTTATCTTTGGGGTTTTATTTTTACATCTTTCAGGAAGTCTGTGAATTTTTTTCAATCATATTGTCCGTGTGATTGTCTATGTTTAGTGACTGAGAAATTTTTTTCAACTTTAAGCTCTGTTTCATCCTCCCTTTCATTTATGGGAACACCATGTATTTCTATATTTTTATTTCGTCCATATAACAATATGGACATTCATTTATTATGTCATTAAGATTTTGTTTCAACTCCTTAATCTCTTTCCTCATTTCTTTGTTTAAATTTTCGGCTTCATGAAATTTTATAGTTAAATCTTTTTGAATTTTCTCTAAGTTCGTCTTACTTGCTAGAAAGGAATTATACGTTTCATTTTAATTCTTTCACTTCTTCCTTTAAATCATGGATCTGTACTATAAACACTTTGACGTCACATGTTGGAAGTTGTTGTGAAGTGTTTCTTTTCTACTAATCATAGTGGTTTTAGGATTCGTTTGAAGCTTTGGGCCTGACGACTTCACAGTCTCTTCTCTGTCGGTTATAACAGTTGCGGCATTTGAAACTTTCTCTTTAGGAGCTCCTTTAGTAGACAGCAGCATAAGCAGGAATTCAGTTAGGTTGGTGCCTACTGCATGCAAAATACTTTCATCTGGTTGACTGTCAGCTTGAGATATTGTGCTACTATTCTTACATTTGTATTTACAAGTTCTACAAGTTCAATTAGAACTCCTGTCATCCAACAGTTTTTTGCACATCTTTGAAATTCCCTACAATTCAGATGAAGCTAACCTTTACATTCACTGCATACTACAGGTTCTACGGTAGAAATAATTTCTTCTTTGCAACTCACACACGTATTTCTTCTTTCTGTATCCATATTCAGATATCAAAAACTCAGTTTGTGTTAGTATATATGGCTGAAATTCTAATTTGATTGAAATTCTTAAGGAAATTGCTAAGCCTAAAAATTTGCACACTCACCATTTATGGCTGGCGGTTATGGATTTTTTTACCATTATTTTTAAAATTTTTTAACAAAAGCTCGAAAGTCAGGAATGCGTCTGGTCTGTATTCCAATACAAGTCTCCAGATTTTTTCGCAGAAAAAACTTCTTCTGCAGTCTTGACTGAAGAAAACAATGTGGTGCTTTCCCCCTTATGAGTGTTTAGCCAATTTTGAGTATTTATCAGGATAATATTTTGAGTATTTATCGGGACGTTTTTACCCATTTCTGTTGATTTACATTTTGAGATGAACTTGGTCCCGGTTTCTGGTAATCATCCACTTCAGTCATTTTAAATTCATTTGAGTAGTGGTTCTTAACTTTAGTTTTTTGCTAATGGCCCCTTCTGACCATAATTTACCTTGGTGTGCCCCCATATAGCCGTTATTAATTTTAAAAAAAACAACGACATATTTTATTATTTTGTAGCATATTTTACTTTTTTATAGCATGGTTGAAAGAAAGAATTGCAAAATCAGTAATCAAAAATAAGACTGATTTGATCAATAAAATCAAGAAAATTTGGAGTGCTATACCAAAAGAATTTATTGAAAAGCTTGTTGATAGTATGGTCAAAAGAATTGAAGACGTCTTAATAGCTAAAGGTTTTAATACTAGTTTAATTGGGAAAACTTTTTTTTTTGCTCAATTTTTTATTTGATTAAATTTTAAAATTTGTTTTATTTAAAAAACTTCTGAAGAAGAAGAAATTATCTAAAGGCTTTTATTATTAAAAGACATTTTTAAATATATACCCTTTTCCGCGAGGTATTGTATATGCTAATTTGTCATTTAAAATTGAGGGTGACCATTTTTTTGTGTAAAAGGACTGCCAAAAAAACAAATTTGACGATTTGCAAATGAAAAGCAATTTTACTTCATTAGCAAAAAAAAAACTTGAAAACTAAAATATATAGAAACAAAAATATTTTCTGATTGACTCCTTGTGGCTGATGCAAATTCGAAAGTTTTTTAATATCTGGCTGCAGCGTTGTTAGCGATAAACAGAGATCACCTGTCTTTGTAATATCAAGGCGGTTACGAGCTTTTGATAATAGCTGACCGACCGAGCTAAAGCCAGATTCAACAAGATATGATGTGGGAAAAGCAATAACATACAGCTATATTTTCTCCCAGAGGAGTGGATACTGTCTTGAAATTTCACTACTTTTTCATAATGTTTTTCATGTTTGAATCTAGCTTGAGTTGTTTGATCCCTCTGTAACTCAATGAGGCTTTCTTGTAAAGTAATATCAACATCAGCTGCATTTACCCCAGATGGATCCAGCAGCCAACCTGGAATGCTCATCTCTAGCAGGTCTCTGAACCCAATTTGCATATCATTGTACGAATTCTTCAAATGCTCAAAGAATACAAAAAGATCATCATCTTGCAGTTCGGTGTTAATGGTGGCCAAGGATAGAAACTGCTCCAACGCGCGACGTCCCATATTAATCCTGAACAGTTGGAGTTTTTTAAAGAAAGCAGTGATAGCCTCTTTGTAAGATATGAATTACAATTTTCACCTTGTAACTTTTTATTCATCATTCACCTTTTCGAATATACACCGAAGAGCCAAAACATTATGACCAAGGCTTCTTTATGCAAATCGAAGCAACTGCAGATAAACGACGGCGCATGTGAATGTCATGAAACGGTATAAATAACACCTGATATTGTTCTCTGTTAATCAGTGTTATTCTTCTTCAGATGGGAAAGGCAGCGGACTAAGTGAGTTTGACAAAGGCCAAATTGTAATGACCAGACATTTCCGAGACGGCAAGTCTTGTGTGGTGCTCATGGTCAGCCAGGATTAGACCTTCAAAAAGTGGACTGAGGAGGGAAAAACCATGAACCTCCAGCAAGGTGTGGGCCGACCATGGTTCAATGATACTAGAGATGAGCGAAAGTATCCCATGTCGTATGACAGAACAGAAGCGATACTGTGGAGCAACTTGAATGCTGCTGACGGGAGTAGTGTGTCACAACACACAGCATATCGAAGCCTGTTGAAAATGGGGCTGCGTAGTAGCAGGCCACTCCAAGTGCCCAAGCTAACCTCTGTTCACCGTCGAAAACGCCTACAATGGGCGCGCGAAGTTTTTCTTTTTCCTTTATGGTTGTTAGTATTTTATTCAGCTGAAAGGCATGTATGAAATCAAGGGATGGTAATTGATTTATTTGAATATCGGGCTCATAAAGCTCAGCGATCATAAGGTAAAGTTCATTACAACAAGTCGTGTTCACCGTAGTAGCGTGTGATAGTCTCCCCCAGGGCCGGGGTGTTTGGGATATCTGAGCTCTCCCCCAGGTTCGCAATCGAATTTTCATCAACAAAGGATTTAAACATCTCGTGTTTAGGGGAAATCTAAAAATTTATCCAAAGATTTTGAATCAAAAATACACTAACTGCTCTAAAAGCAGATAAAATTTTCCAATAGGAAAAAGGAGATAAAATACACTTAATAGCCAAGCGCGTTAGGGTGCAATGCCTGACAATGCTGCCGATACAATCCTGAATTCTCGAAAGAGAACAGGCCCCGTCCGCTATAAAAATTTCCTCAAGTGAAAAAGCGATCTTAAGAGAACAATTTACCAGCAATGCTTAGGTTCAGCTATCTTCTTCACTTGTCCGCAAAGAATGTGGGCACCATTAAAAAGTCTTCAGATAATCGACCCAGATTTCCACAGAGCACAAGGTATTTCTCCATGCTAGATTGCTCGATTTCTGGTGAAAGTAAAAGCAAACCAAGTCCTGAAAAGGATAATACAGTATGCTAAACTTCACAAAGAGAGGTGATCAGACTTTCAAATCATGAAATACTTTGCTGCCACGTGCAGCAGCAGCTGCAAACGTCAGGACAGATGACAGAAAGCTTCCACGCTGAAGAAGTAATCGTGAAAATGATTATATTTAACATTACTAAAAGCACCCATAGATCGATGAAGATCTTTGTAAATAGCTGATTCAGGCTTTCATAGGGGTTGGCTACCCTATCTGGTACTGAGTTGCTCAGCTGAAACAAAGGGAAAAATATTCCATTAGCCATTTCCTCTCCACCTGTTCTTGGAATATGAGGACTTTGCATAGAGATTATTCCCTTGATGTTCTCACATAAGAATTCTACATTATATTCTCGGCTTGCAAGAGACCAGATGAACAGATGAAGGTCAGATACTTAAAAAACACTTAAAATTCTCTTTTCAGGGAGGTAAGATGGAAAGAGTCTTTAAGGCGTAAATTTGCTGGTGCTGACTACTTGATGTCTGCACTGCAGGGTGCTGCTCTTCGATTTGTTAGGAAGACAAGTCTGTAAATGCTGGAATCTATGTAAATGTGTTGAGCGGCTTTCTTTCTCTCCTTTATTATCTTGAACAGGATTATGATATTAAGAGTGTAAGGTAGCTGCTAGGTCAGGAGTCTTTTACCTGATTTAATTTGGTGGGATTCCCATTCGCTTTGCTGCAGCTTAATGATGTGTGGTTTCCTTTGTTCACTCAGGGACCACAGACGAGACATCAGATTGAAACAGTGTCCAGCAGGAAAAAAAAGGAAAGCATTGCATCGGCACCTGAGCCGCAAAATGGGCTTGCCTACAAAACATTTGCATCATGGCATCCTCTTATTGATGCCCTTGGGTACAAAGTGCAACATGGTACAGACCGTTTGCTGGATCCCTCTGGCCTATTGTAAGAATCTCGATAGTTCCAAGAATTAGTTGCCTGACAGGTAACCTCATTGAGCTCACGAGATTAAAGGAAAGGTAAGAATAAGATGAAAAGGGAGAAAATGGCTTGAACGTCGGAAGGTTTGAGCTATGTCAGATCTACATTCAAAAGAATGTAGGTATGGCGTTACTTCTACAGTGTGTCGTATGGAAATTGAATGAGATTAGAGACTGGTCAGAGAGGTCACGAAAGGTCGAAATCCCGAACATCGGCGTTCACGAATTTCGAGACTCGACTGCAGTAGTGACTACGATTCCGATAATAATCGAAGACGTTGGTGAAAACAATGTACATTAAGAACATGTACATTAAGAATATCGAATGGTACCAAGCCATTGAACTAGTTAGATGGATGAATATTTTGAAAGTTGTCTAACTAAAATAATATCTATGTACTGAAAGCTTAGCCATTTGAGATCAAGATAATATAATAACTATGCACTGAAATGTCGATCTATGTGAGATAGTTATACTGTATATGGTGAATGTAACTATAATTATTTCACCAATGTCTTCGATTATTATCGCACTTGGTGCATTCTACTTTTTCGTGTGGTTCTGTCTGACAAATAATTGACACACACCATACGAGGAAATGAATTTCACAAGTGCAAGCCTGCATTGGATTTTAAAAGAGCCACATTGGAGCCATAAGCCAGTTTTTCCCGCTGTTTTCAAGCTGTATTCTTTGTATTTTGTAGATGATTAATTTGATTTCGTGCTGGATCAACGATACTCTATAGCTTTGTAATTGACCATACTTTGTAAACTATCATGATTTTGAAGTAAGGATTGACAACTTTCCCATTGTGCCAAAGGGGTGTTGGAATCGTAGTCATTACTGCAGTCGAGTCTCGAAATTCGTGAACGCCGATGTTCGGGATTTCGACCTTTCGTGATCTCTAATGGACCTCCCATTTTAATGACATTGTTTCGACCTGTCACGATTGGTTCTGATCTTTTATGGCACACTCTCCCTCGTTAGATTCCTTTAGTGACTTTTATGAACCTTAAGTTCCTTCAAATCAAACACCTTATATACATATCAACCCATGGAGTAGCAAGTTATTTCCAGTTTTTAAAGGTACTATGATAAGCTTACATTTGAAGAAAGCTTTCGTACCATTAATCATGAAGACGACGATGCTCCAACTATTGCTCAATTTGGGAAGAAATACAATGTGAAAGGAAAGATGCTATTTAACATATTGCTCCAGCCTTCCATCAAACTGGTCAAAAATACTACTTGGAAGAACTTGCAGCCTGATTGTGTAATTCTTAACTTTGAAGTTTCATCCAACAGTAGAGAGCTTCTTATTCAGTTGTTTCAGTAACCAAAATATCTCCTCAAATTCATTCACCTTCAACTGATTGCCTTCAAATTTCTTTTGAAGACCCTCTCCTCCCAAAAATCCAGCCGTCTTATACGAAATCTCAAACTTGTCTACTTGCTTTGAAATCCAGAGCCAGTTGTTTTTCTATACTTTCATTTTCGCCCCATATTTTATGTCCAACATTAAAAAGTTATTAATAAAATACTATAAGATTTTATTCCATAAAGAATATTATTTTAACTTTTCCTGTTCGGTGGAAAATAAAACTATAAAAATCTTATTCTCAGATAGACCCCACAAAACTAAATTCTCGGACCCCTCCCCAAAATTTATAGCTATTACTACAGCTGTATATTTTATACGTATTGATAACTTGGTTTTCCATTTTCAGATTAATTTTAATACAGATTTTAAGTTCAATCAGTTTTAATTCAGATAAATACTGTTAAAAAGAATTTGCCAATTTGAGTTTCATTTGCACTGTTTAATTTTTATCTTGCAGCTGGATGGTAAACACCGACGAGTGCAGCAGAGACTCGAGAACGTCACGAGCCAGCCATTTCGACGTTTCTCTTGCCAACAAGAGATTTTGGTTTCTGTGATTGAAACGTTTAGTGATTTAGCACACTATTTCGTTGACTAATATTTCGACTGATTATTCTATAATAAACTTAGTTATTCTAATACACTAGGAATAAGGTCATTGCTTTTGATAATAATGTTTTTGGCATTGCTTACATTAAGAATTTGTGTGAGCTGTTATTATTTCATACTATTGATTCGTCTATCAAAAGTATTTTGTTTTCATTATTTTATATCAGGGCTGCTCAAATTTTCGCCAACATTCAGATTGTCAACGAAATTTTGTTAAATTGAAAATTGTAAAAACAAAACATTAAATGTATTTATTTTAGTAAAAACAATCATGGCCACAAACATTGCAACATCATGAAGCAAGTGACCGAACTTCGTGAAACTGAGCACAGTGGTAGAGCATGTTGCACGATAGTAATGATTAATCTCACAATCATCTGTGTGCATATTAAGGGGACATGTACTGCGTTATCAGTAAGAGATGACCCCTGTTGGCGGCGTCAGACAGACGTCGATGCATACAGGTCCCTAATTCTGTCCTGTTCAGGGTGTCATGCACGTGTGCAGACTGTGGATGCTGTCGGAGACATCAACCCAGCACTTACCAAATGTGCTCTATAGGGGGAAATCCGGAGACGTAGTGAGCCAAGGTCGGCCATTGAACAATTTGTGATATATGTGCAAGTGTGTTATCCTGCAGAAAAGGTAGACAATGGTCACCAGAATGTCATTGACGTATTCTTTGAGCTGTCAAAATTCCCTGGAAAAGCACTAAATGTTTTCTGTAGTCAAAACTGATGGCACCCCACATACATAATTCCCTGATGCGCAGGCACTGAGGCGCTCCCGGATGTGTCCCTGATCCTGCTGCTGGCAGCGAAGACACCAGAACCTGATGAGACCATCATCTGCCCCAAATTAAAAAGTAAATCATTTGAGAAAACAATGTGGTATTTCCCCCCCTCCCGCGACACGCACTCGATGCACCATAGATGAGGTGCCTGGCGATGATCATACATGTCATCTATTGCAACTCGCATAGGGGACGCTATGCCTGTAATACAGCTTCAAGCAAACACCATTAGATGGTGCTTGTGTCACCACATTGCTGGCTGCACATTAATGTAGGTGCTGTAGATTTTGCACAAAGAACGGAGATTGCTGGGAGCAGATGAGGCGAACTTCTTTATGGTGAGGTATGTGTGCAGTGACCTGAGCCGTGGTGACATGATACCTCGTCCACTGCTCCAAATAGCGTGTTACAGTGCTCACTGTGCGACCAAGATGGTCAGCTATGTGATGGGCAGACCGACTTTACTCATGAATCTCCACACCCCTTTCGAACCGACCTAGTTTCTGATAATGTGCTCACGTTCATTGCCTCGATACAACTGAAAGACACGTGCACTGTTTCATTTCCGCTGACTGACCTGCTGTCTGCTACGGTGGCTTTCATTGAGGTCTCGGGACCGACGGTGCTGCCTTTATTTCCGGTTACATGTGGCGTCATGCTGTTGTCAATGGAACCATTTGCGTAGGACCTCCAGTACACCAGTAATGCGATAATGATTTGGTGTCACTGCATTCGTCCTTTAGGAGTGTTGCAATATTTGTGTCCATGAGTGTATTATTTAAATGTTATAAACTTACAAAGATAGTTGGAAATTCTTACAAACTTTAGATGTTGCAGTATCGCAACTTTCATGTGGAATTTGTAATTGAGGAAGGGCCTCCGGGAGAAATTTGGTAGAATTAAATAATATACATGGTAAACCATAAAAACAAAGTTTTTTTCTTTGCATATTGGCCAAAACTGTAACTTAAAATGTGTTAAGGATATTTTCGATTGTAGAAAGTTTTACTTGCATAATATTTTACTTTTTTGTATTGAGTCAGATTTGGATTAATATTGATGTGAAAGTACTTAAAAGAATTTGGGATAATTATTGATTTTGGCAAGATTAAAGACAAACTCTTTCGGATTCCACAAACTAATAAAAATATCATGAAACAACATTTTTCTATTTAGCGCCAAGGTGGTAAGATTGTTGGTGCTAAGATTGTGAAGAATAAAAAAATCCATTATCATTTTTAAAAGAAAATTTATGCAATATCTTTTAAACCTTCTTGAGTTGGAAAAATTTATAATGCACAATTAAAACGTTTGTAAGAAATTATTAGTTTAATTATGTTTCAAACGATTCTAGATTTATTATCGTGGTTTTCAGTGTATTTTACATATACCAGTTTGGCACACAGTAATTTGATTAGTGTTCTGCTGATGGCAAATAAATTTTTATTGGTAATTTATTTTAATCCTGGAAGAGTCAAAGGACTTCTTGGATTCTACTGTCTAAAGATTCTGTATTTGTATGTACTGCATTATGTCTTGCATACGTGTATTTATGTATTTAGTCATTTATGTTTCAATAAATTCAATTCATTCATAAGGTTTCTTTATAACAATTTTCGAATTAGGATTTAGAAAGCTACGTGTACTGAACTCTGTTCGATTTTTCAGTTTTGAAATCCGTCCATTTTTACAAAATGTTAGCGTTTCGTTCAAGATGTATAGAGATCACTGGCGTAGCAAATATTAGCCGAAATTTTTGAAATGTTTTGTTAATATTTCTGTTAGTTTAAAGAAGAACTAGTGCATTCTTAAAAATAAAATATCCCCAAAAGAGTTTTAACCCTCAGCGCCTCCTCTCCAGCCGTGACTACGCAACTGATTCAGATATACAAAGCTCATTAAAATGAAACCGCAAAAGTTAAAGCTGTGTTACTCAAATGAAAAGAAAAATATTGATGTCATTTTCAATGTAGTCTCTGAAACTTTAAGCAGTCTGCTCCACAGTTGGCCGTGGGGTTTGTTGAAGGTGGGGTACACACCTGAGGATAACATACCTGACCTTTTTTCGGAATTTCTCGCTTTGGATGATTCAGAAGCAGATTACAGAACGTGTCACGGTTTCTCATCTCTCCAGAAAATGTTCTGAAATTTCCCTTTTATGATCTCTGAATACAGTGAGTAACCCTTTTCTGGATGATGCTTGGTTCCGGACTCATCGGTCCAAGTGAGTGTATATAGCGTCGTTCTAAACTTGGTAAGAAATCATTCCCAAGATTCATAGCCAGTTAACATATTATTCAAAATTGCATCTTCTTCCAGTTGATACCATCCAAGAAGAGTAGAACGTGCATCATGACTGAAATTTTGAATATCTTTTATGATAAAGGCATGGTTCCTAAGGATTTTACCAGAGCTATTGTTATCCCTATTTTCAAAAAAGGTGATCGCAGTTCTTGTGATAACTATAGGGGTATCAGCCTACTCTCTGTTCCAGGTAAAGTTCTTTCCATGATTGTGCTTAATAGAATTAAGAATTTGGTTGACAGTCAATTGCGTGATCAGCAATGTGGATTCAGAAGTCGTAGGGGATGTGTGGATCAGATATTTTCACTTAGGCAGATTCTTGAGAAATGTTTAGAGTTTCAGGAACCTTTGGTTGCTAGCTTTGTTGATTTCAAAAAGGCTTTCGACTCTGTTGATCGCCATAATTTGTGGTTAATTGTGAGATCATATGGTATACCATACAAGTTATCGATAGTTAACATAATGAAAGCTCTCTATAATAACACTGAGTCATGTGTGAGAGTTGGTAAGTCTTGTAGCAATTGGTTTAGCATTACTTCTGGTGTTCGACAAGGGTGCATTTTGTCTCCTTTTCTCTTTAGCTTGGTTATTGATTATGTTATGCCCAATTCACTTCAGGGGAAAGATTTTGGCCTTAAATGGGCTGGAGATACGAAAATTTCTGATTTAGATTATGCTGATGATTTACCCCTTTTGGCAAATGATGTTGATGAGATGAACTCTTTCATTCGAGCTGTTGATGAGACTGGTAGTGTAGTAGGTTTGGTTATAAACAGAGAGAAAACTAAAGTGATGAAAATTGGTCAGGCAGGTTGTGATTCAGTTAATCTGAATGGTTGCAGTTTTGAGCAGGTGTCACAATTTAATTACCTTGGAGCTATGTAACAGATACTGGTAATGAGCGGCATGAGATTAACAGACGAATAGGCATTGCTGCCGGGACTTTTAAGAATCTATGGAGATTCTGGAGAAATAGACGTATACACCTAAAGACTAAATTAGACTGTATAATACTTTGGTTCTTTCTAGGGTTTGTTATGGTAGTGAAACTTGGACGCTGTGTAAACAAGATAACAGGAAACTAGATACTTTTGATTCTAGATGCTTACGCAGTATCTTGGGCATTAGGTGGTTCAACTTTGTAACTAATGATGAGGTTAGGCAAAGGAGTCTGCAACCTCCTTTAAGCAGCATATTGTGCAGAGAGAGACTCCGCTGGTTTGGCCATGTTGCCTGTATGAATAATTATAGATTGGCGAATAGGGTTATGAACAGTGTGTCTAAAGGCCTCAGAAAGAAGGGGAGACCTAGGATGCGGTGGGCAGGCAATGTCAAAAAAGGACCTTTTTAGAATTGGTGTGCAGTGGTCAGATGCAGCAGAGGTAGCTCAGGACAGATATGTTTGGAGAATTAAACTGCACGGTCTGGTTGGACCTCCGTAGCCCATGGCTGCTTGATGATGATGATGTGTTAAACACAGTGGAATCCAATCAGTACACAGTTTTCGAAAGTGTAATGTTATAAGCTGAATGAATCAACTCTGATGTTCAGTGCCGCAGCAATTTCTTCAATTGTAATGTACGAGCTCTTCCACTGACAATTTCTTCATTGCACGAGATCCTCCATTGTCGCGATGTTCCATGGTGTCATGAGCCTTGTGCAAATTGCAAAGAATTTTCAATACATTAGACACCATTCTTGAATTTATCCATACAGCGTAACTCATCCATCATGCACCATATTAAGCCAACATTTGTGACAATTTCAGCTGGTTTTATTTTGTACGGGCGCTGCAGTCCTTAAGACTAATTGTTTACAATAAGATAGAATCACATGGCCAATCAATGTTCCCAAACAGATTTCAATCAATAAATAGGCGCAATATCATCGTTATTTTTTGCATTTATGAATTTTATGATGGTTTTGTGGTTTTTATTTCAATGACCCTTTTTTATGTATACATATAGTATAATGTACAGTTATAATGTTCGGTTCTAAACAGTCTCTGTTATCAATGAGAGAATTAAAGCATTGCTATGAATTCGATTCTTTTTACTGAACTGTAATGAACTCTTTTGCCAGAAACAATATTTTTCTCTGTTGTAGATGCTTCTGTTATATGTAGAATTAATTGTCCTAGCATTATTTGCTGTTGTAAGATTTAAATTTATTGTTATGATGCTTAGATCAGTGTTTCCCAAACTGGGATGCTTGAGTTTTTTTCTTTGTTATTACAAGAGCACACGTACCGAGTTGGACATGAGCAATATCCATTGTTTTCTCTGTTTTTCGGCATCAAAGTATCACAGCAGATATCCTGTAGACATTGACTCATGATTCTCTATTTTGCCTTCGGAGAAAATCATTTATAAATACGAAAATCATGATTTTATCGTTGTATCAATAAAATACTCTTAATTTATTCGCTTCAAGCATATTTACTATTCTATGCATTTTTGCTACTAACAAATAAGTAAAACGCAAAACAGACTAAATGTAGAACCAGATGGAAGTCTTCAATTATCCAAAATTGAACCAATTATTTCTGTTCTATTATTATCGAAATATCATTGATCTTATCAGTAATGTAATTATTTGGACGATATTGTCCACATTCTCAATTCAAATATTTCGTTATTTAATATAAATTGTAAAATATGTATTTTTTTATTTTCTTCAGTTAATTATGATAAAAATCAATTTTTTTTTCATTCAGTAATATTTTTTGTATCTCTGTCCCAGAAAATCTTTGAAAATATAAAAGGGTCGACAAGACAAAAATGTTTGGGGAACTCTGCTTTAAAAAAATTTATTTTGTTGTGACATAATATTTATAGAGCATGATCGTTATATAGGAATGTTTATTTTCTGATGTGCAGTAGTGAAAGTGATATGTTGATCATGTTGCGCTTCGTGAATATGAGATCTTTTCGGCTATTTATCTTTATATGGTTTTATGATTATTTCGCACATTCTCATTTTCTATATACCTTTTTACTCTTGACCAATATATAGTTTTGAGGAAACTGTCATTTTTGTAGAGATTGCAAAGATCGCGACAATATTTTTTTTTCTTCGCAGTTGCTTATGGATCTGTGCAAAATATTTGAATTTTAATAAAAAGAAATACTATCCCTTTTTTTATACTCTCTTCCGTTTTGACCCCGGTGGCAACCACAACCACCAGTGCTCGAGGTGTCTTTGCTTTTATTCAAACCAAAGCCACGAGTTCAAACATTCGCCGTCATCTAAATGCAGAAGCCAGGATAATGAACTGTTTACAGATATGCTTTAAAGTTACCAATTTCATCACTCAAATTCCCAGCTGTTTTTATCTCGTTTTCAAAAACACGAGCTAAACGTTTTCACTTTGCTGTCTCTCTGTCCGTTTGTAGATATTCTACTTTTTTGGCGTTTATAGAGATAAAAATTCTTTTTGGGCTGGATAGGTAGTGATGAAATATTAAGATTCGCAGTTTTCGAATCACCCAAACGTTTAATTTGTGCCCTCTAATGGTGAATAATAAAAAGCAACAACAATTGAAAACTGTAAAATTCTGAAGAATATTGCAAACGATGTATTTATGCTAGAAATCTGAAATTTTAATTCTGGAATACATGTTGGGTTGTTTTACCTCTGAGTGGCACTTTTTTTGCACACAATGGGCTAAATGGTCGAGTCACAAAGCTCCTGAAGGTTCAGAGTAGGTGGGAGGAACGGACTTGTTAGACAGCCGTTAGGCGACATGGGCGCTTCTCGGTCAATCAGCATGTTCTTAATGTTCACAGGATGTGGCTCTACTGCACACAGGGCTACTCACAGAGGGCAGGGCGGGGAGTTTTGTGGAGATAAATCTCACCGCTGGCCAAGGTGGGACTCGAACCTGGGAACTGCAGATTACGAGCCCGGCGTTCTACCGACTAAGTCACCCACGCTCTTTCCGGAATAAGGAGGTCATGAGGTTTGCATTGGGGATAATAAGTTACCCTTTACCCCCCTACCCCCGAAAAAAAAATATATTTTTTTTTGTTTTAACAAACAATTGTTTTCTGAGATAAAATACTTTCTGAATTTGATAGGTATTGATGTGCACTTTCTGAATCTCCTAAAAAATGAACTTGCGCCACCTAATGGTGGAAAAGTTTGAAAATTGCAAAAAAGTTAACGAATATTGAAAGCAATATATTTGTAATAGAAATTTGAAATCGCACCCTCGTTAATTTAGGATCAAGCATCGACACCTGCCAAGTAGTCGAAAAATTGAATTATGCCTCTGGAGCAACAAATTCGAGCACATATGGCTACCACACCAGAGCAGAATAGGGATTTAAGATCGGATATTAATCCTTCTTACTACTTTTACCTTCAACGTATAAGGAAATTCTAATATCCAAATCAACCAAATACTGAGTTAAGGTCGACAGGAAGATCGATCCGAAAATCATAAGCTGACAGATTTGTATTTCCTGAGCGATCCACTGCCATCAGTGAGGAAATCGGAGACTTCATTTATCCTCGGGCTTCTCCAATTCAATACAAAAAAAACATTCAATTTGATCTTCTCAATTAACTCGCTAAATGAAAGGCGGTAGAAGAAGCGTGTGAACTTCTTTCGACTAATCTGTTAACTATTACTTCAACAACAGAAATTCAGCACATAACTCTTGAGCTCATTTGTAACAAATATCAATGTTTAATCTTCTTTTAACACCAGCATTACAAAAATGAGTTTACAGAGGTTGTACTAAATGTGGTGCTCAGGACTCAACAAAACAGCGAGGATAATATGCGAGACAAATAATCATGCATACATTATATACACTGGTTTCCGTAAATTAACGAAGACTCAGAAAAATTATGATAAAAAACTATATGAAGGATTTTAATGAAATTTGATGAAACATGAATTACAGTGCTAGTTTCAGAATGGCATAAAATATTTTACACTAGAAACATTTTTCGTCAAAAAATAACACTTACAAGAACTTGTCCAAAACTGAGGTGCCAGAATGCAATAGGCAAAGTTCTGTAAAAAGGAGTGTGGTCACCCCTTATAGCAATGCAGGCACGACAGCGATGTTCCATGCTGTTTATGATGTTGTGAATCAGCTGGGTAGGGAGTAACGACCATTGTTCCTTTAAAGCAGTAATAAGCTCCCCCTTGGGTTCGAGCCCCGGGTAAGGCATGGATGTTCGTGTTGTTTTCTGCTGAGGTCCTGCCATCCTCTCAGATCTTCTACTGTGGCATATAAACTGACAGGCTCCTGTCAGACCTCTGTGGCAAGCAGCTGCTTGAGGGGGTATTTATTTTATTTTTTATTTGCTTCAGGTGGCGGGTTGAGGGCAGCAATGCTCAAGCTGATTTAGGTCGGGATATCGAGCTGGCCACTCCATGCGCATAATGGTCTCCTCTTGAAGATATTGTTCCACTAGTCGAGCTCTGTGTGGAAGAGCGTTATCGTCTTGTAAGATGAATGTTTCACCTATTGCACCAGCGTAAGGACGTACATAAGAGTCCAGGATGTGATCTCTATACCTTTGAGCATTGAGGTTCCCAGTCGTTAACACATAGAGGTTTGTGCGTCCATTTAAGGAAATGTCATCCCAAGCACACACGCTACCTCCGCTGTAACTGTCTCTTTCACGGATGTTATTGGGATGATAGCGGATACCTCGTTCTCTCCATATCAAACTATGTCTGGAATCACTCTGCAAGCAATATCTGGACTCATCTGTCAAGAATACGGACTTCCATTGCTCTTCTGTCCAGTTAACATGCGTGCGTGCCCAATTCAACTGCTCTCTCCTGTGACGTGACGTGACGGGTATACAAATTACTGTCCTTCTAGCCTGCAGACCTCCTTCATGAAGCTTTCTACGCACAGTAGAAGTCGATAAACCCTTCCAGTGGCTGCTGCAAGAGAGGATCGTAGCTGAGAGCGATTAGACGTCCTGCTCCTTCGTGCTGTTAATCACAGATATCGGTCTTGTACAGCAGTCGTAATTCTAGCCTTTCCTCTGCTAAACCTCCGAGACGCGGAATCCGTTCTGAGAAATCGATTCCACAGTCTATGGACAAGAGAAGGACTCACATTCAGCCATTGTGGCACGTCTGATTGACTTCGGCCTGCTTCGAGCCGTCCAATAGTTCTCCACCGCAGTTCATTTGGCAGATGATGTCTCGAGGTCATTCCTACAAAATGGCTATTTCGAATTTCTTTACTAACATTTACAACACCAAATAACGATCCACTCCAAAACACCCGTTTTTATGCCGCTATCCGATTACGCAAATTGACGCAGACTAATTTGCATACGATATGCTCACTCGACATTACTGGTTACATGAACAAGTTTGGTAAGAATCGCACAACTGTTTGGTGAATTATCACGATTTTTCTCATTTTTCCTTAATTTATGGAAAGCAGTGTATAAATCCCTATGGCTTGAAATCCTGACTAGCTAAATGAGATATTGATATTGCCTACCATATATACAGAGAATGGACAAAAAAATAAAACGCAAAAATCATCGAAAAATCACTAATATGCTGTTAGACCACCATATGACTCCAGTACAACCTGTATATATCATGGCACATCTACCAGTGTCTGAAAGACAATAGGAATAATAAGACACCATTCGCCCATAAGAAACCTGATCAATTCGTGCATATTCGACGGAACTGGAAAACGTTGCCTGAGACGTCATTCCAGATGTTCCCATAGTTTTCAGCTGTAGTGGCCATGGTATGTCAAAAAAGGTGTCTTTTGTTCTTCAAACCACTGGGTGACCCCATGTGCTATGTGGATGGAAACATTGTCATCCTGAAAGCTATCTCTTCATGAAAGAAATGCTGTATGTTTTGGATGAAGATGATCACTCAGGGTAGCCAATGAGCAATCAGAATTAATCCTGCCTTCTAACGGAATGTGATTCAATGCTCATGCCACGAGAAAGCACCTCACACCAATACAGAATCGCCAGAACCCTTAACAGTAGGAAACACTCAATCAGAGTTATGAGATTCCTTCGGTTGCTGCCACATAGGCACTTGGCAATTTGTCAATTGTATAACATATACATATAACTGACAGATATTGTTGCTAATAGACTGGTAATCACTGAAGAATCTGATTTAACTGAATTTCTGGGAACAATTGATTACAATAGTCTAAATGTTTTAAATATAAATATTAGAAGTTTAAGATCTAATTTTGGACTTTTCGAATTGTTTATAAATTCTGTAGATTATAAATTTGGTTGCATGATATTGACAGAAATCTGGATTCAGGAAATTGAAGTTGATTTTTATCAGATTAAAGGCTATCCAACATATTCTAACTGTAGACAACATAATAAAGCTGGTGGTGTAATGATATATGTTAAATTTCATATTAACTTTAAAACAATAGACCATAGTCAAATACAAACAGTAGAGTTACTCCATATAGAACTTTCATTATGTGAAATATCAATAATTGCAATCTACCGTTCCCACAGTTATTCACCATCTGATTTTATGAATGAACTAGAGCATATTATGCAGGGGTTAAATAAAAGAAATATTATTATAACTGGTGACATAAATATAGATTTGTTAGCGAATACTTCCAAACTTGTAAATGAATATCTAAATCTGACTGCTATGTATGGATACGAGTCAATGATAAATATTGCTACCAGAGAGGTCCATAATACCCAGTCTTGTTTGTACCAGTACTGGTTAAAATTAACAATAGAATTAATGTATAAGCTGCAGTATATAAAACGCCGATTACGGGTCATTACTCCATAGCAGTTAAAATTATACATAAGGAAAGTAAAAAATTTTGATAAAAGAAATGATAATATTTAAGATTACATGCTCAGAATTAAATATGAACTAATAAATGATAAATTAAAAGATTATAAATGGGAGGAGATAACACAGGACACTGTAATAAGTTAATAATGCGTAAAAAAAGTTTTCAGATATTTTGTGTAAAATAATTAAGGATTCATCTTACTATGGGAAAAGAAACATTCAGAAACTGAAAAAGCCTTAGATCACAAATGAAATCTGTAATATGATTAAACATAGAGATAAGCTATTTAAAATTTTTTTAAAATATCCATTTAACGAGGACAATGAGAAGCAATTTTTAGAGCATAGGAATAACTTAAGATCAAAAATTAAGGAGGCCAAAAACAAATATTGCATGGAAGAATTTTTAAAATGTAATGGTGATATAAAAAACAATGGCAGTTCGTAAATAATTTAATTGGGAATAATAACTCAAAAGAAGAAATTTTACCGGATAAAATGAATAATATACTGTAATACTGACGAAATTAGAGATGCAGCAAATGAATTAAACACTTATTTTGTCGATTTACCTAGCAAAATACTTAATGACAAACCTACTGAATATGAATGTTATAAAAATTATTATAAAAGAGATAGCTCTTTAAATCAGTAGTAAATAATCACAAGATAAGTCCTGTAGACATGGAACTCATGAAATGATGAGCTGAAAATAATTTGGTTTTGCCATGAGTGGGATTCGAACCCACGTCTCCAGGAAACATGCCTGTTATGCTAACCACTACACCACCAATGGTTAACCTTTTCTCAGCTTATGTGACCTTATAAACTTCCTGGATTTTATTTATTTGATTCGCACTAGTGGCGCCATCTATCCAGGAAGTGGACAAATCTGTTGTCTCTTTAGAGATGGAATTAACATGTGTCACTAACGCTCGGGGCGTTAAATCAATAAATCAGAAGCTGAGAAAAGGTTATCCATTGATGGTGTAGTGGTTAGCATAACAGGCATGTTTCCTGGAGATGTGGGTTCGAATCCCACTCATGGCAAAATCAGATAGCTCTTTCTTTTTTACTCCTATAACCATACATGGATAAGACCATTACAAATCTAATAGAAAGCAAATACCCAGGAATCGATAAAATTTCAGTAAAAAAAATGTAAAAATTTCATTATTCATCCCTTAGTATATATCTTTAACCTTTCTTTTCAAACTGGGATTTTTTCAGACGATCTCAAAACCCCTATTGTCTCCCGATTTAAAAGAAGAGAAATAAAAACTGCCTTGAAAACTACAGACAGATCTCGCTTTTGCCTGTTTTTTCCAAAATATTTGAAAAACTAGTAAAATTCAGAGTATTGAGTTATTTAAATAAAATAAATTTCTTTTTGTCAAATCAGTTTGGCTTCACTGAGGGTAAGAATTATGCGTTATTGTCATTTACTAATTTTATTTATAAGTCAATTGACCAAGAAATTTAACTCTATCAGTTTTTCTAGATCTTGAAAAAGTTTTTGACACCGTAACACATTCATTACTTTTGAAAAAAACTGGAGCATTTGGGTATGAGAGGGATTGCTCTAGAATCGTTTATCAGTTACTTAACAAATAGAACTCAAATAGTTAAATTAAAAAACTGCCTCAGCAATCCTAAACAAACTAAATATGGCATTCCTCAGGGCTACGTTCTTGGCCCCCTACTGTTTAATATTTATATTAATGACCTCTGTGAAATGAACATTAATTGTTATATTACAACCTTTGCAGATGACACTGCATTAACGTTTAGTAACCAAACTAATACAGATTTATTGTCCAATGTCAATAATGTTCTTGAGAAAGTTAATATGTGGTTCGAAAATAATAAACTCTCAATTAATAAGAATAAAACTAAATTTGTTTTCTACAAGTTGAAAAATAACCAAAATGTTGCAAATGCTTTTGTCATTAAACTGCATTCACCTCAATGCTATAAACATATTGATTGCCTTGTGATGACATATAACAGGTTGAGAGCATTAAATATTTAGGTATTTTCATAGATAATAATCTAAACTGAAAGAAACATATTGACTACATCACATGTAAAGCACGTTAAAAACTACTCAAATTACACCACTTGAAATACAAAGTTAATATGCTGCGAACATTGTATTTCTAATGGATACAAGCTGCATTTCAATACGATATAGTTTGTTGGGGTGGAACTTATGTCTGGGTTTTTAAACCTCTGTTGTCTCTGTAAAACAAAATTATTAAATTAATTGAAAAAAATAACACTGACATTTTAAGCAATTTCAGTCGTTACTCTATGCTGAAAATTCTACCTATTAGACCTTATTATTTGTTTTTACAGTGATGATATTTTTTAAGGAAAATTGCTTTAATTTTCGCATTTAGCCTGATTTATACAACCGCAGAGAGAAAGGTCTAAAATACTCAGTTCCTTTGACCAAAAAAGAAATTGCTCATAAGCATTATTCGTATATTGCACCTAAAATCTTCAAACAGTTGCCTCTTGAAATCAGAAGTGTAAAAAATTTTAATATGTTTAAGCGGAATTTAAAAAGCTTTCTCTTTTCTTTGGAAGATGTTGTACCTATGTTAAATAATCAAGGGTTGGGTTGGGTTGTTTTACCTCTGAGCGGCACTTTTTTTCACGCCATTGGCTAAATGGCCAGGTCGCACAGACCCCGAAGGCTCAGAGAAGGTTGGGGGAGGGGACCCACTGGAACAGCTGTTGGGAGACAGATGGTAGCCTCCCGTCAAGGCCATCCAGCGTGTTCTTTAACGCGCACAGGATATGGTTCTCCCGCACACAGGGCCATGGCTTAACGTCCCATCCGATTGACGGTGTGCTTTTCCAAGCCCATTGGTGTCCCTTACTGACCGTGGGCAGGGCGGGGAATTTTGTGGAGATAAGTTTCAACGCTGACCCATCTGGGACTCGAACCTGGGAACTACAGATTACGAGCCTGACGCACTACCGACTGAGCCACCCCCGCCCCAATTAATCAAGTGTAAATAAAAATTCATTGTACATATATCGGAAAAATGACACATATTGTTTGTAATCTTTGTAGTGAGTAAATCGTTATCGATTTTTGTATTACTTTCCTTTAGTGGCCCAGACAAACCATATGGTTTTTGGGTTCACTCACATTTTTCTATGTTATAAATTGTATGTGATGATGAAATTTCTCCACTGCTTGTGCTCTTTGCATAACTGGACACGGCGATGTGCGTTGACAGATGTGATGAATGTCTTGTGAAGTGCAATTCGACAATGATATCCAGCTCTAGGGAGTTCTAGACTTACTGTATTTGATGAAGCTGGCTTCTTGCATCCTACGGTGAAATCTGTGGATAACTGATCAGCTGGAGGTCGCTGGTTTCGCTTTGCACATCGCACTAATGCTCGAACATCTCTATTCTGCAGTATGTGCTTTTGCGCACTATTCCCTTTGGTAGATGATGTCTTTCCTTTAGATTCCCATGCAGACATAACCTCGTAAAGTGTTTCTCGCAAAACGTTAGCGAGTTCCAGTTGTCTTAGTGACCGAAGCAGCTGCAAACGCTCTCCAACAATCATGTCCCTTTCGAAATCGCTAAGTAGACATGATGATAATCATGCTGGATGTCATTTGCATGTTTCATGTCTTCATCAGTGTCACATAGATGCAGCTGTTTAACATAAACTGAAGGCTTTCTGCAAACCTTGGTGTTTTCATTCTGTAGTTGGGTGAAGGAATATCACCGAAATGCCTTGTAATGAATTGGGTCTTCAGATTATCCTTGTGCAGGAAAAATGTTCATAAAAAGGTATCTAACAGCGCAATTTCTGCGATGGAAAAATGGAATCACACAGTTCGGATTGTACACTTGGTCAAACCTGAAAGCTAATGTCAGTACTGGGATCACTGCTTCTCGAATGTTGGGGAGCTCCACTCTTCTTGCTCCGTGCTTCAATGACGCAGCTGAATTTAATGCTTATTTTCCTTGATGAAGAAGGCTTAACTAGATTTCTCGTTGCAGATGACTCAGACTGATGAGGCTTAAGGATTCCATCATGATATAGATCTGTTGGACGTTTTGAATTAACGATCAAGTGGAGTTAGCTGCTGACTGACAGGAAATCTATTCCTTTTAAAGCCTATTCGAGTTAATTGTTCTTAATCTTTCTTAACGTTGGGTTGCTGATGATGGCTCCACCTAAAAAGCCTCACATTTTCTGCTGATACGGATCAAATGCCTCTTTCCCTGCAACTGATTCTGATCCGACAGAGATCGCCTTGGCTGAGTATGATTCTTCCGAAATCTACGATCGGTTTGTCTTTCCCAAAGATCATCATGGTTATATGAGTACATCATTCATGTCGACTCTTACGGTAACACGACATTACCATTGTGGCATATAATGGGCTAAATGGACAGGTCACAAAGACCCGAAGGTCTCAGAGAGAAGATTTGGGAAGGGAACCCACTGAACATCTGTTAGGCCACAGATGGTAGCCTCCTGTCAAGGCCATCCGGCATGTTCTTTAACATGCACAGGGGGCAATAGCTCCTGTCTAATGCACAGAAGCCTTTGTAAGCCCATCGGTGTCCCCTGCTGACCAAGGACGGGATGGGCAGTTTTGTGAAGATAAATATGAACACTGACCCAAGTGGGACTCGAACCTTTGAACTACAGATTATGAGCCTGGTACGCTACCAGCTGAGCCCTATTACACTTGTGACTGTGGTCACCATGTCTTCATGTTGACGTTTTGTGGTGGCAGGTGCCTGTTGCTGTCTTCTGGATTCGCAGTGTAAATAAAAAATAAATAAATATCCCCTCAAGCAGCTGTTTGCCACAGAGGTCTGACAGGAGCCTGTCAGTTTATATGTCATAGTAGAAGGTCTGAGAGGATGCCAGGACCTCAGCAGAAAAACGACACAAACAGCCATGCCTTACCCGGGGCTCGAACCTAGGTCCCGTAAATCAGTAGCCAAGCGCGCTAACCAGGGCATAAATCTCAGTTCATTATTGTTCTCTCATTTTACCCTCATCTTTTGGGGGCGGGGGTGGCTCAGTCGGTAGCGCGCCAGGCTCGTAATCTGTAGTTCCCAGGTTCGAGTCCCAGCTGGGTAAGCGTTGAGATTTATCTCCGCAAAATTTCCCCGCCCTGCCCACGGTCAGTAGGGGACACCGATGGGCTTGGAAAGGCCGCCGTCCGTCGGATGGGACGTTAAGCCGTGGCCCCGTGTGCGGGAGAGCCATACCCTGTGCACGTTAAAGAACACGCTGGATGGCCTTGACGGGAGGCCACCATCTGTCTCCCAACAGCTGTTCCAGTGGGTCCTCTCCCCCAACCTTCTCTGAGCCTTCGGGGTCCATGTGACCTGGCCATTTAGCCCATGGTGTGCAAAAAAGTGCCGCTCAGAGGTAAAACAACCCAACCCAACCCTCATCTTTTGTGTTGCTTTCTGGCATTTTAGGCTAAATCCGGAGTTTTGGTCTGGTCATTGCTGTTTTTATTTGAAGAGAATCCAGGTCGCTCTTAATAACATTTGGTTTGAATCTATCTGCTGTTGTGATGTTTTTAAGTCCATAGTATTTCTTAAATCGACAGTGATAGTTGATCTCAACATGTTTCGACTCTGGGTTCTCCAAAACATCTTCTAAACCTGTGTTTTATGATTTCTGTGGTTGCCTCGATGTATCTGTTTTAATAATTCAATTTTTTATGTCAGTGATTGCTGACCTTCGAGAAGATTTAAAGGAGTTCCCATCATGGGTAAATGAAGTGACAGATGGCGTGCAAAGGAAAGCTAGTGATGCATCCAGTTGCAATGACATGAATTTCCGTGAAAGACACCTTCCTTACCAAAAGAGATTCTCGCCCAGGGTTGTAGTGAATAAATCAATATACCACTTACCTATGTTGATCCTTGCTTCTTCCTGACTTGTGCCATGGCAGAAAAGTTCCATGATGAAATGATCTGTCTTTGTTTTGTGTATAAATATACGAAATCAAAGTTCGTTAGTTCACATTTGGGCACAATACACATGTTCCAAGATAACAAGAAGAAGATCTGCCGGAAAATTCTCGTCTCTTCCCAAGTATTGTTCCACTTTCTTCAACTGAATTAGTCATATACTGGAAATGAAAAAAAAACAACAAAAAACAAAGAACATAGTATCTCAAATTCTAATTTTCCGACAGAAACAATCTATTTCTTAGGTAGACTTAGCCAATACCCCACTAAAATTATGTAACTCATACATGCCGTATGATACTCTTAATTCAACTGATATTACGCTGTGATAAGCGTCCACTAGTCTGTGTCAACCTATCGTTCAAAAATTAAATTCACACCTCACACAAAAATGCATTACTAGCACAATGTACACTTTATCTGTAATATGACCTCCACAAACACGTCAATGTTTAAATTTCAACCTTAGAGACTAACATTCGCCACTAAATTCCATCGAGTCTATTAACTAGTTATCTCCATTTTTAAGAGTTTTATGATCTCTTACATCTCTAATTTTTAATTTCAATGGATATATTGCAATAGATCATGCTACACACATCTGACTGCTACAATAATTGTGAACATCTTTCATTTCTCGGTCTTACGGTGTATTTCCTTTCTAATGGTGTGTACAGGAGTAGAGTATGGTCGAACACTATAGGAAAACGGCGACTCAAAATGTGTTATAACTAACTTAATTAGTAGCGCCTCCTTCTCAATTGTCAAATAGCAAGTCTCCGAGGGGTTTTGATTTCTGGCTTGCATATGCCACAGGTTTACGAAAGCCTCCTTCGATCTCTTGTTCCAATAGACCAGTGACCGATAAGTCAGATGCAGCAGTAGACAAAAATCTTCTTCCCGAAATCGGGGTATGGAAGGACAGACTCGGCTGTTAATTTGCGCTTTTGCTCAAAGCCATCTCTACTTTGGGAGTCCATGTGGAGTTAATATCCTTCTTAACCAAGGTTACCAAATATGCAGTCAGATCGACATAGTGATCTATAAACCGCCAGTAATACCCCAGTCAGCTCTAGGAAGGCTCTGATATTCTGCACAGATCGGAATAATCTCTGATAAATTTCTTGATGGCCTCAAGGTTCCGGGGTTCGGATATATATCCTTTGTGGGCGGTAATCAAATATCCCAGATAGGTCAGCACTGTGTAAGAAACTGACACTTTGATGGCTTCAGCTTGAAGTTGAAAGTTTGCAGACTATGAAAGTCTTTTGTAAAACCTCTTGGTGTGCTGGTCAAAAGTCGGAAAGGCAACCATAATGTCATCAAGATACACCAAATTTGTTCCCCATGAATGCATTATCCAAAAAGGTGCTGAAATGTTGCACGACTATTGCATAAGCCAAATGACAAAAAGTTGAATTTGAATAACCCCTTCCTACTGATGAAGGCTGTTTTCTTGATGTCGTGAGGGTATATATGGAGACTTGCCAATATCTTGACACCATGTCCAGACTGAAGAACTTGGTATGCACCAACTAGTTGATAATTTATTTTATTAGAGGCATGATTGGTTTTTGCCTTGAGTGCTCTGTAATCGATGGAAAACTGGTACGTTGAATCCTTCTTCTTCACCTGCCCAATGAATGAAGTGAAGGGGGAATGCTCTCATGTATGATGCCAATATTGACACCTTGTAAGTTTTTTGTCTCACTGGTGTGTCGTATCCGTAAGTTTATCTCATACTGCTGTCGTTCATGTCAATTCGCTCACCCTTTTTAGCAAAAATATCTTAATTTTGCATCAATAACTTCTCTAATTTTCCTTGCTCTCTGGGTTAATGGTGGTCCAGCTAAAAATAAGCTAAAGACAGGGGTTGAGAGGTCTTCCTTGCTGGGGGTTGATCTGATGGGGATCCAATATTTCAAATTGGCGATCGTCATTTTCTTGTTCAGCCACGTGGGATTAGTTGAAATGTGATATTCTGAGATTCATCATACCTAAGTGATTTAACTGATCTGGCCACTCGGACGGAGTTTAAGACTTAAATTTAAAGTGAGGTTGGATCGATATGATCTGGATTCTTAACTAGGTGACAGGACATTCAGTAGAGTTATTCACTCTTGTGTGTGGGGCTATACACAGCTTACTGACCTTGTGTCCTGTGGTCTCGATGTGAGGGTCAAGTCACCAAGAAATTTCGCCAGCCAATAGGAATTCCGCGATAAAATATGTGCCAAGATCCTTGGAAATTCTCGAAAGTAAGAGAATATTTTTCTTCTGGTTAAGAAAATGCCGCAAAAATTGTTAATTTGGAAATAAAAATTTTCGACGGTGCACTTCTATTTAAAGAAGTACCTTAAACCCTTAGAATCAGTGAAAATTTAACGAAGGTAAGTATATTATTTAGAAAGATTTAACTGTAAAATGCGTGGACGGAAAAGTCTGCCGTCGGCATGCCGTACGTAGTACAGACAGGTCCCCGCCAGTGCTCTCTGCTCCATTCCTTTAAAGGCTCACAAATAAAAATAATTGCAAACCATTAAATATGTCAAAAATGCCATGAATGATCATTTGAATATTAGGTAATTATAAACTATTTTTTATCTTAATCCCTTGCCGGCCTTGCGAGCGAATCCAAAAATGGCCTGCCCGTTCCCAGCGAACGATCGGCGTTCAGCGACTATGGTAGTCGCCGATCTGTGTGCCTGCACGGGAAGCAGAGGGTTACGGCCGTCACGATCGAAGTTTGCCGCATTCATATTTTATGATATTAACAAAACTAAACTTAATCGTAAATCATAAATGACTACTAATTTCAATGTAGCCATCATTCATCTACATATTTCTACTCGATATATCACATTAATTAACATTAAAATACCGAAGCAATAGTCAGAAGTATATATTATAGAACGCTGTAAGCCTAATGAACGTTCTCGGTCGAATTCTTTCAACCCGCTTTTTTTAAATTTAATTGCATCAGCCTGGAATTTAAACACTGTGCAATCGTTCCTATAGTTGTTTAGACAATTCGCAGCTGAATATCTTACGATAATAATTGTTTTTATATACTAATGATTCGAAAAACTGACGCACACGGCGGCTCTATTTAACATTAGCCGCTCCAAGCGACGCCTCCTGTTTTATGTCTGACGCTGCCCTTTGCTGTCCAAGCCTGCACAGCGAAGATACACAGGGCGCCCTCTATCGGGCTGTTCCGGTTTGGGTGTTTGAGCTGACTAGAGGTGAATGTTATTCTTGCGAATGCTTGCGTGTGCGTTACGTTTTCGTTTTTTCTTGTTTCTTCTAAATAAGTATGAGAATGTGTGTAGGATGCTCTCCTTTCGCTTTCCTATCACTTCTCTTTTCCTTTTTCAATCTCTCTTTCGTCTGAATTGAGATGATTGTGTTTTCTTCGTAATGCTTGGTGTATGAAAAAACGGTCGGAAAAAACGCTCCATGCGTTAGCTTCAGAAGACGGTTGAAGTTTGAGTATGCATAGTAATGTCTAGCTAATCGATTTTGGGAGCCCTCTTCTTCAAAATCGAGAAGTAATTTCTACATTTCTTATGGAAATACTGGAATAGTGCCTTCTTTTATAGGCTGTATTATTTCAGATTTTTAATTTCCAAACAGACATTAGATTTAAATACTGAACACTGATTATTAGCATTTCTAAAGAATTACAAATTGGTACAGTTTTCAAAATGTTTTATTAGTACTTAATTTTTTTTTTGGCATTTGTTTTCAGTTCAAAGTTTTGTAAATGGTATTGCCCGCTTTGCCATACACATCTGAGATTCTATAATTTCCAAAAGCGTAAGTTTGAATTCCATTGATATGTCGCTTTTTGTATTCTTGGGATAAAGCAATTTTTTTAATTTGGTATACATGTATATCATGTTGTTCCGATCGAAATTCCGTTTGTTGCGTATATACGATTTTTCCAACAAACAGACATTCCCGATAATTTTCGTGACTAAATTCATTTGTAACTCCATTAGCTGCTTGTTTTGGAATTGGAGCATCAATAGAATGCAATTTTGGACGTAACGCAACAACCTCTTTGGTTGGAATACCTTTTAATTCATCTTTAAATTTTCCTGGAACAATTTTATTTGATTCACTGTATAATGCATGGTTTGTAGGGTAATTTGAGAAATCAAAGTAGTCTGAGTTAAATTTCTCATATATGTCATCTGTCTGGATATCAACACATGGAATCAGTATCGGTAACTAATTCAGCATTAAATTTTGGTTTCAGAAAATTGAAGAAGAAATTATACATGTGTAATTTACTCAAATATAATATAATATAATATTTCTTTTTCATATGGAGAATTACGAAATTTTCTGCAAGAAACGTACCTAGGTTTTGCAAATAACTTTTAAAGCTTTTCTTCAGTATTCACAATGTGACATTTTATTCTTTCTCTTATTTTCTAAACATTTGCCATATATAGTTTCACCAGTTTGAAAAAGTCTTTTTCAAGATTATTTATGGCATTAATTCGTTTTGTTGTATTAAAAGCTATGTAAGGTTTCAGACATGGTTTTTGATCAAATTCCAAGATTCTATGCACCTGTTTCACCCTCAATCCCAGTTCCACATAGAGTTTAAGTAACCTATAGTGAACGACATAATTTTGTTTGTCGAACAGATTTGGAATCAAGAATGATACATTACTGTCAGAGAGTTTCAATTTTTCAGGAGCCAAGAGGAAATCATTGTGTAAATCGTGTAGATGTGCCGGATATTCTATATCAACTTCGAAGAAATAACCCTTTTTGCTCTCGTCTGGAATATTAAACAAGTCAATATCATTTACCCATTTGAAATTACCAGTTGGAAGAGGTTGAGACATTGCCCAGCCATATAAATTGTTTGCATCAAAGGACATGATATAGTTTTGTGGTTTGCTTCTCTCATATGGATCTACAAAAGGATTGTTGGCCTGTGCAAATCTCTTAGACACTAAAGATATTCCTCCTCGCAGAGCTCTTTCTATGAAAAAATATATATCACCTTTTATAAGTTCCAGCTCAATTTCTGTCTTTTTTAAACAGGCAACATAGGATAAGCCAGGAGAGCTTTCGGGTTGGGTTGTTTTAGCTCTGAGCGGCACTTTTTTGCATACCATGGGCTAAATGGCCAGGTCACATGGACCCCGAAGGCTCAGAGAAGGTTGGGGGAGGGGACCCACTAGAACAGCTGTTGGGAACAGATGGGAGCCCCCCGTCAAGGCCATCCAGCGTGTTCTTTAACTTGCACAGGGTATGTCTCTCCCACATACGGGGCCACGGCTTAACGTCCCATCCGACGGACGGCGGCCTTTCCAAGCCCATCGGTGTCCCCTACTGACATTGGGCAGGGCGGGGAATTTTGCGGAGATAAATCTCAACGCTGACCCAGCTGGGACTCGAACCTGGGAACTACAGATTACGAGCCTGGCGCGCTACCGACTGAGCCACCCCCGCCCCACCAGGAGAGCTAAAATAATGACAAGGATCGAGTTGGTAGTTATTCATAAACGAATTTCTGTAGTTTTCAAATATATCTTCTAGCAGTAATACATCAGTGATCATATACAGATCGTGATATTCCCCGAAGGTAGCAATAGAAAATGCTTTCCACAAAATTTTAGCTCTTTCGTATTGTTCATTGTTTTGGAAATTCTCTTTGGATGGAAGTGACGTTTGCAAAAACTGAGCACTCTGTTGCAAGTACTCATATGGAAAACTTCCTTTGCTTTTCAAAACTTCTTTCTGTGAGTCATTCAGATTATGTTGTGTACAGCATTGACGTAAAATGTAGAAATTTTCCAAATTTTTCGACAGTGAATCCAGTGAAGTGCTGAGGAACATGAATGAATCAATAAATTTAATTTGACCGAATTTAATGCATATATATTTTCCTGTAGTTTGTGGAATACAAGAAATTTTCTTCCTATCTTTAAATTTCCACAAATTTTTACTATAAAGTGGCCATTAAATCCTTTGAGATTATGAAACAACACTGGTATTTCAAGTGAGAATTTGTATTGAAGATTACATTTGTTGTGAACAGCACCTCTGTATTTTCCAGTTAAGTGATTGTGGTCCCTCACTCTATGAATTCCTAGAATTTTCCCACAAATATTACAATATTTTGCTCCAGTAAAAATTTGCCAATAAAAATCAGTTATCTTAACATTTCTTTTCTTCAAATCATTCGATCATTTCATTCAAAAATTATTCTGTTACATTTTTCCCTCTGTACATTCTGGTTTTTATCAGTTTATCTTCTGGTCCAAATATAATATATGCAAATCCTGACGGTATTAAATACTTGGTCTGTAAATGGTAGCTAGGTAGTCACTGGAAGGAGAGCTATACACCAATCCCCTGTGATGATGCATAGAACCGGCCAGGCCTAGCACCTAATGTCCGACTCCGCCTTCTTGTGGTGCACGGAAGGAGAGTGAACGGAAGGGGAGGGCTGCCAGATTAGTGTGGCCTACTGATCTGGCAGCCCTCCCCTTCCGTTCACTATGGCTACTTTTCTTTTTTTTTTTTGTACCCTGCTGTTGAGTGGTCAACCACACAGGGTCCTGGTGCTGACCATATATACCAACCTGAATGGAATTATGGCTCTGAGCTTAATTATGGATCCTGATTTTGCTGCACTGGTGGGCTTCTGTGGAGGGAAAACCTTCCGCTGTGTTTTCTGTTTGTTTGTGGGTTGACAGCCCCAAGTGAATAGATTCACAGGATATGTTTATCAGCTGGTGGATAATCCTGAGCAGAGGTCATCGCGGGCACCTGAACTCTTTGCTTCTATTTGCATCGTCAAATTCTACATTGGAGGAAGTCTTCCAGTGTAGATGGCTTCAGCCTTTAGTGGTGGGAGAACGGGTCTTTGCCCCATGTCTGCGATTAGGGGGCTGTTTGATATTGTCGGCATTCCCTCTCTCAATAAATATAGTTTCTTTAAACATCCCACTAACCATTTTCTCTCCATAGGTAGTTGGAATGTGAGGACTCTACACAGAGCTTTTTCTCTTGATGTCCTCACACAAGAATTCCACCATTATAATTTAGATTTCCTCGGCTTGCAAGAGACCAGATGGAGTGATAAAGGTTAGATTCTTAAAAATAATCTTAAATTTATCTTTTCAGGGAGATGACGACAATAAGCATCACCAAGGCGTTGGTCTGCTTCTCAGCAGACACGCTAGTGATGCTCTTCTAGGATAAGAGTGTATTAATGAAAGGTTTCTTACAGCAAAATTTCAGACAAGCGTTAAACTAAGGGGCATTAAACTCAGACAAGCGATAACTATAGGGGTATCAGCCTACTCTATGAATGTTATCTCCTGTTATTTCCCCACTGAGGATGCCGATGAGGATGTGAAAGGTAGGTTTTACGGACAACTTCAGGATATTTTGAATTCTGTCAAGAAAGGAGATATTACCCTTGTTCCAGGTGACTTCAATGCAAAAGTTGTTATTGACTCTGACCTTTGGGGAGGCCTTTTTGGTATTGGTAGCTGCAATGGCAATGGGCAACGTCTCCTACAGGTAAGTAAACTCAATGGATTCAAAATAACTAACACTTATTACAAACACCGCGACATACATAAGTACACTGGGGTTTCACCCGATGGGCTGCATAAGAATATGATTGATTATATATTAACTAACAGCAAATGGACTAGTTCTGTTAGAAATACCAGGTCATATAGGGGAGCTGAAATTGGATCTGACCATTATCTTGTAAAAAGTGTCTTGCAACTTAAACTTAAAAAGTGTTGTACAGTCGCTCAAAAAAGTATCCGAACACTATGGTTGATTACAGAATTCAGAAAAAATATCTGGCAAAGATTTTTTTGGAAATCAGTGATCTGGTAACCTTCGTGTCACGTGACACGAAGGTTGTCAGCTCACTAATTTCCAAAAAAAATCGTTGCCAGATATTTTTTCTGAATTCTGTAATCAACCGTAGTGTTCGGATACTTTTTTGAACGACTGTACTAGGGTTAAAATTTTACTTTGAATACTGAATCTCTGAAAGACCCAGTTATAGCCAAAGCTTACCAGGATAGGTTACTTAGTCATTATGACAGTCATGGTATGCTTACTACTGAAGTTCAGGAAGAATGGGATCATTTTAAACAGGCTTTTTTGGACACTAACAGTAATCTTTTAGGAAAAAAGGAGCAGAAGAGACAGAATTATCTGAGTGATAAAGCACTTGAGCTTATTTTGGAAAGAAAGAACTGCAGGAATGTCCTTAATCAATACTCTACTAGTCCTAATCGAAAGCATTACAGAGAACTTAATAAACGTGTAAAAGATCAGTTAGCTGCTGATAAGAATCTTTGGCTTGATGGCTTGGCTGAGAAACACGAGAAAGCTGTTAGACAGCACAACAGCAGAGAGCTGTACCAGATAGTTAATGTTTTGTGTGGTAGAAAAAGAACAGGTATACAGGGATTGAAGGATAAACAAGGTAAGGTTATAGAAGGTGAGGATTCCGTCATGGCTAGGTGGGCTGAGCATTTCAGTAATGTTCTAAACAATGTGGTTAGTTCTACTCCCATTGTTTGCAATGATGAGAGATGCATTACTGGCTTTAATGTTGGCCCTATAGCACAATCTGAAGTTAGTTTGGCTATTTCTAAGCTTAAACTTCATAAATCCCCAGGGGTAGATGAAATTACTACGGAAATGCTTAGAGCTGGGAATGTTTCGGTTACCACTTGGATGACTGAAATTCTGAATATCTTTTATGATAAAGGCATGGTTCCTAAGGATTTTACCAGAGCTATTGTTATCCCTCTTTTCAAAAAAGGTGATCGCAGTTCATGTGATAACTATAGGGGTATCAGCCTACTTTCTGTTCCAGGTAAAGTCCTTTCCATGATTGTGCTTAATAGAATTAAGAATCTGGTTGACAGTCAATTGCGTGATGAGCAATGTGTATTCAGAAGAGGTAGGGGATGTGTGGATCAGATATTTTCATTTAGGCAGATTCTTGACAAATGTTTAGAGTTTCAGAAACCTTTGGTTGCTAGCTTTGTTGATTTCAAAAAGGCTTTCGACTCTGTTGATCGTCATAATTTGTGGTTGATTGTGGAATCGTATGGTATACCAGACAAGTTAGTTAACATAATGAAAGCTGTCTATAATAACATTGAGTCGTGTGCGAGAGTTGGTAAGGCTTGTAGCAATTGGTTTAGCATTACTTCTGGTGTTCGACAAGGGTGCATTTTGTCCCCTTTTCTCTTTAGCTTGGTTATTGATTATGTTATGCGAAATTCACTTCAAGGGAAAGATTTTGGTCTTAAATGGACTGGAGATAGGAAAATTTCTGATTTAGATTATGCTGATGATTTAGCCCTTTCGGCAAATGATGATGAGATGAACTCTTTCATTCGAGCTGTTGATGAGACTGGTAGTAGAGTAGGTTTGGTTATAAACAGAGAGAAAACTAAAGTGATGAAAATTGGTCAAGCAGGCTGTGATTCAGTTAATCTGAATGATTGCAGTCTTGAACAGGTGTCACAGTTTAATTATTTTGGGAGCTATGTAACAGATAATGGTGATGTGCGGCATGAGATTAACAGACGAATAGGGATTGCTGCTGGGACTTTTAAGAATCTATGGAGATTGTGGAGAAACAGGCGTATACACCTAAACACTAAAATTAGACTGTAGAATAGTTTGGTTCTTTCTAGGGTTAGTTATGGTAGTGAACGTGGACACTTTGTAAACAAGATAACAGGAAACTAGATGCTTTTGATTCCAGATGCTTACGCAGTATCTTGGGCATTAGGTGGTTCAAATTTGTAACTAATGATGAGGTTAAGCAAAGGAGTTTGCAACCTCCTTTAACAGCATATTGTGCAGAGAGAGACTCCGTTGGTTTGGCCATGTTGCCCGTATGAATAATTATAGATTGGCAAATAGGGTTATGAACAGTGTGCCTAAAGGCCTCAGAAAGAAGGGGAGACCTAGGATGCGGTGGGCAGACAATGTCAAACAGGACCTTGTTAGAATTGGTGTGCAGTGACCAGATGCAGTAAATGTAGCTCAGGATAGACTTGCTTGGAGAACTAAATTGCACGGTCTGGTTGGACCTCCGTAGCCCATGGCTGCTTGATGATGATGATGATGATGATGATGATGATGATGATGATGATGATGATGATGATGATGATGATGATGATGATGATGATGATGATGATGAAATACTTAGTTCGCACCCTACATGGATTATTCTCAATTCTTCTACATTTCGAAAAGCATTCGAAGTCTGCATAAATCACATATGGGTGGTTCAAAACGTTTTTAATTGTATGGAATTTCGTACTATTCGCATCGGGAAACTTGATAGTTTGTAAAGTGTTTGATTTGCAAATATCTACGTGATTCTTTTAAAAATCGTCGCGAGTGAAATTATGAAGACAATATGGGCAGGAATAGGATTTACCATTATGTCTTGAAAGGTATGCTGTAACCCTACTGATATTTTTAATCCAACAATAGTGAGAATTACTGCCGTCTTTTAAAAGAAAAATTTGTATGGTTTCTTTAACAGGATTCTGTGAAATATATAACGTATGCAAACCATCTTTCTTAGAATTGAAAACATTTATAGAAATATTATTTAAAACCTCGAACTTCGGGATTTGATCGAGGGTTACTGGATAAGTCAATGAAGATGTGTCTAAGGCTTTTTCAAATATGTTATATTTTTCCACACGTTGTGGATGGTCTGTAGCAGGATATAGAGCTGATAATATTGACCACAAAAAACATTTGTTGTCGTAGATTTTAACATTCACTATATCTTTTGTAGATTTCAAATGTTCTGGTAAATTTACGAAAGCAGATGCTCCAACTGCATTATACTGAGACATTTGAATTTCCATAGAAATTATTTTGTCAAACACCCATCCACTTCCCTTTTGTATAAAATTTTCAAAGGCGTAAATTTTCTCACAAGCATTTTTTAGTAATTCATTGAGATAGGTAGGCAAACTGATTATTTCGTTACATGTCGAAAAATGTGCACATATTTCTTTCTGTCCTTCAGGATCCGTTTGCTTTTTAAATTTTATTTGTAATATGAATCTAACTTTTAGAGGCTGACTGAGTTTATTCTTAATTATATATTTCCATTTATTGTTATTTTTCTCCAGAAAGCTCTTTATGTCTTCTCTGACAATTATGTTATCAATTTTATATGTGCGAAACGTTTTCCGAAAAGCACTGCTTTTATTTATATGATATTGATTCAGATGATGATTATAATTGTCTTTTCTGTTAAAGGTGGAATTTGCGAAATTTGAATTTTTCAAATGTGCGAGATATGCATGCAGTTTTCATATGACGGTTCATATTGGATTTGCGAATTAGTACATTTGCCACATTTGGTACATTGAATAGTTGCGCTCATCTTTGAGTTAGCAGTTATACCCTCTTTATTATACACAGTAGCTAAAAATCATGGTTCGATAATGCAAAGCATCGAATTTTTTTAAAAATCGGAAGTTGAAATAGACATGACTATAGTGTGTGTCCAAGAATAAATTTCTAAACAATACCGATGTTATTGAACATAATCTTATGTTTCTTTTTGTCAATAATATCGTTTTTTAACAAAATATCCAAAATTTCGACAATTTCATTTACTACTTCTGTACTGGTGTTTCCAGCTCGTTTACTGGCAACCAAAATTGATAATTTTTCGCATATGTCGTCGAAACTCTTGTATAGTCCAGAACCAACTGTTGTCTTTCTATTACAGTGAGAATCATTTTAATCGACTTTAAATATTTTCTATGTGCCTCAATGTGATAATTCGATATTTCTCAGTTGTTCTACCACAACGTAGTACTACCACTCTGTAGCCAGTCCCCCCAGTTTCTGAAGATGCCCGATTGTTTGGCAAATCATTTCTTTCAGCTCAGGAATGGGGTTTCTCGCCTGCACTCGGAAGTTTTAGTTTATATTGTTTTAATATTTCATCTTGCAAGTTGGAATCTGGATTATAAACGAACGTTTTTTCTGGCATCTCAGTGGGCTCTTCTGGCTCTAAAGTTTTCACTACATGCTGTATGTTTTTCATGGTTTCTCCACGCACAGTTTCCAGACCTTTTAACCGTTCGACCACTGGCTTGTGAAATTTTTCGAGGGTTTCCTTAACTCTTTCCTCTCCCAAAATAGTGTCTTCAATTTTCGATTTTGTAGTAGCTCGCGATTTCAAGATTTCATCTATAATACTGTGTAATTGCTTAAGATCTTTCATCTTTATTCATATACAATAAAGACATATACCCAGTGATGAAAGTCGGAAACAAGACCTCCAAGCACTTTTGTTCTTTCTTTTGGATCTGGATAGTGTCTAGCAAGTTAAACACTAATCTTGCTACCCCTGTCAAATTTCTTGTTTACTGGAATGACAGAAAAAAAACTGCTGAAGTTGTGGTCTTACTACTTCAATGAATTTTTGATCGTCCAAGTTGATACTATAATTTATACTAAAAAAGGGATTTGTTGTGCAGCAGATTACCTTACTTATATATCCATTAGAAATGCATAGATGGTAATTATCTTTGAAAATAAGTGGTGTTAGTAGGTCGAATTTTGTGTTTATCTGTATAATTGGATGAGACTGCAATATTTTTTTTTCACTTCTTTATCACCATAGGTAAGGCAAATTACAGTATTTTTATCAACGTATAGTTTCGTAGCAGCATCATTGTTTACAATTGGGGTGCCAACATTCGTAATTCGTTTTCCCCTTGCATCGCCATTAAAACTGCTCCCACTTGATGCAAAATGTCCATTTTCATTTCTCAATAGAGAATTGGATGGGTTAGGATCTAACTTTGTCAAGCCATCAACGTAAATCTTTGTTATCGCATTTCTGTTATGCCTCGGTTCCCCGAGATTTCCTATTCTCTTATTGTTCGCATTAAAGGCATCCTCGCCTGTTAATCCGACTTTTTCCAAATATCCCTTAGTTACAGCAGCAGAATCAGACTCGGGATCGGCAATATCAAGGATTTGTTTTTTTTCTGCATTGAAACTATGCCCGTCGAATGCAATGCTTCGTGGAACGTAAAGCCCATCTTTTTTCTAACCAATCTTTCATTGGACTGTTTTGAACAGTGGTCAAGTTGTCGACGTAATGTTTCGTAGTGGCATTGGATGAATCGATCGGTTTTGCAAGATTTTTAATGCGTTTATTGCTTGCATTGTAATTATCATCGTCATTGCAAAGTGCTCTTTTTTCCAAATATCATTTTGTAACTACTCCAGAATCTGCATCTGGTTCAGTAACATTGATTATTTGTTTGTTTCGCGCATCGTAGCGATTGTTCCGAAAAATTAAAGAAGCATTATTAACGTATTGAATGGTAGCGGCATCTCCATTTTCTAAAGGTCTGCCTACGTTCGATATTCTTTTGGTATTTGCGTTATAATTTCCCGTGTGATTCAGTGTTATAGACTCTTGTTGCAGATATTGTTTTGTCATAGAGTCCGAACCCCCTTCGGGATTGACTACATTTCTCAATTTTTTATTGCTCATGTCGTAGTCCCCATCGTGTGTCAATTTAAAACCGACACCTGGAATTCCCGCTGGTCCTTTTTCGGAACCGGTCTCAGAGCTCATGACGCCAAACTGTGTCAAGTAATTCATCTTTATTTCCAAAGTTTTTTCTGTACTTGAGAGGCATGTGCTTGTTTTTTTTTATCGATTAATAAGAAATCGTGTGGTTTTGAAACTGCATATGTATAAAACTGCATAAAAATATCTTTCCTGATTTCTGTTGCATGATCCATTTGTATCTGCAACATTTCTCTCTTGTTCTGCATATTAAAGAATGTAAAATAATTACACTGTAGTCGAATGTCTTTCGGAGTCGAAAAATAACTCTATGTCAGGTAAATCAATGATATGTTCTTTTTCCTTCCTCTGACGAATAATTCTTCGATGAGGTTTTGATCTCTTTCCGTTACGAAATCGTCGAAAACAATTAAATTTTGCATGTTAGGATCCAATTCGTTAACTTTGACGATATCTTGTTTACTCGCAGAGAAAGTTGCAATTGAGATTTATTCGCCAAATGTTTTCTCCAAAATTTCGTGCAAATCGTCGAATTTTTCTTGCATAAATTGATATTTCGGCTCGGTTAAATCTTTGGCATATAAAAAGATTTTATTATAGTAAAGATGTTTAAAAATTAAGTTCAACAAAATGTTCGTCTTCCCTGAACCCGATGGACCACAGATTAAAAGTCTAAGAGGCCAGAGAGGTGCTAATACGTTTCTGTTCAAGAATTTCTCATCTTCTTCAAAGTCAAAATTATGAATCTAAAATTTGCTTTATTTAAAAAGATCATGTTCTTTGACCCAGGAATTAAATGTATTATCATAACCAAACCATTTAACATAATACTCTTTTTTATTATTCTTCACTCTAGTTTTCAAAATGGTTTCAACTTTATAGATGTCATCTTGCTTTTCGTATTTCACCATTTCTTGGGTGTAAAAACTACCAATGATTGGTTCTCCTTTCAGATCCTTGATCTTATAGGTTATGTATGGGATCTGTATTCAGAACTTGGGCAATTTCGAAAATCTCTTCTGTAAAATTCGGCAGATAACCTTTTCTAACGGTGGTTCTACTTGGCGATTCTCACTCTGTCGCCAATTTTCAATTTTGGTGCTATAATAGATTTAATTCTTTTACCAAACCGATTAAAATACACAATATCTTTGTTTTTCTGCAAGCTTGCCTCTTTTGGGGTCATTCTTATTGACCTGTGATTGGTACGAGATTTGGTAGAACATCGATCCATTTTCTAGTGTTATTAGCAGTGAAATATTTCCACATTTTTGTCTTTAGAGTCCTATTAAATCGTTCCACAATTTGAGCTTTAATCTCATGTTCAGTGGCAAACCAATGGACACCTCGTTGATTAAACAATGCTTGAGTTTCTTTATTGATAAACTCAGTTCCCTTATCCGTTTGTAACTTGGATGGCTTACGTTGTTTAAAAATTTCGACAAATGCTTTGGTAATCTCTTTACCCGTTTTCTTTTTAATAGGTATTGCCCAAGCGAATTTGCTGAAAATGTCAATCACGGTTAAAATATAATTCGTGTGGTTATTGTGAAATTTAAATTTTTGCATGTCGATTAAATCACTCTGCCACTGGTCGTCTACATTCGAGACATAAACCCGTCTGGTTTGGAATTTTTTATAAATGTGTTTGTGTAACGTGTACACATCGTGTTGTTGGAGAAATCTTTTTACTTCTTTTTCAGTCAATCCGGTATTTCGCATTACATCTTTTATGCCGGAAAATCCCTTTAATGGGGTCATAGTAAACGGAAGAAAGCATCTTATTTCTTGTGTCCTAAACCGAAGAGTTTCTTTGTTTTAATGATTGGTTTGATTATCGTTTTTGAAATTCTTTCTCCTAAAGTTGGGTTCTGAATTTCATCCAAATCATTTAATAATTCTTGGTCGGCTTCGTGCCTCTTTTTAGTTTTTGTAGATTTGCTGTAAGAAATATGCTTTTTGCAGGCTTTGTCCACACGGTTACTACCAGGATCTCCTCGCATTAACCTTTTCTCCAGTTTCGTAAACGTTCCACAATACTGGTAACCTGGAATGTGCATTTCGGGTGGATTAAACATTTCTTGAATCCAGCTTACTATATCACCGCCTTTTACAAATTTTCCTTTCTGTTTCACAAATTTATACTTCATTTTTCCACACGTTCTGCATCTACATCTCATCATTACTCTTTTATTCTTTGAAGTGACATATTCGACGTTATCCGTTAAAGTTTTCGTTTTACAATTTACACAATACATGCTTGATTTTTATATATCAAATTAAGTACGTGATGCTTATAAAAATAAAGTATAATGTATCATAGTTATGTAACTAGTTTAACGCCTGGACAAAAACAAAAATTGAAGAATGCATTTGTAAATAAGAATCCTATAACTTTAAGTATTGATCCGCAAAAGAAAGGTAACGATAATTTGAAACTGACGAAGAGACAAATCATTAAACTGAAAAAATCTAAAACGCCAGTTCGACTTCGTTTTAGTAAAACACAGCTAGGTGGATTTCTGCCGTTCTTAATACCTGCACTCGTAGCATTGGGAAAAGAAGCTGCAGTTGGAGATGCGGGATATGCTGGTACTAAGCTTGCACAAAAGTTCTAGGAAAGGGGTTATACGTTCCTGGAAGGCAAAGAGCAGCTGGCTTATCTAAAAATAAAAGAAAGGGAAAAGTTTTGTACATTCCAGGAAAACAAATAGCTCAGGGAGTTAAAAAAAAAAGAGCCATTAAGTAACTTAGATGTCGAAAAAATAATGAAAAACGAAAAAGGATTCCGTGGTGTATACTCTATCGATTCTTTGCCAACAAAAATATTTAAGAACGAAAATGGTGTAGTGAACTTTGATGTTTTCCGTGGTTCAGGAACTCATTGGGTAGCTTATTTCAATGATGCGAAGTTATCTTACGTCGAGTACTTTGATCCATTCGGTTTATCGCCACCAGAAGAAATAAAACACTATTTAATTTCATCTTCAAAGCCGATCGTGTATAGCCCTTCGCAAATTCAAGCAAATTACTCTGTAAAATGCGGTTACTATTGCATCTATTACATTAAACGAAGGAATAATAACATAAGCCCATATGATGTATTGTATCAGTTTGAACAAACTCCTAACGATCGGAATGAATTGTTGGTAACAACTAGCATATAAGTACTACATAGTACTACACTATATTAATAAAGATGGTACTCATAGCTATCAATCTTCTACTATTACGGCATACAACCCCGAAGATTTGGAAATTAATTATGAAACGCCGATCACACTCAATGGTGAATACGAGATAGCATTGATCGGTAGCAATATGTGGTATTCCTGGTACAACATCAGTGATAAATATAACAATAACACTCTGAAATACTTCAATGGAAGGCAATGGAATAAAATGTGTTTCCCGAATGGACTGTACGATATAGATGGATTTAATGACTCTTTGAAAAATGTCTCTGGGGATCCTAGCCCTATAATACTAGAAAGCAACTTCCCCATATTAAGATTTGTTTTTCGTTTAGCAAGAGGATATAAAGCAGATTTTTCTGAAGGAAAGTTGCGAGAAATACTAGGGTTCGAATCGGAAATTATCGTGCAGCAAAAAACAAAGAAAAGTTCCCACCCAACGTAACGAGAGGGGTCGATCGCCTTCTAATTCACTGTTCTATTGTAGAATCTTCCTATCTCAATAACCAGAAGAGCGACGTGTTGTACAGTTTCGTGCCTCAAACACCACATGGCAGTTTAATCGACACACATCCATTCTTCCCCATATATTTACCTCAATAAAACTGATTACATTTACAATGTTAGAATGAAAGTAACCGATCAGAACAATAAAGTAATTGATTTGAACAAGGAAAGCGTGACATATGTTAGACATCAAACCCAAATAAAGATGAAGATACTGAGAAAGCCAATTAAAATATTTTATACAAATCCGTTGCTTATCGTTCGAAAAAACGAGAAAATATCCCCTAACACCAGAAATATTCTTAATCAGTTAATATAAGGAAATGGCCAAAAAATAATAAAGTAGGTATAGGATGAACGTTGAAGCTACTTACTGGAATTTGTTCGAAGACTCAATAGACGATAATTCCACGACAAAATAAGAGTACTTGGAATATCGAGAAATCAATGTTAATGTTAAAAATCTCGAAAAATACGAAATATTTACCAAAGATATGGACGTTTTCCTACATCCGCACAACAGTTATATACACGTCAGAGGCAAAATACTGAAATTAGATGGATCTGACATCGCCGGCAATGATGCAGTTACGATGGTTAATAATGGGTACAACATTTTTAAGAGAGGTCAATATTATATAGAAAACAGAGAATTGGAAGATATTGAATTGCCAGGAGTGACGACCACGATTCACAATTTAATTGATTTTACCGAAGACTTTTCACACAGTGCTGCCACAAGTATGATGTGGTTCAAAGATACCACAGACAGTTTGAAAATGAATAAGTATTTGTACGACGGAGGCAAAGATAAACTGGACACGAATAACAAAATAAACGATTTTGCACAAGCGTTGAAGAGAAATCCTGAATTTAATCAAGGATTCTCGGACAGATATGAAATTACAAATCGTGCAAATTCCCAAAAAATCTTTTGGGAATCGTGCAAACTGTACAAATCTGATACTCGAATTGACACTCAAGTCAGTTGGCGGGTTACTACAATTCAAAATAAACCTGTTCATCTTTATGTCATCTTACAAAAGTCTAACCGATTAAATAATCAAGCTAGAAACAATATGGTGTTTGATTACATGTTACCAAAACGGATTCAAATCAGAGTGAATAGCAAACAGTTTCCTGAACAATAATTCGAGTGCAACTTTGAACTCAACAGTTTAGATTATGCGCGAGTTTACAACAGCATTTTAGCTGCAAAAAATATGGACATCAACTTGGGTACATAAGTCAGTTACCAAGATTTTATGAAACTGTGTCCGATATTCCACTTCGATATCAGCAAATAGGAATCACGTCTATATGAATTTTCAGCAACTGCTGACATCGAAATACGATTTAAATTAAATAGACCGCCAAATGTATTTTACCACGTATATTGCATAATTGTCTCATAACGAAAAGCTACTTTACAACCACTAGAGAGAAAACTTTTAGTTGTTGGCTAAAAAAACTATTTTAAATACAATCAAAATTTACATCTATTTGCATGTTTAAAAAAATATGCATGTTCCCCACTTCTAATTGAATCTGATGAAATGTTTTTAAGAGAAAATTTCAATTAATCCGTTCAAATGTTGAAGATCCTAAAAATTCTGATCTGTTCAAATGTTGTTAAAGGATTTTTCTCTCACTTCAGGAGACATTCTTTTCAAACTTCTCTAGTGAATCCTGGACTTTGAAAATTGACGGCCACCCGTGCCAACGGGCGACCAGCGATTCAACTAAGCAACTTTGAAAAAACATACAAAAAACATACAAAAATAACTACTTACTCTTCAGGAGGGGAAAGTCAAAGTGACTTGGAATCGCTTGAGACCCTTCTTAAATACTACACAGAACCAAAACTGAATCTTGAACTTTGGTTTTGGATAAAAATTTCGGTTTCATAGCAAAATTCTTACTTGGACCTTGCTACTGAATCTTGGAATTTGCTTTTGGATAAAAATTTCGGTTTGATAGCAAAATTATTACTTGGACCTTGCTACTTACTCTTGAACTTTGGTTTAAAAATTTCGGTTTGATAGCAAAATTATTACATGGACTTTGCTACTGAATCTTGAACTTTGGTTTTGAGTAAAAAATTTCGGTTTGATAGCAAATTTATTACTTGAATTTTGCTACTGAATCTTGAACTTTGGTTTTGGATAAACATTTCGGTTTGATAGCAAAATTATTACTTCGACTTTGCTACTGAATCTTGAACTTTGGTTTTGGATAAAAATTTCGGTTTGATAGCAAAATTATTACTTGGACTTTGCTACTGAATCTTAAACTTTTTTTTGGATAAACATTATTACTTGGACTTTGCTACTGAATCTTGAATTTAGTTTTGGATAAAAATTTCGGCTTGATAGCAAAATTATTACTTGGACTTTGCTACTGAATCTTGAACTTTGGTTTTGGTTAAAAATTTCGGTTTGATAGCAAAATTATTACTTGGACTTTGCTACTGAATCTTGAACTTTGGTTTTGGATAAAAATTATTACTTGGACTTTGATACTGAATCTTGAACTTTGGTTTTGGATAAACATTTCAGTTTGATAGCAAATATTACTACATGGACTTTCCTATCAAACCGAATTTTTATTATCCAAAACCAAAGTTCAAGATTCAGTTTTGGTTCTGTTGAGTATTTAAAAGATGGTCTCAGGCGATTCCAAGTCACTTTGACTTTCCCCTCCGGTATAGAGTCCCAATCTAAGGTAAGTACGATTTAAATAGATTTAATTGTAAAGCTGGAATGGGAATTATTACGTGGATTTTAGTTAGATAAAAGTTTTAATATTCTTATAGAAAATTATTACTTGAACATTGATTAGATAAAAATTATAATATTCTTCTATGATAAGAAATTTATTCAGTTTTGGTTTTCAAATTTCGGTTGAGTATTTAAGAAAGATTTAAAGCGATTCGAAGTCAGTTTGAGTTCCCCTTATAGAAAATTATTACTTGAACATTGATTAGATAAAAATTTTAATATTCTTCTATGATAAGAAATTTATTCAGTTTTGGTTTTTAAATTTCGGTTGAGTATTTAAGAAAGATTTAAAGCGATTCGAAGTCAGTTTGAGTTCCCCTTATAGAAAATTATTACTTGAACATTGATTAGATAAAAATTTTAATATTCTTCTATGATAAGAAATTTATTCAGTTTTGGTTTTTAAATTTCGGTTGAGTATTTAAGAAAGATTTAAAGCGATTCGAAGTCAGTTTGAGTTCCCCTTATAGAAAATTATTACTTGAACATTGATTAGATAAAAATTTTAATATTCTTCTATGATAAGAAATTTATTCAGTTTTGGTTTTTAAATTTCGGTTGAGTGTTTAAGAAAGATTTAAAGCGATTCGAAGTCAGTTTGAGTTCCCCTTATAGAAAATTATTACTTGAACATTGATTAGATAAAAATTTTAATATTCTTCTATGATAAGAAATTTATTCAGTTTTGGTTTTTAAATTTCGGTTGAGTATTTAAGAAAGATTTAAAGCGATTCGAAGTCAGTTTGAGTTCCCCTTATAGAAAATTATTACTTGAACATTGATTAGATAAAAATTTTAATATTCTTCTATGATAAGAAATTTATTCAGTTTTGGTTTTTAAATTTCGGTTGAGTGTTTAAGAAAGATTTAAAGCGATTCGAAGTCAGTTTGAGTTCCCCTTATAGAAAATTATTACTTGAACATTGATTAGATAAAAATTTTAATATTCTTCTATGATAAGAAATTTATTCAGTTTTGGTTTTTAAATTTCGGTTGAGTATTTAAGAAAGATTTAAAGCGATTCGAAGTCAGTTTGAGTTCCCCTTATAGAAAATTATTACTTGAACATTGATTAGATAAAAATTTTAATATTCTTCTATGATAAGAAATTTATTCAGTTTTGGTTTTTAAATTTCGGTTGAGTGTTTAAGAAAGATTTAAAGCGATTCGAAGTCAGTTTGAGTTCCCCTTATAGAAAATTATTACTTGAACATTGATTAGATAAAAATTTCAATATTCTTCTATGATAAGAAATTTATTCAGTTTTGGTTTTTAAATTTCGGTTGAGTATTTAAGAAAGATTTAAAGCGATTAGAAGTCAGTTTGAGTTCCCCTTATAGAAAATTATTCCTTGAACATTGATTAGATAAAATTTTAACATTCTTCTATGATAAGAAATTTATTCAGTTTTGGTTTTTAAATTTCGGTTGAGTATTTAAGAAAGATTTCAAGCAATTCGAAGTCAGTTTGAGTTCGCCCTTCGGTTTAGAGTTCCACTCTAAGGTAAGTACGATTTAAATGCATTTAATTGTAAAGCTTCAATTGTAAAGCTGGAAAACGGGAATTATTACGTGGACTTTCGTTAGATAAAGTTTTAATATTCTTGTAGCAAAATTATTACTTAAACGTTGCTTAGATTAAAATTTTAATATTCTTCTAAGTTAAATTATTATACACTTCACAAAGTTTCGGTTTTATAACAGAATTATTACTTTGGACCTTTATTAGATAAATGTTTTAATATTATTGTAATAAAATTATTACTTAAACGTTGCTTAGATAAAAGTTTTTAATATTCTTATATCGAAATAATTACTTTGAACTTTGATTCAAAGTTTTAATATTTTTTCTATGATAAGAAATTTATTCACTTTTGGATAAAACTTTTAATATTCTTCTTTGATAACAGAATTAATACTTTGGACTTTGCTTAGAAAGTTTTGATTCTGCTGTATCCAGTGAAGTGTACGATAACTCAACAAACCACATCATTTTTTATCTCATACACACCTCACTTCAAACTACCCATTTAAACTAATTCACAAATTAGTTTAAACCTCATCTTCAAAAAAAAACTTAAATTAGTTTTTCACATGCTAAAAAACCCCCCCGTTTTTTCTAATTTTCACACATATTTCCACAAAAAACCACAAGAAATAATACTTTTTTCCTCATCCCCCATAACTTTTCCCATAGATTTTCACAGAATTCTTCGGACCCATTTACTGGCCCAGAACTCTCATTTTGCTACTACTCCAGAGGATGTCGAAATGTGGTGATGTTCACTGTCAAATTTACCATAAATCTCTCCACGACTGGGAGTGTACTTCTTCCAATAGCCTTTAGCTCGTGGAATATGGGGATCATTTTCTTCAGAAAATTGGGTTTCAAAAATTGGAAGAAATTTTGTTTATGATGGAGATGGTGGTGCTGGTGCCCAAAAGAGCTCATATCGTCACATCCTGCATGAAAACAGGAGACGATGTGAGCCTGTTCATCATGGCCAAAAATGGCGCAAGAGGCAATCTGGATGTCAGGGGTTTCAACTGGATTGGGTGGAAATGCACCCAAGGTTTCCCTCCCATGCTAGTTTAAAAGATCATGCAGAGGACAAGGTTGTGGTGGCTGCACGTTCACGCTGCATCTGTGCTATCTGGTGGTGATCATGGACCATTGGCTAAGCTGAATCGAGTTATATTCATTCACTGCTAGTTGCAGCTGTTGCCAATATGCTGCTCCTTGGTCAGATGGATGTACAGGTGGGTGTGCAGGTGATGAGAGCCCTGCCAGCATTGCCTTGCAATGTAGCTCAGTCTCCCACAGGCGAAATGAATGATCTCTCTTGGCCTCGCCAAAGCTCTGACTGAATGAGAGAAGTGAGGCTGATCAATAGGATGGGCGTGCTTTTGGTTTCACAACTAAGTGTCTTTAATTTTGTCGGTTAACTTGACTAAACGTTCCTAAATCTGTCTCATCAGGAGGGCACACAGTATCCCTCTACCTCCTGAGTGGTGTGTGATCTTGGGGTCCGTTGGATGGGTTCTGGAGTCCAAAACTCGGAGAAGGGGTCGTTAGTTGGTTACGTGTTTGTTCCTTTCCTCTAAGTTCACCTTTTCCAGGGCCTCCTCGAAAATCCTGGGTTGTGGGATTATACACATCTCTTCACTTTGGGGAGCAGACTGTACACGAATTGGACAAATCGGATCAGATCCTCCACAGCAGTATTATTATTACCCCCCCCCCCCCCTTCCAAACTACCTTTCTTCAGAAATTGATAAGTAAGTATCCTCAATTGGGCCCCATATTTCTGCACACTTCCTCCCAATCATTGCTGACAGGGGTGGTGAACCCCTGCATTTTATATTGAAACTATCAATGACGGCGCTCGTGGAAGTCTCATACCCTTCCTCAGCATGCAGCTGAAACATTCGAAATCTGCTGCCGCACCTCTGAGCATCTATGGGTGATGATTACCACCTTTCTTCGTTATCGTTTTGACAGAAGGGCAACTCTCCAGTTCAAAAAAGAAATACATAAATATAATTTGCAAATAACAAAAAGTTCACTCCTGAGCTAGAAAAGTCTCTACTTGCCCATGCTCAATATCATTGCATTCAATGGGCTTATTCCTTGGATCTATGCTAGTGTACAAAGAAATGCAATATACACTGCTCAAAGTGGAAACTGCAACACCGCGAAGGATATGTTATATGCGAAGGATATGTTACAAACTGACAGGATGGAAACTATGAGGTAGATGTGCAGATGATCAAAGAACGTAACGTGAGAGCACAATGTACATGCGTTTATTGCAGATTCATCAGTACATAGTAGGCCTGGTTCGGATGGTTATACAAACCTGTAGACATCTCAGCATTCCATCAATTAGATGATTAATGGTGTCATCAGATATGGCTTTCCAAACAGCATCTAATTGGATGCAAAACTCTGCCAAGTTCGCTGCTGAATGGAGCTGGTGAAGGCAGCGGCTCATAAGGTCCCACACATGCTCAATGGCGATATGAGGGAACCTGTTATATATATATATTTTGGTGTCCATGGGAAAATGTTCACATCCTGTCCATCATTTCATATGGAGTGTGTGGGGTGGCAATTATGCTGCAGAAACAGTACCCGCATGATGGTAAGGAAGGGTCATCTCACAGGATTAACAATGTCATTGATATAACGTTTCGCCATTAACATGGAGCAGAGGTATTCAGCCACCATTTTGATGTCCACGCTATTGTACCATGGTGGGGAGCCATATGGCAGCTAATGGAATAGACTTCTTTATGTCATTGACGCCGCCGACACCCTGCAGACAAACAGCCATCTGTCATGACGAAGCAAAATCGTGACACGTCTATGAACAACACTCTTACCCATTCTGTGCCTCGTTCGACACCAGTGGAGACAGTGTAACCGGTGAGGTACAGCTGCTGGACTGAACATTTCGCTCTCATTTCTGCATCATGGAAATGTTGTCTAATGGTTTGTGTGGAGACAACGGTACTCCTAGCAGTATGCAAATTACTCTGCAGCACAGTCGCCGTAGTGAGGGTCATGCCGTATGGTGTGGTGTGCTGGTTCCATCCTTTGTGTTATGTGGTGTTCCATGACGTTGCACTGTGTTCACATTGCACCCCATGAGTGTGGCAATCGCTTGAAGGCTCAATCCGAGCTCTCTCATATCAACGATTCACTCTCCCTTAGAAGGCGTCAATTGCCCATAAGTCCTGTCGTTATCTCCAAGGCATGGTCCAAATATCTTCGTGGCATGCTCTCCATCCTTACTGCAGGTTATGAGCTAGTGAGTGCCCAGTATTTATCCATGGCTCAGCTGGGTGTCACATGTCCATTCATTACGGAACTTTAATCTTACATATCTCCAATGTCCAATTGCCTCCTGCGATTTACATATCTCTACTTCCACTCCTCCTTGGTGTTGCAATTTCCACTTTGAGCGACACGAATACGACTTCTTCGCTATCATTATACCAAGTTTCAAGAATCAATATCACTTATACTCAAAATAATTTCACTTTTCACTGATGTGCCAGAAAATCCTCGCTAAAGAACACATAAATGCATTACTTACTGTGTAAAAAACAAAAATCAGATAAAACCACACTTCATTAGGCAAAAATGACACACAAAAATTCACTTCTACTTTCTTTCATTTTCTGCTCTAATTTCTCAAGGGCTTCTACTAGGCCTTATAGCGATGCCTTTTGTTCATTGCGTTTGCATAGCATGTGCGACACTATAAAATAATAAAATATAAATAATATAATATAAATATAGAAAACTTCACAAAACTTAATACAGCATAGGGGCGGGGTGGCTCAGTCGGTAGCGCGTCAGGCTCGTAATCTGTAGTTCCCAGCTGGGTCAGCGTTGAGATTTATCTCCGCAAAATTCACCGCCCTGCCCACGGTCAGTAGGGGACACCGATGGGCTTGGAAAGGCCGCCGTCCGTCGGATGGGACGTTAAGCCGTGGCCCCGTGTGCGGGAGAGCCATACCCTGTGCACGTTAAAGAACACGCTGGATGGCCTTGACGGGAGGCTACCATCTGTCTCCCAACAGCTGTTCCAGTGGGTCCCCTCCCCCAACCTTCTCTGAGCCTTCGGGGTCCATGTGACCTGGCCATTTAGCCCATAGTATGCAAAAAAGTGCCGCTCAGAGGTAAAACAACCCAACCTGATACAGCATATTTTTTCTACTTTTCTATTTTACATTTTTTTTATCAATTTATTTGTTCATTTTTTTTTTATCTACTTCATACGCTGCTTTCTAGCTGGTTAATACCCCAATAACCCAGCAGGTGAAACATCCTGGGCACTCAGCACTAATTTGTCTTGCCCACCTCCTACTGATTGGTGAGACAACGTACGTCAGGGGAAAACAGTAAAAGAGGGCAGGGGGTAAGAAAAAAGGGTTATCCACAGAGGCCATAATCAACATTCCACTGAGCAACCACAATAAGACAAAGACAAGACAGAAATTTTAATTCACAATAAGACAAGACAGAAATTTTAATTCTTCCACATGAGAGAACCTTCCCGCCCACATTCGTTCTAGGGTTAAACCAGAAAATAATAAATTAAAAAAATAAATACCCCCTCAAGCAGCTGCTTGCCACAGAGGTCTGACAGAGAGCCTGTCAGTTTATATGCCATAGTAGAAGGTCTGAGAGGATGGCAGGACCTCAGCAGAAAAACGACATATACAACCATGCCTTATCCGGGGCTCGAACCCAGGTCCCTTAGATCAGTAGCCAAGCGCGCTAACCACTCGGCCAAATACATGCTTGAAAAATATCACACTACGCAACGTTTCATGTCAATATTTTTATTAATTCACAACTACTCAAACACCACTAAAACGGGCAGTGACAAAGGCACCTACGGCAGAAAATTTCATGCAGTGTTGGTCAGGCCAGATTTGGCAATAAACATTCAATTTATAGAGGCGAAGGGGACAAAACAGGAGATTATTGCATGTACCTCATTCTCCTGAAGCATGAGGGGTGTGAATTGTCCTAATACGACTCGTTCTTTTCATGCTTCTTTTATCCGGAAATCTTGTTCAATCAGTAACTTCTTTCAAACTTGCTTCCTCTCATTTTTTCCTGGCGCACCGAGACAAAGACGAGATGGATAAGAAATTTATCTACGGTAGCGATCTGCAAGTCCCAGGTCACATGCCACCAGTCTTAACAGGATGACGAAACATGGCACAGGTGAAAGGGACGAAAAAAGGGGGAGGGTTGGGTTGTTTTACCTCTTGAGCGGCACTTTTTTTGCACACCATGGGCTAAATGGCCAGGTCACAAGGACCCCGAAGGTGTTCTTTAACGTGCACAGGGTATGGCTCTCCTGCACACGGGACCACGGCTTAACGCCCCATCCGACGGACGGCGGCCTTTCCAAGCCCATCGGTGTCTCCTACTGACCGTGGGCAGGGCGGGGAATTTTGCGGAGATAAATCTCAACGGTGACCCAGGTGGGACTCGAACCTGGGAACTACAGATTACGAGCCTGGCGCGCTACCGACTGAGCCCCCCCTGCCCCAAAAGAGGGGAGGAAACGACAGGTGAGAGGGATGACGTAAAGTGGTGACTGGATGGTTTCATGTTCTGAAGAGTAAGTGCAAGGGACCAAGGACAAATATCTTGTCTCCTTCATTGGACAATTTAACCGAGTCAGGAGGGGAGGAGGGGAGGTCACCTGGAGAGGATGTGGTGACCACCCATTGTCCAGCCCTGGGTCGCTTCAGCAGCTGTACATCTTGCATCAGCCTGTGATGATTCATTTCCTTTTTTGGAGAAGATCTTCACTTTACATAGAAATTTTTGAAACATCGTAGTCCTAGGGATTCTTCCTCAGGTAGTATGAGTGTTGAAAAAGCAAAAGCTGAAGGACCAAGTAAGGTCAGGGAAGATAGAGAAAACAACAAATAGGCGGGACCAATCGATTCCTAAATATGTGAAGTTCACATTTCGAGAAATCTGGGCACAACATTTGCAGCAATACCCGTATGGATCTGCAATTCTGAATAGACTTCGTGGCTTAGACGGTAATATGGGTGAAAATCGTTTATGCCTTTCGAAGTTGCACTTTCTCATGCGGGGATGAATAGGCTCATTACGACCATTAGCGCATTAAAGATATCTCCAAAAGCTATCACAGATATTTTTGCAATCACAGATATTTTTGCTATCACCTTTGCTATCACACCCTTGCTATCACAGATATTTTTGCATCATTATATGGCTAGTGAAACGAAGTAGTCATGTCCATGGGAAAAGCGAACACTGGATGCGAAAAGTTATCAGTTTTGTGAGAAAGGGGCTCAAATAGGATGCACTCTAATCCCACAGTAAAAAAAATGGTCTGCTTTAAACTGTAGGATATTAAAGATTTTTTTTATAAGGGCATGCCTAGTAGATATTAAAAAAAAAGCATCATACGAAGTGAGATTTAGGCCCGTGGTAAAGCAAGTCAAAAAGGTGGAATCCAAACTGTGTACTTCACAAAAAAACTATAATTAAGGATGGAGCCCAAAATTTTACAGAGTCCCATTGGTAGATTGTCCTGTGATTATTTACTACTGATTTATTAATTTAACGCCCTGAGCGTGAATGACAAATATTAATTCCATCTTTAATGAGGAAACAGAGTTGTCCACTTCCTGGATAGATGGCGCCACTAGTGCAAATCAAATTAATAAAATCCGGAAGGTTTAAAAGGTCACATAAGGGAAGACAACGTTAGCCATTGGTGGTGTACTTGTAACATAACAGGCATGTTTCCTGCAGACGAGGGTTCGAATCCCACTCATGGCAAAACCAAATTTTTTTTCAGCTCATCATATTATGAGTTCCATGTCTACAGGACTTATCCTGTGATTATTTACTACTGATTTATTGATTTAACGACCTGAGCGTTAGTGACACATATTTATTCCATCTCTAATGAGGCAACAGAGTTGTCCTCTTCCTGGATAGATGGCGCCACTAGTGCGAATCAGATAAATAAAATCCGTAAGGTTTAGAAGGTGACATAAGCTGAGAAAATGTTAGCCATTGGTGGTGTAGTGGTAGCATAACAGGCATGTTTCCTTCCAACCCCACTCATGGCAAAAACCAAATTTTTTTCAGCTCATCATTTCATAAGTTACCTCTCAGTATGCTTAGAATCATGTCGATGAAGGCAAATGCGGTAAAATTGCACGTAATTATTGGTACCACATCGTCAAGAGAATATCAACAGAGAAGAATGCTAGAAGCTTCTCCTAGATTTTACAGGCCTTCTCACAGAAGGTTAAGATCCTACTACGACCGAAATCATTGCTGACCACTGCCTCAGTTAGAGTCTTCCTCTGTCTTCCTATCAATATCATTCACTGCCTGAGAATGTCATTAATGAAGAAATATGTAATGCAGTGGGTCCATCCAAAGTATACAATTTATAAGTGTCTTTTTTAATTTTTTTGTTGGTTCATATGGCTTTTAACATTTGGATGAGATATGACTTGAACCTCAATCATGTGGATATATAATTCTTAAAATACCCAATAATATGTAATGGGGGTGGGCATGATTCAATGATCATTCAGTGTATTGCTAATGTATGTAACAGTGGTAACTTGACTTGTTAAGGTATTACTTGCTGTAATATCAACTTCTTTATGATATTGTATGATAAAATATTGAAAGCTAGCAATGTGAATAGATACTGACCAGTGAACATATTGTTTCAGTAGATACCGTCGTTATGTGAAATTTAAAACTTTGGATAAAAATGATGTGCAAGCTTTAAATTTGCTACAAAGATACACAATGGATGCATTAAATTTCAAAGTATTTCAAGTAAACGAAATTAAATATATATTTTTTTCTTTGCATAAATGTGTTAGTCAATTATAACAAATATATTATATTATAACATGTTATAAGAAGAAAAAGGATTTAGCCACATTGCAAAAAGTCATAAAATTAGGAACACCGTGAGTAAAAGACTTAAACCATTGTGATATGTCCTTGCTCCAAAAAGCTTCTGAGTTGGCTCCTAATAAATTTTTTAATATGCAATTAATTTGAAGAATACATTTCAATATATGTATACAGAGAACTTTGTTATTTCTTTTGATATTACACATTGATATGCCACATATAGTCAAGTACACATTTTAAAATAATTAATAATCACCTAATAATATAATTGTGAGAAAAAAGTACATTTTCTTACAAATTTTAATATATACATGGGCTGAATAAATAAAACAAAATATTTTAATACTCCTGTCATCACTAAAAAAATTTTCAGACTAGCTTAGAAAAAGTAATTGCTATTACTGGTGTATTCAACCAAGGTGATTTGTTTATAACCCACATTCCACCTTCAGTAATGTATAATACCTAAGTCCACACAAAATGAAATATCCTAGACTAAAAAAGGGCAAAGAGGGGGTGGGGTTCACACTCCCCCTCCGAGATCTGCCTCTTTTATATGGCTTCACCAATATAGATCAGCTAACTTAAAATTTTGTTTCTTTATGAAATGTGATTATATTCTGGTTAAAATTCCTTTATGTAAAGGACAGAATACCAGTTTATTTTTTAGTGCTGGGTTACGTATCAATTCTAACAATGCAACCGGCTAAAGGTTCAACCTACAGAACATTTAATCTCATAATTTAAGCTAAAACTATTAATAAGTAAAATAATTGCAGCTTACCTTGAATTACTTTCAGTTTCTTGATGACTTGAATTGTCCTTGTCCATTGTACCAAAAAACGTTCTTTGATTATACTTCTTACAAGCGTTGACAGCAGAAGAAAAAAGAAAATGGCAGTCTATCAACAGGAAGTAACCTTTGCAGAATACGAAGCTACGTTACGCATGCGCATTAGACAATATACATAACCCTTTGTGTTTTTTTCCTTGCTATATCAAATGCACGACACGCTACAGACACCGTTAGATGGCGCTACTTACGTCTAGCGTAAGCTGGACTTCTCCTTAAAGATGCTTTGGTTAGAGCTAAGACAGCACACAAAGTTTTGTATTGCTGGAACAGTCGTGAGCTGCACTATGGCAGTTAAGGCCAGAATCTTAGCTGTTTTGGAAAGGGGGCATGATTGTTGGAAAGCGTTTGGCAGCAGCACTAAGACAGCTGAACTCAGTTATGTAATAAAAACCACGACAACAAGGACTGGCCGATAGAGACTATTAAAAGAGGGAGGGATGATTGAGTTTAGCCATATTTAAATAAAGCATGTGTCTGCAGCTATCTTTTGTATTTTCTGTTCACGATCGCGCTTCACGATCTTTATACGTAAATTGAACGTAACCTTCATTCTTTCTTTACACTACTACTTTGGAATAGTGTATTTGTATTGTGCGCAATGTAGAAACGTGACAATGGCGAAATGGACTGTCTGCCAGGATATTCAACTATGGAATGAAATGAGCTTGCACCAAGATGCCTCAGACCTAAATCTTCACTGGTTTCCATATATTGAAGAAAATCCCTATGTTAAGTCAAATCAAAGCTCTATAACTTCTAAAATAAGTTTTTTGCTTTGAAAAATGCGATTGCAGATAAAGATCTCAATCAAATAAATCAATATTTCGATTTTCAACGATAGTCGTTCATTATTTAATGAGTTATGGAAGTTTGAATATTTAATAACAGCAATGCCAGTTTTAAGAAATTTATACAAAACTGAAGAATAGTGAAAGAATTCTTTACACAAAGTTCTAAAACACAAACTTATTTTATTAAACACTTTGACAAAATTCTTATTACTAAGTTTCAATTAACTTCTAAAGTAAATTTTTGTGGCTGGCATTGTTATCGATAAATATTAAAACTTCCATAACTCATTAACTAATAAAACAATATTGTTGAAAATCGAGATATTGATTTATTGGATTGAGATCTTTATCTGCAATCACATTTTTCAAAACAAAAAAAAAACTTATTTTAGAACTTATAAATCTTCGGCGTTAACTTCCCATTTGGCTTAACATAGGGATTTTCCTTAATTTATGGAAACCAGTGTATACATAAAGAACTTGCCAGTTTTGCCCTGACTCGCCTTGTGCTTTCATGAATAATGCTGAAGTGGAACAAACCTTTTAGCCAAATGAACCTACTCAAAAGCAGATCTAAATGCAATGAGCACTAAAGTGGTGAAATCTATTTTAGCTGCTTCAAATCAGGTCTTAGATGAAAAAGAAATGCTACAGCGATTAAGAAATTCGTAGGCTGTACTGCATTCCTGAAGTTACTGACATTGATGATGCAGCAAGTTATTTTTAAGTTGAATGTCATATTGCTATATCCAAACGTATTTTACCTTCTTAGAAAATAAAATTCCTCATTGCATTCATTAACGATTATTCTATCATTCTCCTTTTTAGGTCGATTCTACATTCAAATTTTTTTGTTGTATAATTCTCCCGCACAAGCATATATGCAAGCGTTCATGTCACGTTTTTGTCATTAAATAAAAATTTCCCATGGTAAGATTTCATAGCGCGAACTGTTTTTAATTTTGCATAATCTACAAATTTATGTTTCTTAAAGTCAAAATATTTCTTCTTTTAAAATGAAGATTTTGACTTCCTTTTTGACCATCCTAGACGTAAACTCTGCGTCGCGTTTCTCTACCATCATTTGGTATAAATATCATCATCATCCTCAAGCAGCCATGGGCTTCGGAAGTCCAACCAGACCGCGCAATTTAGTTCTCCAAGCATATCTGTCCTGAGCTATATCTGCTGCATCTGGCCATTGCACACCAATTCTAACAATGATCTGTTTGATATTGTCAGCCCACCGCATCGTAGGTCTGCCCCTCTTTCTGAGGCCTTTAGATTCATGGTTCATAACCCTATTCGCTAATCTATAATTATCCATAAGGGCAACACGGCCAAACCAACGGAGTCTCTCTCTACACATATGCTGCTTAAAGCAGATTGCTGACTCCTTTGATGCTCAAAAGACTCTTTCTACAGTCAGATACAAACGACGGAAAATGATTGAGATTCGGCTCGTATGATATTATTGCAAATTTTAAATGGATGATACTGAGCGTGAGTATAATAACTATATTTACAATAGAAATTACAATACAATGCAAATTATTACAAAAATATGGATGAAATATCTTATAAACAAACTAACTGGTATCGTACATAAATTAATAACCCCTTTTCTACAGAACAAAAAAGACCAGCTCTGTCTGTTATTCTTAAAAACTACTACCTCTTCACTTTGTTTGTCATATCTCCTGAATACATTCACCTCAGGCGTAAACAATCCTTCGCCTTTGGTTAGATCACTACTAACAAAGCAAAACAACCACCCGCGCACACACCATATAAAAATATTCCTTGTTTTTATTTCTCGTACACTGACTCAGACTATCTAAACCTCCTTTTTGATCTGCACAACTTTTAACATTGTAATTATATCATCCTCTTTTTTTTAGCTCGGTTCTACATTCAAATTCGTTTGTTGTATAATTCTCACGCACAAGTATATGCGAGATTTCATGTCACGTTTTGTCATGAAGTCACGCAGCGCGTTCATCTGTCGTAACAATATACTTCGTTTTGGTTAGCTTTCACTTCGATTACTAGTTCATCTTTTTTATGATATTTTTATATCATGCCTCAATTTTTACAAATTAGAGAGATTTCTCCTTCCCAAAACTGGAATAAAGGCTTCATTACACAACGAAAGTTGCAATCTAAAGAAAATTGTTGTATCTCAAACTAAACCCAAATCTAATTTTATTTCATTCTAAACTCCTTTTTTTTCACAGCTTATTCAAGTTTATTTTCTTGCATGTGAATGCGAAGCACAAAATCGATATGTCACACAACTCTGAGATAATTGAAGTGGGAAACTTTCTCAATGATGTAAACCTTTGCCTAACCAATTCTCTTCACTTTAGATTTCTCTCTGTGTATTATGAAACTTACTCTCTTCCATCGAAGGAGATTGATGCACAACATTTCTTCCATTTATGCTTGCATACGATTTGCAGACAAACCTCACTTTCATCGATAATGAAACGTTTATAGAACAAACTGTATGATTCAGCTATTTTATATTATTAACTTAATATGTTGATACTAGATGGCAGCACATTCCAAACTCCATTTTCTACTGTTATAAGTCTCAACGTTCATAATAGAAAGGAAGTTAACAATTTCGGAATATTTGTACGAATCACAAACGAAACATTCCGAATCTACTACTACATCTAAAAAGGACATTCTCTTTTTTTTCCTCATCACCATTTTTCTAAAATAAATGCCCAAAAAGAGCAATATGCTAATGAAAAAATTAAAAAAAACTTTATCTCCATAAATTAAGTGGTCATTTGTTAAATCTAAGATCTAGTATCGATTTTTTTGGCCCGAAAGTAGAAGGGTTGCAAAATACACATGGTCCAACGATTTCCATGGAATTTATTTCTGCTTTGTCCATGAAAAAAAGGGTGTTTTACACAAGAAACATGAAAGAGACTAGAGTTACACTCTTTTAGGTCAAGTTTGTTGATAGGATAAATTCATTAAGTTTTGTCATTAAAAATAAAGTGCCTGAATCCAGCTTCTATTAAAATAAACACCCTGGGGTGCTGATAAAAGAAAATGTCCATTGAAATACGAAAGGGCGATGCTTATTTTCTAAAGACGATACAAGACAACTTCTGATTCAATTTAATTTCAAATCCAATTCCTTACCTACAATCAGTTTGGAAACCCATTTTTTCCGTCTATGAAACAAGTCTAAAGAAAGAAAAATAAAGAGAAAATATGAAAATTAAAGAATAAAAAGCAAGCAAAATTAATGTAGTTTCTACATAAAAATTGGAAGGATGCATATCGCCTCTGGCGCATATGAGAATCTCGTTTTCAAAGATAAAGAAGTTTTTCCTTTACTAACTGTTTCATTCCTTAAAAGTTTTAATTTGAGCTAGCGGAGATGGGAAAAATGGAAACAGTATTTCATTGGTAATTATACAACGAAAAGTATTCGTCTTTTAATTCTTGAATCAAAAACGTTCCATTTCCCACACCTCCCTCAGAAAAATGGATAGATAATTATTGTAAGTGGAATATCTCTTAAAATCTACCGTTGATTTTACAAATTTCTATTTATTACATATTTATTGTAAAACTAGAAAACAGCTCCGTTGTTTCGTCATTTCAGCAATCTGTGAAGAAATTAAGTACGAGGCTGATCATTTAATTCGTGAGCTGATGCTATAAGTACTAGCACTTTTCCAAAGTAACACTATAGATGCCGCTGCGAAGGAGGCTGCACGTGCCAAGGTCATTTGGCGTCGACTGCTGTTGTGTTAAGACTGTGATTCGAGATGCGTGTCATAGACGTTCGTTCAGAATGTCGGAAATTCAGACGGAACAGCGGTATGTTATTCGTTATTGTGTTAGGCTTGGCCTAAGTGCTGCTGCGACTGTTGAAGAGATGAGTGAAGCCTATGGTAATGACTGTCTTCGTAGGTCTGCCATTTTTAGTGGCTTAAGTGATTCAAAGAAGTTGTTGTTGATGACACAATACCCGGCCAGCCTTCTTCCTTAATAACTCCTGATCAAATCGAAAGAGCCCTGGCAATCCTGAATGAAGGCAGACGAATAACACTTCGTGAAGTGGTGTGAAAATGTCAGTTTCATACGGAAGCGCTCATGCAATTGTGAAAACCTATCTGAAAATGGCACGAATCTGTGCTCAATGGATTCCACACAGTTTGACTTCAGAACAAAAACAAAAAAAGGGTACAGCTCTACAAGGAGATGCTTAATCGTTTTGAAAGCCAGGGTTCAACTTTCATCAGTCGAATTGTGACTTGCGATAAAATTTAGATCTTTCACTGCGATCCCAAAACGAAACAACAGTCGAGTCAATGGAAGTATCCCGATTCCTGAGACCCAAGAAAATTCGGGTTTCTTGTTCAGTTGGGAAACAAATGGCTCTTGTGTTTTTGACATCAAAGGTGTTCTCATTACTCACTTTATGCCTCGTGGAGCAACCATGAATAAGGAAGCCTACTCGAAGGTTCTCAGAATCAAACTTCGGCATGCTATTCGTGAAAAACGTCCGAAACTTTCTAGTGTGACTTGGTATACCCATCACGACAACGCCAGATCCCATACGGCTAATATTGTTCAGCCAGTGATCACTGCCATAGGTGCTGAGGTTCTGCCACATCCTCCATATTCCCCGGACTTTTTTCCTCTTTCCGCGACTGAAGAATGCTTTGAAAGGAAAACATTTCGCATCCGACGACGAAGCTTGCAGAGCCACAACGACAACACTTCGCACGCTTTCGAAAAATGGCTTCAAAGACGCTTTTCATGCATGGGTACAACGATGGCAAAAATGTGTGAAGTTCAAGGGAGAGTATTTTGAGAAAGACAAATGCCAGGAAGATTCAGAGGATGATATTTAATGTAACTTTTTGCTTTTGTCCACGAATTAAATGATCAAGCATTGTATTTGAAAAATGCGAATTATAATATTTCATTAGTACCAGTCAAACTAAAATGAACTCAAATTATCATTTTCGTTGTTCCAAATAAGAAATTTCATGAGGTTCACATTCCACCACCAAAATTTCGTATTTTTATCATTAATACCTCGTTGCAATATTCGTTTGAGATTTTATATTTTTCACCATTACAGGATTTATTTTTATATTTTTCACCATTACAGGGCGCAATTATAGTGTTCGAAAGATTCCGCAGATGAAAATCATAATATTTTATCAATTCCTATCTAACCCTAAAAAGATTTTTTCATTTATCTCTGAAAACATACAATTATTTGCTAAAACAAAATATTGTGTCCCCCCCCCCCAATGATCTAACAAGTCAATTTGTTGCTGCCAATGGGAGCATCATGACGTTCACATTACACTACCAAAATTAAAAATTTCTAGTTTAAAAACGTCGTTTGCAATATTCGTTTAAAATTTTGGATTTTGCAAATTTTTTCACCGTTAGAGGGCGCAATTATAGTTTTCGGAAAATTTCAAAAGTGTGAATCATAATATTTTATCAATTCCTATCTAACCCAAAAACAATTTTTCATTTATCTTTAAAAACAAACAGTTATCTACTAATGCTGAAAAGGTGTGCTTTCCCACCCCCTCTGGGTCTAAGGGGTTAACTCATTGATGGCAGTGGAAGCCGAATGGTCTTCACATTCCACCACCAAAATTTCAAATTTCTGTTATAAATACATCGCTTGCAATATTCGTTTGAAATTTTGCAATTTTCAACTTTTTCCACCGGTAGAGGGCGTAATTATAGCTTTAGAGAGATTCTGAACGTGCATATCGCAATATTTCTTCAATACCTCTCCAACACAAAAATAATTTTTAATCTATCTCTGTAAACAAAAAAAGTCCGATGTCTACAGACGGTCAGACAGACAACAGACGGTCAGACAGACAACAGACAGACGACAAAGCGAAACTATTATCTCGTTTTCAAAGAAAAGGAGATAAAAAGGAAAATTGCCTCTATTATAAAAAAAAAACAGGATTTATTTGGATCAAAGTTTGGTTGTTGATCAAAGGGGCTTGGGATAAGATATGTTTCTTTTTCTGTGTTTGATTCCACACTTTCATCATAGATATAAATTGCGTAATAAACTGACAAGTCTTGAGTGCAACTTATAATTTTTTTATGTCGATGATGGAAGACCCGGAAGACTGATCTTAATCAGAGAGAAAAGCCTTTTTTTGCCTTCTTCGTACTTGCGAATTTTTCTTTCTTCCAATATTTTATCTTTTTTAACAGATAAGAGAAACTAAAATTAAACACGGACTGCCTTTCACAAGCGTTATCATTCAGTCGTTGAAGAAAGTTGATTTTTGTCCACCAAATGAAGGTTCAACAGAAAAGATGTTTGTTTCCAAATAATTCTTAGGAGAAGCCATTCCCGTGCTTTGAATCTCTTCTGGGATAGAAGCAAGGAAAGGGAACAAAGGGAAAAGGAACTAGCTTGGAAGGGGTTGATATGAATCGCCACTGTCTAGGAAGGAGCGTCATCCGAATTTACTTACAACCGATTCTTTTCAGTTGTAATCTTTATTCCACTTGGCATCTTGGTGGCCGACTCTGGAGAGAGTAATCTGGGTTCAAGCTCCGGATAAGGGAGGAATGTTTCTTTACAGTCGACATGTTTTCCTCACAATATTATTTATTGTGCATTATATAAGAGGCTCCTGTCACACCCTACGTGACAAGTAGCTGCTTGCAAAAAAAATTTTGTTGGATTAGTTGAAAGCGACATTTTTAAAAGGATCGTCTTCAGTTTGTAAAACTTAAAAAAGGGAGAAAAAAGTTTCGATTATACTAATAATAGAAAGAGGTAGGTAATAAAATAAAAATAATCCGTTCTTCACCATATTTCTTATTATTTCCCTTATATTCTGAAAGAAATCTAGCTTATCGAATCATATGGTCATTTCTGAGAAGCAGCGCGTGAGGGAGAGAAGGGCACTGGCGGAATGACTGCTCTCGTAAATATGTGGCTTCGGACGGTGTCACACCGTCCGAAGCTTTTTTCCGTGAAGCTCCGTCCGAAGCCGTTTCTTTTAAAATTAAATTTCCCATAACTCTATATACCTGTATCACAAGAAAGATAATTCATAACCATGATCTCACCGATCTATGTGTAACTCCAGCTCTCTCTGTGTGGCGATTTCTCCCATGATCTACCATTACTTAACATGACCCGACATCCAGTATATACTTAACGGACAAAATTTATTGAACCCTTTTCATGGGACAGCTCTCTTGTTCTTGGGAGATATTTGATTCCATTGTAATTCTCATAGTAGTGAGAACAGTGAGTTAGTTATAGCAATCCAGGACCTTGAAATTGATGAAAAGTAAGTCCAGGGTCCACCAAATATTAAAGAGAAATGGTATTGCCCATTCTATGATGATAAAACTTTTCTAATTGTTTAACCATTTTCCTGGTGTGGAATATCTACAAAATTCTGTACAAAATTTAAAGATAATGACAAAAATATTAATTATAATATTGCAACACATTGTGAGCGATCAATTCCACATAAAAATATTTCAAAATTGTGCGTTAGTTGATGTTACTAGCTGCCAACTGAGTGCATGTTGGCACAATCGATAAGGCGTCAGCCTCATCATCTACCGTTCCCAGGGTTGAGACCCGACTGCATTTTTCTTCTCCAACCCTAACCTTGACATCAGTGAGAAGGAAATAGATGAGTTTGAAAAGAAATTGAAATGGCAGCCTTCAGTGGGATGGGACGTAAAGCAGCTGCCCCGTGTGAGAGGGAACGCTGGATGGTCTTGACAAGAAGCGTTCATCTGTCTGCTATCAGCTGTTCAATGAGTCTCCTTGTCCCAACCTTCTCTGAGGCCTTTGGGTTCTTGTGACCTTGCCATTTACCCGACTTCGTGCAAAAAAAGTGTCGCTCACAGGTAAAACAACCCAACTGGTAGCTGCCAATATGAAGTTATCACCTTGGCTCAGCTGCTACATAAATAACGAGTACCGATTAAGTACACCTGGAAACTATTTCAAACATAACATATCTAACGAAATAGTCAACGTCTCTTTCACATATTCCCTTAATAATCTGGAGTATAGGTTAATAAAGTGTTGTTTTTAAAGTTTTTTAAGTGTTTTTCTTGAAAACCGGGGAGATAAGCACTTGGTTCATTTTCAAAACTGGTCAAGGAATATATTTAAAACAAATTCCTTCATTTTGTTCTTTTTATCACTAATGGCATTAGTTCATAAAATTTCATGTAATATTTATTTTGCGCGGGGGGGGGTAAGGGGGTAATTTATATTTTGCTCAAAGCCCATCGATGACTAAAAGTTTATTATAGTCATAAATGCTATGACTACAACCTATTAACTTTAAGCAAAAAGAGGGAGAGGCTTGAGAGAACGGTTTTTTTAAACAGTTTTCAGTATACCGAGTTGGGTTGCTTTACTTCTGAGCTGCACTTTTTGCGCGCAATGGACTAAATGACCAGGTCACAAGGACCCCAAAGGCTCAGAGGATGGTTGGGGAAAAGGGAGCCTACTTGGACAGCTGTTAGGAAGCAGAGAGTAACCTCCCGTCGAGGACACACAGGATGTTCTTTAATATGCACTGCTCTGGCTCTCCTGCAGACGAAGCGACGAACGGACGTCTCATCCGACGGACGGCGTCTCTCTCTACAAGCACAGCGGTGTCCCCTTTCTCACCGAGAGCAGAGTCGGGTTAAGAGGAGATAAATCTCGAAAGTGGGACTCGAACCTGGATTGCAGATTGCAAGACTTACCCAGCCAAACCCAGCCGCTATTAGAAGAAGATAACTATTTGAATTTGCTAAATGTCAAATATAATTATAGAAAATGTATCAGCGATTTTAAAATGCATTTTGCTTATAATTCGACAAAACAACAGGAATGAGTGATTTTTCTGCATCGAAAAAGGAACTCGAACCTGGGAATTGCAGAGTATGAGCCTGGGGGAAGGAAGGGGGGACACTATCTATCGAGCCACTCCTCCTCCCCCCCCCATCCACTCTATGGAAGATTTAAAATGATTCGATATTTCATGAAGTAAAAAATAAAATTTCGTATACAAGGAGTGAAATGTTTTGTTGTTGTTGCCGATTTAGAAATGTTCGTGCAAACTTAAATCAATAAAAGTAATGAGTAACAAACTTTAATGCGTATAAAGAGAACCAGTTGTTAAAATTTATAAACTATTAAAAATTAAATTGTACTATGTATTTTATAAAATTTATATTTTTTATTTATTTTTCACGTAGTAATTTAAATGTAAAACATATGAAACCGGAAGGTTTGTAAAGAAATAACATACGAATATTTTAATGTTATGTGGAAATTAAGTTCGGCTATTATTATGTTAAATTTATTGAAATAATTTGATTTATATTGCTATCTTGTTAGACATAAATTCTAAATTTTCTAATTATTATTTACATAGTTATCTCTATATATCTCTAAAAATACTGAAAGAAATCAGTTTCTTTAGTTTTCTCTTTTAGATAAATACTCCGTGGAAGGAGGAAGTTAAAAATACAATTCGAGAATATTCCTGAGAAGCGCAATTCCTTTGAAACAGCTAATTATTTCAAATGTTTCTTGTCTGCAAGATGTTTTCCTCTAATTCTTTATTACTGTGAAATTCCTTTGCTTGTTACCATCATATTAAGACCGCGTGCTAAGGTAAGGTAAGGTAAACTTCCCACACAATTGAATTTTCCAGAATAGTATAGTCTATTCTGACTCATTCAGGTCATGTTAGATCAATATTAAAAGAAAAAAAGAATTAAATAAGTAAAGGATGTAAGAATTTATATGAGTGAGAAGGCATATATAGAGTTTTATTTAAGATAAGTGTATATGTTATATTTTCTTCATGTTGTTGTGTATGTAATTTTCTTTTCTTTATATATATATGTCTTTTGATATTTAGTCTTCATGTTGTATATGTTGTATGTTTAAAATAAGTTGTATATTTTATTTATTATTATAATGAGAGAGTATTCTTCATGTTGTTTGAGTTGTTGTTTTGAAGTTAGATATTTAGATTTTGTTAAATAACTCACAATCTTTGAAAAAGTTTATAAGAAGTTTTAAAATTTTCTTTTTAATAAGTTGATTATTGTGTTGTATTGTGAAAAATTATTGGGTAATATATTATGTTTTAATAATTTATCAAAGTAGGATTTTCTTTGTGTTATGAATTTTTGACAATGGGAGAATATGTGTTCTAATGTTTGAGGGGTGTTACATGAATTACAGTTTGGAGAGGATATTATTTTATATGTGTATAAAGTTGTGTTTGTTAGAGCCCAATTTGTTTTGATTTTTGAAATAAGGCTGATCTCATCTTTTTTGAGGCCAAAATCATTGAATTTTTGAATTTTATTGCGTATAAGATACCTATGAGAGTTTGTTGCATTTGTTTGAAAATATTGTTGAGTTTCATCAAATAGAAGTGTTTTATTTTTCTGTTTATGTGTGTGTATGAAAAAAGGAGTTTGTATTATATTTGTATTATTTTGTGCTAGCTTAGCTAATAAGTCAGCTTCATCATTTCCAGTTATGCCAGTATGAGAGGGTATCCATTGAATGTAAATAAAGTTATTTTGTGAAATATGTTCAAATATTAAAATGTGAATGTCATTTGAAAAGATAGGATATTTTGATTTATAAGGATTAGTGTATAGAAGTTCTATTGCGGATTTGCAGTTAGAAAAGATGACTATGGAAGAATTATGGAAATTTAATGCCCATTTAACTGCTAAAATGATGGCTAATGTTTCAGCAATTATGATTGAAGATTGTTGGTTAATTTTAAAGGAATTGGATTTATTAAAGTTTGGGCATATGAAAGCTCGTGATGATGTTTTTGTGGTATCATTATATGAACCATCAGTGAAAATTTTAATATGATGTTTATATGTGTTGTCCATGTGTAAGTTTGTTAGAGTTAGGAGTTGATCTGTGTTTAGATTATTTTTTTTTATGATTCCAGGTATGTCTAAAGATATGATTGGAGGACAACTTGTCCAAGGTGGAAAATTAGGTATATGATCTCCACTTAGATTTTGAGATATAATTTCTATTAATTGTTGAGTTTGATTGATATTAGAGAAAGAATTACAAATAAAATTATTGGTGATTTTATCTATGATGAGGTGTAATTTATTTTTGGAAAAAATTCTGAAAATTAGATTTGATAGTAGGTATTTTTTATTAATTATAATGGGTGGGATGGCAGTATCTGCATATAAATCTGTTTTTGCTACCTTTTGGGATTCCTAATATGTGTCTGATAATTTTTGTTTGAACGCTTTCTAGTTTAGAAATGTTAGGTTGAGATAAATTGTTTAGGAGTTCTATCCCATATTGATATTTTGGTGCTATTAAATTTTTATAAATTAATAATAAATTTTTCGTGATACATCCCCAGGAAGAGTGGCCAATATATTTTAATAATTGGAATAATTTATTAGCTGTTATGATTGCATGATTAATTTGTTTATTCCATTTAAGTTTAGAGTCAAAAATGTAAGCCTAAAAATTTTGTGTCTTTAACAATTTTGATTTTTTTGACATTTAAAAATATGTTTAATTTTTTAAAAGGGAATTTATTTTTAAAAAATGGAATGATAATAGTTTTTTCTGAAGAAATGTTGAGATTCCATGTTTTACAATAGTTTGATAAGTTGTCTATGTTGTGTTGTAGAGTATTTTTTATATTGTTTAAATTGTTTTGATGAGACCATATAATTATGTCATCAGCATAAATGCCAAAATTAATATTAGGAGTGAACTGTTCAGGGAGATCATGTAAGAATAAGTTGAATAAATTAGGTGATAGAATATCACCTTGAAGGATTCCAGTATTGATTGGGTATGTAGTAGATAAATAATTTTTAATTTTGACTTTAAAGGTTTTTTTGTGATAATATTAAATAGAAATTTATAAATATTTCCATGAAATCCAAGATTATTAGTTTAAAAAGTAAAGCATTGTGATTAATAGAGTCGAAAGCATTTTTAATATCTACAATTATAGCAACAAGATAATGTTTATTGGAAATAGCATGTTCTATATCAGAAATAAAACGTAAGAGTAAGTCTTTTGTTGATTTACCTGGTCTAAAACCATAAGAATGTTTACTTAGAATATTGTTGTTTTCAATATACCAGGTTAGTCTGGAGTTAATTAATCTCTCAAATAGTTTTAGTATATTTGAAGATAAGCATATTGGTCTATAAGAATCTAACTCTTTAAAATTTTTTTTGTTTTATGTATAAATATCATATAATTTTCAAGCCATTGGGGGAGGGGGTAAATCTACAACAACTGCGGATGAAAACGTGCATATTGTATCACAAGGTGCTCTAAGTGCTGTGAAGAATACGTCACATCCGCAAAGATGAAAGTAACATTTGGAGTTTGAGAATTGATTGTATCGTGTGCATGAAAAATAGTTATGTGTTCCCTTATGGAGTTCGAGTTTCAGTGAAGATCTATTATGTACTATAAAGAGGATATCGTAGACGTTTAAACGTCTATAAATCAATAAATATTTTTGTGAAAAAAAACGGCTTTAGTTCAACAGGTTAGAATTTGCGACATGTTTCTGGAGAGATGCGGATTCGAATCCCATATGTCGGCGAAATTTTTTTCCACAAAAATATTAATATTTACATTTTTCGAAACCCCATCAGTGTAATTTTTGTGTTAGTGCTAAAGGCCGAACGGCGACCTTTAGCGGCAGAAAAAAGCTGGAAAATACCAAATCTTTAAATAAATATTGCGAATGATCTATTTCTGCTGGAAACTTAAATTTTTGGTCATAGACTGTAATGATCAAGTGGTTTACCCTAATAGTAATGATTTGTTCTGTTGGTAAAATACAACTTTTCTGCTTTAAGACATAAATGAAAAATATTTTTTGTGTTTTACAGGTACTAATAAAATATTAATAATTTATTTTCCGATTTTTACAATAGTTTCAATTTCCACTGTCAGGGGGTACTGAAAATGTAAAATAACTAGAAGAACGTATATCGCCTCTGGCGAATATGGGAATCTCATTTTCAAAGAGAATGAACTTCTTCCATTGACTATTTTTTCACTCCTTAAAAGTTTTAATTGTGGATGTTTGTGTTGTTTATCTGCTGAGGTCCCGCCATCCTCATGGAGGTTCCTGTCAGACCTCTGTACAAGCAGCTACTTGAGGGGTTATTTATTTTTAATATATGATGGGGGATATGCACGTAATAGTATTTTATTAGTAATAATAAAACATAAAAGGTAATTGTCTTTAAGTTCTTAATTTAAAAAGTTGCATTTCTCTCGTTTTTCTGAAAATAATGGGCAGATCATTGCTGCCAGTGGAATTTCTACCATAAAAGATCACTTGAAACGTTCGCTAAAAGTTTTGCAGTTTCGATATTTAATGATTACTAATGATATAAAGTAAAGCTTCCTTTGAAAATGCGAATTACATTTCATTAGTAACCAACTACAAAAGAGATTTCCAATTATTTCTTAAACAAAACCGTTCCGTTTCTTACATACCTTGGGCTTAGGGACTCATTGTTGTCAATGGAATTTTCAAGTCTGTCACATTAATAAAATAAATAAATACCCTCTCAAGCAGCTGCTTGCCACAGAGGTCTGACAGGAGCCTGTCAGTTTATATGCCACAGTAGGAGATCTGAGAGGATGGCAGGACCTCAGCAGAAAAACGACACATACATCCATGCCTTACCCGGGGCTCGAACCCAGGTCCCTTAGGTCAGTAGCCAAGCGCGCTAACCACTCGGCCATGGGATGGCTCTGTCACATTACACCACCAAAATATTAAATTTATGGCATAACTACATCGTTTGCAATATTCGTTTCGAATTTTGGGGTTTTTCGATTTTTTTCCTCCGTTAGAGGGGGCAATTATAGCTTTTGGGAAATTCGCAAATGTAAATTGTAATATTTCATCAATACCTGTCCAACCGAAAAAGAATTTTCAATTTATCTTTAAAAACATACAATTTTCTGTCAAAAAAAAAGTTTCATTTTCCTCCCCCTCCTGGGTCTAAAAGGTCAAGTGATTGTTGCCAATGGTAACTTTATAACCTTCACATTTCCACACCAAAATTTCAAACATCTAACATAACTACATTGTTTGGAATATTCGTTTGATTATACCGAAAGGTTGCCAACCTGCAAAATTTCATAAAATGTATTGAGATACGTAAGAGAACTAACAATTCATAATAATCTTTATCAATACATACTGTTGAAATGGAGCAACTCTCTTGGGTGAAAGAAATATTATACTGAAAATACTCGCACTTTGGTTTCACTATTCAATGTGTATTTGCGATAAACCTTTACTATTAACGTTACCTATTCACATAATGCAGCAAAACCGTCAAGTTAGTCCACACTTTTATCTGAAATGACGTTGTAGAACCATCTAGTAGTCACGTATTACTACATCATCATAATAACTTATTGGAAAGGCCTTTGCCGTGAATTTCAAGAAAGTAAATCCTCGAAAAATGGTGCAATCACAGATCACATGATAAGGTGACGTTTTTTAGTCACACTATCTTCTCTTCGCATTTAATAATAATATAGATAGTACCGAAAAAGTGATGTAATCTACACTCTTTTACTTCACCCTTTCCAGGAGTGCAGAGAAAGTCCCACCAAAATGGTGCAATCAAGGGATCATATGATGGGAAGAAAATGAAGTAGTCTTTTATCTTGTCCGAACTTGAAAACCCTTTAATTACTTCAGCTCCCTTACAGTCACTTTATTGGATGTCGCAATCTTTAAACATCAAAAATTTATCTTAGGAACTAAATTTTCGATAACAACACCTATTATGACAAGGGGGGGGGGAAACCCTTACTCAAACCCACATTTTTGCAAAAACCTTTATAGAGGAGATCACAAAACTATTGATTACTGTCTCCCACATTTCCAATCTCTCTTCACAGCCACCAGAGATGTCACAACCCTTAAGATTCGTGAAATTAGCAATATCCAACTAAACTTTCGTCGGCCACACACATTTAGTCAATACAGAAAAGCCAACTTTACCCTCTAAACCTGTAATACAGGAGAAAACGGATAGAGATGAGCTGTCCTTTTTTTTATCCTCTCTGCTTCGTTTCCTTTCAAGAGCAACTATCCACGTCTGAAGGAGATATTATCGGGTTTCCTGGGATATAGACATCTGATACATCCTGAAAATGCAAACTCTTGCTTCAGAAACACTAAATATCCTGAAACCTGAGATGTTGGTGAGGGGTAGGGTCCAGGACTCTCATGAATGGTGTCTGAAACTTATCCATAGATCACGAACTGAGTCTTTTTCAGATATTAACTTTTTTTGCTCGTGGTCTTTGGATAAGTTTCGGTATATGTGTATTCACATGTCGTTTATTCAACAAATAATTTTTGCTCTTGACAAGAAAATGGTTCGAAATACATGAATATAATAAAAAAAATATTGTAACGGACAGCGATTTTTCTAGATCCTAGTGCAGATCCCTTGGCCAAGCCCTAGCATAACAGACAAGGAAGAGCCCAACAATGGAACAAACTAAGCTAAAAAGGTCAGCAGCCGTTTTTTTCTGAGATTCTTTTAGTTTTTACCTCCAGTAATAGTCCCGAGTGTCTCCCCTTCTCTCTGCATCTCCCAGAATATTTCGCCAATAAGACCCAGTTGGTCCATCGTCCTCAACATGGCGGCTCAAGTTCTTGTTTCTAGCCGTTTTACTGAGAGAAAAGTCGGGCGTCTGGTAGAAAATTTCGAGAGTTAGTTACGTTGAACTCGGGATTGCAAAATTCCGAGTACGACATACCTATCCTGCTCTAATGGAAAAAGAGGGGGAAGCCAGGTGGCGAAAGCCCACCCGGGGATGAAAACTGAAACCTAACCACAAGAGGGGCAGTCTTTCTCTCTTACTGCGTGACCCGTACAAAAGTAATGCAACGGTATTATTTCGTGGCCGAAATGAAAGGAAACATCAGTACAGGTATATTAATTAGTCTTGTGATTGGCTGTTGGCACCTTATTATCTGGTAGCTCCAGATGAAGAGTAAACACTAGTGTTCTCACACCAGGCGTCTTGCAACGGCTGGGGTATGCGGCGATGCTTCGTCGGGCTGGCTAGTAGGTGGGGACACACCGGCGGTCCCACTCTTGCATAGCAGTCCACAATTCTCCGGGCACATAAAAAAGAAAAAACACCAAATACTATGATCAGTCTGTGTGGTAGTCATGGGAAAAGATGCGTGTTCTCTCTCTCTGGATGCTTGGGTGTGTGTCCCTGTTCCCTTTTATCTGCCCTGTCTCTCTCTCTCAACACCTTACAAGAATTTACTGGCACTCGCCTCAATTCAACTGAACTATTCTTTAATCGTCTCATTTCTACAATTAGTATCAACTGACCAACTCATTTTTACAATCAGTATTAACCTGGTTGCTATGATCCATATTATTCCTACAAAAGTCTGTGGGCACTTGCCTTAATTCAACTAAGTTATTCTTTAATCATCTCATTTCTACAAGCAGTATTAACCAATTAATTCCACTAAATTATTCTTTAATCCTCTCATTTCTAGAAGCCTACAGGCAGTATTAATTATCAGCGGCCGTGCGTGGAGGGGGGGGAAGGGGGCGGTTTGAGTTCACCAACGTTTTCAATAGCGCTGTTCTCGTAGCTCACTCCCGGGGGGCCTTCAGGGAGTCGCGACGACCACAGCGCTATGACATCACTTGCTGGTGAGGCTTCTGCTTAGAGATAGACTTTAGACTACAGCTCAGTGCTGTGCATTGGAGATTCCTTTCGAAAGCGCGCTGCTGTTGCATGTGCATCTGGTCTGCTGGTGTGCACGCGGGAGAAATTCTCGTTATTTCTCGCGAACACGCCTCTTTGTGCTCAGAATTCGCTGCTCTTCCGAGTGTCAGCCGGGGGAAGGGAGTGTGATGGGTAGATGGATGGTGCGAATGGGTGGGTGATGGCATTGCTGGGGATTTTCGGTGTGCATGAGACCAGTAGAAGTTTGGCTAGACCCTCGTGCTGGGCGTTTTGAAGGCGTCCCTTCGTTACAACATTAGCCCACGAGGTGGCGCTCGTTTCCTCCTTCCAAGCTTCGGGTCCCTTGCTCTTCCCAATGCTCAGTGGTTTCAAGCGTCGCTTGCTTCGAGGTGGCCGCTGAGGCAATGGTTGTGGGGGCGGTGGTCCAGCAGGTTCGATGGCACTGTAACATGTCAATGTCTGCAGGTATGTGCTAGTCTCAGTGGCTGGAGGTGGTATGACTCTCCCGTCACACCCGCGGGGTCGCAACCCATACTGGTGGGTCTGCTGGATGCCGTAGTGATGGGTGATGGTGGCGGTGCGCTCACTGGGGCAGAGCACGTCGGCTCAGCCAGCACTGGACGGCCTGCAACCTGGTTTCGTGGGGGTCGGGGGTTTGATACCCAGTCATCGTCTTCCAACTCTGCTGCGGGGTGGCTCTGTAAGGGGACATCGGAGGCTGAGGTGTGGGGTCTTCAGGAATGGTGGGCTCACCCACCAAATGTGGGTGGCGTTTCCGTAGCTTGGTGAGCTGGTCAACATGGACCGTTTCGATTTTATGAAGATTGGCAACGAGGGCGATTCGGTAGTTGACCTCTGTGACCCGTTGTATCACTCGCCACAGTCCTGTGGACATCCTAGACAACTTCCTGGTACTTCGGCGAGGGATCCGTGGGTTATATACAAACACTAGGTCACCTGGCCGAATACCTTTTTCCACGGCCACACGTTTTCGTTTCTTTTCCTGGGTTGTAGCGGTGGCCTCTAAGTTTGCTTTCACAAGGTCATAGGCCCAATTCAATTTGTTGGACAACTGTTCTCCATAGCTCCCTGTGTCCATGTAGGTTGGGGGTTATCAGGTCTGCCACAGCTGGTAGGGCAAGGCAACGTCTCTGCCATAGAGCAACCAGTAAGGGGTCTCATGGATGGCACTGTGGGTGGTGCTCCAATAGGCCATCAACACAAATGGCAGGTGCTCATCCCACACATCATTCTTATCAGCCACCAGGTGAGACAAGATGGACGCGATGGACTGATTGAATTTTTCTACTAGTCCGTTGGAACTCGGATGGTTAAAACTCGTGTTTTCCTTACCGATGCCCAATCTGTTGAATACCTCAGTCATTACATGACTGGTGAAGTTCCACCCATTGTCGCTAATGACATTGGTGGGTATCCCATGCTTGGGAACGCAGTCTTCTACGAAGACTCTAGCGATGGACTCTGCTGACTGATCAGGAAGAGCATAGACTTTGGGCCATTTCGTAAAATAGTCCATGATGACTAACACATACTTTTTGCCTCGCTGTGTGAGGGGGATGGGGCCTAAAATGTCCATTCTGAACCGTTGGAAAGAGCAGCTGGTGAGTGGGGCTCGGACCAGAATTCCTTTCTTCCACTTTTGATAACCTCTTCTTTGCAGGCAGGATATACAAGTCTGCACATAGTTTCGCACCTCGGCACACATGCCAGGCCAACAGTACTCAGAGCTTACCCTCTACAAAGTCTTATCCTCTCCCAGGTGTTCTGAACAGGGGTTGTCGTGACACAGTCCCAGTATCTGCCCTCTGAGACTGACAGGGATCGATAATTGGGTCGCCGTTTCGGTACGGGGACTGTGACGAGACATGGGGGGGGGCTAAATGGTATAAGATACCGTTCCTCAGAAAAAATGGGGGAGTCGTACCGGTGGGGGAACTGGGGCTATCATTTTCCAACAATTCAATGGTCTCTTTCAATGTGGGGTCCTCCAGCTGCATTTCTTTCAAATTCAGGCTAAGTTGCCAAGGGGGCCTAGGGAAGGGGGGTCTCTGTCGACTGCTTGGATGTGGTGGGATAGGGTATCGTCAGGGATGTTGTGTTTCCCAGGCCGATAAACAACGTCAAAATCGTAGTCTTGTAGGATAAGATTCTATTTGGCGAGTCGACTGGAAGGGTCCTTGAGTTCCATCAAGTACATGGGGGGGCGTGGTCGGATACGATGGTGAATCGGTGCCCATACAGATACTGTTTGAAATGGGTAATGGCGAAGCGTATTGCCAAGGCTTCTTTTTCAATGGTCGAATAGCGAACTTCCGGGGGCTTCAACTTCCGACTGGCATATGCTACCAGATGATGAAGACCGTTGTCGACCTCCTGCTCCAGTACGCCGGTCACTACAATGTCTGATGCATTGGTCGACAGGAAGAACTTCCCGCCAAAGTTGGGGTAAAGGAGAAGGGGCACCGACATAAGTTTCCTTTTCAGAATTTCGAAGACTTCCTCTGTCTCTGCGGACCAAATGAACTTGATAGCCTTTTTCACCAAGTGGACTAAGGGGGGGGGGGGTAAGGGGGGCGTAGTGATCAATAAAACGCCGGTAGTAGTCCATTAGGCCTAGAAAGGCTCGGACATTCCGGATGCTACGTGGTTGGCGGAATCTCTCGATGGCTTGAATGTTCCGCGGGTAAGGCTGAATCCCTTCTGCGGAAATTAAATGTCCAAGGTAGGTGAATGACTCCTGCATAAACTGACACCTGGCTTGTTTCAGCTTTAAGTTGAAGGTCTGTAAGTGGTTAAATACCTTCTGCAGGCACTCAGTGTGTTGCTCAAAGGTTTGGGAGGCCACCATGATGTCATCAAGGTATACGAGCACTTGCTCTTGCCGCATACCCATTAACATGTGATGTACAAGGAATTGAAACATGGCGGTGCTGTTCCTAAGTCCAAAGGGTAAGTAGTTGAACTCGAATAATCCCTTCCTACTAATGAAGGCCATTTTCTCTATGTCTCGTGGATGAACTGGTACTTGCAATACCCGGTCACCATGTCCAGTGAGCTAAAATATTTGGCATGGGCTAACTTGTCAATAATTTCGTTGATGAGGGGGAGGGGGTACGAATCCTGGACGGTTTTTGCATTTAGGGCTCTGTAGTCAATGCAGAACCTGAATGTGGAATCCTTCTTTTTCACTAGGATGATGGGAGAAGCGAAAGGGGAGGCACTTTCCCTAATGACGTTTTGCTCCAGTAGCTCGCTCACTTGTCGATCCAGTCCGCCCTGTAGTGCAAACGGCACTCCGTATGCCCATTGTCTTACAGGACGGTCGTCTATGAGGTGGATCTAATGATAAACGGCGTCAGTGCCTGACAGTTCGCTTACATCATGCGCAAAGACATCACTGTTCTTCATTAGTAATTTCCCTAACTTATCCTTCTCCTGTGGCAGAAGTTGGTCCAACTGGTAATCCTCCAGGTACAGGGGCGACTTCTTCCTCTTCGGGGAGACTCTGGGGGGCTGGATTTGCTCCGCGTCGAGCGCTTCCAAAGCGGCGATGCGCATGTGTTTGTTCAGCCAAATGGGGGTCGAGGAGGTGTTGGCTACCCGGACGTTAAGTCAGCCGCTGCTATTTATGCTGTTCACTGAGCGGGCCACGTGCAGAGAACTGGTTTTCAGCCACTCGTGTGGTTGGGCCAGGACTGTGCAGCCACGTAGTTGGGGGGCAGCACACTCAATGAGGCAATGCACCCGGCTCGGGGGGGATACAAAGCTTATGCACCATGCACCCAATGTACGTGGATGAGGGGGAAGGGGTGCGGGGTCGGAAGGGGTGCGGGGTTGAAGCTGGGAATAAGGCAATGGGAGTGTCTCTGTGGTTCGATTCCTTCTTCCTTTCTCTTCGTAAGGTGCCTGCATGACAATCGATCACGAATCGGTGCTTTCTCAGAATGTCATGGCCCATTATCATGTCATAACGTGGGGTTTCTATATCAAGGGCTACCATTGGGTGGTCAAAAGTGATTCCATCGAAAGTGAGGGCCACCATGAATCTGCCTATCACAGGTAGGGGGTTTCCACCTACGGTTTTCAGTTGTTGCTGGAGGGGACAATTGTATAAATTGTATGGCAAGACCCGATGCTCCGCTATACATAGTCAGCAATACATCTGATGGGAAATGCCATTTACTACCATCTACTATCCAGAGAAACCTTCAATGAAAATAAACCTGAGCTGTTCGACAGCAGAGAAAGGACCTGTCAATATGAGCTTGACTGTTGCTGAAAATTCAGTATGAGTCTATGTTTTTAATCATTGAGGTGTGTGGGAGGTCTTTTAGAATTTTGAGCGCATGTCTAAATGGGAGTGCCAAACAATAATAAATTTGATCTAAATATGAGAGTCAAAATATAGATGAATTTTGAATTTTGAAGCCAGATGTGCATGTAGAAAGCTGTACATAAGTAAGCCTGTGATCGAAGTATATAATGCTATACTTTAATTAGATTATGTTAAATAAGAGTATACAATGTTATACTTGATTATATCCGATATGAGAGGAAGTAAAAGATAATGGGAAAGAAGAGGTAAGAAGAGACGTTCACTGGGGTGGGAGACTAAGGCCATGTGCAGTTTGGACAACACAGGACCCTGTCAGCAAAGGGGTGGGAGAGGGCCAGTGGTTTCCCGTGGATCTTTGGGGGATTGCAAACTGGCTTGGGAGGAATAATGCTGGTTGGGGTTTTCACCCCCATTCCCCACCAGTCACCTAGGCAGTGGAGCAGACCGGCTGAAAGCCAAGCAATGTGGACCCAGGCAGCCCTGAATCCCCACTGAGGCACGTGACACTGCTAGTAAGAGACAAGATCAGAATGAGGGAAAGAGTGGTGGAATATGGAGTGAATATAATGTATAATGTATAGTAGGTTATAAGCATTAGAATCAAGATATAGATCCTGATTCTAATTATGAGGAGGAGACTGAAGGAAGAGTTAGACAGGAAGAGGGACAATCGTTCACCTGGGGAGCAGACCTGGAGAGGTCCTGTGTAGGGGAAACCACACAGGACCCCGACCGCAGTGGAGAGGAGAAGACCATTTTGTGGTGGATTTGGCTTTCCAAACGTCGGAAGCATCGGCTATCCATGACGGACACAGTGGCGCCAGTATCGACGAGGGCCGACACTCTCATGTCCTCCATGCGGCCAGACACAATGGGCGAATTTTCATTACTGCCCAAAATGGCACATGACGCAATGTGGATGGCTAGCGTTTCGAGGGCACTCTGGGAAGTCATCCAAGGCTTCCCTCCCATTTCAGTTTAAAGGAGCCGTCTGCTGGTTGGTGGGTTTCGGTGCTTCCTGTTGCCTTCGTTTCCATGCTTGGGGGTGTGAAAGTTGGGGATTTTGTCCTCCTGTCCAGCGATTCCTCGTTGGGAGCGATCGGCCTCGATTTCAGGGTGGAGTCCTCCCTGTCAGGTGCTGCGAGCCACGTACGTTTGGGACCAGGGATGACGCAAACTGCCAGGCATAGGGGCCAACCCCACCGCATGCAAAGCATGGACGCCCTGGCGGTCCATCCAGGGGTGCTGGTGCTGTCGAGGCGGACTCATGCAGTTGTAAGTGCTGTTCCCTTCATGGTGTCCCTCCACCTGGTGGAGACGCTCTCCCAATCGAACCACCTCTGCTTGCATCTGGCACAGCAGTAGGGCTGCCAACAGGTCCTGGAGCTGGAGTAGGGGGCTTGGTTCTGTAGTTTCCCCAGGGAGTTCTCCTTCTAGCGTTCATATGGCCATTGTCCACCAGGAGGGGCGTTCGTTACTCTCTTCCAGTGTAGCTTTCGCCAAAGCCTCCTCAAATGTACCGGGATTATGAGATAGCACAGGCCGCTGAGTCGTGGGGACAGGCCTGCGAGAAACTGGGCCAGGTGCATTTGATCGCCGACTCCCTGATCTGTGGTTCGCGTCTTCCTCTCCACGGTGCCCAGGAAGTGGTAGGCCCGTCTTCGGATGCGGGCAGCATATTCTCTAACACTTTCGTTGGTCGCCTACTGACAGCTCGTGAATTCGTGTAGCCGGGTGGCTAAAGGCGTTTCACTATCAAATCGTTCCAATACTGCCCTTTTGAAGATGTCAAACTCCTCCTCATTCCCCAGCTCAGGGGACTGATTAACGAATTCCACCGCAGTGTCTCTCAATTTCGATCGGGCAATAATGACTATCTCGCTCGGTCACCATCGTGCAATTTTCCCTACTCCCTCGAGTTGCTCAAAAATGCGGCTTCAATACGGCTGTTATCCCCTTCATATGGGTTCACTAGGTTCACAAACCCTGCCAGGAGGGGTCCCGAGGCTGGGGATGACTCCTGGATGGGTGGTGCGACTCGTCATGGCTATTCATCTACTGTGGGGGGGGGGGTGTCTTCTTGCCACGTGGACAGTGTACTGTGCGTTGTGCTGTGTGTTGGTATCTTGTACCTCCAAAGTGCAAGGGAGGGGTGTACAGAGAGAGATATACGATATCTATCACAATTTCACTAATACAACAAAAATTCCTAGCTAAAAAATTCCCACAGTAGCGCTGCCTCCTACTCCCCTTACAGCTACCGTTTCCTCACTAATCTTATCTCACACAATATACTATAACCTGAAAATCCTATCTCAAACATATGTAATGGCTAACACTTTTCTCTTATCTTATTCAGTATACTCAGCAACCTGAAAAATCCTACCTCAAACATATACAGGGTGATTCAAAACTTATCGCTCAAATATCGTGGGGAGGTAGGGAATACGTCAGGAAACCGATTTCACATAGGAAAGTATGTCCACAAACGTCATCTACATGAACAAAATGGACAAGTAAAGTTAACACAAGGAAACAGTACAGTTAAGTGGTAACGAATGTGACTTTTATTCCAACAAGGTAAAGTACAGGTTCGCAGTAGGTGCTCAAAATTGTGACCATTTACACGGACACAGGATTCACAGCGCCGTTGCATTGACCGCCGAACATTTTCAAAAACGCCTGGCATATCACGCCTGGCAAAAACGCCTGGAGTCGGATCACAATTTCAATACCTAGTACATGACAGACAACTTTGCCTTATTGGCGAAATATTCTGGGAGACGCAGAGAGAAGGGGGGGGGGACACTCAGGGACTATTACTGGAGGTAAAAACTAAAAGAATCTAAAAAAACGGCTGCTAACCTTTTTAGCCTAGTTTGCTCCATTGTTGGGCTCTTCCTTGCCTGTTATGCTAGGGCTTGGCCAAGGGGAAATCCTACGCACTCTGGGAGTTGCCGTTCGGTCTCCATTAGTGGCACGAATAGTTAATCGGCGAAAACACCTCATACGTCCGATGTTGGCAAGGCTGGAGGCGCCAGCGGGTGGCTCCGACAGGTAGCTTGACAGGGGGCTTCATCTCTTCCTATACGCAGTTCGCTCCAGGGGCTGGGTTGCTCGCTGTATTCTGCGTTGTTGCCTGCTGCTCACAGATCTTTTCTCCCCAAGAAGGGGTCTCGACAATGGCTTGTGAGATTTTGCAAGTCGGCTGCATCAGGAGGGTTGGGTACATTCTTTCTTCACCCTTTCTTTCCTAGTCGTCTGCGTCGGCCTACAGCATCTTTGGCCGTACTTAGCTGTTTCACTTTCCATCTTCGCGGGTCTATTGTCTCTTTGTGCTCAGAGCTCACTTCTTGTTACACATCCATACTCCAGCACACACACTTCTCTCCTCCTTTGTCGCGCTTGTTGGATTTGAAAAGGATCCCGCGGTCACCTCTCATTGGACAACAGAGTTCGTCCGGTGACAGCGGTGGCCAAAGTTCATTGGTGAGGTTCGATTTTTATCGGACGTTCCAGCCTCTGGCATGATCCTCAGTCATCCTTGTGCAGCTCTTGGTGACCATTGCTGCGTGTATTCGAAAAGCACTCCCTTTTCCCTTTTTATGGCCTTTTTTACTCTTTTCTTGGATAGGGTGCCATGTGCAAAGGCCCAGATGATCTGTAGTCCTCAACATGGCGGCTCAAGTTCTTGTTTCTAGCAGCTATATTGAGGAAAAAGAGGGTGGCTGGAAGAAAATGGCGAGCGATTGTTACGTCGAACTCGGGATTGCAAAATTCCGAGTACCACATATCTTGGACGGGGTACCGTGTGCAAAGGCCCAGTTGGTCCGTCGTCCTCAACATTGCGGCTCAAGTTGCTGTTTCTAGCCATTTTACTGAGGGAAAAGTCGGGTGACGAAGAAAATGGCGAGAGATAGTTACGTCAAAGTCGGGATTGCAAAATTCTGAGTACCACATATTTCATCCATTCATTATAATAATAATTGTAACGGACTGTGATTTTCTAGAGTGATACCCCAAATACACTAATATTTCATGGCTTTCCTCTGTTACTCCTTCTGCTAAAGAGGGAGTTTTATCAGTTATTCCTTAAAATCACTTATTTTTCACACTAGATGGCGCGAGTTACTGGTCGCGGTCAAGTCAAATCATGTTTCACCCGTTTTCCACTGTTATATGTATCACTTTCTACGATTTTTTCTCTCTTACAATAATTGAGCTATAATTCGTTCTTTTGAAGCGAATTATACAGCCATCTCAGTGCTTTTTATACTTTTTTCTTTCTCGTCACAATAGGTTTTGCAGATATTGTGTTTTTTCTGGTCTATTTCCATGTACTTTGTTGATAATCTTTCCAGCATATTTATCCATTCCAGCATATTTTGAAGGTATTCTATCATCTTTAGTACACTATGTTTGATCTTTCAGTTATTGTGCCTTCCACTACCGAAGAATTTTGAAAATGTTCACCTATCCACTGAAATGTGTTGGCATTTACAATTATTCCAAGATCCATTTCGCTGCAGTTCACTGTGTTACAAGCAATTCTACCAACCATTGAAATGTGAGCTTATTTACAGATATTTTGGCATTCATTTTCCTGAGTTTCAAGCAATTTTTACCAACATTTCGTTGGTTTTTCAATTCTGAGAAGGTCTTTTATGCATTCAATTTTATTAAACTACCTAGCACATGAACCAAAGGGCTCATAGTGGATAGAGAAAGGGTACTAGACCGCTATTAAGAGAGAAATCCTCCTGTCAAGGCCATTCAGAGTACTTTTTGACGCTAAGAAAGTAGAACTCTTCTGTACACGTAAAGTCCCATCTGACGAACAGTTGTATTTTTCAAGGCAGTGTCACTTTTCTCACGGAGGGCAGGGATAACAGAAATAAATCTCAATGGCAACACAATTGGGGGCTCGAACCTAGAATTAACAATTTATGAATCCAGCGTGCTACCGACTTGGCCATCCCCAACCTCTATATTATATCCGATTTTACAGTTGGGTTGGGTTGTTTTACCTCTGAGCGGCACTTTTGTGCACACCATGGGCTAAATTGCCAGGGCACAAGGACCCCGAACACTCAGAGTAGGTTGGGGGAGGGGACCCACTGGAACAACTGTTGGGAGACAGATGGTAGCCTCCCGTCAAGGCCATCCAGCGTGTTCTTTAACGTGCACAGGGTATGACTCTACCGCACACAGGGCCACGGCTTAACGTCCCATCCGACGGACGGCGGCCTTTCCAAACCCATCGGTCCGATTTTACAGTTAATCTGTCTATATTATCACACAATGCTAACAACCCTCAAGTCAGTATATTACGTTTCACATATATTTTATCAACCAGATCAGTCCGTTCACTGTTTTACCACCATCCCCTATTCCTAATCAATGCTTTTTACCAACGTCTGTCTTTCTGGTCCAAGTTTTCTCACCAATCCACTTTCTTGTTTAAAGTTTTATTACCATAGCAATTTCTTGTTTGAAATATTTTAGTAACAGACACCAATTTTGACACACACTTGTCATTTTTCCATGTTATCCCTATGGGAAGAAAAATTCCACCTTACACCTTTTTTGATCGCTTAATATTTCTATCTTGCTTAAATTTTGTCTTTATTTTTGCACACTAAACGAAAAAGTGAATGAAATAAGAACACGTGTCTTCTTTCGTGTGTATATTTGATCACAATATAAGTTTTATGTTCAAAACAATTTCCTATTGAACGCGTGTTTTGCCCGCTAAAACGTGAATTCTATGTTATCTCTGTGGAAGTGAAATTCGTTCCTTACAGTAATTTTTGTTCGTTTTAATTTTGCTTCGTACTTAAATTCTGTTCATATTTTTCCAAAGTAAACACAAAATAACGTTTTGATTTAAAATTTTATCGTTCTTCAAGGAAAAAAAAATATTTCTTTTCGTTCATGCTAAGGGATTGATCAACTCAGATGTCATTTGCATTGCTCAAAATAGAAAGCGTAGGACAATGTTAAAAGCGTCATACGTATCTCTTTATCCCAACGACTTCATTTTTCGGTGATGGAACAACCCTCCCCCCACTTTATATTACACAGGACAATGTTAAAACCGTTAACGCTGTTTTTTGAAATGGTTCAGTATGAAAGATGGAGGAGAGTGGCACCATTTGGTTCAAAGGATTATAGCTCTTTCGTTAAATGAAGGAAATAATTAATCAGTAACAAATAGTGTGCATCCGAGTTCAATCTCCACTCACCCTTTAGCAACGAACCGATAAGACCACTGGCACGAGCATGCAAGGCTAAAATATGTAGATATTTAGAAACATGAATTATTATATAGAGATGTGTGATTCCCCCATTTGGAATAATATATTTTTTAATTACACAGGGCCTTTCAGTTTGTAAAACCATCCATCAATAAAACATGGTTCCTAGCGACACATGAAGGAAGCTTGAGATACAATGTATGTTATTTGAAATGGTTTAGTATGAAAGATAATGATTGGTAGTATGGAATAAAAATACGAAAACGGGGCGAAAGTGGCAAATAGGAGGATAATGGGGGTTATAACTCAGAGGCGGGTCAATGTTAATCTTATGGAACCCGTCGCTCTGTGTTCTAAAGCGGAGACGGGTCTTTTATGTCACCCATACAGGTCACCAATCCATATTTCCCCTCAATATTTTTCATAATTACAAATAATTTGTTTTTAAAACAAAGATTTTTTACACCATTTTCCTTTTATTAATTTTAATTTTTATTTTTACTCAATAGCAATTTTGTATTTTCTGCGGGACAGTCTTTTAAATCAGTTACTGCGGGATAGTCCTTCTTACATCCATCAGTCACGGGGTTAATTATAAGAAATAAAAATACGTAGGTTATAAAAAATAAAATAAACGAAGGTTGATTTACGCAGAAAAACGCGAGTTATAAAGAAATAAAAAAATACGAAGGTTGTGAAAAAACGTAAGATAATAAAAAATACAAAACCTAGGTTAATAAAAATATATGAAATAAAAAACTGTAAAAAAATAAAAAGATACGTAATTTATAACGATCGGTTATCCCCTCTTGAGACACATCTAACCACCATGAGCAAGCAACAAGGCGTAGCTGAGTGCGTTAGCGCGCAGCTACTGACCCAAAGATAGCGGATTCAAATCATTGCGTTGGAAGGTTTTTTTTTTTGAAATACAGGAGACGCAATGAAAATAGTACAGACGTTAGATGGCCCCACAATTAGATTTATTTCACATAGAGAAAACTGATTTACCACGCGATGGGTCAACCAGGGGGTCGTGTGACATCAGGATTCGAAAATCGCGGAGACTGGACTTAGGAAAAATTGATAGATGAGGGTAGAAACCAAGGGACTAATTCGGGAGTTTGTGATCGGTGGGGGAAGGAGTTAAATAAAGGGGTGGTCGGCATTAATTAAAAATGAATTATGAATTTTGAGTTATGAAATATTAATAACTAATAAGGGGCATGGTCAGCAACTGACAGTAAAACGTGGTCCACAGGAGACTAGGCAAATGGTGAGACCGGAAGGCATGACAGGATGTGTAAAGGCCGAAAACGGGGTGAAAGAACCGGAAATAAGTTATGTAACCGGAAATGAGAACCGGAAATCACTAATAACCTAAATGTGTACAGGATATGTAAGACATATGTCGAGACCGGATGTGTGACGTCATAGGGGGAACTGATCCCTTACACCAGCCATGTCAAACTCGTTTTGCACCACGGGCCACATAAGACCCACGAGGATCGCATGTTTTCAATGTTAAAAAATAAGCAAAATATGAGAAAAAAAGACGTTGTTTTCCAAATAGAAAACATTTTACATTATGTTTTACAGCATTTATTTATATAAAAAAATGCAAATTGCAAAAAATTTACAATAAAATCACATTTTTTATTATTGTATTATTTTTTGAGCACACTTGGCACCGTTTCCCCCAAAGCAAATCATCATAATTTCGTTGAATGTCTTGAGCTGACGTAATTTCAAAAGTGACGATAGATGCTGATCAGTTAATCTTGACCTTTCTGGAGTTTTGTTATTTTTCATTAAAGAAAACAGTTGCTCGCACGTGCTCCCGAACAGAGCCAGTATACGCGGAACGAAAGACAACACTTTGGGAAACCGAATCCGCAGGCAAATAAAGTGTAAAATTCTGGAATTCCAACTTAGCTGTATTTTTTCTTCAACGAAGAGTCGCACTGGATTTCAATTAATTCCATTTGCAAGTTGTCACGAACAATTTCAATATCAAAGAACAGAGGCGAAGTAAAAAAGACGGATTCAGAAAATCTTCTATCAAACTCCGTTTCTAACAAGTTAATTTGGTGAGAATATTCTGCAAATTTCAATTCAGGTGATTTTAGCAACAGAGATTGGCAACTTTCAAAATGAGACAAGTTTCTTTTTCTATTTGCTTTCGCCAAAGTAATAATTTTTGCTTGAAAATGTTAATATTATCAAATAGCGTGGTAAAATGCGATTTTTGCTTTGAAGCTTACGATTAAATTGACTAAAGATGACTTGTAATGTCAATAGAGAAAGTTAGGTTTTTTATCAACTGTCCATTTTTTAACTGAATTTTTTGTTTCGAAGACAATTACGATTTCGTCCAGCTATTTGAAGAATCGTTTTAAGACTTTATGACTCGAAAGCAATCGAACTTTCGTATTATAGTGTAGATCGGTGTATTCACTTCCTACTTTTTCCAGAAATGAAGCAAATTGGCGATGTCCACGTGCTCGAATAAAATTTACAATTTTAGCGACTTTTTTTTAGCAGATGTCCGATATTTAAAACTTTGGAACACGAAGCTTGTTGGTGAATGATGCAATGAAAATGTTCAAAATAATTATTAGCACGTTCATTGCATGTTTCCTTTAGTTTTGCAACAACTTCCTTATCCGTCATGGCAGGTGCACCATCAGTTGCAAGACAAACCAACTTTTACAATGGCAACTTATATTTATCAAGAACTTCCGTAAGTGCACCAAAAATATCAGTTCCATCATGAATAGGAATAATTTCCAAAAGCTCTTCACCATTTAGGTTCACATCCGCGAATATAAACGGCTCGCTGAGAGATATCTCGAATGTCTGTACTTTCGTCGATTGCAATAGAGTAGATCTCAAGCGTTGATATCGTTGAACTTAACTGATTCTTCAAATTCTCGACTATTTCATCGATTTTGCTAGCCAGAGTATTTCAACTTAAACTTACACTTTTGAATTCTTTTAATTGTTCTGGGCACAACACTTCCACTGCTTTAATTAAGCATTCACTAATCAATTCCCTTTCAGTAAAGGGTTTGGACTTGCTTGCAATTAAATGTGATAATAAATAACTAGTTTATTGTAAAATTTTGTAAATTGTAACTATTGTAAATATATTGCAAATAGTTTATTATAAATAACAGCTGTATTGTCTTCAACAGGTTTAGTAAATATGCTTTGTTAATTTTGAAGAATTGCCTTCAATTCTGACAATTTGTTTTCACGAAATATCGCAACGTATTGGTCATAGTTTACTTTCTGATTTCTGTCATAATGCCTTTTAAGATTGTCATCATCATCATCATCATCATCATCCTCAAGCAGCCATGGGCTACGGAGGTCCAACCAGACCACGCAGTTTAATTCTCCAAGCATATCTGTCCTGAGCTACATCTGCTGCATCCGTCCACTGCACACCAATTCTAACAAGGTCCTGTTTGACATTGTCTGTCCACCGCATCCTAGGTCTCCCCCTCCTTCTGAAGCCTCTAGGCACACTGTTCATAACCCTATTCGCCAATCTATAATTATCCATACGGGCAACATGGCCAAACCAGCGGAGTCTCTCTCTGCACAATATGCTGCTTAAAGGAGGTTGCAGACTCCTTTGCCTAACCTCATCATTAGTTACAAAGTTAAACCACCTAATACCCAAGATACTGCGTAAGCATCTAGAATCAAAAGCATCTAGTTTCCTGTTATCTTGTTTACACAGCGTCCAAGTTTCACTACCATAACTAACCCTAGAAAGAACCAAACTATTATACAGTCTAATTTTAGTCTTTAGGTGTATACGCCTATTTCTCCACAATCTCCATAGATTCTTAAAAGTCCCGGCAGCAATACCTATTCGTCTGTTAATCTCATGCCGCACATCACCAGTATCAGTTACATAGCTCCCAAGATAATTAAACTGTGACACCTGCTCAAGACTGCAACCATTCAGATTAACTGAATCACAACCTGCCTGACCAATTTTCATCACTTTAGTTTTCTCTCTGTTTATAATCAAACCTACTCTACTACCAGTCTCATCAACAGCTCGAATGAAAGAGTTCATCTCATCAACATCATTTGCCAAAAGGGCTAAATCATCAGCATAATCTAAATCAGAAATTTTCGTATCTCCAGCCCATTTAAGGCCAAAATCTTTCCCTCGAAGTGAATTTCGCATAACATAATCAACAACCAAACTAAAGAGAAAAGGAGACAAAATGCACCCTTGTCGAACACCAGAAGCAATGCTAAACCAATTGCTACAAGAGTTACCAACTCTCACACATGACTCAGTGTTATTATAGAGAGCTTTCATTATGTTAACTAACTTGTCTGGTATACCATATGATCTCACAATCAACCACAAATTATGACGATCAACAGAGTCGAAAGCCTTTTTGAAATCAACAAAGCTAGCAACCAAAGGTTTCTGAAACTCTAAACATTTCTCAAGAATCTGCCTAAGTGAAAATATCTGATCTACACATCCCCTACCACTTCTGAATCCACATTGCTCATCACGCAATTGCCTGTCAACCAGATTCTTATTTCTATTAAGCACAATCATGGAAAGAACTTTACCTGGAACAGAGAGTAGGCTGATACCCCTATAGTTATCACAAGAACTGCGATCACCTTTTTTGAAAATAGGGATAATAATAAGTTATCACAAGAACTGCGATCACCTTTTTTGAAAATAGGGATAATAATAGCTCTGGTAAAATCTTTAGGAACCATGCCCTTATCATAAAAGTTATTCAAAATTTCAGTCATCCAAGTGATAACCGAAACATTCCCAGCTCTGAGCATTTCTGTAGTAATTTCATCTACCCCTGGAGATTTATGAAGTTTCAGTTTAGAGATAGCCAAACTAACTTCAGATTGTGTTATAGGGCCAACATTAAAGCTGCCAATGCATCTATCATCATTACAAACAATGGGAGTAGAACTAACCACATTGTTTAGAACATCACTGAAATGCTCAGCCCACCTAGCCATGAGAGAATCCTCACCTTCTATAACATTACCTTGTTTATCCTTCAATCCCTGTATGCCTGTCCGTTTTCTACCACATAAAACATTAACTATCTGGTACAGCTCTCTGCTGTTGTGCTGCCTAACTGCTTCCTCAGCTTTGTCAGCCAAGCTATCAAGCCAAAGATTTTTATCAGTAGCTAACTGATCCTTTACACGTTTATTAAGCTCTCTGTAATCTTTTCTATTAGGACTAGTAGGGTACTGATTAAGGACATTCCTGCAATTCCTTCTTTCTGAAATAAGCTCAATTGCCTTGTCACTTAAATAATTCTGCCTCCTCTGCTCCTTTTTTCCTAAAAGAGTACTGTTAGTTTCCAAAAAAGCCTGTTTAAAATGGCCCCATTCTTCCTCAACTTCAGTATTAAGCAAACCATGACCGTCATAATGACTAAGTAACCTATCATGGTAAGCTTTAGCTATAACTGGGTCGTTCAGAGCTTCAGTATTAAAGGTAAATTTTTTAACTCTAGCACAACACTTTTTAAGTTTAAGTTGCAAGACACTTTTAACAAGGTAATGGTCAGATCCAATTTCAGCTCCCCTATATGCCCTGGTATTTCTAACAGAACTAGCCCATTTGCTGTTAATTAATATATAATCAATCATATTCCTATGCAGCCCATCAGGTGAAACCCATGTGTATTTATGTATGTCGCGGTGTTTGTAATATGTGTTAGTTATTCTGAAACCATTGAGTTTACTTACCTGTAGGAGACGTTGCCCATTGCCATTGCAGCTACCAATACCAAAAGGACCTATTACTCCTCCCCAAAGGTCAGAGTCGGTACCAACTTTGGCATTGAAGTCACCAAGAACAAGGGTAATATCTCCTTTCTTGACAGAATTCAAAATGTCCCGAAGTTGTCCGTAAAACCTATCCTTCTCATCCTCATCAGCATCCTCAGTGGGGGCATAACAGCACATAACATTCAAGTTTTTAATGCTTGTCTGAAATTTTGCTGTAAGAAACCTTTCATTAATGCACTCATATCCTAGAAGAGCATCACTAGCATGTCTGCTGAGCAGCAGACCCACGCCTTGGTGATGCTTTCCATCCTCCCTCCCTGTAAAGAGAAATTTAAAGTTATTTTTAAGTATCTCACCTTTACCTGTCCATCTGGTCTCTTGCAAGCCTAGAATATCTAGGTTATAGCGCTGGAATTCCTGCATGAGGACATCAAGAGAATAATCTCTATGTAATGTCCTCACGTTCCACGTTCCTGCAGAAAGAAAACGATTAGTAGGTTTTTTAAAGAAATTAGGTTTATTGAGATTGGTATGGCCAACAATATCAAACAGCCCCCTGATCGCAGGCATGGGGCAAAGACCCGTTCCTCCTCCGCTAAAGGCTGAAGTCACCGATGCTGGTAGGAACTTCAGGCACCACCTTTTCAAGTGGACTTTTTCAAGAGCCATATGGCCTGCCTGAGACGCATTACTCCAGTTTAGGCTTGACGATGCCCAACTAGCTAAGTAAGGTTCAGGTACCTGCGATGGCCTCTGATTAGGATTATTCACCAGCTGATATAAGGTATCCCATGCCTCTATTCACTTAGAGCTGGCAACCCAGAAGCAAACAGAAAACACAGCGGCAGACTCTCCCTCAACAGAGGCCCACCAGTGCAGCAAGTCCAGGATCCATAATCAAGCTCAAATCCATAAACAAGTCCAGTCTAGTAGGTATAAATGGTCAGCACCAGGACCCTGTGAGGTTGACCACTCCTCAGCAGGGTTGAAAAAAAAGAAAAAAGTGGCCGTAGATGACCAGATCAGCAGGCCATACTGAACTGGCAGCCCTCCCCTTCCGTTCCCTTCCAAAAGAGAATATCTCTTTTGAAAGGTACTAACGGCCTGCACCACGAGAAGGCGGGGTCGGACATTAGGTGCTAGACCTGGCCGGTTCTGTGCATCATCACTAGGGATTGGTACACAGCTCTCCTTCCAGTTTACGCCTAGCTACCATTTTACAGGCCTTTAAGATTGTACTCCTTACAAACTGCAATAGAGTTCCTACATATCAGACATAATATTTTATTCTTGGCATGCATACAAAAATATTGTAATTTCCATTTCTCTTGAAAATTTCGTTCTTCTTCTTCAACTGAATAACGTTTATTATTATTAAATTCACTGCACACAGTTCAAAATATTAGTCGCGAACGTAGTACTGAGCAGACGTTGCGCGCTTCCGATGCCTAACGTGCTCGCTGGATGGTGACGACTGAGCCGAGGCACAAATTGTTAGCGTTAGCAGATTGCGTTGCATGTACCTACATTGTACATTGTGCAAACACGTGTCAATTAAATCGCTTCTGCATGATTAGGGTTGCCTTATTTTCAACTACTCAGATGTAAAATTGTACTTAATTCCTTCCATCTTTCAGTTAAAAAATTTTTTTTTCGAGAAGTCTCTGGGGCCGCGTGTTTGACATCTTGCTTTGCACGTTTATTAAGCTCGTTGTAATTTAGGAGTAGTAGGTGTTGAATAATATTAATCCTTCACTTCCTTCTTTCAGAGGGGCGGGAGTGGCTCAGTCGGTAGCGCGCCAAGGCTCGTAATCTGTAGTTCCCAGGTTCGAGTCCCAGCTGGGTCAGCTTTGAGATTTATCTCCGCAAAATTCCCCGCCTTGCCCACGGTCAGTAGGGGACACCGATGAGCTTGGAAAGGCCGCCGTCCGTCGGATGGGACGTTAAACCGTGGCCCCGTGTGCGGGAGAGCCATACACTGTGCACGTTAAAGAACACGCTGGATGGCCTTGACGGGAGGCTACCATCTGTCTCCCAACAGCTGTTCCAGTGGGTCCCCTCCCCCAACCTTCTCTGAGCCTTCGGGGTCCATGTGACCTGGCCATTTAGCCCATGGTGTGCAAAAAAGTGCCGCTCAGAGGTAAAACAACCCAACCCAGCCTTCTTTCAGAAATAAGTTTCATAATCTTATCACTCAAATAAATTTGTTTCCTCTGTTCCCTTTTTCCCAAAAGAGTACTGTTGGTTTCAAGAAAGCCTGTTTATATTTATCCCATTCTTTCTCAACTTCAGTAGTAAGAAAACCACGCCTGTGATAATGTCTGAGTAGTCTATCATGGTATGCATTGGCTATATTTGGACCTTTCAGTGCTTCAGTAGTGTAGCGTCACCTTAGCACCACATTTCTTAAGCTTCAGTTGCAAAACACATTTGACCAAGTAATGATCAGACCCGATTTATTACATGCTTTGGTATTCCTAGCCGAATCGATCACATTTCTGTGCAATCCATCAGGTGAAACACATGTGTATTTATAAATGTACCGGTGTTTGTAGTATATGTTAGTTATTCTGAAATCGCTAAGTTTGCTTACCTTTAGGAGACGTTCCCCATTGCCATTGGAACTACCAATGTCAAAGGAACCTACATCCTGCCGAAAGATCACAGTCAGTACCAACTTCAGCACTGAAGTCAGAAAATGTCTTCTTTCTCGACAGAATACAAAATATCCCGAAGTTGTATGCAAAACCAATCTTTCTCATTCTCATCCGAGACCTCTGTGGGTGTCTTTAATCTTAGTTCAGATTTAGCTGTAAGAAATCTTTTATTAATGAAGTCGATCTAGAAGAGCATCACTGATGTGTCTGCTGAGAAGCAAACTTACGCCTCCATCCTCCCTCCCTGAAAAGAGAAATTTAAAATTATTTTTAAGTATTTAACCTAGAACATTTATTATATATATATATATTAAGCCTAGAATATTTAGGTTATAGCGCTGGAATTCCTGTGTGAGGACATCAGGAGAATAATCTCTACGCAATGTCCTCATTATCCACGTACCTGTGGAGAGAACATGATTAGTAGGATTTTTTAAAGAAACTAGGTTTATTGAGAGAGATAGGGCTAGCAATATCAAAAAGCCCTCTAATCGCAGGCATGGGGCAAAGATCCTTTCCGTCACCTCTAAAGGCTGAAGTCACCCATGCCGGTTGGAACTTCAGACACCATCTTTACAAGTAGACCTTTTCAAGAACCAGAATCTAGATAGAATTTGACCTGCCTGAGACACATTACTCCAGTGTAGGATTGGCGATGCCCAACTATCTAAAGTAAGGATTCAGTATTATTCACTAGCCGATAAAAATTCATACTGTGAATCTGTTCACCCTGGGCATTAAACCCACAAAGGAACAAAAAACACAGCTGCAGATTTTCCCTCAATAGAGGTGCATCCAGTGCGGCAAGTTCAGTATCCATAATCAAGCTGAAAGTCATAAACTGTTCCAGTAGAGTGGGTATAAATGATCAACACCATGACCCTGTGAAGTTGATCACTTGTCAGCAAGACAGAAAAACAGAAAAATATACCATAGATGACTGATTCCGTAAGAGAGCCTAACATGAGAAAACGGTGAGGTGCTAGTCCAGGTCGGTTCTGTGCATCATCACCAGGGTTGATACACTTTTCTCCTTCCAGTGTAAACCTAGGTACCATTTATAGACCCTGGATATTTGTAACTGGTTAAATTTTAAAAAAAGATGCAGTTTTGTTGTTATTTAAATAAACAAACTGTAGCCTTTAAATAGCTGCGCTCTTAGGCCATTATGCAGAGTGTTTAATGTTAATCCCGCGTCTGCAAAGAAGAACTGTGGAATGTCATTTGCACATTTTCATTGTTTCCACAGTTTCAATATTTTTATGATACACTCATGTGGTGCATTGAATTGTTATTGATATATAATATTAAATTATAATTTTATCACCATACAGCGTTGAAAAAACTCCCTTATTTATTTTATCCACTTTGGATAAAACTGCTGCAAGCTTCTGGTCTCAAAAGATGCCAAGGAAATTATAGGTTAGGCAATGAAACTCACTAATCACATTGACTCTGGGAAACAGTGCTCGAGATATCACCGAATGAGATTAGGAGCCCTGATATCAGAGCGAGTTCGAAGATGCGAACCTTCCTCGTCCTGAACAGGAAGCGGAAGGCACAGGGCACCGTTAAGCAATGCCCATGGCCCTCAAAACGAAGCAATCCGTCTGGCAGATGAGAAGATGCATCGCCAATGCCAAGAATGGGAAAACTAACCTCATACAGCAGTCTCTGTAATTGCGTTACGAAGGGACTGATTGGCCCTTGTTCCTCGATCCAGGTTAATTGATTGAATTCTTCACGCAAAATTTAGGCCCAGTTGCCGGAGGAAGAGGTTGGCTGTACGGTCCGTGCTTTCGCGTGACGTGCAGCATCCATAGTGGCGGGAAATGACTGCGTCGAACATTGTGGGATCTGATTTGAGGCAATTTGCAATGGAGCGGCGATGGCTGCATTATGTCCGATACAGTGGACTCTTTCTTAGTTACGATCGTTATGCAATAAAAAGTTGAAAGAAATATTTCGGTACTTTGGGAAAGTACCTTTTTGTCTGCCTGTGTACATGGTTCAACTAAATGATGCAATTTTGCTTTAAACGCTGGATGCAAAAATCGGAAAAAAATAGTTGCCACAAGAACCTTTTTTTATTTTCTGTGAGTTCCAAGATTTTCTTGTTTTCAAAGTTTTGAGAACTACACTTGGAGCTGAGAAAGGAAGAAAATTTTTGTTCCACGTTTCGATGGACGATAGATATTTTAGCTTCATGTAGGTCATCTAATCGAGGGATGTCCACTCTTTGGCTCTCGGTAGCCAGCGAAATATATTTTTTAGCCACCCTTTGAGCAAATTTTATACTTACATAATATCCTTTTTCTTTTTTAACTATCAGAATATGAGAAGAGTTTTATTCGTCATATAATTGCATATTTATAATACAAAACTTTCAAGAACCAATATATTCTAGTTGTGAATACACACAAAAATAATAAAACAAATAATACAACTATATAGAAACAAAAATAATAAGAAAATTTAAGAAATATGAAACTAAGACAACAAATTCGACTAATGCACTATATTAAATTATCTGTTGTATATGATAAACTCCAAACATAAAATTTATTATACAGTGCAGCTGAGCTGAGTCGCAAATTAAAAAATAATAAAGCTCTCAATATCTCAAACAGATTTTTTCCGCTCCTTTTTGAACAGACGATAACATTTTCATCCCTAAGATTATAATCTAAGGAATTGAATATTTTTGGTACTAGCAAAACTGTGTTGCAAGATATTTTTATTGGCCTTTAGAGCAAGAAGTAAGAGTCCTTTTTTCAGAATGAAATTTTATTTCTGCTATTTTAAACCAATCCTGATTATAACACAAAAACAATAATATTCTACATATATAAAAAGTTACATTATGTAAAAAAAAAGAATTTCCTGCTGAAGAACTCTGCTGCAGAAGTCCCCTTCCTGCTGAAGAACGAAAGAGTTTCCCCAAAAAACTTTCCGAATGAAAAACAGCACACGTGTGTGCAGAGCTGCGGCAGGACTGATCAATTAGATAACCTTTCGGATTTTCATCGTCTTGCTCTCCTGTTGACAAAGTCGGGCAGTCCATTCGATCCAAATTCCTGGTCTGTTTTTATCAGTATGTTGTCGCAGGAACACTATCTGACACGAGGGTCCATGGGTTGAACTGCGGAAAGTCTCCAGCTGAACACCTCTCTGAAATATTTGTCTTTGATGCTGATAAGACGTTTAGATTATATTAGAAATATTTTCTTCATTAATGACAGAACTTGGGAAAATAATTTTCTGAACCAAATGGTGCGACCTTTAATCCAACATACTCGACCTTTGTCAGATAGAAGATTAGGAAATATATCTTGCAACTTCTCTTGAGATCCGCGTTTATCAGATTATCAGACGCTTCTAGGGCAAAGTTCATTGTTACGGTCGTATATAAAGAGCTGCAAGCGAAAGGGATTTCATCAGTTTCTTCTACGTTTTCCAGTCACTGAGCTACTGCATCGCCAGTTCTGATTCTGATTAGTGAGTTGTTAGCCTTAGTTAATTTTTTTGTTAATTGTTTGCAATAGATTTTGACGTTGTTCAAGCGAATAGAATTTGAAGTTATTCTAAAGTGACAATTGATCAGATGCCATTAGATTTTGAAAATGTCAAGTTTTCAGTCAAAGATTCTTGAATTACCGTATATTTCCACAGATAAGACGATAGTTGAATCATAAAAAAGGCCCCCAAAATCCGGGTCGTCTTATACGACAGATACAAAAAATATTTGATTGAAATTTATATAAATTGAAACCATTATTACTACAACTATTCGAAAACTCTATCATATTATTTAAATACGCTATATGATAATACATTACATTGTAATAGTAAATAATACATTACATTGTAATAGTAAAACAATACTAAAACAAAATAAATATTAAAAGTTATGTTTATTGAGCTACTGTGGAAAAAACGGACAAACCGTAATTATTTACTAGTACAGAGTAGGGTATTTCCACAAAATAGAATAGCCCATACGACGCTTTTGTGAATAGTCAAGTCATTACCCGAATCCCCGAATCAGTGCGAATGTTTGCGAATAGGACATAATTCCGTATACGCTATACAGTATTATTATCCAGATGATGATCGCCGATCTAAACTAAATTCATAGGCCGTTGATAGTTTGGGATCGTCTTATAGGGCAGATATATGCTAAAACTATAAAACTTTGACGAAAATGTATACCTCGTCTTATCTGAAGGTCGTCTTTTCTGCGGATATATACGGTAGTTAAGGCTAATAGCCCGAATGAGGAAAGTTCTAAGACAACTGTTGTATCCCTGGTATCTAGTGTGGACAATTTGGCTAGAGTTAAAAGCAGCCTGCAATAGACTCTTCTTCCTGCTACTCATCTGCCATTTCGTCATCGCACATATGCTACTATTCGACAAAACCATAGGCCTTAGGCAACAAAGTCTCCATACCCCACTTTTGCATATGTTTGCCAGAACTGTAGACTTTAACCCAGAAGCCTCGATACCTCACCTACACTCCTTATCGTCAGAATCATAGAACTCAACTTTCCCATTAACAGCCACTCATGTACCTTTGCATCGAAATGCTCCTCGCGCTCAGAAAATGTTCCTGTTTAGCTAAGTGGCACTTTAAAGGTTTGGGAATGAGATTATGTGCCAGCTGGAGCTGACGATGGGTCAATACTTGCTTCTACTGATCTGGGTTTAATGTAAGACATAAACCCAGGAAGTTCTTGACGTGCATCTGCAGATCGAAAACCATTGCACTTACCACAACAAAGCTTTCTTCTGTCGTTCAAAGTACTCTTCTCCAGCATCTATGTTAAGTTACAAACGTCTACACCAATTCTGGAACGCTTGGTGGTACTCCAGTAGGGAATGTTCCGCAAAAGAGAATGAATGCAATGCAAGATCTTGCACCGTTGAAAAAGGCTTCCTTCATGAAGAAGGAGAACCTTTAACACGACTGTTGCTGCATGCTGTTCCTTCATCTCCTTCACTATCTTGGGTAAAACAATTTTGCTGTAGAATTGGCCAATAATGGTCAGTTTTCCAGCTAAGGTATCCACGGCTACCACTCCTAGGGAATTGAAAAAAAAAATGTGAATATCCTCTTACTTGAGGGAAAGTCTTGTCGGTGGATTTTGGGACATGGTTCATCTTCTGCAACCCAAATATAGTTGTCAATGTTTCTGGGAGTTGTCTAGTAATAAAACCACATCTCATCGCCTATGACAATGTCTGTTAACCGTTGGGGCCACTAAGTTCAAACATTGCCAGTATCTTTTGCATGAATCGGCTCTTGCCCTTTTTTGCTGCTCACTAAGTTTGTGAGGTATCTATCTATCTGGCACAGACCTTTCGGAACTTTAAATGTCGACGGAAAATTGTTTCCAACTACCAATCGATATACTGACATCTGAACTTATTACCTGAACTGTAATGTATGGGTTTTCCTTATAATGAGTTCATGAACAGCAGTGATAGTCTTCGAAAGATTTGCGCAATCATCCCGTAACAATGTCATATGAACAGGCATGATCCTAATATACTTGTGATAAATCGACATGGTTTTTTTTTTCGCGTTCCCCAAGCTGCATCCTTATGAAAATGCAAAATCTTTCCCCCGTCTTTAGCAGTCTCCATAGCAACAACGCACAGATTTTGAATACTGAACTTTACGCGCCGCCAGAGAAGAGAGAAATGATGATGCAGCCTTTGTTCTTAACACATAATGACAACAGAAGTTTAGAGAAGCTTTCAAACAAGCCGTAGCTTGTTAACTTCGGAAGAACGAGTGCAAATCTACAAACATGTGTCAAGAATTTTTAGAACGTTCTCCGCATGCACAATTACCACTGTGTTGAAAATTTGGAGATCACCAGATTTAAAGAATCCTGTAAATCTTCCTATGATTGGTGCTATGAATTAACTGGAAAGTAATTTAAGGAATCACTAGAGAAAGAGTCATTCAGTCAAATCAGAATTTGACTTCGTTTGTGCTGATATGAACAGGTTAGGATGAGGAAAAATCTTAGACCTCCTCCAAAGCGCTCATTAGTGATAGCAGAGGTAGGTGATAGTAAGCACTTTTTTTTGCGAATCAACAGCAGTGATCTGATGTTCTAGCGGTGCCTACGTAATGGAATGCCTGCCGATTTCATGACGTGAAGCGAAAGCAGCGCTAGTTACGTTTTCGTCCGTTGTGGCGCTGGCGATCCGCTGTTTTGCTTTCTGCTTGCTCCTTTGTAGCATACGTTATTACATTGTTTAGCGCTAGTTTTAAAATTGGATTCTGATAAGGATTTATTCATATGCGAGTTATTTATTGTTCTGTCTATTTTCTGTAGTTTCTAAAGAGCAGTTTTAACAATGGTGTATTGCTGTGTGCCGTTTTGCAGAAGTGAAACTTGTAAAACGAAAATAAGTTTTCATCAAATCCCTTCCAAGCTTGATTCGCGAGAAAAATGGCTGAAAGCAACATGTCGGCAAGGTAAGATCTTTGTCTTTATAATTACCTTAATAAGTTTGTTGACATGAATAATTTGAAAAATGTTTACTAGATTACTTTTGAATAAATAACATTTCTGATATTTTAAATTCATCGGTATTGTAAACAAATGAAAATAATTTCTGTTAGCTTATATCATAAATATCTTTACACATACTGAATTGTATTACGCAGCACAAACAAAATAATAATTTCCATGTTATGTGAATTGTAATCTGACTTCGAAGTTCTATGATACGATAAAACAAGATAATTTTTTGTTAAATACTCTGGCTTCCATAACTAAATGCAGAACAAATATTTTTGAAAAATTGCGATTTATCTTTTCTGTTTTTACATTTGTTTTTCTGGAAATACGTAGTACGTATCAAATAAACTCTATAAAATATAGGGCAAAATTTAATTTTTATTTTTTTTAACTTCTTTGTTTAACAGACTTAAGTGAACTGTACATTTTGAGTGTAAGGAATGATTAAATAATATTTCACAAACACATTAAATGGAAATGCCTAAATTTAGATTGAAAAAGTTGGAAAATTGTGCTTGTATACAATAAAAAAAAAAGCCTCTTTATGACTTCTTGCCATATAGAGGTATGACGGGAACAAGGAGTTTTTGGACGGGAACCAGTCAATTTAAACGCCATAATAGAAGGTCTGTGAGGATGGCAGGACCTCAGCAGAAAACAATAAAAATTCATGCCTTACCTGGGACTCAAACCCAGGTCCCTTTGATCAGTAGCCAAGCACGCTAACTACTTGGCCTAATATTCCAATGATTTTTATCCCCATAATAGAATGCATCCTTTCTTCAGCAATTGTTAATTTGGCCAGATGCTGAAATCATTTAAAATGATTGTAAGTTTCACTAGGTACTGGTGTAGGATATTTAAAGTATATTATAGTATATGACAGTACTTTAGGTAGAATGTCGCAGAGCAATGATCAAAATAAATATGCCCAAGAATAGAATTTTGATTCCTGATGATATGACATATCATTTAAAACATTAACCTCTTGATAATGCTGATTACATTCCTGTTTAATTTTCAACTAGTGAGGTAAAAAATTAAAACATAGTAGTATTTATTCTTCTAATTATTGTTTTTATTTAGTTGGCTATTAATGTTTGATTCATACACATACTTTCTCTTAACAGGAATGAAAAATGGAAGTAAATGGTGCCCTAGCCAATATTCTGCAGTTTGTGGGAAGCATTTCAAGAAGAGGATTTTAAAACTGTAGGGAAAAGAAATATCTTGAAACCATCTGCAGTGCCTTCCGTGTTTCCCAGTTACCCTTCACACTTGCGTAAAAAAGAAGTAGTGAAAAGAAAAACAAAAGGAGTTACAGGGAATACTGTTCCATCGACTCTTAGTGCAAATATTTGCAGCTCCCTTTTTGTTTTTGAAATTTAGATGTGTTAGCTGAGGCAGCTGCCTTTAGCAACAAAATGGAAATAAGCTGCAAATCATGTGACAAATGCATTCAAATTGAACATGATACAAAAAGCATTTTATTTTTGTGAAATGAAAATAGAAATATAACATCAAGGTTTTACAGAGTGAGGAAACAGTTAAATACAATGAAAGCCAAATCTAGTCTTCTAAAACACTACCAGAAATTAGAATTTGACTTTGAATGTGTGAAAAAATTACAAGAAAATTCTGCAGATGGAAATCATAGTGCTGTTTTTTTGCTAGATCAGCCAAAAGCTTATGAGCAAAACAAGCCCAAGGGGCATGAACTTACAGTAAGATTTTGCATTATGTGACAGAGCCGTTCACCGTGTGGCTATCGTTATGCTCGAAACATCAAACTCTTAAAATTACCAGTTAGATCAAACATTACAAAAGTATCTGTCTAATAGTCCTACGGAAACTGGCTTCAGTAGCCTTGTTCAGCAAAGAATATATGCTGAGAAAAAAAGATTGGCAGAAAAAGAGCACCTTGGTAGCCTAATAATTGACGAAATGAGCATTAAACCGATGTTGTTGTACAATAAATTTCAGGACCGTTACTTTAGTAATGTTGTCATGGATGGCATCGAAAATGAATTAGGAATTGAAAACAAATTAGCCAACGTTTACTGTGCTTCCTGTTTTCCGGTTTATCAACACATTTTAGACTTCCAGTTGCTTACTATTTTACCCATCAGTTACAGGGAAATCAGTTGTATCTACTGACACTGAATGTCTTGAAACAGCTGGAAAATATTGGATTTCAAGTTGTAAGAATTGTAACTGATAATCACAAGTTAAACACCTTCAAGTACCAAAAGCTATGTCAAGGCTCAATTAAACCTGAAATTGAGCATCCTTGTGATACAGAAAAGAAGTTGTTCCTCAGCTATGATTACTGCCACATAATCAAAAATGTCAGATCCCAATTTTTATCTAATAAAAAAAATTGTGTGTTGGGGCTGAAAAACTTTCACCAAAATATTTGTATCATATATACTGCTCACAAAAATTAGGGGATATTTTTATATCTTCATTTCATTTTGAAATATCCACTAATTTTTGTGAGCAGTATATATGATTTGCAAAGTAAAGAAATATGTAAACCTGTAAGAAATCTTACAAAGAAGCACTTGTTTACTTCAACTTTTGAAAAAATGAATGTAAAGAGAGCAATATCAATTTTTACTCCTGAGGTAACATCTGTCTTAAAATTTCTGTGATTATGGTAGGCAATGTTCTGTAAAAGGTTTCGAAGATGCACAGAAGACCATTGAATTTATGGAAGTAATGCATAAATGGTTCACATTGCATAACATTCAAAATACCAGGTATCATACATGTAACATTAATCCTATGTGTATGCAGTTCTTTTCTGTTACTGATGAAAGATTGCATTGGTTAGAGAATGATTTCTTAGATTATTTACTTAAGTGGAAAAATTCTTGTTCTCAACCAAAATTACAATTTTTAAGTGCAGAAGCATATGAAGCAATAGTTGTGACAACATTATCTACTATAAAATGTGTGAAATATCTACTGAATGAAGGATTTCATTTTGTGTTAAGCAGAAAATTTTCCAGTGATGATGTGGAATCGTTTTTTGGCTGTATTAGGCAACTGGGAGGCAAAAATGACCAAACAAATGCTTGTAGTGCCGCTGCAGCAATTGCAAAAATTTTTAAAACGGGCATAATTTCTGCATCACTTTCAAGCAACTTGAGCAACAAACCTTCCCTAGATGTAATGGATTCTGTTTCTACAATCCCCCAACCCTTCACAGTAGTAATAAAACTTCAGAAATATCTTTTGAAATACTGTTAGCAGAAGAACTTTCTGAGATAGAAAATATAAATTCCTTTTGTAGGGTGTCACTTTTGACAGGAACATTAGCGGTGATCGCTGGTTACCTAGTTAGAGCAGTACAAGATAACATAGAATGCCACAGCTGCTCTGAGCTATTAAATACCCCTCAGTCACCATCACCATCAAATCTCGATCGTGTTTTAGCTATTATGGAAAAAGCTGTAAAAAACTGCTGCCCACTTTGAGTTCAAAGAGAAAAAGTGTTAACCCTGTTAACATTAACATTTCTACCAAAGGTATGCAAAAATAAATTATTTCATTGTTCTTTTAATGATGACAGCCACATAAAAAACCGCTGTAAATTAATTATACAGAAATTTTTAAAACCATATTTAACGAATTATGGTAGTAAATGTACTGAAGAAGTTGCACAACTCAAGCTGAATTCTAAACCCCTCTCAAGAAAAATGCTTAAATTATAAATACAGTGGACCTTCGTTATAGCGCTGCTCGCTATACCGCGCACTCGGTTATAGCGCTGGCGATGTTCGCGATAAGTTCAAACATGTTTATACAGTTCCGTGCGGCGTTAGTGAGTATCGCATTTTATTGTTACTGCGTATTGAGTAATTGTGTATGTATTGAGTTCCTGCATGTATTTTGAATAGTGTTTAATTATTGTATGCATGATGAATAAAAGAAAACCTTACAGTGTGAAATTTATTGTGTCGCCACCGCGCCGCTCGGTATAACGCGGTTCACCTTATAACGTGGGTGTTGTTTCCCGCCCGACATGCGCGTTATATCGGGGGTCCACTGTATTTCAGTTGCCAATTCCTGTTATATTTCTGATAGAATGTTTAAGTATTCAAAAGAATCCTTGAATTGCACAAATATATGTATAAATATTTTTTAATGTGAGATTTTAAGATCAGAAGTAATTAAGAATTGAAATCTTAGCTACACTGAAATAAAAGAGTTCTTATAAAGAGTAAATTCTGTGCTGCAGCATGAACTTCATTTGTGTCTATTTGGTAAAGTTCCAGTGCCTATGGAAATAGCATTATGTAGTCAAATTATTCCGTTAAAGAATTCTGCATATATATCATAAAAATCAGTCATGAATTAACCTTAACTAAAGGTAAAGTGATTTAAAATTTTTTATTTATTAATTTTTTAGTGTATTTTCCTCCAAATAATTAGCATTAAATAAATATTGGTCGACCAGATCGCTTTATAATTAACGTTAACGTAGGTTAGCTTACCGCGGAACGGTGCTGCCCTCATGTGGCAAGTTCTGAAGCTTCCCATGCGCGCTTGCTAGCACGGAGATTCGCGGAAATCGGAAGGCATTCCATTACGTAGGCACAGGTTCTAGCAAGGGCACTCTTCGTGGCACGTGAACTAAATTTGAAAAAGCGGCAAATTTCTAATGTATATCATCAAATTATCCATCCAAACGTTTACAAGGAATCATGGCTGAAGGATTAATTTGAATGCAGGTATCGATATTAGAGAACTTAGAATTTTCCAACAGTTATTCGCACCAGAATATAGTATTCGTATATCAGATATAGTTTATTCAGCTGATTATGGCTGTACTTCTATTTGTATTGGTGCAAATGCTGGCGAATAAATTTTTTATTGTTTTTCAACAATCATTTTGATGTTATCACTAAATCTGCTGGTTTTTTTTGGCTGCCGCAACATTTTTTGTAATGCTGTAAGTGTTTAAAAGAACCATCGGGAGAGGTACATCAGTTGGTTTGTCTGAGAACTCTCGTCACACTGATGATCCCGTTCATCAGTGTGATCAAAGCAACTCGTACCTTCAAGGACTCTAATGCTTTTACAGCACATTTGGTAGCCACTTGTGCCAAACGTCACCAGTACAAAAAAACGTTCATTGTTTTTGGACACATCCAAACGTTATTTTTTCCGGGAGAATAATCTCCCTTTTTTGAAGCTTTGTAAAGACAATCATATAGAACAATCGTTCATATATTTTGACGTGGAGATAGTTCATTTGATGATACTCTGTATCGTCACATAATTTGAAGAAGAGGAGACTTTTGTCTCTTTCCCTGACGTGGATAAATTTCATGGACTCGCATCTCAGTGAAAGTAGTTCAGGCAATCAGCATTTTAGAAACGTTACTGTGATGGCACAAAACTTTGAACGATTCCATAACATATTTATGCTTAATAATCTATATAACAGATATCTGACCCCTGATATCGCATTTGTAGGATAAAAAAATATTGTGTATATTCTCAAGGGAATGGAAATACGTTTCACTGACACACTGTCATACAGCCAGTAACCTTTAAGAAGTTTTTCGAAAACATTTGTCTTTGAGGAAGTAAAGGAATTTTTTACCCATAAATTTACAAACGAAGAGAACCTCTATTACGTGGGACATATCCCTAACTCCTCTTATTTCGTCACCGAGGACATGAGTGAGGAATGCAAAAGAACTTTCAAACATAGTATGCTTCAGCATTCACATCAAAGTGGAATTTTCAGCAAGGGTTCTTGCATTACTGCCGAGCAGATAAAGATGTTCTCTGCAGAGGATCTCATCTACACTCATTCTGAGTTTGAATGAGTGAATTCAATGTAGTGTAACATTTTTAGCAGCAATCGTCATTGTGTAGTTGGCTTGTTGGTTGAAGGGGGAAGCTCTTCTCATCTTGCAGGGTAACATTTGGTTCATAGCATCGAATAATATCACCGAAAAACACGAGCTCGTATCATAGCACAACCAATAGTGAGGCTGCAGTGCATGCTACCAAAATGTTCGGAACATGCCTTGGAAATACCAGCGAGACCATTATGCATAATTGACATCCTCGATATGCGAAAGCTTGGATTGAGGCTTCGAGCAATCACCACACACATGGGACGCAATGTGAGCCAGATGGCAGGAAGGAGAGTTATGGGACCTACACTACACTACAGGACGTGAAGATCGTATGCTGCATAAGAGGGCAGTTTACGACTCTTTCACCACAGCGATTTTACTGCAAAATGATTTGTGTAATGCTCCGGGTGCCGGGGTCTTCATGCAAACCATTGCTGTCTCCACTGGTGGCGAGCGAGGGAACATTGGACTATGTAACGAAGGAGAGTGTTGCTCACAGACGAGTCCCAATTTTGTTTCGGCATGCCAGACGTCCATTTGTCCACATGGCATCGATGTCATCAACACCATGAGAAAGCCTATTCCATTAGTCGCCATATGGTTCCATACCACCATGCCTGGACTGATTCTGCAGCAGGACAACGCCACACCGCATATTACATGTGCAACAATGGAAAGTCTCCAAGGTGTGGACATTCTGCCACGGCCGCCATATTCGTTGGCTGTGACCACCGAGAGACAAGGCCAAGGGGCTGATTTATGACGTTACTAACAATGGTGCTTGCCGTGACTACGCTATCGTGCTAAATCGTGCCATGGAATTTCTTTCAGAAGCACTGCGATGTTTCCTATATTCTTTCTGTGCAATTTCTAATTACGATTTCAAAAAAATGAGTGTCTTTAAAGTATATTAAACTATTTTTGTTCAGTGCCGTTTTTATATGCATTGAAGAAACTACATATATAAAATAATGAAACAGAGACAATGTTAATAAAAATGTTTGATCTATTCCCACACATTTATTTTACACAAATAAGAATTGGAAGGTAATAAGATTAAATGGATAGGTTCCCACAACAATCTTACTGGTGGAATTTTCAGCAAGAGCTCTTGCAATATCAAATATACATATATACTTATATATATATTATTATATTTATTATTATATTTATTAATTATTATTATATGTATAAATATATATATATATGTATGCATTTTAAAATCGGAATTTCTTGTTCTCATCCTGCAATTATTGTTATAAAAAAGCCACTTCAGAAATGTATTTCCTGATTAAAATTTAAATTTCAGAATATTCCTAACTTCAATCACTAAATAATCCTATGTGCAGAAAGAACTGCTGAAATTATACTGTTACTTGAGAGGTTTATCTTTTTCTTTTATAAAATATAAAGGATAATATAAGTATAAGAAATACATTATTAAGAAAAATATACTTGTATTTTGAACATAGTAAAAACTTAGATTTATAGTGACCAACATAAGACATATTTTGCTGCTGTAGTTTTTTGATAAAATTTATGTTCAAAGAAATAATAATAATACACAAATTTAAAGAGTTCTTCAATCATTAATTTACAGCATTTTTTCAAAAGAGATACTCTTTTGTGGAAGTGAACGGAAGTGGAGCGCTGCCAGATTAGTGTGGCCTACTGATCTGGATAACTATGGCTACTTTTCTTTTTTTTTCTACCCTGCTGAGGAGTGGTCAACCACACAGTATCCTGCTGCTGACCATATATACAAACCTGAATGGAATTATGACTCTGAGCTTGATTATGGATCCTGATTTTGCTGCACTGGTGGGCTTCAGTGGAGGGAAAATCTTCCGCTGTGTTTTCTGTTTGTTTGTGGGTTGACAGCCCCAAGTGAATAGATTCACAGGATATGTTTATCAGCTGGTGGATAATCCTGAGCAGAGGTCATCGCAGGCACCTGAACTCTTTGCTTTTATTGGCATCGTCAAATTCTACATTGGAGGAAGTCTTCCAGTGTAGATGGCTTCAGCCTTTAGTAGTGGGGGAACGGGTCTTTGCCCCATGTCTGCGATTAGGGGACTGTTTGATATTGTCGGCATTTCCTCTCTCAATAAACATAGTTTCTTTAAACATCCCACTTACCATTTTCTCTCCGTAAGAAGTTGGAATGTGAGGACTCTGCAGCTTTTTCTCTTGATGTCCTCACAAGAATTCCATCGTTATAATTTAGATATTCTCGGCTTGCAAGAGACCAGATGGACAGATAAAGGTCAGATTCTTAAAAATAATCTTAAATTTCTCTTTTCAGGGAGGGACGACAATAAGCACCACCAAGGCGTGGGTCTCCTTCTCAGTAGACACTCTAGTGATGCTCTTCTAGGATATGAGGGCATTAATGAAAGGTTTCTTACAGCAAAATTTCAAACAAGGGTTAAAGACTTGAATGTTATCTGCTGTTATGCCCCCACTGAGGATGCCGATGAGGATGAGAAGGATAGGTTTTATGGACATCTTCAGGATATTTTGAATTCTGTCAAGAAAGGATATATTACCCTTGTTCTAGGTGACTTCAATGCCAAAGTCGGTACTGACTCTGACCTTTGGGGAGAAGTAATAGGCCCTTTTGGTATTGGTAGGTGCAATGGCAATGGGCAACGTCTCCTACAGGTAAGTAAACTCAATGGATTCAGAATAACTAACACTTATTACAAACACCGCGACATACATAAGTACACATGGATTTCACCCGATGGGCTGCATAAGAATATGATTGATTATATATTAATTAACAGCAAATGGGCTAGGTCTGTAGGAATACCAGGTCATATAGGGGAGCTGAAATTGGATCTGACCATTACCTTGTTAAAAGTGTCTTGCAACTTAAACTTAAAAAGTGTTGTGCTAGGGTTTAAAAATTTACTTTTAATACTGGAGCTCTGAAAGACCCAGTTATAGCCAAACTTACCATGATAGGTTACTTAGTCATTATGATAGTCATGGTATGTTTACTGCTGAAGTTGAGGAAGAATGCGATCATTTTAAACAGGCTTTTTTGGACACTAACAGTGCTGTTTTAGGAAAAAAAAGGAGCAGATGAGACAGAATTATCTGAGTGATAAGGCTCTTGAGCTTATTTCGGAAAGAAAGAACTGCAGGAATGTCCTTAATCAATACCCTACTAGTCCTAATAGAAAGCATTACAGAGAACGTAATAAACGTGTAAAAGATCAGTTAGCTGCTGAAAAGAATCTTTGGCTTGATGGCTCGGTTGACTAAGCCGAGGAAGCAGTTAGACAGCACAACAGCAGAGAGCTGTACCAGATAGTTAATGTTTTATGTGGTAGAAAACGGACAGGTATACAGGGATTGAGGGATAAACAAGGTAAGGTTATAGAAAGCGAGGATTCTGTCATGGCTAGGTGGTCTGAGCATTCAGTGATATTCTAAACAATGTGGTTAGTTCTATTCCCAATGTTTGCAATGATGATAGATGCATTGGTGGCTATAATGTTGGTCCTATAACACAATATAAAGTTATTTTGGCTGTTTCTAAACTTAAACTACAACAATCCCCAGGGGTAAATGAAATTGCTACGGAAATGCTTAGAGCTGGGAATGTTTCGGTTACCACATGGATGACTGAAATTCTGAATATCTTTTATGATAAAGGCATGGTTCCTAAGGATTTTACCAGAGCTATTGATCCCTATTTTCAAAAAAGGTGATCGCAGTTCCTGTGATAACTATAGGGGTATCAGCCTACTCTCTGTTCCGGGTAAAGTTCTTTCCATGATTGTGCTTAATAGAATTAAGAATCTGGTTGGCAGTCAATTGCGTGATGAGCAATGTGGATTCAGAAGTGGTAGGAGATGTGTGGATCAGATATTTTCACTTAGGCAGATTCTTGAGAAATGTTTAGAATTTCAGAAACCTTTGGTTGCTAGCTTTGTTGATTTCAAAAAGGCTTTCGACTCTGTTGATCGTCATAATTTGTGGTTGATTGTGATATCACATGGTATACCAGACAAGTTAGTTAACATAATGAAAGCTCTCTATAATAACACTGAGTCTGGTGTGAGAGTTGGTAAGGCTTGTTGCGATTGGTTTAGCATTACTTCTTGTGTTCGACAAGGGTGCATTTTGTCTCCTTTTCTCTTTAGCTTGGTTATTGATTATGTTATGTCCAATTCACTTAAGGGGAAAGATTTTGGCCTTAAATGGACTGAAGATACGAAAATGTCTGATTTAGATTATGCTGATCATTTAGCCCTTTTGGCAAATGATGTTGATGAGATGAACTCTTTCATTCGAGCTGTTGATGAAACTGGTAGTAGAGTAGGTTTGGTTATAAACCGAGAAAATACTAAAGTGATAAAAATTGGTCAGGCAGGCTGTGATTCAGTTAATCTGAATTTGCAATTGTGCTATATAGACATTATGATCATTTTTTGAAGTTGATTAATGTGTTTTTACAAATTTTTTTCAGAAATGATACTCTAAGCTTACTATAGCACCACAGCCTCAATTCACGGACCATTACTGTTCATTTAATATATATATTAAATATTTGATTTTACTTGATTTATATTCTAATGGTAATATAATCATATTCTTTGTTGAAAACAAATTTCTCAGTTTTGTTGATTGCTAAGAACCTTTAGGGAAAAATATCCAAGACAGTATAATAACCAATAGTAACTTCAGCGAAAATGCACCTTGTAAAAGTTTAACATAATTGATAACTGCTAAGCTTTTAATTACACAAATAAAAGGAACACTCTAAACCCCTAAAATTATACACTATGATAAAAAGAGTATCCAGACCCTTCCAGCAACATTCAAAGTTGCCGAACTTTGAAAATAAGCACTTTCACAATAATTCTTTAATGTCAATAGGGTAAAAATTGAAGATTTAAGTTAGTTCTCAGTTTTCTATAATATTTATTTAACGTTTAAAGAGTTATAGGAGCTGGAACATGTAGAAGCACACGTCACTGCCACAAACTTCCTAAGTATCTCCCCAAATTGAAAACTGAACAAACATTTATACATTTTATGGTACATTTTTGATACTGAACTATTTGTTACAACAGTTGTATTTTAGCTTTTGAACTAAATTTTAATAAGTAGTGAAAGTAAAATGTTTCAGTTTTCATAATTCTATAAATATTAAATAAATATTGCAAAAAAAAAAAGATTTAGAGAGGTGTGCATGAGAACTTCAATTTATCTCCAGCAAGTTTTCTCATTCAACATATTTTCTGTTTGTAATACAGTGTATGCATAAATATTTGTGGTTTAGAGAGAGGGTGCAAGCTCCCCTCCCTTTATAGGATGTTACTTTAATTGGAATATGGGAGTAGAAAAAATTGGTTGAATGGAATTGAATGACATTCCCTTTAGTTGCAATTTGATTAATTTACTTCCTCCCCCCCTCCCCCCACCATAATTTTTTTCACAGATCTCTGTGTGCATTTGTTATAGTTTAGTGCAGGGGTCTCAAATCTAAATGAGTTACTTGTCAATATATGGCAAACTTCATTTTATTTTAGGTAATAATAAACAAAACATTACTTACTTATCTTTTACTGTTACATTTAAATATAAATTACTTTTGATGTCCAGACAAACTACATTTATAGTGGTTTAATATTTGGTTAAACATGATCAATTCCCCATACTCATGCGAGATCATTGCAGTGAAGCCAAGTAGGGTTGGGTTGTTTTACATCTGAGCGGCACTTTTTTGCACACTATGGGCTAAATGGCCAGGTCACAAGGACCCCGAAGGCTCAGAGAAGGTTGGAGGAGGGGAAGAAGGTTGGGGGAGGGGACCCACTGGAACAGCTGTTGGGAGACAGATGGTAAGCCTCCCGTCAAGGCCATCCAGTGTGTTCGTTAACGTGCACAGGGTATGGCTTTCCCACACACGGGGCCACGGCTTAACGTCTCATCCGACGGACGGCAGCCTTTCCAAGCCCATCGGTGTCCCCTACTGACAGTGGGCAAAGCGGGGAATTTTGCGGTGATAAACCTCAACGCTGACCCAGCTGGGACTCGAACCTGGGAACTACAGATTACGAGCCTGGCGCGCTACCGACTGAGCCTGAGCCACCCCCACCCCAAAAGCCAAGTAGGTAAGCAAGTTTCTTACTTTGGTAATGAATAGAACATATTGCTTATATATGCGTCAGAACGTACCAAAGCCCTCTCTACAGAGAAGGCCAGATATCACATGATTATGACATATCAAAAAAGGCTCTCCACTCTCGCGATGCTTTTCGTGTCGCTTGTTCTTGCCGGCTATTATATTGGTACTGTTTACAGTATTTAGATGGTACTGTTTTAAAATTTTGTTAGTTTTGTAATAGACATAAATTACATGATTTTGAGGTGAATACAACATGAATTGAAATTGTAGTGTCAGCTGCTTTGTGACTTGTTAAGCCTAACCACCACGACTCAATTCAGAAAGTACTGTGTGCTTGGTTGCAACTACTACTTGGTTGTACTTGGTTGCAATTGCTATAAAACACCTCTCCATGATGTGGGTTCCCAGCTGTGGCTATGAAATATACTAAAGTGTTTTATGGCAAACAATGGCAGTGTTGTTCAGTTGATATAACTAACGATAAATCACATATTGCTTTTTGTATATCAACAAATAGGCTTACACTTAATACATTAGATTAATTTTGAATACTAAAGTGTTTAACAAAATATTAGAGTGAACGATGCTAATATACAGCATTGTTCAGTTCAGATCAATCCATGTATTGTTTGTAAAATTATATGTAATAATTGGGTTCAACACCATTGTAATTCCTAAAAAAATTAGTAATTACTGTGAGTTTTGTTCCTGAAACTGAAAGCCTCTCTTTACTACGTCACAGATCATATGTCCTCTCTGTAGAGAAGTCTTTGGCTGCACAGAATGACTCCATGTCATACTTTTCCCATGGTTTAGTTTTCATTATGTTTATACTCATAACAAAGAATCTAGATCACATTATGCTATTAGATAAATTCTGTAACTTACAGTATCATTTTACAAGAGTCTGAAGCTTTCTCTTTTTGACATTTATTTGCTCTTTCATATCTGGCTTCTTACAATAATTATTTAACTATGTGTTACTGGAAGCCCAATTTATCATTTTGTATATTTTTTCAGCTAAATGGCCTTCACACATGTCATGACATCCCAGTAATTCCTCACTACTTAATAAATTTAATGTCAATACTGTGGCTAAAATTCTCTGATTTGGGAAATTTAAAAATTCATGCTCAAATTCACTACAAAGGTTTTTTAACAACTATGTAATTATAATAATATTTATAACACTCTGTTGTGGCCATAATAACCCACCTCTGTCTAAGTTTTTAATTAAACTGTGCGATGCATTCAATTGAATCTGGTATCAAGAACCAAATATTTTTGCAGGATTCACATTTCATTTTTTGTAGAACTGAATGGGCACAGTAACCAGCCAAATAGGTTAAGACAGGTAGGTAGTCTCCAATTTTCGCAATATCATCTTCAGTAACAGTAATGCTAAAAGGAAAAGAAACACTTAAAATTTCATTTAGCTCTTCTCATCTCTGTTTGGCAGAAAAACTAGAATTGTGGATACATACTCTTAGATGGTAACATTAATTTCACCATTGGATGCATCCTTAATTTGTTTTCACACTCATATATCTGCCTTATTGAAATGTGATATTGGCCTCCAGCTAGTTGCCTCTATTTGCTAAATCTATCTTCTAAATAATCGGTTTGGAATTTCCCAGGTAATATGTATGCCATATTTAACTTTTCACAACAATATGAAGCTAATTCCAACAAAGCATGGGTTGATAATTTTAAAGCAGTATGTGTTTCTTTGGTCAGCATACCTGTATCGCAACCCATACTTTGTCATAAATCCAGGCAATCCAATAATTTATTTAAAAATAAATTCCTTTTATCTAAAGATGATGCTGTGAGAGGCATTTTTTATATGTCGTTTAGTCGAGCTCCTTTAAAAGGAGATTTAACATTTACTCTATCCCACCATGTGTTAACAGTCTTAATGTAATCTGCAGTACCTCAATTTGTGTTTTTCACCCATTTCTAAAAGTGCTTCTGCAACAAATTTATTAATAATTTGAAGAACCAGCTTAACATTTTGCTTCTCTAAGTTAGAAACTGACAAAGCTTTCAAAGACATATTATAATTATATTCATTAAACTATTGTTTTCAATGCCATGAAGCTTTCTAAGGGTTGAAAATGCTGCTGTAGAAAAGTCATGCCTTTCAACTAAACTCTCTGATCCAAATTTTGGATAAAACATGCACTGACCAGGATTTTTTTTATTAATCCAATTATTTCTTATACATTTTAAGAAGTGCACAGAATCAATTAAGAAAAACAATGATCTAACTTTGTCTACAGGATGGGGATACACAATATTCAATGAAGGTGGTGTGGCGAAAAAAGACATTGCTTTTCTATTAATAGAATTATTGTCATGACAACATATGATTCTGAATCCTATAGCTTCCAAACATACATGAAGAACTTCAGATGTTATTTTTCTCACAGGAAGTATGTGTACAACATCTTTAAAATGAGACATAATACCAGTTAGCGGCATTTGTGAAGGAACAGCACCTTTGATGAGTCTAGGCTTTTCTAACTCTGCTGTTATTTCTCTCCCTGTGACTTCATCACACATGCTTGTCTCATGCTGAATTTCACTGGCTTTAAAATGAAGTTCACATACCTACAGGAATTTTTAAATTTTAATATGTTGGAACATTAAAACTAATTGTGAAAATTAATTTTTACTTTTCTAATCTATATTTTTGAAATATTCTTTTCTTAGTAACAAAAATAATAGAGTATGAATAGGAATGCATTACTCATTAAAAAAACTGTAAAAGTATATATGTAGAAACAAATTTTGCATAAGACAAGAAATTTATTAACTGTCGATTTTTCACAATTTGTTTTTATGACATGATCTCATGTGAATGCACACACTTTTCTATGCTGGCTGGCAAATTAATTGTCAGCTCTTCAATTAATTTGAATTCATAAACATTAGTCAAAATTGATTGGCACCAGTAATTATACGTTGCAAACACCCTAAACTGCATTTCCTCTATGCTAGCCAAATTTACTAACCTGAAAAATTACCGATTATTTTATTCCTATAAATATTTGCTAAGTATAATGATACTGAAATGCATGTAAATTCAATAATTCAAATTGGTTATTACAATTTTTAACATGTAATGTTTGATTTTGCAAATAACATTAATATTTTATCATAGTAAGAGATTTAATGTTTATTTTATTAAACATCAAGTGGCCTTAATACCTATCATCATCATCAAGCAGCCATGGGCTACGGAGGTCCAACCAGACCGCGCAGTTTAATTCTCCAAGCATATCTGTCCTGAGCTACATCTGCTGCATCCGGCCACTGCACACCAATTCTAACAAGGTCCTGTTTGACATTGTCTGCCCACCACATCCTAGGTCTCCCCCTCCTTCTGAGGCCTCTAGGCACACTGTTCATAACCCTGTTCGCCAATCTATAAGTATCCATACGGGTAACATGGCCAAACCAGCGGGGGTGGCTTAGTCGGTACCGCGCCAGTCTCGTAATCTGTAGTTCCCAGGTTCGAATCCCAGCTAGGTCAGCGTTGAGATTTAACTCTGCAAAATTTCCCTGCCCTGCCCACGGTCAGTAGGGGACACCGATGGGCTTGAAAAGGTCGCCGTCCGTCGGATGGGACGTTAAGCCGTGGCCCCGTGTGCAGGAGAGCTATACCCAGTGCAAGTTAAAGAACACGCTGGATGGCCTTGACGGGAGGCTACCATCTGTCTCCCAACAGCTGTTCTAGTGGGTCCCCTCCCCCAACTTTCTCTGAGCCTTCGGGGTCCTTGTGGCCTGGCCATTTAGCCCATGGTGTGCAAAAAAGTGCCGCTCAGAGGTAAAACAATCAAATACAAGCCAAACCAGCGGAGTCTCTCTCTGCACAATATGCTGCTTAAAGGAGGTTGCAGACTCCTTTGCCTAACCTCATCATTAGTTACAAAGTTAAACCACCTAATACCCAAGATACTGCGTAAGCATCTAGTTTCCTGTTATCTTTTTTACACAGCGTCCAAGTTTCACTACCATAACTAACCCTAGAAAGAACTAAACTATTATACAGTCTAATTTTAGTCTTTAGGTGTATACGCCTATTTCTCCACAATCTCCATAGATTCTTAAAAGTCCCGGCAGCAATCCCTATTCGTCTGTTAATATCATGCCGCACATCACCAGTGTCTGTTACATAGCTCCCAAGGTAATTAAACTGTGACACCTGCTCAAGACTGCAACCATTCAGATGAACTGAAGCACAGCCTGCCTGACCAATTTTCATCACTTTAGTTTTCTCTCTGTTTATAACCAAATCTACTCTACTACCAGTCTCATCAACAGCTCGAATGAAAGAGTTCATCTCATCAACATCATTTACCAAAAGGGGTAAATCATCAGCATAATCTAAATCAGAAATTTTCGTATCTCCAGCCCATTTAAGGCCAAAATCTTTCCCTTCAAGTGAATTTCGCATAACATAATCAATAACCAAACTAAAGAGAAAAGGAGACAAAATACACCTTGTCGAACACCAGAAGTAATGCTAAACCAATTGCTACAAGGCTTACCAACTCTCACACACGACTCAGTGTTATTATAGAGCGCTTTCATTATGTTAACTAACTTGTCTGGTATACCATACGATCTCACAGTCAACCACAAATTATGACGATCAACAGAGTCGAAAGCCTTTCTGAAACTCTAAACATTTCTCAAGAATCTGCCTAAGTGAAAATATCTGATCTACACATCCCCTACCACTTCTGAACCCACATTGCTCATCACGCAATTGACTGTCAACCAGATTCTTAATTCTATTAAACACAATCATGGAAAGACTTTACCTGTAACAAAGAGTAGGCTGATACCCCTATAGTTATCACAAGAACTGCGATCACCTTTTTTGAAAATAGGGATAATAATGGCTCTGGTAAAATCTTTAGGAACCATGCCTTTATCATAAAAGTTATTCAAAATTTCGGTCATCCAAGTGGTAACTGAAACATTCCCAGCTCTGAACATTTCTGTAGTAATTTCATATACCCCTAAGGATTGTTGTAGTTTAAGTTTAGAAACAGCCAAAATAACTTCAGATTGTGTTTTAGGACCAACATTATAGCCACCAATGCATCTATCATCATTACAAACAATGAGAGTAGAACTAACCACATTGTTTAGAACATCACTGAAATGCTCAGTCCACCTAGCCATGACAGAATCCTCCCCTTCAATAACCTTACCTTGTTTATCCTGCAATCCTTGTATGCCTGTCCGTTTTTTACCACATGAAACATTAACTATCTGGTACAGCTCTCTGCTGTTGTGCTGCCTAACTGCTTCCTCAGCTTTGTCAGCTAAGCCATGAAGCCGAAGAATATTATCAGTAGCTAACTGATCCTTTACACGTTTATTAAGCTCTCTGTAATCCTTTCTATTAGGTCTAGTAAGGTACTGATTAAGGACATTCCTGCAGTTCCTTCTTTCTGAAATAAGCTCAAGTGCCTTATGACTTAAATAATTCTGTCTCCTCTGCTCCTTTTTTCCTAAAATTTTTTCCTCTTTTAGGAAAAATTGTCTGTTAGTTTCCAAAAAAGCCTGTTTAAAATGGCCCCATTCTTCCTCAACTTCAGTAGTAAGCAAACCATGACTGTCATAATGACTAAGTAACCTATCATGGTAAGCTTTAGCTATAACTGGGTCTTTCAGAGATTCAGAATTAAAGGCAAATTTTTAAACCTTAACACAACACTTCTTAAGATTACGTTCAAGACACTTTGAACAAGGTAATGGTCAGATCCAATTTCAGCTCCTTTACACAACCTAGTATTGCTAACAGAACTAGCCCATTTGCTGTTAATTAATATATAATTAGTCATATTCTTATGCATCCCATCAGGTGAAACCCATGTGTACTTATGTACGGCGCGGTGTTTGTAATAACTGTTAGTTATTCTGAAACCATTGAGTTTACTTACCTGTAGGAGACTATGCCCATTGACATTGCAGCTACCAATACCAAAAGGGCCTACAACCCTCCCCAAAGGTCAGAGTCAGTACCAACTTTGGCATTAAAGCCGCCTAGAACAAGGGTAATATCTCCTTTCTTGACAGAATTCAAAATATCCTGAAGTTGTCCGTAACACCTATCCTTCTCATCCTCATCAGCATCCTCAGTGGGGGCATAACAGCAGAAAACATTCAAGTCTTTAATGCTTGTCTGAAATTTTGCTGTGACAAACCTTTTTTTTCATTAATGCACTCATATCCTAGAAGAGCATCACTAGCATGTCTGCTGAGCAGCAGACCCACGCCATGGTGATGCTTTCCATCCTCCCTCCCTGTAAAGAGAAATTTAAAGTTATTTTTAAGTATCTCACCTTTACCTGTCCATCTGGTCTCTTGCAAGCCTAGAATATCTAGGTTATAGCGCTGGAATTCCTGCATGAGGACATCAAGAGAATAATCTCTATGTAATATCCTCACGTTCCACGTTCCTGCAGAGAGAAAATGATTGGTAGGATTTTTAAAGAAATTAGGTTCATTGAGATTGGTAGGGTCAACAATATCAAACAGCCCCCTGATCGCAGGCATGGGGCAAAGACCTGTTCCTCCTCCGCTAAAGGCTGAAGTCACCGATGCTGGTAGGAACTTCAGGCACCACCTTTTCAAGTGGACCTTTTCAAGAGCATTATGGCCTGCCGGAGACACATTACTCCAGTTTAGGCTTGACGATGCCCAACTAGCAAGTAAGGTTCAGGTACCTGCGATGGCCTCTGATTAGGATTATCCACCAGCTGATATAAGGTATCCCATGCCTCTGTTCACTTAGGTTCTGGCAACCTAGAAGCAAGCAGAAAACACAGTGGCAAATTCTCCCTCAACAGAGGCCCACCAGTGCAGTGAGTCCAGGATCCATAATCAAACTCAAATCCATAAACAAGTCCAGTATAGTAGGTATAAATGGTCAGCACCAGGACCCTGTGAAGTTGACCACTCAGCAGGTTTGAAAAAAAAAAGAAAAAAGTGGCCATAGATGACCAGATCAGTAGACCATACTGAACTGGCAGCCCTCCCCTTCCGTTCCCTTCCAAAAGAGAATATCTCTTTTGAAAGGTACTAAAGGCTTGCACCACGAGAAGGCTGGTCGGACATTAGGTGCTAGACCTGGTCGGTTCTCTGCATCATTACTAGGGATTGGTACACAGCTCTCCTTCCAGTTTACGCCTAGCTACCATACAACACATTATTTATTTAATTTGATATAATGTATGATTGCTGGCAGAATGCATTGTCAATTTTTAATTTCGGTTGTTAATTGTGCTATATGTGAAACTTCATTCATTAACTACTGTCAGAATTATTTAATTTGATTTTAACATTTAACAAAAATATGTGCGTTTTGCAATAAATTTTGACTTAGTGCGTTTTGCAACAAGTGTACTCTGCAAACAAACCAGCATTTTTCAAACCGACCATTGTAATATATTACAAATCGCTGAAATTTTGAACTTTAAAAATTATAAAGGATTAGAAGGAATCACCTTTTTGAAGAAAGAACCAATCGATGTTATTTTATAGTATAAATAATATTTTCATAATAATTTCGTATAACAAGATTTTTTGTTTTAGTACAATGAAACAAGTTAGATAATAAAAGTATAAAAATTTACTTTGGATTAACTGACCATATTAGCTTAGCGTAACGATTTCCTGGTAAAAATTCAGTTTAAATCCTGATAACCCTTTGAATATATAGAATATAGTTAAAAAAAATAAAAGTGAGAACTAATGTTACGCACCTTACTATGAATTGTCGGTGTGAAATTCTCTCTCTTGATCGCTTTGATCCAAGCTTCTTTTTGAGAAATATCCTTAGGAAACTGAAATACCTGGACTTTGTGCACATTCCAAAAGTTCCTTTACACTTTGGCACTACACAAGAACTAGGCATAGCTGAAAACAGTCACAAATAAAAAACTTATCAACTCAACCAGCGTGACTCGATCGAAATTAGAGCTATTCGAAAATGGCGACTGGAACACCAATGTTCGTGATGACGCAGCTCTTCCGGCAAAGAAGTCCCTTGGCCTTCTCTCTCGGTGGTCACGCCCTGGCCGGTCGCACCCAACTTTGCACCCAACTGGATGCTGTTTGGAATGCCATACCTCAGGACACCATCAATCATCTGATTGATGGAATGCCAAGATGTCTACATGATTGTATAACCTCCTAAAATGGGCCTACTATGTACTGATGAATCTGCAATAAGTGCACGTCTTGATTCTCACTTTATTCTATCATTTGCACAGGACTCTCGCATAGCTTCCATCCTGTCCATTTGCACAGGATCTACCCTCATAGATTCCGCCCTGTCAGTTTTGGGGGTTTACATCACTTTCTTGAGGGTGTTGTGATTTCCACTTTGTAGTGTAACTACTTTTTCATCCCCAGAGTTGGGTTGTTTTACCTCTGAGCGGCTTCATCCCCAGAGTAATGTCACTAAAGAGAAAAGGCAAATCAGTCCATTTTATACACATGGCGGCGGAAGACAATCGTTAATGGGACGAGTATTTGCTGCATATGATAATGGCTTATTGAAGCACAACCTATGGAGCAACTCAGGAGACATTCTATCACCTTCTATGCAAGGGATGTCAACCTTCCATACCACATTTGGCATTCAAAGACCCCACCACCACCACCACCACCACCACCAAATACATATGAGACCCTCACTCATTTATGGAACCTCTAAGTTGAAAATAAGTCTTATGAAGTAGTTTGTGACAAACTAGGAGCTGCAGTAAAAAAATTAGGAAAATCACAGGTGATGAACATAAAGGACAACTGGATAGGAAATTTAAAACTTCTCTACACTCCTCAAATCTCATGTGGTAATATGAAACAGCTGTCTAAATTAACCACTTGGTTCTGGTGAGGTATTCATCAAACGATGCCAGTAAACAGCTGAATTGCTTTGGTTGCAAACCCAGCCACACACATACATACTGTATATTGCTTGTTATAGGATTAGATAAAGAAACAACAGAATTATCTGGTATATATCATCATCATTATCATATCCTCAAGCAGACATGGACTACAGAGTTCCAACCACATCATCCAATTTAGTTCTCCAAATAGATCTGTCCTGAGTTCACATTAGAAGGTGGAACCATCTAATGTCCAAAATACTGCGTAAGCATCTAGAATCATAGGCATCAAATTTCCTGTTATCATGATTACAAAGGGTCAAAGTTTCACTACCGTAACTAATTCTGGAAATAATCAAACTATTATAGAGCCTAATTTTAGTTTTAGGGGTATTTCTATATTTTTTTAGGGGTTTTAGGGGACTTTCTCCATATTTTGCATGCATTCTTAAAAGTCCCAGCAGCAATTCCTATTATTCTGTTTATCTCATGCCGCATATCACCAAAATCTATTGCATAGCTCCCAAGATAATTAAATTGAGATATTTGTTCAAGGGTACAACAATTAATATTAACTGAACCACAACCTGCCTGACCAACTATTCTCACTTCAGTTTTCTCTCTGTTTATCACCAAACCTATTTACGCAAGTAAACATACTACCAGTATCATCAACAACTCTAATGAATGAGTTCATCTCACGAATATCATTTGCTAAAATGGCTAAATCATCAGCAAAATCCAAATAAAAAATTTTCATACCTCTAGATCATTTAAGCCCAAAATCTTTCGCTTGCAATGAATTTCGCATAACATAATCAATAACCAAATTAAAGTGAAAAGGTAATAAAATGTACTTTTATCGAAAACCGGAAGAAATGCCAAACCAATGGCTACAAGTCTTACCAACTGTCACACAAGACTCAATGATATTAAGAAAGTTTTCATTACGTTAACTAACCTGTCTGGTATGCCATATGATCTGGATCAATCACAAATTTTTACAGTGTACAGATACACAAGCCTTTTTGAAATCAATAAAGCTAGCAACCAAAGTTTTCTGAAACTCTAAACATTTCTCAAGAATCTGCCTAAGTGAAAATATCTGATCTACACATCCCCTACCACTTCTGAATCCACATTGCTCATCACGCAATTGCCTGTCAACCAGATTCTTAATTCTATTAAGCACAATCATGCAAAGAACTTTACCTGGAACAGAGAGTAGGCTGATACCCCTATAGTTATCACAAGAACTGCGCTCACTTTTTTAAAAATAGGGATAATAATATCTATGGTAAAATCCTTAGGAACCATGCCTTTATCATAAAGGATATTCAAAATTTCAGTCAGCCATGTACTAACAGAAATATTTCCAGCTCTAAGCATTTCGGTAGTAATTTCATCTACCCCTGGGGATTTTTGCAGGTTAAGTTTAAAAATAGTCAAAATAACTTCAGACTGTAACATAGGACCAACATTAAAGTCAGTAATGCGTCTGTCATCATTGCAAACAAGGAGGTAAAACTAACCACATTCTTTAGAACTCTACTGAACGTTCAGCCCATCTAACCGTGACAGAATCCTTACCTTCTATAACCATACCTTCTTTATTCTCAAGTCTTTATATACGTATCGATTTCTTCCCACACAAAACATTAACTTTCTGGTACAGTTCTCTGCTGTTGTGCTGTCTAACTGCTTCCTCGGCTTTGTCAAGCCATCAAGCCAAAGATTCTTATCAGCAGCTAACTGATCGTTTACAAGTTTATTAAGCTCCCTGTAATGTTTTCTATAAGGATTAGTAAGTTATGGATTAAGGACATTCTTACAGTTCTTTCTTTCTGAAATAAGCTCAAGTGCCTTATCACTCAAATAATTCTGTCTCCTCTGCTCCTTTTTTCCTAAAAGTTGTTTCCCTGTTAGTTTTCATAATCGCCTGTTTAAAATGGTCCCATTCTTCCTCAACTTCAGTAGTAAGCAAACCATGACTGTCATAATGACTAAGTAACCTATCATGGGTTGTAGCCATTGGTCTAATACGACCATAACTGGGTCTTTCAGAGATTCAGAATTAAAGGCAAATTTTTAAATCTTAACACAACACTTCTTAAGATTAAGTTGCAAGACACTTTTAACAAGGTAATGGTCACATCCAATTTCAGCTCCCTTACACAACCTAGTATTGCTAACAGAAGTAGCCCATTTCCTGTTAATTAATATTTAATCAATCAAATTCTTATGCAGCCCATCTGGTGAAATCCATATGTGCTTATGTATATCGCGGTGTTTGTAATAAGTGTTAGTTATTCTGAAACCATTGAGTTTACTTACCTGTAGGAGACGTTGCCCATTACCATTGCCGCCACCAATTCCAAAAGGGCCTATCATCCCTCCTCAAACGTAAGAGTCAGTACCAACTTTGGCATTAAAGTCGCCTAGAACAAGGGTAATAGCTCCTTTCTTGACAGAATTCAAAATATCCTGAAGTTGTCCGTAAAACCTGTCCTTCTCATCCTCAGTGGAAACATAACAACAGATAACTTGATAACATTCAAGTCTTCAATGTTTGGCTGAAATTTAGCTGTAAGAAATCTTTCATTTATGCACTCATATCCTACAAGAGCATCACTGGCTTATCTGCTGAGAAGCAAACCTACGCCTTGAAGGTGCTTCTTATCTTCCCTCCCTGAAAAGAGAAATTTAAAATTTTTTTAATATGACCTTTATCGGTCCATCTTGCAAGTAGAGAATATCTAAATGATAACGGTGGAATTCTTGTGTGTGGACCTCAAGAAAATAATTTCTGTTCGGAGTCCTCACATTCGAAGAACTTGTGGAGAGAAAATGGCTAGGAGGATATTTAAAGAAATGATGTTTATTCAGAGAGAAAGTGGCGACAATACCAAACATCTCGATTTTTGAATTCTCTTGTTCACCTCATTCCACACCTGAATATTCTCATTTTGAAAAGTGATCAACAAAGCTTAGGCATCTCTCTTTGAACTCTTCAGGTTGGTTACCATCCACTGTTGCATCCTGTTGTTGCAGACAACTGGATGCTTTTAACAGCTGAACCGTGGACGATGGCATGGTTCCACTGCTCCTAATGGTCTCCAGCGAAAGGACAGACATTCATTTCAGCCAGTCCTGCATGCCCTACCTATATATTAAAGGTTAATTCCCCCTCCCGCCCCCTGGAGACGCTTCGTTGCTGTAGAGGAGGTATGCTGCACTCTGATTAGAACTTAACATTTTTGCACAGCTGGAGTGCAGGATACCTTATTTTGACATACTCCAAGTTGGACGTCAACACCACCTGCACTCATACAATAACAAGCGGTGCCATGAGAAGTATTAACTGGTCCCAAAGGAGCATCAATGGTGTGAAAACTGCACTCAAGTAAAAGGGAACATTAAGAGTGTCACAATATGTGACACCTACGCATTAGATTGTATAAAAAGAACGCCTGTTGGACTGAAGCTTCAGGAGCTAAATTTGGGTGAGGAACATCACTGAATACAGTGGGTCAAAGAAGTAAGACAGCATAATAAAAGAGACCGTATTTTTCCTCGCTGCCTTAGTCGAGGCTCACCCAAGATGCCTCTCGCTGCCTTAGTCGAGGCTCACCCAAGATGAATCTTGGGTGAGCCTCGACTAAGGCAGCGAGAGGAATGCACACGTACCTCAAATAACTGAGTAGGTGCTCGAGAATTATTTAAAGTATTAAAAACTCCGTTCATAGTCAAAAGTATACTTGCAACCCCCAAGTGCAAATAGAGAGAGAGAGATGCCAATAGCCATTATGAAAAGTTGTGCATTGAATTAATGAAGCAGCTAAGTAGCATTTTGCTGTCATGGAGCCCAGGTAGTGCGAGCAATAGCAGAAGTCCGATATTCTCGATCAATTTGAAAGAAGAACTTTTCCTAAGGTGCTACTTCCCTTCTCAGAAGAAAAAAGACCTTAGCTGGATAAATTGTACTTTTTGTCTGAGCAGCAAGAAACTGGAGAAAACCAGACCTGCACTTTTGAAAAGGACATTGGAAAAGGATATGTGGGCTGCCTGGAACTTGGCTTCTGGCTCCCCAGATGCGCTACTAATTAACCAACTCTCTTCGTAATCAAAATACACGCAGCATAAGCAAGAGAAAGTACCCCAGCCATTTCACTTAATGCAGTTCCACCACTGACCCAGTTAATAATATTTCTCTAAATAACTGCCAAGAGGAAGGTGGATACTTCAGGTGGATGGTACCCAACCCTTTTCCCTCTCTGGCAGAAAAGCTGCGACAGCCTGCCACGTCATCAGTAGTGATTGTTTATCTCACCAAATCATTTGGACTGGATTAGCCTCGTATTGGAGTGCCGTGCACAAGAGAACTGTTTCTAAGCTGCAGCTTTCCCTCACAAGTTGTTGAAGAGGGAAAAACTGCCGCGCATGATAAATCAGGTGGCAAACGAATAGAGGCAGCCTGACTCAGTGTCTTGCTTTGCCTTAATTAACATATTTAACATTTTTAGAGTAGTGTAGAAATCACTTTTTAAGTTCATAGAAGTGTGATATTTTGAAATAATTAGCTGAAAAAGATTAATTTGGTATTGTCCTAAGCGGAAATGAAACCTATGTCTCCCAGAAATATGCCGAGTATGATTTTGGGAGATGTGGGTTCAAATCAAACTCAGAACAAAACTTTCCTTTCATTCGAAAGTTGCTATCGTAAAATTTACACTTAAAAAAAGGGGGGGGGGGATTCCATAAATGATTTGATTGTAAGAGTTTTAAAGTTTTTGAATAAAATGATAGTGCTTCTTTTCCAACATTATTTGTTCTCTGTTTGTACTTTTATCTGTTGTTTGTTTATGAAATAAATTTTGGAGTTAAACGTAAAATATCTTCCCTTTAGAAATTAGTGATCTGGCATCCTTCGTGTCACGTGACACGAAGGTTGCCAGATCACTAATTTCTAAAAAAATCGTTGCCAGATATTTTTTCTGAATTCTGTAATCAATCATAGTGTTCGGATACTTTTTTGAGCGACTGTACGTACGGGTATATTGATTCGCAGATCTCAGAAATTTTGGATAAGATGGGCTCTTTGAGGTCAAGGGTCAGATTTAGATATATACTGGTGCTAGAGGGTTAAAACGTGGTTCCTCTGGGTATTTTGAGCCGCAGATCTCGGAAATTTTACGAAAATTTGGATGCTGTGTGCCCTTCATGGTCAACGGTCAAATTTGATATACCACAGCTGGAGAGCAACCAATTGGTGAACTCAGATATGAGAGGAACTTTCGGATCCGGTGTCGTGTTCCCGTGAAATAGGAGTCGGAATGATTGGCTAGAAATCAAGAAGTGCCCCAAATGCACCGATTGATTTCTAGTAAGGAGATAGAAGAGTTAATCTTTAGGTTGTTAATATTATTATTCGATGAGGAAAAGTAATGGTTTTTCAAAAAGTTTTTCTAAAGTTTCTTTAAATTTTCTAAAGTAAAAATTTAGTTTCTTCAAAAATTTTATCTATTGAAAGTTTATATGTATTTGTTTGTATTATCAATAACTTCTTTGATAATATCTATAAGCAAAATATTTGTCAGAATAAGTTTACTAGAAAAACGGCTAAGAGTTTTTTGAAACAGCCAAAATTTTATAATTATTACGGACGAAATTCCAAAGAATATCAAATTCCCTAACCTATTTAATTTACTTCCTAGAGAAATAGTTAATTAAAAAAAATTGTGATGTTAAAGAAAAATTATTTCAGTGGTTGATGAAAAAGTGATGTTTTCATTTGGAATCTTTTATCATTTTATTGGTTTTCTTTTTTATTTATTCTTTTATTTTCTCCTTCATTTTATGTAATGATACTGATGTAATCTAGATCATATCTGTTAAAACCACATACGTACATTCCCGTTGATAAACTTCAGCGTAGTGGGATTTTTTATGTACTATAATTATAGATAATACTTATTGAAATAAATTTGAATTTGTGGAAAAAATTTACAATCTTGGGGGATTCATAGCAGACTTGATTGACTTCATTAGTGATACTACTAATATTTGTTACAATAATGTGTGTCATTACAATAATGTATGTCATTCAGTGTGTTCTTCAGAACACACTGGATGACCTTGAAGAGAGGCTATCGTCTGTCTCTTAACAGCTGTTTGAGGAGGAGTCCTTCCTCAAACTTGGAATCTTTGTGATCTATCCATTTAGCCCATTGTATTGAAAGAAGTGTTCCTCCGAAGTGAAACTATATTGTCGAACACAAAGGATTACTTTGGACGTTTATTTTTGTGTCACATTTCAGACACAAAGCGCCAAAAGTGAAACAAGATCAACTTTACGCGTGTGTAAAACTCCCTGGTGTCTCCTGCACAGTGTCCTCAAAATCCCCTTTACCTTTAGCAAAGAGTAAAATTTCCCTAGCCAGCTGACAGTAAATCAGCTCGTATCGCAGAGCATTAACCAATTCCCAGTGCGACGTGCCGATAATGCACCAGACAGAGAGTACACTTTGACCACTCTGGTTGTAACGCAGTCTACATTTCCTGATAGAAAATGAAAACCTATCTCCTTTGCATTGGAGAGTGTTTGGGGGGGGGTGGCAGCATAAGATAACGCCGACTGTAACTATGTATAAAGCAGACGATAGAGTTAAGCGTTCAGCATTGACCTTGGCTAACTATCGTCTGCCGGCAGTGCTTCCTGTTCAACTTTGGAGCTTTAGGAATTCAAGTTATTCATGGAAGATCTTCAACTGTGAAAAATAAAGGGCACGGTTATCAGACAGACGGTAAATACATAGTGTGCAAGGTCACGGGAAGGGGAATATGTTTCTTGGAGACAAATGATTTAGGAATTTCTAACGATTCAGTGGGTACGAGTAGTTCGTTTTATGTGGGGGTGAAATAGACGATGTTGATACAGAAGGGTGAAATTATTTGTTTATATACCTATTTATAAATATACAGTTGCTCGAATAAGCGTGGGATTTGATAATAATCGCATGGCGAACTATTTTTTACAGCCATATAATATTTGTTATTTGGCTACATACAAGACGCATTTACCAAAAACAAATGTCACTTATCCACAAGAGTAACATTTATGACTCGTGTCTTGTGGATATCAGTAACAAAATTTATTATATCGCTCACTCATCAGTAGCAAGAATTTTTATTATTTATTATTTATTCCGATTTTCACACATTTATAAGTTGGGTTGTTTCACCTCTGAGCGGCACTTTTTTGCACACAATGGGCTAAATGGTCAGGTCATAAGGACCCCAAAGGCTCAGAGAAAGTTAGGGGAAGGGGACCCACCCATGGACAGCTGTTAGGAGACAGGTGATAGCCTCCCGTCAAGGCCATCCAGTGTGTTCTTTAACGTTACACAAGGTCTCTATCACTTACGATGGTATGGTTCTATCACGGCTTTACCTCCCCTTCGGAGGACGGCGGCCTTTCCAAGCCCATCGGTGTCCCCTTCTGACCAAAGGCAGGGTGGGATTTGGCGGAGATAAATCTCAACTCTGGCACATGTGGGACTCGAACTAGGAAGTGCAGATTACGAACCTGGCGTGCTATCGACCGATTTTTCGCCGAATATATAAAAGGCATTTTACTTTCTATTATTTTTATTTCTTTGAAATTCCCTCGTTTTCGAATTGTTCTTTATTTATTTTAAATAAAAGCAATTTTTCTGAACAATATTTTTTTCCGGTTGCAATATTTCACAATTAGAAATTTAATGTCCGGAATTAAAAAATTTATTTCTGAAAATGGTATTTTGATATTAATATATTACTAATTCGACAATAAACATTTAGTTGTTAGTATAATTATTCACGGCTGATAAATGCATTTCTATGAAACATTTTATGTTCATTTTGAGAGCATTCGCAAGTCTAACTTAAAAATGGCTCGTTTAATGTGTCCACTGCGGACCGTAATCCTCGTAGAACCCCCATTATGAGACACAGCAAATGAAAAATCTGGTTGATCGAAAGAGAAAATTTCAACAATCCTGCCACGATCGTTTTCTACGAGACAGAGAACGAGTGAAACAATGCCTCTGGGACACAAATTTTTTAAAGAATTCTGGCAAGGTCATGATTTATGTGACATAGATAATTTAAAGACTATTAAATATAAATAAATAAAATAAATATATCCCTCAAGCAGCCGCTTGCCACAGAGGTCTGAGTATTTATCCGACATAGTAGAAGGTCTGTGAGGATGGCGGAAAACTCAGCAGAAAAACAACACCAACACCCATGCCTTACCCGGGGCTACAACCCAGGTCCCTTTACTCAGTTGCCAAGAGCGTGTCATGGGACGGCATACCACTGGTATGATCGTATTCTGCAATGATGGAAAATTTCAAAATACTTGTATGATCGTACTTTTTGTTGTGGAATACAGTAAACTGGAAAACTGCTGAGTCGTATCCCTCGCTAATTTAACATTTTATCACTTCATTGACTAAGAATACAGATGTGAATATAATCCTTGATATTCTTTACTGGTGTTTTTTACAATTTCTTTGGTATAATTCCTGATTCGGTCCTTTTTCCTTAAAACGTTATTTTTCAGGTGTTTTCCTTAAAACGTTATTTTCAGGTGTATGCTGTCGTTGGTTATACGGATGTCAGGTGAAGCGAAACAAGATGCTTGGCTGTTTATTATGGAGCGGAAGAAGTGCCAAGATGCAAAGAAATGATGCTCTTGATGTATCTTTTATCTCCTTCCTGTCGGCGAACGAAGGTGATATGCTGGCGAGAAAGGAGACCAGTGCCGTACCCATTGGACGCTTAAGAATTATAGATTTAATAACACTGGGCAGCAAATTTTCATAAAAGTCATGCCTCTGAGATAAAAGTAGCCATTTTTTAAAGATTTCAAGATGGTGAACGTGAATATGACAATTAAAATGCAAAATTGACTACAATTTCTGAGAAATCCGCAATAGTATAACAGAGTAATACGTACGTATAACATGTATCGGTAAAACTCGGCTTCTACTCCCGACGTCGCTTTGTCCATCACTTGTACAGCTGCTCAGGATAATCTCTGGCGAGCGTCCAACAGTAGTCACCCAACGTTGAAGTGGACCAGTTTCCCTGATATTGTTTCTTCATCGTTGCAATGTCCTGGTGCAAACGTTCACCGTGCTCATAGCTAACCATGTTGCAGTTGTCGGGGAAGAAATCTAAGTGGGAATGGAGAAAGTGGATCTTTTAGGACATAGTGCGGCCAAGTTTGTGATACAGAGTCAACATATCCTTAACCAGTTTCTTGTAGTTGTCTGCCCTGACATTCCCGAGGAATATAGTTGACATCAAACGAAACGTGTCCCAAGCATTTTTCTCGTCACCCTGAAGCAGGTTATCGAACATCTGGTCTCTGAACAGCTCGCGGATCTGAAGACCCCAAAAAATTCCCTCTTTAATTTTCCCTTCGCCGAGTCGAGGGAATTTGCCAGCCAAGTACTTGAAAGCTGATGCAGTCCGGTCCATGGCTTTTACAAAGTTTTTCATCACACCGAGTCTGATGTGTGAGGACGGTAGCAGGATTTTGTGCGTTTCTGCCAGTGCTGGGTGTTCCACATTCTTCTCTCCGACCTTCAGAGATTTCCTCTGAGGCCACTTTCTCTTTACGTAGTGCAAAGTCTTTGCTTGGCTTTATGTGAATGGGACGGCATACCAGTGGTATGCCGTCCCATTCACATAAGAAACAGCAGTACTTCGTATATTCCAGCTACAGACCCATCAACAGAGCCACTACCTTCAAGTCACAACAGAGATGCCAGCCATACTTGCTGGATTGAAGACAGTTCAACAGCTGTTTTAGGTTGTCGTAGGTTTCTTTCATGTAGACCGTGTCCGACTGGACGGATGGAAGTCGATTTCCACTATGCAGCAAAAACGCCTAGAGACTCAATTTCCAGGAGTCTATGAATGGTCCCATTCTTGAGGGTCATGTTTGATTCCGAGGACATTCATCAGGCCATCTACATTGCAGCAGAACACAAGGTCATCTTCCTTTCTGAAGTAAGATGCAAAATGCTCATGACGAGTTCAAAACGAAGTCACTCGTACATTTTCCTTGAGAAGATTCCATTGTTTAAGTCTTGATTCAAGTAACTCTGCTTTGGCCTTGGACAGTTCTAGATCGCGATGAAGATCGTTCATCTCTTCTTTGGTGAGAATGTGTGATGCAGATGATGCACCGTGGCAGACGTATGGATCATCATTAGACATCAAAGGTTACGGAGAACCCGACGTTGGTTCGCCTCCCTCCTCATCGTCTGAATCAATGGAAAATTCTTTTGGAGGTTCGGGAATGGGAAGGCCTTCGCTGTATGGAACTGGTGGTAGAACAGATTGTATATTCAGGTACGCTATTGTCCACTTCTTTTTCCTTGTGATGCCTCCAATAACAGGCGGAAACATGCAGAAATAGCAGTCATTTGCGTGATTTCTTGGCTCTCTCCAAACCATAGGAACAGCAAATGGCATCGCCACTTTTCGCCTTTCAGCCACTTTGGAAGATTTCTTACAAACGTACTGCAGCTTATGTGTGGGGATCAGGTCTTGTCCTTGTCCCCAATCTTGCATCCATAATAAAACTCATACGCCGCTTTCACTATTGGATTGATTCTGGCTTCCAAGCATCACTTCCCCGCAAGTGTAACAAAATGTATCTGCACTATTAACACAGTTACAAGGCATCACTACTGCTGGATTAAAACTGCAAGGATTATTTGTGTTGCACTTATGACTCAGGGGTAAATGGGAGCAGCTCAAAAGACTTGCTCACCTTAGAAACATCGCTTACAACTAACGATTGCATTATCTTTTGTACGCGATTGTAAAGCCACGATGTCATGACTCAACTACATTGCATCAGAGAATGATGCAATACCTCCGAGGGTTGTGTGTACGGAGGGCTGATGCAATGCAACGCAATATGTTGTAATCTGGAGTTTAAAATACAGCGTTGCGAAATGGTTACCTATGTAGTCAATGCGGACTGAGTCATTCGTACATCACCATCTCTGTCTCTCCTAAACAAGAGCCAATCGACAAATGTTATTGTCATTTTCGTGTTCAGCACCTCGAAATTAGTAATGATTGACTATTTTCATTTCAAAGCCTTTTCGCGTGTTGCCCAGGTAACTGATAGCAAGGCCCGATCTAGGGGTGGGGGCGGATAAGGGGGTGATGTCAGGGGGACCCAAACCTTCCCGCTCCCACCTCGAAAATCCTGTCATACTAAACGAAAAATTTGTCAACCTACTTCGAAATATAAAACATTTGTTATGGTATAATTTTATTTTAGCCCCCTAGCCTGACACTAAACATAGATTAAAAAAACCCTGTAAAATCTCATTCCATATAGAATATCATTTTAACATTTCCTGTTCGGTGGAATATTTTAGTAACTGAGAAATCCTACAGATGTCTTATTCTCAGACATTCTCTTAGCGTCCCCGGAACTGAACCCACACCACTCACCCATAATTAAATCTGAAGTACGTGACTGGGCCATGCTCCCCATTTCAGAATGGTAGTAAAGTAATGGAGAAAAAACAATACTAAAGACTTGTAAAAAAGAGAACAAAATGTTACACTGCAATTGGAAATCCATTCTCTTTGGATCCCCCTTCACATTCTTCTTCCCCCCCTTTACATTTTACGGGACCGATTGTGTTTCCTGCCCTCAATCGATTTTTTTTCTATATTCAGGCCTGATTGATAGCAAGTTGGGGGCCCACCTATTCCTGAGGGATTGTATCTGTGACATAAATATATCAAATATCTGTAGAATCAAATCTGTGGGAAAACTATTTATAAAACACCAGTAGGTATCATACGCATATAAGAGAAAAATTTAAAAATACTTGTATAAGCGTAACTCTGAAACAGAATTTTTAAAATACCGTCATGATCTACATATGAGAGCGAAAATTTAAAGATACGTTATTTTTCAGAAGTTTTCTTCGTATACTGTCTTTGGTTAACGAAATGTCAGATGAAGCAGTTTGGTTAATGGATGTCAGGTTAATGGTTTAGTTACATAATTTTTTGGTTCAAGTTTGGTTATCTAAATATTTGGTTAATGAGATGTCAAGTGAAGCAGAACTTTAAGTCGGCGTGATATAGTTAAAGACGGCAAAGGCAGAAATAAGTGTTTGGTTAATGGAATGTCAGGAGAAGCAGAACTAGACGTTAAGTTAATGGGATGTCAGCTGAAGCAGAACTTAATCTTTGGTTAATAGGATGTCAGATGAACCAGAACTAGATGTTTGGTTAAAGGGATATCAGGTGAAGCAAAACTAGGTGTTTAGTTAATGGGATGTCAGATGAAGCAGAACTAGATGTTTGGTTAATGAGATCTCAGATGAAGCAAAACTAGGTGTTTAGTTAATGGGATGTCAGATGAAGCAGAACTAGATGTTTGGTTAATGAGATGTCAGATGAAGCAAAACTAGGTGTTTAGTTAATGGGATGTCAGATGAAGCAGAACTAGATGTTTGGTTAATGAGATGTCAGATGAAGCAAAACTAGGTGTTTATTTGATGGGATGTCAGATGAAGCAGAACTAGATGTCTGGAGTTGATGATTAATGACATGTCAGCTAAAGCAGAACTAAATGTTTGGTTAATTGGATGACAGGTGAAGCAGAATTAGAATTTCGTTAATGGGATGTCAGGTGAAGCAGAACTAGAGGTTTGGTTAATGAAATGTCAGGTGAAGCAGAACTAGACGTTTTTTTAATGGGATGTCAGGTGAATCAAAACTAGATGTTTAGTTAATGAGATGTCAGGTGGAGCAGAACTTGATGTTTTATCAATGGGATGTCAGGGGAAGCAGAACAAGATGTTTTATTAATGGGATGTCAGGTGAAGCAGAACAAGATGTTTTATTAATTGGATGACAGGAGAAGCAAAACTAGGTGTTTGGTTAATAGGATATCAGGAAAAACAAACTAGGTTCTTGGGGAATGGGATATCAGGTAAAACAAACTAGGTTCTTGGTGAATGGGATGTCAGGTGAAGCAGAACTTGGTGTTTAGTTAATGGGATGTCAGCTGAAGCAGAATTAGACGTTTGATTAATGGGAGATCAGCTGAAGTAGAACTAGATATTTGGTTAATGGGATGTCAGAGAAAGTAGACCTAGGTGTTTGCTTAATGGGATGTCAGGTGAAGCAGCTCTAAGTGTTTAGTTAATGGGATGTCAGGTGATGCAGAACTAGAGGTTTGGTTAATGGTAATGGAATATCAGGTGAAGCAGAACTTTAGGTGTGGTTAATTGGATGACACGTGAAGCAAAACTAGGTGTTTGGTGAATGGGTTGTCAGCTGACGCAGAACTAAATCTTTGGTTATTGGGAAGCTGAAGCAGAACTAGATGTTTGGTTAACGGGAGATCAGTTCATGCAAAACTAGGTGTTTGGTTAATTGGACGACAGTTGAAACAAAACTAGGTGGTTGGTGAATGAGATGTCAGCTGAAGCAGAACTAGGTGTTTAGTTAATGGGATGTCAAGTGATGCATAATTAGAGGTTTAGTTAATGAGATGTCAGCTGAAGCAGAACTAGATGTTTGGTTAACGGGAGATCAGTTCATGCAAAACTAGGTGTTTGGTTAATTGGACGACAGTTGAAACAAAACTAGGTGGTTGGTGAATGAAATGTCAGGAGAGGCAGAACTAGCTGTTTGGTGAATGTGATGTCAGGTGAAACAAAACTAGGTGTTTGGAGGATGTGATGTCAGGCGAAGCAGAACAGGATGTTTAGTTAATGGGATGTCGGCTGAAGCAGAACTAAATTTTGGTCAATGGGATGTCAGATGAAACAGAACTAGACGTTTGGTTAATGAACATCTCATTCACCAAACACTGAAAGAAACACCAAGCAGAACTTGGTGTTTGGTGAACGGGATATCAGGTGAAGCAGAACTAGGTGTTTGGTTAATTGGATGTCAAGTGATGCAGAATTAGAGGTTTGGTTAATGGCTGTCAGCTGAAGCAGAAATAGATATTTGGTTAACTGTTATATATCATGTCTCTCCCATATAAGTGGAAAGCATCTTAGTGGGAGAGAACTGTCAAAAATAATGGTATGAACATATCCGTGAAAAATAAGTTTTAACCCTGGCAGTATGATTTTACCTCTGAGAATTTTTTAAAACAAATACCGATAGATTCGTACCGTGAGACGAAATTTTAAATAGCTCTAGATCTTATATCTGAGAGAGGAATTTTAGAGATACTGGCATGTTCGTAACTGTAGGAGAGAAATTTGTAAAATACCAGTATGATAACCTGTGAGAGAGAAATTTGTAAAATACCAGTATGATAAACCTGTGAGAGAGAAAGTTGAAAAATACTGGTAAATCACACAGTTATGTGATAGAGAAATTTTAAAATTCCTATGTAGTCATACCTGCAAGCAAGAATTTTTTGAAATACCTTACAAAGTATTTAACCACTCTTTTGCTGTTGAAGCATGATGATATCAATTTTGTGCAGAGGAAAAACTGTCTTGACCAGAGTGTGATCGGAACCCACGACCCCCGAATAACAAGTCATGTGCTTTGACCTCTGATTTACCGGCCCCTGATCAATTTCCTATTTGAAGTAAATGTTAAGCCCATATCATAGGTCGATGGCACATAGCTGTCTTAACAGCTGTTGCAGATTTCTTTCTCAGGGCTATCCCGTGCAGATGCGATTTCGACGGTTGTTGTTGTTGTTGTTCAAATCTCCAAATTGAATATTCTTGTGTTCTGGAAAACTCCCGAACACAAACTCATTCAGTGAAACTTTCTGAGGCCATATTTAATTATATCTTTATATCTTTTTCTTTTTTTCCTTCATTTTTTTTATCTCTTTTTTATTTTCTTTCTCTCTCTCTCTTTTTGATATTTATATATATATTTATAATGAATAAAACAGACCTGTGGATCTTAAAAAGGCCAACAAATAATTGTAACAAATAATTTTGTCTGCATTTTTGATTGGTTCCAGAATATTTTTAAAGTCAAAAGTTGTAATATTTAAGTGATTTAATTTTGTGAAGTTTATATTCCTTTCTAGTGTGTATTTTTTACAATGAAATAAGATGTGATCTAAATTTTCATATATAGAACATCTGTCACAAACTGGATTATCAGATTTTTTCATCCTATAGAGCAGTGATTTAGTTAGAGCAGAGTTGGTTTTTATTTTAAGAATTAAGTTCATTTCTTTTTTTTTTAAGCCATAATCATTAAATTTGTTAATTTTATTAGATATTTTGTATCTGTGTGTATTAGATGCATTGGAATTATACCAATTTTGAATTTCAGTTATAAATTGTTTTTTGCATTGCTTTTTGTGAATATACATGAGGAAGGGAGTTTCTAGGTTTGGAGTAATAATGTTAGCTTTTTTGGCTATTTATTTACAATTTCATTGTGTTTAATTCCAGAGTGTGATGGTAACCATTGAATATGTATAATATTATGTTTTGTAATGTGTTGTTTTATTAATATTATAATGTCACTAATAAAATTTTAAAATTGCTTTTAAGAGGATTGTTATATAGAGCTTCTATTGATGCTTTACTGTCAGTAAAAATAACTATATTTTTTTCCTCAAATTTGAGGGCCCAGTAAATGGCTAAAATTATAGCTGAAAGTTCTGCAATAATAATTGGAATAATAGTAGTAAATTTAAAAAGATATTCATAATTTTCAGTAGGGCACCAAAAGGCACCAGAAAGAGCATTCTTATCAAAGTTGAGGGAACCAAAAGTAAATATATGAAAAAAGTTTAAATATTTATCATTTATATAAACTTCGGCGAATGTTTTCAAGAAAGTTGTATCAGTTAATTTTTTTGATTCAATTTCAGGTATATTAGTATTTAAAATTGGAAATGTTGAGGTCCAGCACGGAATTTGTATAATGTAATCTCCACTTAGGTTTTTATTTATGATATTTATTAGTTTAGTTTTTATCTGTTGATGAGTTTATAGAAATATCTGGATAATTTTCTTTAATTTTATTAATTATAGGATGATTATTGTTTTTAACTACTATTTTATATAATAAATTCTCTAATAAATATTTCTTTTTAATGTGTACGGGACGTAATGCAGTTTCAACATTACATTCAAGCCATTTGTGTTCTGAGGAAGTCCTAGACAGAATTTTATTAATTTTATTTGGATTCGTTCTAATGATTTTAATTTAGTTTTGGAAATATTATTTATTAGTTCTTTGTCGTATAAGAATTTTGGGAGAATTACTGAATTTTATATTAATAATAAATGTTTTGTTGAACATCCCCATTTTGTACTTCCAAGATATCTTAAATAGTTAAAAAGTTTATTTGCTTTATCTTTGCAGTGTCAATGTATTGTATCCATTTTAATTTTGAATCCAAATGTATACCCTTGAAATTTAAAATTATCAGAGATATTTAAATTATTATTATTTAATGTAATTGAGAAATCTTCAGGTAATTTTTTGTTTCTATGGAAGTAAGATATTACTGTTTTATTAGTAGCTATTTTCAAATTCCATTTATCATAATATTATTATAAGACCAGAAGATAATGTCATCTGCATAAGTTCCAAGAAATATATCATTATTAATTATATATTGAAAATCATTTAAATATAGGTTAAATAAAAGGGGGGGATAAAATATCACGCTGAACCAAACCATTTTTAAATTGATATGAAGAGGAGGTATTGTTTCCAATTTTAAATTTAAATTTTTTATTTTTGATGAAGTTTAAGAGAAAACTATAAAGATTTCCACAAAATTTTAATTTTTTTAGTTTATGTAGTAAACCATTATGTGACACAGAGTCAAAGGCTTTCTCAAGATCAATTATCAAAATAGTCATAAATAATTTATTTTTAATAGCATATTCAGTATCAGATATTATATTTAAGACTAAATCAAGAGTAGATCTTCCAGGACGAAAGCCACATGTATTTTTATTAAGGATATTATTTTTCTCAAAAAACCAGATTAATCGATTAAAAATCAATCTTTCAAACAACTTTAAAGCATTAGAATTAAGGCAAATTGGTCGATAAGAATTTGATTCATCAGCAGGTTTGTGTGCTTTTTTATAAATATTAAGAAATTTTCATACCAAGTTTTAGGATAGTTTTTATAATGCCAAAATTTATTAAATTCATCTAATAAAGCTTTTAACCATTTATATGGAAGATTTTTGAGCAATTTGTTAGAAATACCATCAGGGTCAGGAGTAGTATTTGTTTTCAATGATTTAATAGCAAATTCAAGTTCAGAAAATACAAAAAGTACATTTAAAAATTCTGTAGATTTGCAATGAAAAGTCTGATTAAATATATTCGAACTATTATATAATTTATCAATTTTATTGTTTGGATTATAATGTAAGTCAATGAAATATTTTGCGATTGTTTCTGTGGTTTCTTGTATATCTTCATTATTTTTTAATGCTAGAGAACATAAAGGATTTGCAGGTGTTATTTCATTCTATAGTTTCTTATAAATTCCCCATAAATTTGTAGTTGATGTTACAGGAGATAATTTTTCAGTTAATAATCTCCAATTATGTTTTAAAATATTTTTAATTTTTTTCAAATTGCATTTTCTAATCTTTTGTAGTTTTCACATGCAGTAAACGTTTTCTTATTATTCATATTTCTTTTAGCCTTACGCCGAATTGCTATTAGTTTATTTATAAATATGGTATGTATATTGTTTTTTGGAATTTTTTTTATAAACTATTTGAGTATTTAATTTACTATGATTTTTTAGTTTATCCATGATTGTAATGTAATCAGAGTTATTATTATCTATTTCTAGATCATTTAATTCCTTACTAAAATTTTTCCAGTTTGTAATTTTAATATATGTTTTTGATTTATTATGATTTAAAATTTTAATGTATATAGGATAATGGTCACTACCATAACTATCTGAGGAAATTTCCCATCCTAAATCTTTATTAATTTTGTTTGTACTTAGAGTTAAGTCAATTATAGAGTTTATTTGATTTTTATTTATTCTAGTTGCATTATTATTATTTAAAATAATTAATTTGCTGATTTCTATGAATTGTAATAAATGAATGCTTTTATAGTCATTTTTATATGAGTTCCAGGTTTTATTGTGGGAATTAAAATCCCCACAAATTATTAATTCTCTTGCTAAATTATCTATTAATTTTAGATATTGATTGGTATTGAATAAAATGCCATGTTTGTAAATATTTACTATATTCAGTATATTATTATTAAGTTTTGTTTGAATTATTAAACACTCTAAAATATCATTTAGTATAGGCACATCAATTTTTCGTTGAGGTATATTTTTGTTAACATATGTTACAATACCTTTAGAATTTATATTATTTTTCTGTACATATGAAATAAAATCATTAAATTTAGGAATATTATTAGTGCTTACTTCCTGTAAACACATGACTTGAATGTATTTAGTTTTAATTAGATGTTTAATTATATGTTTTTTATTTTCTAATCCTCTGCAATTCCACTGACATGTTATGATGTTTTGCTTCATGATCCATTGTTCAATATAGTTATTAATAGATCTTTAATCAAGTTTGCCTCTGGGCAACTTGGTAATAGAAAGTCAAAACGTTTGATGAGCAATTCGATGATTTGGCTTTTAACATGATGGGACATGGATTCTATGTAATCCTTTTGTTTTCTTTCATAATTATCATGAGTGTTCATTATTTTCAGGAGTTTTAGTAGATTTACTACCAGTGATATTTTTTTTACAGTTTTCGTATAGTCAATATTCTTCACCTCTTCTGTTTTGTACAAAAAATTCGTTTCAAATTCATTAGGAGTTGACGGAAGCGAAGGGAAGTCTTCTCGTTGGTCCTCAACGCTTTTATAGCGACACTTTCTTTCAGGTCCGCATGAATGGTAGTTTGAATCCTATGTTGTCAAAATGCTTCAGAAGTTCCACAGTCTTGAGGATTACCTCGATTAAAGTCCTTTAAATTACTAATATTATTTTCTTCTGTGAATCTTACTTTATTAAAAGCTTGTATCCAAGATAGATTTTCATTTATTTCAATATTTCTGGCCTTGGAAGCTAGAATTCTTACCGGGCACCCAGCGAAAGTCGCTGGATGATCACCGGCGCAGTTCGGGCAATGAAAACATTTAGAAGTGCAATGTTTGTGACTGTGTCGTCCACCACACTTTTTACATGTGATTTTCCCATTACAAGTATATATTAAATGCCCAAACTTACAACATCTAAGACATAGATGTGGCGGCAAATTATAGATCTTAACACGATGTCTTGTAAAGCCCAAGAAAACATGCGTAGGAAGCTCAGGACCTTCGAATTCGAGCACAACCTTTTGTGTTGGACTGCAGTTAACGTTTCCCTTGGAATCCGGTGATTTATCATAGTGTAGCATTCTTCTCATGCTAATTACGTTTTGGTTAGCCAGAATTTCTAAGATATAGTCATCATCATAAAGTGTAGGGATCCTATAATTGATCCCAAAACAAATTGTTTGAATTCTGGAAATTCTACGATGACTTTCTTATCCAGAATTTTCCGTAAGATTCACAATTTTTTCTTGTTGTACACAGTTTTTAGATAATACCAAGAGTCTTCCCGAGGAAATAAATTTACCTCCGATTTGATCATTAAGTAATTTGAAGAAAAATGGAGATACTTTTGGAATGTCAAGTTTGCTAATATCTATACCTGAAATTGCTAATATCTATACCTGAAATTTGAGTTAATCGATCTTTCAAAAATATCTGGGAATTTGATGTTTTCTGAATCTAATTTTGTTATGATTGTGTAATTTCTTTCTTTTTTAGCAATGTGTACTGTTTCATCTTTATTATGCGTTAAAGCGATTTTAGGGTTTTTGCTTTGAACATTAATATTGTCATTTACCTGTTGTACTTGAAGAGGTACTTTATCCATTTCTATTGTAGGATCACAGTTATGTTCAATTGATTTAGTCGGTGAAATGTCCGAGTCTGACGATAATTTCAAATCTTCAGAGAGAACATTAAAATCCTTGCTAATGGGAGTTTCTTTTTCTTTATCAGAACTTGTCACGTCTTGATATTTATTTCTTTTCACCTTTAACTTCATTGAAGTAGGCGATGATTTCTTTTTCCGGTTCCCACCGTTTGCCATGTTTAAATTTATGCGAAAAGTTGCATACTTCTCAAAATAAAGAGTTTAAAAAAGTAGAAGTTAATACTGTGCACATATCACACTTAATAATAACCAAAAATTAAAAAAAATACTATAATTACACAATTATCAACTTTGATCGCGCACAATTCGAAAACACAACCGCCACTCTAGGTGGCCCAACCCGACACGAACTCTGAGATTTCGATGGACATTTCTTTTTTGAGAAGTTCTCAGTGATCACAACACCTGATATGTTATCAAGAGATGGTGGGTATGGCTCCCACCTGGCTGAAGATAATGTTTCCTCTGTACCCATATACAGAGTAATAGTGATCAAACGATTTGCAATTTTAGAAGGCTGTGGATTAAAAATGTGTTGTAATAAACTGACTGGACAAATTGTATGCACCTACCTAATAATCTGTTGCTCTACCTTTTGCCCTCACAGCAGGAGCCAGACAGGTGGTATTGCCGACCATGTTTCCGGTGGGTTTGGCGGGTTCGAATAGATCTTTCCCATTCGTCCCACAGTTTCTCAATGGAGCTGAGATCGCAATCGAGGGGCACATTCGATTGTCGTAAACCCATCTTGAAAGCTCCTGGAAGCAATTGGTCGCAACTCGAGAAGTATGCAGTGGCGTTGTGCTGTTGAGAGAGGGGCGGGGGTGGCTCAGTCGGTAGCGCGCCAGGCTCGTAATCTGTAGTTCCCAGGTTTGAGTCCCAGCTGGTTCAGCGTTGAGATTTATCTCCGCAAAATTCCCCACCCTGCCCAAGGTCAATAGGGGACACCGATGGGGTTGGAAAGGCCGCCGTCCTTCGGATGGGACGTAAGCCGTGGCCCCATGTGCGGGAGAGCCATACCCTGTGCACGTTAAAGAACACGCTGGATGGCCTTGATGGGAGTCTACCATCTGTCTCCCAACAGCTGTTCCAGTGAGTTCCCTCCCGCAACCTTTTCTGAGCCTTCGGGGTCCATGTGACCTGGCCATTTAGCCCATGGTGTGCAAAAAAGTGCCGCTCAGAGGTAATAGAACCCAACCCAACCCTGTTGAAAGATGGTATCATGGTGTGGAAAGAGAATCTTTATGCAGGTGTGTACATGGTCGGCCATACTCGCACCTACTACCTGGCCACGATCAAACTAGGAGTTCACATACCTTATGCTGGTGACGGAGGTCTCGACGGATATGAGGGGCCCCATGGAAGCCCATGTAATGCACCCCAAACTGTTACCCCGCCTCCGCCTGCCTGTATGACCCTAACGTGGCAAAGCTAGGTGAATCTCATCGTGTGGTTTACACCACATACGCTCCCTTCCATCAGCGTGACAGAGTTGAAAGGCGGTAAAAGCAGCGACGTAAGTGAGTTTGACCATCGCTAGGTAGTAGGTGTGAGGATGGCCGGTTGTTCTATCAGCACAACTGCTGATTTCCACATCAGACATCACACGTGTATACCAACATTGGGTGAAATAGGCAAACTTCCAACCAGCGAGAGAAATCCCATCGGCATGATAATGCTGAAGCCGTGATTCGTCAGACCAGATTACGTGTTTCCAGTCCTCTGCACTCCAGTTGCGAGAGGCGTTTGCAAACTGCAGCCTAATCTTTCGGTACCTTGCAGTCAACAAGGGGGACACGATGTGGAATTCGACTGCTATAACCTGTTTTTTTCCATGGTACGACGGGTAGTCTTTGTGTATAAGCTTGTGGACATGCCCTCATTCAATTCTGACGTTATCTGCTCCACGGTAGCCATGTGATTCCTTGTAATGATGCAGGACTCTCTGTGCTCATCTCGAGAGTTAATTGCACGTTTATGTCCACATTTCTATCGCTTGTTCGAAGTTTTCTGTTTTCACGTAGTCTTGGTATACACATGTGATGTCTGATGTGGAAATCCCAACAGTTCAGCAGCTACAGTGATTGAACAACCGGCCATCCTTACACGAACTATCTGGGCATGGTCAAAGTCACTTACGCTGCCTTTACCCATTAAACCTTTACCATGGTTTTCAATGTGTAGAGACCTGCTCTATTTATAGATTTTGCCAGTTTCAGCATCCCATGTGAATGGACGCGATACTTCTGCTCTCCATACTATTATAGAGGATGTGTATAATAAATTTTCCGTGCAGTTTATATGCTTGATGGTATCTGGGAAAGAAAAATGTGAATATTTTAATTTTGATGGACCTGTGAGAGAGCAATTTTAAAATCCGGTATGATCATAATTGTCGAAAGAAACTATTTAACATACCTGTATTATTGTGCCTGCTGATAGAAATTTTATAATACCCATTTTATCCCCTCCTGATAGGGGACCACCTTGACTGTTGGTGGTGTGGGGGCTGAATGGTGCCTCTGTGAAGTTGGGTTCGACTCGCTGGTTCTCCGGGGTTCACGAGATCTTGTAACCTCTGGTGGAGGGGCCTGTTGAGGGTCTGCGGACTGGTTTTGGGTGGGCCAGTCCAGTGGGCTTATTGACTTGTCCTCTGAGAAGCTCCGGGTTGCAGCCCCGGTTGAGGGGCCACACTTGAGGGTTCTGCGGACTAGGCGTGGCTAACCCAGTCCAGTAGGCTCATCGATGCGGTGTCAGTGATATCGTGGATCGGAAGACTGTTCACTGTGGGGCTTCGGCCCGTTCACAAAGGAGAGGACGAAGTTGAAGGCTCGCGGCTGGGAGTGGATCCCCGGTCGACGGGCTTATCGATGAAGAAGCCAGACTAAGAGTCTCCACCCTGGGAGCCAAGTCAATTTGGTTCTATATACCATCTTTGTGGCTAACCGGGGAACAGATTAAATTTAGGTTTTGACCGATGAATGAACCTTCCTTCTATAGGATTGTTCGCCATAGGTAGCCATGGATGAGCTGTGTCCTTGGTGGCACTGTCTTGCCCCGGCGTAGGCATTCTCACTATAGATGTAGTGCAGTCGATGTATTGCGGAGCATCTGGGACTTGCCTTTATAATAATATAATAATGTAATACCTATTTTATCATACCTATGATAAGGAAATGTTAAAAATACCAGTATGCCTCACAGGTTGGTGACATAAAGATTTTAAGATAGTGATATGATCGTATCTGTAGGACAAAAGTACCGGTACGATTGTACCTGTGAGAAACTTTAAACATATAACATACTTGTTCCTGTGAGAGAGAAATTTCAAACACAACACATGATTTTGTCTGTGAGAAATTTTTTGTAATACAGGTATTAACGTAACTGAGGGAGATAATCTAAAAAACTTAAAAAATTTAAAAAGTACCTATCTTCCTGTAGGGCCCTGAAAAGAGGAAATAAGCCTGAAGCATATCGATGGTGTAATCAGTCACTGAGTTCACATATTTACTTCAAAGGAAGATAGGTTGCTGATTTCGAACTCAACAAGATTGCCGGCGCTCTTATCTTCCTTTGAAGTGAATGCGAACTCAATGACTCATCGATATACTTTAGGCTTATTTTCTACATTTTAGAGCCCTTTAGGAAGATAGGTATTTTACAAATGTTTTAATTTATATTTTTTTGTTGTCACTAAAGACCTCCCTTCAAAAGCTTCCATTTGATATACGACTCATAAACATCGAGCACTTTACCCCTCTTTTTGAGTCATGTTTGAGATAGCCAATGACATTAGAGACGTCACAAGATTTAATTTGAGTTACGACGCTTTAAAATCAATCCCACAAAAATTCGCCCCCCCATTTTATCTGGGGGAATAATGGGGGCAAAATTGAAAATAATTTATGACCATCACTATACAAGTTTGCATTTGACACTTAACTCGTAACTCTAGGCCCTCGCGCTCGGAAGATATAGTAGAACGAATTTCATATTTTGCGTTTTTTATAGGGAGGAGGGTCAATATTTTATATCCTACGGCACTCCTCGCGTTACAGTCTTTCATTTGACACATAGAGGGGTTTATCAAAACTATAGAAACACCGACGGCGACTGGAGAATACGCAATGCGCGTTCACAGGGACGACGTCACACGCGATGTGAGTTATATAAAGGGGAGAAGTACGATGTTGGCTTTCTCGTAGCAGTGTCACAGGCGCAGGTGAAACAGTTGCTGTGATGTAATTGTCGACAGTGTCAGATCTCAGTGACCTCCAAAAAGTCATGATCATTGGTCTGCGTCTTGCAGGATCTTCAGTAACCAGAACGGCGGAAATAGTAGGTGTAACACGAGGAACTGTATCGAAGATTATGACTATCTATCAAAAAGGACAGGACCTTGCCTCCAAATGTGCAAATTGTGGACATCATACGAAGTTGTCAGATGGGAATAGGCGAACATTGGCATGGATTGTACAACGGAAGTACAAGACCAGGGCACCGCACATATCAATAGAATTGAACACCAGTCAGAACGATCCCGTTTCCTCATAATAGTTTGTCAGGAACTTCATCGTGCCGGTATTTATGGTCGTGTTGCAGTCGACAAACCTCCGATTACCAACAACAGTACAATAAAACGTGTAAGGTGGTGCAAAGCACATAAAAACTGGGATGCTAAAGACTGGCAACGTGTCATGTGATCTGATGAATCGTGCCACACATTGTTTCCTACCACTGGTAGAGTGTACGTCTGGCGAAAATCTGCAGAAGCGTACCACCCCGACTGTGAAGCATAGAGGTGGATCCCTGATGCTGTGGGGTGCCATATCATGGCATTCCTTAGGGCCATTAGTTATTCTGCAGAATAATCGTGTCGCATCTGCATCGTACGAATCTATTCTCAGGGACCACCTGCACCCAATGTTGCGGGCATTGTTCCCTAATAATCATTCCTGGTTTCAAGCGGGAAATGCACCCATGCATTGTGCGAAACGTGACAATTTATGGTTTGCAGAGCATGAGAATGAGGTCCACCTCCAGCATCACTGGCGCAGTTGGGCCATATTTTAAGGAAGAATGGTCCTACATCCCATTACCGTATGTGCATGACTTCTATAAGTCTATTCCACGTCGAGTTGCGTTTGTTCTGAACGCCCGAGATGGTCCTACAGCTTATTAATAAAGTATTCTCCACAAACAATAGGTGTTTCGATTATTTTAATATCCCCAGAAGCTTGTTATTTTCCGTACTCACATTCAGGAGCTATAGGGAAACAAGCATTTTCAGATTTTCCTCCTCTTTTAGGCGGGAAGAAAGCATGAGAGGAAAAACTTTTATAGCCCGGACATCCCGCGTCAGACGCTTTTTTTTAAGTTTAGAGTGTTACTTTCTGCCTTTGCGTTCTGGAGATATAGCTTAAGAATAGTTTTCACATTTCCCCTTTTTTAGGGAGGAAGAAAGCATGGTGGGTGGAGAGGGGGGGTCAATTTGTAATAGCCTATGACTCTGCACGCGTCACAAGCTTTCATTTGCCACATAAATCATTCAGTTTCTCCATCGTGTTCGAAAATATTGTGGAACAACCTTTTGTCAAATCCACAAACCAACCAACCGACAAATGTCAAAACCAAAAGTAATAGGAAGCTAGATAAAATGTACCGGTACATCTTAGAAGTAAGGGAGACAAAATTTTTAAAATATCAGAAATATCGCAGCTGTAAGAGACAATCCAAAAATACTGTGGTATTTCAGAGGTATGTTAGAAGAAATTTAAAAATATTTTTAAATATCTGTAGATCGTACTTGTCAGAGAGAAATTTTAAGATATGGCATCAGCCGACGGGTGAAAGAGAAGTTTTTAAAAATTCCATTCTGATGATATCTGCGATAGAAAAGGTTGCAAATATAATGTATGGTCGTGCATGTGTGAGAAATAATTAAACACCAGCATGATTTCTACCCGTGAGAACGAAATTTTATAGTTCTGATGTGATCGCACTTGTGAGAGAGAAATTTTAAAAACACCGGGATGATCATCTGTATGAGATAAATTTTTGAAGTACTGGTACCATTGCTCGTGTAATAAAGAGATTTAAAAATCAGCAGTATGTGTCACAGGTATCTGAAAGAGAAATTTAAAAGAAACGGTATGATCCTACGCGTGAGAGAAAAATCTTAAAGATGCTGATATGATCGTACCTGATTACTAACAGGTAAACACAGATAAGCAGCTACAGTAATCGGCAGTTGTACTCAAGACAACTACTGATTACATGGCGAAAAAAGTTTAAAGCCACCAAGAGGGAAGATCTTAATCAGCTGCCGTAGCTCAGAAGTCAGAGCATTTGACATGTTATCAGAGATAGAGCTTTCGTACTTCATCCAGCTCAAGAGATTTTTTTCCTCTATGCTTGAGAATGATCGTACCTGTTGGATAAAAATTTAAAAAATACCAGAATAGCTCGGAATTTTAAAGTACCGGTATGATTGCACGTGTGAAAGATTAATTTCAAAGTTTCACCATACGATCGTAAAAATAATAATAATAAAATCGATAAATATTAAAAAAATACGATTGCTGTCTACGATACAGAGCAACAAAAAAATGCTGATACGATTACTATCTGCGAGAGAGAGAATAAAAGCATATCCATAGTGGTTAGCGTTTTTGACTCATTGATCAAAGGAACCTGGCTTTGAGCCCCGTATAAAGCATGGAGGTTTGTGCTTTCTTTCTGCTGAGACCACGCCTTCCTTACAGATTTTCTCTTCGCGTGTGTTATACTGATGGACTCCTGTCAGATCTCTGTGGCAAGCAGATGCTTGAGGAGTTACTTACGAATCGTACTCGCTGAGAGAGAAATTGTAATACTTCTGATTCGTACTTTTTGGAAAAGAATAAATCGAATAGTCAACCTGATAGAATTTTATTGAATCAAAGTGCAACAAGATGGTAATTTGCTTCTATTCACATTGATAAACCAACTTTTGAAAAATTCTTCATTAATAGCCTACTGAATACTGTTGATTAATGGTAGTTATTCACATACGTGGCCTTCTTATATATAGATGAACATAATTGAGATTCTTCTATTGAAAAACGTCTGCAGATCTAAGCGTTGGTTGTATTGCATTCGCATTTGGGATCTACATGTTTCAAAGGATGTCGAAATTATCTGAAAAGGAAAAAAAAATGTAAGGCGTAAAACAGATCATTATCACTCAGGTTCTCAAATTTTATACAAATTATTCAAATTCTCAGTATTCAAATTTTATTTCTCGGCTACAACGTGCTGAAATGTAAGGGAACATTTCGAAACTGCAGAACACAGCACAACCGGCGAGATGTTTCTCACTTCTCAAATGATGCTGGTTTTCAAATGCACAAAGGTGCTGTGATGTCAGCAGAGTAGACTTTGTGATTTTCCAAATAATCCCTCAGCCAAGAGTCACTAAGATTGAAATCTGAGACGAATGAGGTGGCAACGAGTTTGGAAATCCGTGAGCCCTATCCCTAACTTTGCGCTCATTTATGCGTAACAAGTTTTTATCTCTCATCCCATTGCTTTTGGCTTTGACATTTGTCGGTTGGTCGGTTGTGGATTTGACAAAATGTTGTTCCACCATATCTTTCGAACGCGACGGAGAAACTTAATGATTAATGCGGCAAATGAAAGCTCGTGACGCGGGGAGTGTCATAGGGGTCACGCACTTTCTTCCCTCTAAAAAAGGAAAAATATGAAAACTGTTCTTAAGCTATATCTGCAGAACTGGAAGGCCGAAAGTAACAAACTATACGTCGAATGAAAGCTACTGTCGCGAGAATGTCCTAGGCTATGAAAACGTAATTCCCATGCTTGCTTCCCCCCCTAAAAAAGGGGGAAAATATGAAAATGATTGATCCCCTATATCTCCTGAACAAGAGTGCGGAAACATAAGCTATGTGTCAAATGAAAGCTTGTGACGCGGGGAGTGTCATTGGCTATAAGAATTCACCCCTTCTGCTTCCTATCCCCTAAAACACAGGAAAATGTGAAAGTCGTCCTACTATATCTTCCAAACACGAGGATCTGCAGTTATGAGTTAGGTGTTAAATGAAAGCTCGTATAATGACAGTCATAAACTATTCCAAATTTTTCCCTAGTATTCCCCCTGATAATATGGGGAGGCGGATTTTCGGGGGGGGGTCGACTTTAACGAGTCGTATTTCAAATTACAGCTTGTGACGTCTTCAATGTCGTGGGATACCTCAAATATGACTCCAAAAGATGGGTAAATGTGCTTGATGTTTAGAGTCATATCAAATAAAAGTTTTTGAAGGTAGATACTTTTAGTGAGAAGAAAAAGAAATATAAATTAAAAATTAAAAATATACCTGTCTTCTCATAGGGCCCTAAAAAGTAGAAAGTAAACCTAAAGCATATCGATGAGCTCGCATTCACTTCGAAGGAAGATAGAGCGCCGATTTACCTGCACAACACCAGCGATGTGCTTCAGATTTATTTTCTACTTTTTAGAGCCCTATTGGAAGATAGGTATTTTTTAATATCTTTTTTTTTTTATTAATGTTGGTGATATGCTACTCCAGACATCACCAACATTAATAAAAAAAATTTAATGCATGAACAATACCGTCAGAAGATATCCACATAGCTGTAGGGAGAGAAGGATTTCATTTGTCAAAAGGACATGCAGGTAGGTGTTTTTAGTGACAAAAAAATATAAATTAAAAATTACCTGTCTTCTTATATGGCCCTATTAATATATTAATATACAAATAATTAACGTAAAAACTCAAAACCAGGGGAACTTCGGTTCATTCTTTGAGTTCATGGTAGCACTGAGCGGTGGCGGTGTTGCGGATCCATTCGTACTTCAGCGTAGATGTCATCAGAAAGTCTTCGTACAGAAAGGTGCTTCTCCGCATATCACAAACGTTTTTAAGGATCTCTTACAATGATAGAGGGACTTGTCAACTTCCCCAATGATAGAGGGATTAGTCATGAATTTCCAAACTCGTACCTCGTTTCTAAGATCTGAATTCTTTTAACGTTGTCTATATGATCAATTTTGTACAGGTCTATCATTCAAACATCTTTGTAGAATTCAAATTTAGCATCATGTAAGAAGGGGCGAATATCTCCAATGACAATGCTACGTTTCGCAGTCGAAATGTTGTCCTTCAGTTTATGCCCATTGTGGACAACATGCAACAAGATTTACAGAAATTTGAGCAATAATGATTGTTCGTTCCCCAGGTTTTGAGTTTTTACATTAATTATTTGTCTTCATAATCATTTTCCACTCATGAGGTCTCACTTTTCTCACCTAACAAACCTTCTTTGTGGCGTCTTGACAGGCTGCTGTCGCATCTCTATGGGAAGAAGCTGCTTGAAGAGTATTTATTTTTAGAAGGTTTTTCCGCATCCTTTGAAACTTACAGATTTGAATGCAATCCGACTATTCCTTAGGTCTAAAAAGGTCTTAGAGGTAGGGAAATTTCAATTATGACGACATATATTATTTAACAACTTTCATACGTAAATTCCATGTTTTCTTTCTTTCTATAAAATAATAGAAAGAATAAATGGAAGTCATCTTTTAGCTGGCGTAAATTTCCAAAAGAAGAATTATCACATGGTACAGCATCTTCCTCTCATTATCCATCATCGTACAAATTCTCAATTCATTTAGTTCTAGACCCGGGGAGTGCGAGAATTGGTTAAAAGAAATTCTTAGAGGAAACGCAGCAAGAAAAGAAACAATTAGTAACGTTCTTCATCTTCCTCTCATAAAAAGGAAAAAACAAAGCTGGCTCACCTGGCATCCTAACTGTGAAAAGTTCCGACCGCACTCTTTTGTGAAAACAAAAAATGCATTATTTATTTGTTATTTTTCGTCTCTCGGAGCGTCCGTCTCTTTCTTATCGGCATTCAGCCGACGAAGCTTCATTTAGAACCCAAACAATTCCGTAAGCCCAAAGGTTGTCTGTCAGATGGGACTCTCCTGATGTCTGTCTGGCCTATCGTGACCTTCACCTTCATTTCGAAGCGTTCTCCTTGACCTTTGGCCACATCCACTGCGCAGGGTAGGAGGTGCTGCACAGAGTCCACACTTGTTAACAGATGTCTGATATGACAACATACTCGTGAGCTTGAAAACGTTATCACAGGTAACGAATATGTCGCATGACATCAAACTGTTTGTCTCTGCCAATCATTCCGACGATTCTCAAAGGATTTGTCCCAGACAAGCATTCCATCTGTACTCCGTATTACCTTGAGATTGGTGATATATTCTTTTCATTTAACACTAAAGAACGAATTATTTTTATCGTTAACTGTGAGGTGTAACTGTCACTCGTTATTAATGAAGTATTTTTTATCATTTATTAAGAGTATTCTTGCTATTAATGGATGAAATTTATTAAAATTAATTGTGTGGTGTCTTTGTTATCTATCTTTAATAAACGAAGCAATTTTATATTTAATTATGAGGTAATAGATGATTTGTCTGGCATTGCTCGGATGAGAAACTCTACAGTAAATATTAGGTGGAACTCCTCACGCTGCAAATTTTCGTTTCATATAAAATTCATTATTATCGAACTCACTGGGAAATTTTCCTTCCCATCCTTTATTGGGCAAAGTGCGGTAGCACGTGACACATTCATATGAAAGATAACTCGTTACGCTTGATAATCGCTTGCATAGTTCCTCTCTTGGATGTGGAAGAAAGGCTGCATAGTCGCACTTGGGATGCTTTAAGTCATGACAAGAAACAATTTTATATCGAATTGGATGATATTGGTAATCATAGCTCTTACTGTTTATGAAACATACCTTTCTCGATTATTTTAGGGGTGTGGTGGTGGGATGAATGAGGACTTATAAGTAATACTGTTTGAAAAAGGAAGGAAATCAAATACCGTACTATATAAGGACACGATCCAGGGGCGTAGCTATGGGGAGGCTCCACCCCCAAAAGTAACTCGGAGTTAGCAAAATTCGAAGCGACTTCGTAAAATCTAGGGGAGTTGCGAAAATTTGCAATACTTTTTCTCGTAAAATTAAGGGGAGTTAGCAAAATGAAGACAACTTGGCAAAATCTAGGGTAATTGTCAAAAACGAGGCAATTTGGCAAATCTAGGGCAGTTGGGAAAATAGAGAGGGTAAAATATAGAGCTGTTGGCAAAATTCGAAGCCGCTTAGTAAAATACATGTGAGTTGGCAAAATCGAGTCAACTTGGCAATCTTGGGGAGTTGGCAAATTTCGGAGTGACTTGGTAAAATCTTGGGGAGTTGGCAAATTTCGGAGTGACTTGGTAAAATCTTGGGGAGTTGGCAAAATTCGGACAACTTGGCAAAATCTAGGGTAATTGTCAAAAACGAGGCAATTTGGCAAATCTAGGGCAGTTGGGAAAATAGAGAGGGTAAAATATAGAGCTGTTGGCAAAATTCGAAGCCGCTTAGTAAAATACATGTGAGTTGGCAAAATCGAGTCAACTTGGCAATCTTGGGGAGTTGGCAAATTTCGGTGTGACTTGGCAAAATCTTGGGGAGTTGACAAAATTCTGAGTAACTTTGCGAAAATCAGGTGAGATGTAAAAATTGTTTTTTTTTCTGTAAAATTATGGCGAGTTGATAAAATTGGGAGTGACTTGGCAAAATCGTGGGAGTTAGCAAATTCGGAGTGACTTGAGAAAATCGTGGGAAGTTGGCAAAATTCAGGTGAGATGCAAAAATTGGAAACTTTTTTCCGTAAAATTATGGCCTGATGGCAAAATCGAGGTAACTTCGCAAAATCTAGAGGAATTCGCAGAATTCGAAAATCTGATGAGATGTAAAAACTGGGATTTTTTCTGTAAAATTGTGGCTAGTTGGCAAAACGAGGAAACTTGGCAAAATCTAGGACAGTTGGCAAAATTCAAATCCATTTGTTAAAATACAGGGGAGCCTTTCTTGTGCAATTAAGGAGAGTTGATAAAATTCGAAGTGACATGGTAAATTCAGGAAAGACGTAAAAAATTGCGATTTTTTCTGTAAAATTACGGCGAGTTGGAAAATTTTAGGAGAGTTTGCAAAATCGAAGCAACTTGGCAAAATTCGAATCTACTTGGTAAAATGCAGGCCAGTTGGGAAACTAATTAAAGAGAGTTGGTCAAATGGAGACAACTTGGCAAATTTAGGAGAGATGTAAAGATTGGGTTAGGTTTTGTGAAATTAAGGAGAGTTGACCAAATGAAGGGGAGTTAGAAAAATTCACACTGACTTGCTTCAATTCAGGCGAGATGTAAATATTGGGATTATTTCGGTGAAATTAAGGCTAGTTGTAAAAATCGGAAGTTACATGCAATTAAAATCTAAGTACTAACCTGACAGAGACATTATTTTCTCAGTTGGCAATTTTCTAGCTGGAAAATTTTCGTTTTCTATTCCCCCCCCCCCAACCATAGTCCTTCGCTACGCCCCTGCACGTGTCTGTAGATTTCCACTCGTTCCTCCGAAGTTAACGAGCTACGACGACGTCTTTGAAAGCTTGTCTACACTTGTCGTTACGAGTTAAAAACAAAGGCCGTTTCAATCCTTTCTCTCTTCGCTGGAGACGGCTAAAGTTCGGTCTGCGAATAGCAATAGAAAGAAAGTAAAACTTTTATTATGTGGAAAAAATTTATATTAAACGGTTGCTAACATTTCTTTAAAGTCTTTAAAATGTTAATCATATAAATTTACACTATATACATCGACAAATGCTACTTGGTTTTATATACCCTCCAAATAAGGGTAGGATTTGTAGTGTATATGAAATAAAAAGTGTTTAGCATGAAAAAAAGTCACAATCAAGTAATGTTTACATTACTTGATTGTTTACTATTATATGATTTACTATTATAACGATCATTTAGATTCAGTATTCTAATAGAACTAAATAACCTTTGTGGTACGGAATGCCGACAATGGAATAGTTAACATATCGGACCAAATATGTGCCAGCCGACGGCATCAGACGAGAGAGGATGAAGTAAAACCAATGAGAATGATGCTATGGAATTTGAAATTTTGAATTTTAAGGTGAAATCCGATTTTTGAAAGGGCGAAGGAGTCACATCATTTGAAGCCACGAGTGCTGATTAGGATTATATACCATTTGGTGAATGCAGATAGTGGAATTTATTGAAACCTAATTGTGGTTAATCCTTTTAGAGGATCTTGCAATGTGATCTGTATCCCGGATGATTTTGTGATGTGATAAAATGTGATGGGAAGGTTAGAAACCCTTCAACAATGGGCTTCCTGCTATCCCAATCGGTTGATTTTACTTTAGCTTCGCTTATATGCAGCCGTTTAGATTATTTTTAAGAAGAAATAATCTTTTTAATTATGAAAGCAGGCCAAGCAGATGTTAAAGAATAGCTGAGCTACATTAATATACTGTTACAGAATTTCAAGTCGTATTTGAATATTTGACAACCGAGCGTGAATTCGTAATAAGCAGACTTTAAATGAACTGATTTAATAACTAAGGCAATAAGTTGACATGAATTATGTTGAAATTTCAGTACCAGTCAATCGAAACACCAATAAACTATTCATCTATACTATGTAAATGATCCGGACAATTTTAAATACTAAACTATCTAATAAAGCAATAAAGAACGTTCGAAAACCGATTCACAAGCAAAAGGTAGAACGTTCGAAAACCGATTCACAAGCAAAAGGTAGAACGTTCGAAAACCGATTCACAAGCAAAAGGTAGAACGTTCGAAAACCGATTCACAAGCAAAAGGTAGAACGTTCGCCAGTCCCCTTACCACTAGTAACCCAACAGATATGAAAGGATGCTCTCTACACTGAGGAGATGAGCATTTGTTTTGCCACCATAAATCGACAATTTTTTTATCGTATCCGCGCACTCACCAGATGAAACTCTTCCTTTACACACTATTACCAACTTTCTGCCGTAATCTCCTGCTTTGAAATTAATCGTGTTACGACTCTGTGCGATATCTCGTGTGTCTCATAGCAAGCGATCACGGTTTCATTGTTGCACGTTCAGAGTACGCTTCAATATAAGTGGATCAGGAAGTGAAAGGTTACTCTGAAAAAGGATTTAAAAGTAAAGTTAAAATAATATTTCAGTTTAAAGGAAGCAATTAAAAAAGTACATCTCACCCGTCACTCTCATTGTTAAATGAGATAAGAGTTGGAAAATGTGCCCAGATAGAAGAGAGCTGATTAGCATCATATTACATTAAGAAGATCTTTAAGTCGTATTCTATTTAAAAATGAAAGAATTTAATAGCTCTGTCTACTCGACTAACATATTACTTCTCCATTTTGATTACCATGTTTCTCGTATAACCTTCACTTCAGCGTAATCTCTTTTCTTACCAGTTTTACCAACAAAATTCTACACTAATCAACTCTTTTACTCCCTCGCACTCATCACATAAAATCCTTCTTTTTAGATTATTTTGTCACGTAAAAACCTAGACTCCTACATTTCCTTTCCCCCTCCAACTGCGCTTCATAACAGCTTCATTCCTTATTCCTTCAATCAAGTTCGTTCGATGTCGTTGGTGACGTAATTCTCACGCTGAAGCGTACACGAGCGTTTATGACGGTTTATCATAAATTCATTGTAGCACGTCCATCTCTCGTAACAATGTTATAAAAAAACAGATAAGAATAATTTTGCAAAATAAAAACCGATTTCTTTTCTACCAATTTTCATATTTTAAAAGAATTAAAAATATTAAAAAATTAATTTAGAATTTATTTTAAAGATTTAGTAAAATATTTGAAAAAGGTTATTAAATCTGGATTACTAAATTTTGAGGGATAAACAAGGTAAGGTTATAGAAGGGGAGGATTCTGTCATGGCTAGGTAGGCTGAGCATTTCAGTGATGTTCAAAACAATGTAGTTAGTTCTACTCTCATTGTTTGCAATGATGATAGATGCATTGGTGGCTTTAATGTTGGCCCTATAACACAGTCTGAAGTTATTTTGGCTATATGTATATTTAAACTACATAAATACCCAGGAGTAGGTGAAATTATTACTGAAATGCTTAGAGCTGGGAATGTTTCTGTTATCACAAGGCTGGCTGAAATTTTGAAAATCTTTTATGGTAAAGGAATTATTCCTAAGAATTTTACCAAAAGCTCACTCTCCAAATAAATTATTTCTGTTTTTCCACTTCCTTTGTGTAATAAAATGAACATGTTTTTTCTCACCTGTATCATGAGAGCTTTTGCACTATGTTATATATATATATACAAATCTAATGGTTATTTAAGAGCTTTCGCTCTAGTCGAGTTCAAAATTGTCCCAAGTTCAAAATCCGATAGATGTCAAAATGAAAAATTATTGGCGGCCCACAAGAAACCGACTCCTTAGACACATGTTGCGAAGCAGTTGGCCTGTTTTGCTGCAATTTATATCATGGCTGCTTCTCGATTTTACTGAAAATATCCTAATTTTCTTCATTACTTACCGAAAGGGGTTAATCATCATCATCTCTCTCAAATCACTCATCCTTATCTATCTTTCCATCATATTTTTTTCTCTCCTAGCCCCCGAAAATATCATTTTACCTGTTGATTTTGAACTGTCGTGCTTTATAAACTAATTTCCCAAAACTGTCTTGCTTTTCTTGACTTCTCCGACTTAACCGGGTTTTTACAACCCAACAGCCCAATGATTCAGTGAAGTGTTGATAACTGCAACATTTTTCCAACGAAACCCATCATTTCCTGTCTTTCACGCAGAGCACCTTTCGGAATATTAGTTTAAAGTTCATCTCTCCAAAACCAAAAGTCACCCATAGGTTAACATGGTATTCCCTATACTTTAAGATTGCTCCAGAACTCTCAACTCCTATACTACTGCCGTCCACATGGTGCAACAGGAAACGAGATTCATCGAATCAGACGACCTTCTTCCAATCATTAAAGGACTAGTTTTGATGCTCGCGTCCCATTGTAGGTGCTTTTGACAGTGAACCGAGGTTAAGCATGGCCACTTATAGCAGCCTCATTTTCATCAGGGTTCGATGTACTGTGTGTTGTGACACATTACTCCCGTCACCAGCATTCAAATTACGGGCGAGTTGCGCCACAGTATCCCTTCTGTTGGCTCTTACCATACGGGATAGCCTTTCGCTCACTTCTAGCATCGATGAGCTGTGGTCGGTCGACACCTTGCCGGCGGTTCGTGTTTTTCCCCTGTCGGACCACTTTTAGAAGATACTAACCACTACTGACTGTGAGCACCCCACAAGCCTTGCCGTCTCGGAAACGCTCTGAACCAGTCGTCTGACCATTACAATTTGGCCTTTGTCAAACTCACTTAAATCCCCTGCCTTTCCCATCTGAAGAACAAGAATAACACTGATTAACAGAGCTCAGTATCAGATGTTATTTATACCGTTTCATGACCTTCAGACGCGCCGTCGTTTACCTGCAGTTGCCTCGATTTCCATAAAGACGCTCTGCGCATATGTTTAGGCTCTTCGGTTTATGTTACTAACCTATTTAATATTTTGGTTGTTTGAGTAGAGAAAACAAAATTTCGCTAAAGGGAATGAAAATTATGTCAAATATTGATATAGAACTTAATCCGTGACCAGAATAATACTCCCGTTCATAGTTGGACGATAAATCATCACAAGCACAAGGGAAACACCTTTTGTTTCAGGAAGCCTTATTGGAGGGAAGCATGTGAGTGTGTGTCTTCACGTCCCTTAAGTTGGGCTGGAGAAATATAAAATGAAAATCACATGAATGTAATGGGAGGCACATTATCTACAAAATCGCACATATCGAAGAGGAGGTAGAGCAACAGCAAAATCGAAAGAGTGCACTGTAATGGTTAAACACTGTCTTTCAGATATTTTGGGATAGCAGACAGATGAACTGTAAAATCGCATGTAATAGAGTAGCAGGGGTTGGCCAACTCAGTAATGCGTTGGAGTCATTAACTGTCATTTCTAGGCTCGAGCCCCCAAATGTACTGTCATTGATATTTATTTAAACTAACGCCTATCCACAGTGAGAAAGGCGACACTGCTGTGGAAAGTACAGCTGTTCGTCAGATGAGACTTCAGGTGTGGCGAAGTATGCAGAAGAGCCACACTTTCTGAGCGTCAAATAACATTCTGGATGACCTTGACAGGAGGCTTCCATTTCTCTCCTATGAGCTGTCCACGAGATCCCCTCTTTATCTATCGAACTATGAGCCCCTTTGGTTCATGGACAAAGGCTGCTCAGAATTAAAAAGCAACGGAATGGTTCAAAAACACTAAATGCAGTGAAATGGATGACGGAATAAATATAAATTCTTATTTATTGGAATGGATGCAAAAATTGCTTTAAAATATTTCGGAAACCATCCAATCAAAAATCATTATTATGACATCTAGTGGCAGAATAACTACAAAATCAGATAAAGTACACTGAAGAGGATGATTGAATTTTTCTAAAATATGTTTAAATGGATCATAGAATATCTTCAAAATATACGGGAATGGATGACAGAAATAACTGCAAAATCAGCAACCTGCATGGGAATGGATGACAGAATATCTTCAAATATCCAGGAACGGACGACAAAATATCTTCAAAACACACTGCGAAGAGAGAAAAAAGCGCTGCCGAATCACATGAAAACGCACTGAGGCAACCGCAAAAAATCATTTCAAAACAGTACACAGTGATATAGATTACTGAATAACAGAAAAACCTTCCACACAGTACAGAAGAAAGTATAGAACAGCTAGAAAATGCACAGGAATGTATTGGACAATATCTTCAAAATATAAAGGAGTGAGTGATAGAATATATAGGATTCGACAGTGGAATATTTCAGGAGTTTTTAAAATAGAAATAGAAGAAGCTAACGAGCTCTCTACGAAAGAATCGAGGGAATATGAAGCAATGAATTATTGTCATCTTCAAAACACTTTACCAAAATCGACATCCTCCTTCAAGAAAACACTTGTTTAGACTTAAAACCCCCTGCCCAAGGTGATTTTTTATAGTTCTTAGTCACGTGGTGTTTGTCACTGAAACCAGAGTTCCTGATGGAGGGAAGGAAAAATTTATGTGATTGGCTGAAATTCGTTCATTACTTTCTTATTTATTTCAAAGGAAGATGATAGATGGAGTAGGCAGAAATGCTGAAAATAATGAATTCTCTGTTATGACTAGAGTCTAAAATCGTTCTTTAAAAATTGGACCATTTTGTAAAAGGGACCTTGGCCCCTTTATCATCTGGAACATGAGAAAAATTTTTCTGTGTGCATCAAAAAGTAGGGACCAGTACAGTGAAGTGCTAGCGACCCTACACGTTGTCGATAGGCTTTTGGCCGCAGGCCGCCTAATAATGAAGGAGGTGGTTGAAGTTTCGTACCAAGAGAGTGATGTGTCGTAGTTTTGTGGCAAGGGGGTGGGGAGGGGAAAGATTTGGAGTAAAATTCTTCTGAGATTGAAAATTGTAGGAGACAGCTTTAAGACCCAGGCAAGCCAGCTTTTAAGGCAGCCAGCTTTAAAACCCAGGGAAAGTCTGATGGCGCGTGTTTGCATAGTTTCAATTTTATTGATTTGTGTGTTTGAAGCAGTGTTGAGTGCTGGGAGGCCATACTCTAGTCTAGAGTTCATAAATGCTTTGATGAAAGTAAGCATTACTTTATCACACCGCATCACACCGCAGATATAGGTGCTGAGATGGCAAGTCCCCATTTTGTAGTAAAGTCAAGAACCTGATTGACTGCATTTTGTAATGTGGTTTGTATGCTGTTGATGTTAGTTCCAAAGGTCCAGGGCACTATATCATCTGCAAAGATGGAGCATGTGATTTTATTGTTGAAAATAGTTGGGAGGTCATGTAGTAAGATGTTGAATAATGTGGGGGAAACCACACTGCCCTGTGGTAATCCTCTGTTGAGTTTATGTGGGTCAGATAGGGTAGTCCCCAGCTTGACTTTAATTTTTCTGTGTGAGGAAATTTTTAAAAAATTCAAAAATGTTTCCTGTGATGCCCAGTTGATGTAATTTGTAAAGTATGCTGGTGGGTGAGGCAGTATCAAAGGCCGAGGTGAGGTCTAGAGGTCCTGTATAGTTAGAGGCTGGTCATCTCGGTGATTCACTGCCATTGGTTGATTGAGTCACGTGGTTTATGAGCTCCATGATTTATCGTAGTATCGTGAGACGAAAGCCTATGAGTTAAGTGTACACACACTAAGTTAAAACTTCTCAGTTGTTATAGTTTTATATATTTCTACCACTTTTTTTTGTCTATAAAAGCTCTTATATTTTATGAATGTCTCTCACTGCGCTGCATTTGGGTGTAAAAATTTCCCTAAAGAAATAAATTAATGAATATCTTTTTCCGATAAAGATGTCAATCGGCTGCAAAAGTGAAATGAGATAACTGAAAATCAACAAATAATTTCTTTTAAGGTTCATTTGAAAACGAGTCGTCTGCCTATGCCAATACTTGTTCGTCTGTCTGTCTGTCTGTCTGTCTGTCTCTGTTAACTGTTGTCTGTCCATCTGTCTTTCCACCTGTCTGTCCGTTTATAGATAATCATATATTTTTTTTACATATATTGCTAAATGAAAAATTCTTTTTTGGGTTGGATAGATGTCGAACAAACATTGCGATTCGCAATTTTGAAAACTTTCAATGGCTTTAATTGCACCTCTGGCGATGGGAGAAGATGGAAAATGTTAAAATTTCAAAGTAATGTTACAAACAGACTATTTACACTGGAAATCTGAAATTTTTGTGGTAGTGTTATGGTCAGAAGGTTTGCAATGGCAACAGGGCTTTGCCCTCTTAGCCAAAAGGGGGTGCGAAATTGAAACTTAAGATATAAATGAAACAATCTGTTTTTTTTTTTTGGTTTTACTGGCAGTAACAAAATATTAATGATTTAAAAAATATTTGATAATCTCAGCGTTATCTGTAGACGTTTAAACATCTATAAATCAATGTTTCTTGTGAAAAACGCTGGCGTCAGTTCAACAGATTAGAATACTCTGACATGTTTATGGAAAGATGCGGGTTCGAATCCCGTATGTCGGCGAATTTTTTTCCACAAACATATTACATTGTTTTTCGGATCCCCAACAGTGGAATTTCCAATGTTAGAGAGTGCTAAAGGCGGTATATGGAAATTCTAAAAGCGAACTCTAGCGGAGGAAAAAAGCTTGAAAATACAAACTTTTTAAATAAATATTGCAAAGGATCTATTTTTGCTAGAAACGTAAATTTTTGGTCATAGAGTGTCAAAGAGTCAAGTGGTTTACCCTAATAGTAATGATTTGTCCCATTGGTAAAATGCAACTTTTCTGCTTTAAGAGATATATGAACAAATTTTCTTGCACATTACAGGTACTAATAAAATATTAATAGCATATTTTCTCAATTATACAATAGTTCGAATTTCCACTGTCAGAGGATACTGAAAGTGAAAACTAATTAGAAGAACGCATATCGCCTCTGGCGCAAATGGGAATCTCATTTTCAAAGAGAATGAAGTTCTTTCTTTGCCTAATTTTTTACTCCTTAAAGTTTTAATTATGGATGCTCGTGTTGTTTTTCTGCTGAGGTCCCGCCATCATAATGGACTTTCTACTATGGCGTATAAACTGACAGGATCCTCTCAGACATCTGTACAAGCAGCAGTTTAAGGGGTTATTTATTTATTTTTTAATGTATGATGGGGCAAATGCACATAGCAGTATTTTATTAGTAATTATAAAACATAAAAAGTATTTGTCTTTTAGTTCTTAAATTTAAAAAGTTGCTTTTCTCTCGCTCCTATGAAAATAGTGGGCAGATCATTGCTGTCAGTGGAATTTCTACCATAACAGAACTCAACAGGTCAAAATTTCTGCGATAAACAGATCACCTGAAACATACATTAAAAGTTTTGTAGTTTCGATATTTAGTGATCTCTAACGATATAAATTAAAACTACCTTTGAAAATGCGAATTACATTTCATTAGTAACCAATTAAAAAAGAGATTTCCAATTATCTCTTAAAACAAAACCGTTCCGTTTCTTACCTACCTTGGGCTTAGGGTCAATTTATTTTTCTCAATGGAAGTTTCAAGATAGTCACATTCCACCACCAAAATTTCAAATTTCTAGCATAACTACATCGTTTCCAATATTCGTTTTAAATTTTGGGATTTTTCGATTTTGTTTTCCACCATTAGAGGGCGCAATTATAGCTTTTGGGAAATTCGCAAAATTCAAATTGTAATATTTCATCAATACCTGTCCAATCCAAAAAGTAATTTTTAATTTATCTCTAAAAACATAATTTTCTGTTAAAACAAAAAAGTTGAATTCACCCCCCCCCCCCCGCCTTCCGGGTCCCTAAAGGAGTCAAGTGATTGTTGCCAATGATAACTTCGTAACTTTCACATTTCAACACCAAAATTTCAAACTTCTAACGTAACTACATCGTTTGGAATATTCGTTTGATATTTTGGAATTTTCAAAATTTTCCAAAGTTAGAGGGCGCAGTTATAACTTTTGAGAGATTCGAAAAATGCAAATCGTAATATATCATTAATACCTATCTAAAACAAAAAGAATTTTTTATTTACCTGTATAAACAAAAAAGTTCGATGTCTACAGAAGGACAGACAACAAAGCGAAATTATATAGCTTTTTTTAAAAAAAAATCCCTAAAATTTACTTTTCCCTTTTTAGCCGTTTTCTAAAGAGCTTCCAATCATGAACACCGAAATCTATATCAAATATTTCCTACCCTTTTCCGGAATCCATAAGTACCGTGCAATACCATTCAGCTATGCACGCTAAACAATCTGAGGGACGACCAAACATGGCGTCCAATTTTGAGATGGCCAACCTCTACCTGTATAGGGCCTCTGGTTATGACTTTTACCTCGTTCCATTTAGTGGGAAAAAAGTGATCCTTTTTACCAGAAGCAGTAACACGGAAAACAGTGAAATATTTGTATACTAGGGTCTCACTCTAGAAAATAACTGTCCATTACATTCATTATTTATTATAGTCATGCCTTTCAAAGCATTTTCTTCTGACAGCTAAACTTCTTAGCTAAAGGGATGACGAAACATCTTCGAATACTCTGGAACGGATGGCATAATATCTTCAAAATACATTGTAATAGCAGAGAAAGCAGCTGTAAAAATCAAATAGAAATTCACTGGAATGATCGTGAGAATCGCTTTCAAAATACTAAAATACCTGAAATGGATGGCTTCGAAAATCTGACACACACACACACAGATGGGCTTCGAAAGTCCGCGTCCCTTGAATGAGACGTCAAGCTCTGGTCCTGTGTGCAGAAGAGCCATATCCTGTGCATATTAAATAACACGCCGGATGGCCTTGACAACTGCCCAGTGGGGCCCCTTCTCCCAACCTTATCTGAGCCTTTCGTATCTTTGTCACCTGACCACTATTCTGTGCAAAAACGTGTCGCTCAGAGGTAAGGCAACCCACTCAATTAATCCGACAAATGGTAAGAAACGATTACCAATCCGTCGAGATGTTTCTTCATCCATTGAATAGAGGAATATCTCAAAACTGTTGCACAAAATACTATATCGATTAATGACGTGATAAAATACTTGATATATTAATGATAAATGACAAGAACTTATCGCAGTTAATTACGAAATCACCTTTTCCATTAGTGGCAAAAATATCCCAAAATTAATGTTTTGAAATACATTGATTGACCAAATTAAGGCAACACAGGGTTTTTCATCAATATTTTAACAACATCCCCGTAGGTAAAAATATGCTATTAAATGGCAACACTGTATGCGAATTTCGAATGGTTATGCCACTTTGAATCCATTTTCACCATAAGTATCCCTTTCTCTGATATTGGAGGAATGGTATCGCATTCCTCAGACTCCCCTTCAATTCCTTGCAACATGCAATACTATGCAATTACTAAAGTCTACAAAACCCAGGGTGGCTACCAGATTACCCCCATTTAAAAACTGTTGTTTGCAAGGAAGGTTAATTCAATTATTTTTATTGATTATATTATAATATTACTATCATCGTTTAGATGATTCCTTGCGATGATGAGATGGCAGAAGACTTGAAGTAAGTGAAGATAACAAGATGGCTCAGTATGTCGAGATAGGTGGTATCGACACTCTGGAAACAGTTTCCAGGAGACAGAAACCATTCCCAGAAGAGCTGATCAAGATCGCTGAACTCGAACTGACCAATATCTGGCTGTAATGGCAAGAGAGAATAGTATAATGACTTTGTGTAAACTGTCTCTCGAGGCTTCTGCAGCCACAGGTGAGAGTATTTCGAGCAGATGGTTTATGTCCCGCTAACACTCGACCACAGAAAAGTTCGCCTAAGATGGTGCTGCCAACGTATCACTTGGAGCCTTGAACAATGGACTAATGTTCTGTTTCCTTACGAGTCTCGGTTTAGCCTACAGCCAGATTCTAGACATTGTTTAATCTGAAGAGGATGAGGAATGCGACACCATTCCTCCAATATCAGAGAAAGGGATACTTATGGTGAAGATGGATCCAAAGTGGAATAACCATCAACTGCCGAGCTCCTTTTAATCTGTTTGATCGGAGTTCCGTAGCTGCTCAGAGGTAGAGAGATCTTGAATGCGACTTATAAAGTGCAGGAGTACTTGCAAACGGAAGATATCCAACGAATGACTTCGCCAGCAAGGTTGGGTCTTTGGGAGACTAATTGCGAACTGTTAGCGGCATCCTCGGTCACTGCGTGAGGAAAAGTTAGCTCTTGTGGAAGAATGGGATTTGCTGACTCATGAACAACCTTTCATTCAGCATGAATCGAGGCTGTTGGGTCTGCTTAGCCGAGAAATAGTCAATAATGACTTCAGATGTGCATATTGTGCAACATCTGAAATCATCTTCTGCAATGCACAACATTTTCTTGTTAAAATGCTATCATTTTAATACGTTCATTTGTGTCGTCAAATTGCACAATAAAAATGAAATGTCACATTTCGTTAGTGTTACCTTAATTTTGTGAAGAAATTTACATTTACGGATACGTAGATGTAATTATACCTAGATGTAAGAATTTACATCTACGGATTAACGGATTAACGTGATCTACGGATTAACGTGACACATATAACGGATCTACGGATTAACGGTTTACATCTACGGATTAACGGATGTATATCTGTTAACGATAACGCCTTCCATTAATAGTAGAATACCTTTCTACTAATCATTAAAATGCTTCATCCCTTACAACAACTGACAAAGATACTCCTCAGTAATTTATCAAAAATAAATTTCTGAACAACACTGGTAAATGAAAAATAGCAATTAGGAATAAAGATACTCGATTAATTGCAAATGACAGCAACGGTCCGATTAACGATAGGATGCCAACGAAAAGGCAATTCATCCATTAATTGAAAATAAAAAAGGGCATTTTTTTTTTAAATCCTGAAGATGTTTGCTCCATTCGTTACAATGACAGTTCATCGATTAGTGCTAAAAATACTTCATCCGTCAAAGATGATCGACAGGACTACTTCATAACTAATGATAAAAATACTTTATCCGCCAATAGCAAATGACATGAAAACTCACGAATTGTGACAGACACTTTATCCATTAATGATCAATTCTAAGGACTGCTTCCTGATTAGTGTAAATACACTTTATCCATTAACGACAAATTACTAGGCTAGCTCTTTGGTAAGCAGCAACAAAGATCAATCAATTAACGATAAGAACACTTCATTAATTAACGATAGCGATATTTGATCCGTGAACAGCAAGGCTAACATATCCATTCATCATACTAGCTAATTAACACAGAGATCTAGCGCATGTCTCTGTTCCAATTGGGCATGTTGCCAGGAACAGATTGGCCAATGGGACATTCTCTTAATAGCGTTAGCTCTGTAGCTCTCAAATTTTACTTTTTCTGGCATCATTGGGTTTTACGTTTCATCTTAAAAATAAACTGAGCTTAGTCCAAATGGAAATTCCAAAATGAGTATACATTGCCAACAGTGGTAGCACTGGGATCGAGTTTAAATTCGATATATATGCGGATTAAAAAGTGACATATAAATGAATAAACGGTAGAGTTTATTTAGAATTTGAAAAGGCAAGATTGTGTGTGTCTCTGTCTCAGAAAACGTCTTTCGTCGTTCGGGAGCAACTGCTGTGAATGGGAAGTGAAGCACTGAAGGAAAAGCAGTAAGCACCGAAATTGAGGTAGGAAACACAAGGAGCGTCTACGAGGTGAGAGACGAGTCAAACGCCGTAATTGTAACGCCGAAGAATTGAAGAGTGATGCCGAAGTAGATGACGAGTAACGCCGAAGAATTGAAGAGTGATGAGAAACGTAAAGTCACAATGATAACAATGGTTTAATTCTGAAGATATTTACAGATGTCTCCGTGAGAACTGACGTTGGGTACTGGCTTATGGGTTGTTAACTGGCTGCGTGCGTCTTCTACGCACCTAACAGAGGAAAAATTCTAGACTCGTGAAATACACATTCACGGAGCAGTCCCAGTTCAGGTCTGCTCACGGCAGCCACTGTTTCAGAACTGCCTGATCTTGGCGACGGGACGTCTGGCGCTCCTCGTGCGAGCGCCGTTCTCCCGGTTCCATGGGACGGTCATTTGGTCTGCGCTCCGAGATGAAAAGAGTCAGGCCAGAAAGAGACTGATCACCAACGATCAGGGCAATAAACCTGTCTTGCTAATTGCAGCAAGACACATCAGCCATCAATAGCCTTGAAAAGAGCCAGGTCAGAAAGAAACTGATCATCAACGATCAGGGCAATAAACCTGTCTTGCTAATTGCAGCAAGACACATCAGCCATCAATAGCCTTGAAAAGAGCCAGGCCAGAAAGAGACTGATCACCAACGATCAGGGCAATAAACCTGTCTTACTAATTGCAGCAAGACACATCAGCCATCAATAGCCTTCGCCAGAGGTGAGAGAGAGGACACAGTTTCATATAAATAGTTACATTTCTCTAGAGTAGGGGTACTCAACGTGGGGTATGCGGTAAAATTTTTTGTGGTACGCCGTGAGAGCTCAAAAGTCGCTAGATCTAGTAACAAAGTAAAAATAACCATTGTTATACTATAACTATAGTTTTTATCTATCTATACAAGGGATACGTCAGTTACATACATATTTGCAGGGGGTACGTGAAGCATAAAAGGTTGAGAAACACTGGTCTAGAGCGCAAGGTGAAATAAAAATATATGCATAAAATATACATCAGAATAGCAGTGAAACCTGACTGATAGGGCGCTGACACATCACTTTGTTTCTGGCTACACAACTTGATTCACTACTACAACTACACAACTTGATTGCTGGCGTCTCATTTTCCTTCGAAGTGAATACGAACTCAGTGACTGGTTGCACCATCAATATGGTTTAGGTTTATTTTCTACTTTTCATAGGTATTTTTTAGCTTTTTTAATTTCTTTATATTTTTGTCACTAAAAACACCTACCTTCAAAAACTTTCATTTATGATTCATAAACATCGATCACATTTTTGCTTCCCTCTTTTTTAGTCTTGTTTGAGGTATCCCATGACATTGGAGATGTCATTCACAAACTTCAATTTGAGATATAATTCGTTAAGATCGACCCCATAAATTTCAGTCCCTTTTGCGGGAGCGAAGAAAGCTGCGAGCATAATTTGAAGTATTTTATTGCGGTCCTCACGTGAGCTTCCATTTGACACAAAACTCGTAACTGCAGGCCCTCGCATTCGGAAGATAGAGTAGAAGAACGACTTAACATTTCTCCTTTTCTAGGGGGGGGGGATCAAGTGGGACGTATTTTTATTTCCCACATTCCCACGTCACAAGTTTTCATTTGACATACGCCTTGTTACGTTCGGCGCATGAGTTCCGATGATATAACGGAACAATCGTTTTCATCTTTCTCTTTTTAAGGGAGGGTAGCAGGAAGGAGAAATTTTTAATAACCTGTTATGCAAATTAGAAGCTTTCGCTTCACGCATAACCCGTTACTTTCGGCACTCGTCTGCTGGAGAGAGAACGGAATTTTCGTGTTTCCACTTTTTCAGTGGGGCAGAAAGCATGGAGGGGGCAATTTTTTTTTATCCTGTAACACTCTCCGCGCCAAAATCTTTCATTTGGCAAATAAATCATTAAATTTGTTCGTCGCGTTCGAAAATCTCGTGTAGCAAATATTTTGTCAAATCCGAAAACCGACAAAGGACGAGAGAAAAGCAATAGCAAGAGAGGTAATAATAAAAGCATTGCAGTGCAGCATCCGACCGGTTCTCGTCCGACTCATAAAAAAAAAAGCAATGTCGAAAATAATTATGTAATAGGTCTGCAAGGTAACGCTGCTCTTCCTGGGCTTCCGCAGGCCTTTAATGTTGAGTTAGCGATACCCTTAACTAGAAATAAAACTAACTTGGGACGAAACCTGTCACTTATGGCGAATATTGAATAGTCGTTTTCAAAAAGAATGAAGTTTGTCTTTTGATGACTTTAACTGCAACTAATGAAGGGAATTTGGAAAAGGCAAATTGTAATAATAATAAATAATCAGACGAAAAATATTTTCCATTTATTTCTTAAAAACAAAATTGTTGCTTTTTACCACCAACGCCTCTGGAGTAACGGAGCAAATTGCCTCTTGGAGCATTACGCTCTACTAGGAAGATTTCAAATCTTTGGAATCGGTAGGTTTTTCAAAATAATGTTTCGACAAATTTTCGTTTTCCAAATTTAGGACCCTGTAAAACTATTGAGAGATTCGGAAAGCGTTAATCGTAATATTTCAACAGTACGTGTCCAACCGGAAAAAATTTTTTGCTTATGTTTCAAACTAAAAACGTTTCAAGATTCAATCAATAGTAAAGGCACAGATTACATGTTAATATAGAATTGAAGAAATATTGTTGCTGAAAAAATTATCTTCGCAGTGAATGGGATTCAAACCCACGTCTCCTCAATACATGGCAATTTGCATTCAGAAGACGTGGGTTCGAGTCCCGATCTTGGTGAAACTCTTTTTTTTTTCAGCATAAATATTTCATAGAATTTTCTGACCCATTGTGGGAGGAGTGGGAGAGGGGGGCAATCGCTTCTAGCAGAGTGAAAACCTCTTAACTGTAGCATTACACCACCAAAGTTAGAAATCTCTGGCATAAATACCTTGTTTACAATATTCTTTTAAATTATGAATTTTCCAAACTTTAGGACTACAGTGGAATTTGAAACTAGTGGAAGATTCAGGTAATTCAGATCCTAATATTTCTATAGTTCCTATCTAGCCAGAAAAGAAATTTTTCATTTATATCTTTAATTTCATTATACAAAAATAAAGTTGAATATCTACAAAGGGAAATCTATAGAGGGAAATCAAACAAAAAATAACAAATAACAATGAAAACAAATAATAATAATAAAGAAAACATAATCCCTTAATCCCTTAAATCTCCTCTGTGAGTCCTCTGTGCTTGCCACAGAGGTCAGATAGTTTAATACGCCACAGTAGAAGTTCTATGAGGACAGCGGGACCTCAGGAGAAAAATAACCTTGCCTTACGCATGTTCGAACCCAGGTCCCTTAAATCTTACTTACTACAATACTACTAATAAACTGTATAAGTGGTGAAGGCGCTTGCCTTCACCACTCGCCATTCATAACACATCCGTGTCTCTCTGGATACATGGCAATTCAGCGGTCATATTCAGTTAACAATATATACAAATAAGTGCAAGAAATATTGAAATGAACATTTGGAAAATTCAAAATTTAAAAGAATATCTGTTCATTAGAACAGATATATGAAAAAAAAAATAGTACTATAAAATAAAGTTTATTTAAATACTTAATTTCTGATTTCAGAAGAAAATATAGAGTATTGTATGGACTGCAATCGTCGAAGCAAATTTAATAAAATATGAAAATTAAAACAAAAACCTTTCAAGCTTTGTAGTATTGAAGAGCACTTGAAACTGAATTCGCAGCAAAGCTTATGCAGAAGTTAAGCCTTTTACATCGGCGATTAATTTAAGGAATTGCAGGAAATTGAGGAACTGCCGACAGCAATCTTGGGGGTTTAAATATTTTAGTGGTATAATGCAGAACTACTGGTGAGGCCTTAACGTTGTAGCACCTAAAGACGAGTCACCCCTGGATACTACAAAAAGGAAAACTTTCAAGAAGGAAATAAAATATTTTTCCGAAAAGTGGTAACCTTTTAGCAGTTAATGCAACATCGTGACAGTTATTCAAAATATATAGCACCTTTATAACAGACACAACTGAGTTAAATATAAAAAACTTAATCATTATCTGAGCTGTTTCATTATTGTTTCAATAAATCAAATAGCATTTCTATCGGTGAACACAGGATAGTAGGGATGTTAGTCACTTCTTGTAGTAAGTAATATGTGAAGTAAGTCCTTTCATGTTGCACGGATCACACAATGATATTTAGACCACCTTTACTTGACATGTTTCGACTATTAATATCTTCTCAGAAGCTGGTTACTACATCGGAGATTATACGTGTGTGTTGTGCTGTAAATGGAGATTATACGCGCGTGTGTGTGTTGTAAATGGTAGCTAGGTAGTCACTGGAAGGAGAGGTATGCACCAATCCCCTGTGATGATGCCTAGAACCGGCCAGGCCTAGCACCTAATGCCCAACCCCGCCTTCTCGTGGTGCAGACCGTTAGTACCTTTCAAAAGAGATACTCTCTTGTGGAAGTGAATGGAAGAGGAGCGCTGCCAGATTAGTGTGGCCTATTAATCTGGACAACCATGGCTACTTTCCTTTTTTTTTCTACCCTGCTGAGGAGTGGTCAACCACACAGGGTCCTAGTGCTGACTATATATACCAACCTAAATGGAATTATGGGTCTGAGCTTGATTATGGATCCTGATTTTGCTGCACTGTTGGGCATCTGCGGAGGGAAACTCTTCCGCTGTGTTTTCTGTTTGTGTGTTGACAGCCCCAAGTGAATAGATTCACAGGATATGTTTATCAGCTGGTGGATAATCCTGAGTAGAGGTCATCGCAGGCACCTGAACTCTTTGCTTCTATTGGCATCGTCAAATTCTACATTGGAGGAAGTCTTCCAGTGTAGATGGCTTCAGCCTTTAGTGGTGGGGGAACGGGTCTTTGCCCCATGTCTGCGATTAGGGGGCTGTTTGATATTGTCGGCATTCATTCTCTCAATAAACATAGTTTCTTTAAACATCCAACTAACCATTTTCTCTCCATAGATAGTTGGAATGTGAGGACTCTGCACAGAGCTTTTTCTTTTGATGTCCTCACACAAGAATTCCACCATTATAATTTAGATATTCTCGGCTTGCAAGAGACCAGATGGACAGATAAAGGTCAGATTCTTAAAAATAATCTTAAATTTTTCTTTTCAGGGAGGGACGAAAATAAGCATCACCAAGGCGTGGGTCTGCTTCTCAGCAGACACGCTAGTGATGCTCTTCTAGGATATGAGTGCATTAATAAAAGGTTTCTTACAGCAAAATTTCAGACAAGCGTTAAAGACTTGAATGTTATCTGCTATTATGCCCCCACTGAGGATGCCGATGAAGATGAGAAGGATAGGTTTTACGGACAACTTCAGGATATTTAGAATTCTGTCAAGAAAGGAGATATTTCCCTTGTTCTTGGTGACTTCAATGCCAAAGTTGGTACTGACTCTGACCTTTGGGGAAGAGTAATAGGCTCTTTTGGTGTTGGTAGCTGCAATGGCAATGGGCAACCTCTCCTACAGGTAAGTAAACTCAATGGTTTCAGAATAACTAACACATATTACAAACACCGCGACATACATAAATACACATGGGTTTCACCTGATGAGCTGCATAAGAATATGATTGATTATATATTAATTAACAGCAAATGGGCTAGTTCTGTTAGAAATACCAGGGCATATAGGGGAGCTGAAATTGGATCTGATCATTACCTTGTTAAAAGTGTCTTGCAACTTAAACTTAAAAAGTGTTGTGCTAGGGTTAAAAAATTTACTTTTAATACTGAACCTCTGAAAGACCCAGTTATAGCCAAAGCTTACCATGATAGGTTACTTAATCATTATGACAGTCATGGTATGCTTACTACTGAAGTTGAGGAAGAATATGATCATTTGAAACAGGCTTTTTTGGACACTAACAGTACTCTTTTAGGAAAAAAGGAGCAGAGAAGGTAGAATCATTTGAGTGATAAGGCATTTGAGCTCATTTCGGAAAGAAAGAACTGCAGGAATGTCCTTAATCAATACCCTACTAGTTCTAATAGAAAGCATTACAGAGAACTTAATAAACGTGTAAAAGATCAGTTAGCTGCTGATAAGCTTGATGGCTTTGCTGACAAAGCCGAGGAAGCAGTTAGACAGCACAACAGCAGAGAGCTGTACCAGATAGTTAATGTTTTGTGTGGTAGAAAACGGACAGGTATACAGGAATTGAAGGATAAACAAGGTAAGGTTATAGAAGGTGAGGATTTTGTCATGGCTAGGTGGGCTGAGCATTTCAGTGATGTTCTAAACAATGTGGTTAGTTCTACTCCCATTGTTTGCAATGATGATAGATGCATTGGTGGCTTTAATGTTGGCCCTATAACACAGTCCGAAGTTATTTTGGCTATTTCTAAACTTAAACTTCATAAATCCCCAGGGTAGATGATATTACTACGGAAATGCTTAGAGCTGGGAATGTTTCGGTTACTACTTGGATGACTGAAATTCTGAATATCTTTTATGATAAAGGCATGGTTGCTAAGGATTTTACCAGAGCTATTGTTATTCCTATTTTCAAAAATGGTGATCTCAATTCTTGTGATAACTATAGGGGTATCAACCTACTCTCTGTTCCAGGTAAAGTTATTTCCATGACTGTGCTTAATAGAATTAAGAATCTGGTTGACAGTCAATTGCATGATGAACAATGTGGATTCAGAAGTGGTAGGGGATGTGTGGATCAGATATTTTCCCTCAGGCAGATTCTTGAGAAATGTTTAGAGTTTCAGAAACCTTTGTTTGCTAGCTTTGTTGATTTCAAAAAGGCTTTCGACTCTGTTGATCGTCATAATTTGTGGTTGATTGTGAAATCATATGGTATACCAGACAAGTTAGTTAACATAATGAAAGCTCTCTATGATAACACTAAATCGTGTGTGAGAGTTGGTAAGGCTTGTAGCAATTGGTTTAGCATTATTTCTGGTGTTCGACAAGGGTCTCATTTTCTCTTTAGTTTGGTTATTTATTATATTATGTGAAATTCACTGCAAGAGAATGCAAGAGAATGATTTTGGCCTTAAATGGTCTGGAGATACTAAAATTTCTGATTTATATTATGCTGATGATTTAGCCCTTTTGGCAAATGATGTTGATGAGATGAACTCTTTCGTTCGAGCTGTTGATGAGACTGGTAGTAGAGTAGGGTTGGTTATAAACAGAGAGAAAAGTAAAGTGATGAAAATTGGTCAGGCAGGCTGTGATTTAGTTAATCTGAATGGTTGCAGTCTTGAGCAGGTGTCACAGTTTAATTATCTTGGGAGCTATGTAACAGATAATGGTGATGTGCGGCATGAGATTAACAGACGAATAGGGATTGCTGCCGGGTCTTTTAAGAATCTATGGAGAGTGTGGAGAAATAGGCGTATACAGCTAAAGACTAAAATTAGACTGTATAATAGTTTAGTTCTTTCTAGGGTTAGTTATGGTAGTGAAACGTGGACACTTTGTAAACAAGATAACAGGAAACTAGATGCTTTTGATTGTAGATGCTTACGCAGTATCTTGGACATTAGGTGGTTCAACTTTTTAACTAATGATGAGCTTAGGAAAAGGAGTTGGCAACCTCCTTTAAGCAGCATATTGTGCAGAGAGAGACTCCGTTGGTTTGGCCATGTTGCCCGTATGTTTAATTATAGATTGGCGAATAGGGTTATGAACAGTGTGCCTAAAGGCCTCAGAAAGAAGGGGAGACCTAGGATGCAGTGGGCAGACAATGTCAAACAGGACCTTGTTAGAATTGGTGTGCAGTGGCCAAATGCAGTAGATGTAGCTCAGGACAGACTTGCTTGAAGAACTAAATTGCACGGTCTGGTTGGACCTCCGTAGCCCATGGCTGCTTGAGGATGATGATGATGTTGTACGGCTGCGCCGTACGGTTTGAAGCGGGGTACGCTCTTGCGGTTTCGTGGTCCTGCCCTGCGGTGCAGCCGCACAAATACACACGCGTATAATCTCCGAAGTAGAACTGTTTACCCAACTTCTGTAGAAGATTTAAATAGTCGAAACATGTCAAATAACGGTGGTTTAAATGTCATTGTGTGATCCGTGCAGGTGCGTAGCCATGGGGGGGATGGGGGGAGGCTCACCCCAAGTAACTCGGAGTTGGCAAAATTCGAAGTGACTTCGTAAAATCTAGGTGAGTTGTGAAAATTTTAAATTTTTTTTTTGGGAAAATCTAGGTGAGTTGTGAAAATTTTAAATTTTTTTTTTGGGAAAATTAAGGGGAGTTGTCAAAATCGAGGCAACTTGGCAAATCTAGGGCAGTTTGGAAAATGGAGAGACGGCAAAATCTAGAGCAGTTGGCAAAATTCGAAGCCAATTAGTAAAAACAGGTGAGTTGGCAAAATTTTGATTGTCTTGGTAAATCTTGGGGAGTTGGCAAAATTCGGAGTGATTTGACAAAATCTTGGGGAGTTGAAAAAATTCGGAGTGACCTGGCAAAATCGTGGGGAGTTGGCAAAATTCAGGTGAGATGTAAAAATTGAATTTTTTTAGTAAAATTATGGCGATTTGGCAAATCTTTGAGGAGTTGGCAAAGTCTAGGGACAGTTGACCAAATTTGGAGTGATTTGGCAAAATCGTGGGGAGCTGGCAAAATTCCGGTGAGATGTGAAAAATTTGGATTTTTTTCTGTAAAATTATGGCGAGTTGGCAAAATCTAGGATAGTTGGCGAAACTTAGGAAGTTGGCAAAAATTAGGGGCAGTTGGCAAAATTCGAAGTGGCTTGGCAAAATCTAGGGGCAGTTGGCAAAATTCGGAGTGGCTTGGGGAAATCGTGGAGAGTTGACCAAATTCAAGTGAGATGTAAAAATTGCAATCTTTTTTCTGTAAAATTATAGCGTATAATATGAAAATTGGGATTGTTTTTGTGAAATTAAGGAGAGTTGACAAAATCGAGAAAACTTCGCAAAATCTAGGGAAGTTGGCAAAGCTGGAAACCACTTGGTAAAATACAGGTGAGTTGTAAAAATTGGGATTGGTTTGTGAAATAAAGGAGAGTTGGAAAAACCAAGAACTCTTCGCAAAATTTAGGGGAGTTGGCAAAATTCGAAACCACTTGGTAAAATACAGGGGAGTTGTGAAAATTGTGCCTTTCTTGTGCAATTAAGGAGAGTTGATATAATTCGAAGTGACTTGGCAAATTCAGGGAAGATGTAAAAATTGCGATTTTTCCTGTAAAATTACGTCGAGTTGGCAAAATCTAGAGTAGTTGGTAAAATTCGAATTCACTTGGTGGTGAGTTGTGAATATAGGCGAGTTGTGAAAATTGAGATTTTTTTGTGAAATTAAGGAGTGTTGGACAAATTGAGGAAACTTAACGAAATGTAGGGCAGTTGGCAAAATTCGAATCTACATGGGAAATCCGGGCGAGTTGTGATAATTGGAATTGGGTTTGTGAAATTCAGGATAGTAGACTAAAATCGAGGAAACTTGGCAAAATCTTAGGGAGTTTGAAAAGTTTGAAGTGATTTGGCCAATTTAGGAGAGATATAAAGATTGGGATTAGTTTCGTGAAATTGAGGAGAGTTGGACAAATCAAGGGAAAATTCACACTGACTTGCTACATTTCAGACTAGATGAAAATATTGGAATTGTTTTTGCGAAATTTTGGATAGTTGGCAAAATTGGAAGTCAATACAGGAGAGTTGTGAAAATTGGCTCAACCCCATTGGAGAGAAAATCTAAGCAAGTTTGCTCATTTGGCTTGGCAAAAAATTTGAATTTCGAGTTGGAAAATTTTTGATTTCTCTCCCCCCCCCCAACCATAGTCCTTCGCTACGCCCCTGGATTACTTACTACAAGAAGTGACTAACATCCCTACTATCCTGTATTCACAGATCGAAATGCTATTTTGATTTACTAAGATAATAATGAAACATCTCGTTTAGTAATTAAGTTTTTAACATGGAACCTTCTAAGACGACGAAAAAAAACCCTGTTTGAAAAGAAATTTACGAGGAATTAGAAACTGAAGTTGCTTGCAAGTGCATGATTAGATCTAGAAATATTGAATATAAGAATACGTACAAAATAACCGACTGGAAAAAAGTAAAATTCATACCTACAGTTTCCTTTGGTTACAAGAACAACTCATGATATTGGAATTGTTATTGAAATATCGATTCGGAATATATAGAATTTAGAATGTTAGAATGGATATTTTATAACTCACAGAGCAATGAAAGACATAAAAAAAACTCATTTGAAAAGGCGGCAGATGCAATTGAAACCTCCAGAATTAGTGCATTTATTCTCAACTTGAATCAAATCAATCTTAAAACAAGTTAGTTAATTAAAATTTAGTTTAAAGTTTGATATTTGAATTTCCTTTGCATACTTAGTAGTTGAGAGTTGTTTGTCTCAGCCTCATTTGGTGAGATAATTTAAATATTTTTATCCACAGTTCGTGAATGATATTTGTACACTGTTTTAAACTTTCTGGTAGAAATAAATCAAGTCGTAAGAGAAAGCGATCCAATGGAGTTTCAACCGAACGCAACATATTCGACAATGCCCTAGGAAGAGATTTTGGAATTAAAAGTAAAAGGTCTGTTCTTTTTATCGAATTAGGTAGAAGTGCTAGGCGAAAGCAAGCAGAATCTCAATGCTACAGAATCCATTCTAAGCTTAATTTAAATAGATTGACTGTTAGGACTATAACTTTACAAGAACTCTTTCTTTCATTTGTTTATTATTTTCAGAGGATAACAAATGGTACAATGAAGACATGTCAGCTAAAACCATTGAGAGAAAACCCAAAGGCACCATATTTAAAACGTATTGAAAATAAGGAAACAGCAGCATGCTTTGTATATGCAACAGGATTTGGAGCAATGCTAAGGAATTAAATCGAAATAGAACTGAACTTGGAACCAGATCTCTGGCTGAAACCTAATTCTAAACCTAAATTCTAAGCACAAAACTGTGATCTGAATTATAGGCCCAGAGAGACCCGGATCTGGGAAAAGCAAGGAGAACGCTGGCAATCGTAATGGAGGAGAAAAAATATTGCAACCAAAAGATGAATTACAACAATTGCTCAGCAAAGCGTGTATTTTGTATCACAAGTGTCACACCTGCTGTGAAGAATATAGCGGAGTCGCATCAAAAGCGCATTTAACTTACTCAAATTCAATTACACGCTCTCGGTAAAATAAAGAGAAAAATAACAATTTAGTGCGAGCATATTCAACAAATTCGACAATGAAAGGCTATTCCGCCCGACATTCCATTTAAAAAGTATCCCCCAGAGTGAGCTTGAGATGAGAAACGTGAATCTGCTCTTATCTGAGTCGGGCTCAGCTCCTATGTGTGTCTCTCACAGTGTGAGTAGCTCGGCGCGCTGAGTGGGATTTTGATGTTTAAAGATAGTATAGGGGAACCCTACTTAGAAGTTTATCACTATTTTTCCATTTTTACCTGAACCTGTTTAAAGATGAGTACTTTCGTACAACATGGATGCTAAAAGGAAGTCAACTATTTTATTTGGTGCTCAACTGTAGAAATAGAGATCTGTTCTAACGCTGGGTGAAATAACTTGCTCTGATGGACTTACTGAGATGTAATGTATGTGAGTCTCCAATCTGGCACGTAAATATGGCCCCAACAAATCGAGCTTTCGTGCCATCACAATTGTTCGAGAGAGGGAAAATCGTCAAGTGCTCCATTAACTGCTAATTGACGAGGGAATGGGACTGTAGCGAAGACTGAAATTGCATTAAAAATATGGCTGCGCGAGAAGAACGTAAACGTAAACGATGGCAACATTTCACGAAAAAAAGACAGCCTTTATTCGCTGTTCAACTCTACCTCCATGGTTCAACTCTACCTCCATGGTTCAACTCTACCTCCATGGTTCAACTCTACCTCCATGGTTCAACACTCCTTCCGAAGAGGGAGAGCCATCTGATGAGAAAGAATTTAAAACCAACCAAGATTGACTGAACAGTTTTAGGAACTGCTTCAACCTCAAAAACGTCGTTATTGATTTCATTCCTACGTCCTTCTCTCTTATGCAATAAAAAATATTGTGAAATTATATTTTGCATATGTAATTTTTATTATATGTCATTCATTACTGTATGCTTTATGCATTTATACATATTACTGTACAGGGTTCTATATACAAAACCATGTATGCTGTACTTTATGGGAGATTTAAGGTATTTTCAAGGGTGATTTTAAATATACGCTATTTTTGCATTTTCCCGCTTACATGAGAACCTAACCTTCGTGAAAGATGCGATTCCACTGTATGTCATATCTTTGCTTTGACAGTTCGTAAAGTGTGTTAATGAAACCTATTTACTTAAGTTCTGTTACAGTAGATTGAGCAGAGATTGACGTGATTAAAGTGGTGTTATACTAATGAAAGAGGTACTTTGTAAGCATAGAAATCACTTAGTTATCTTTAAGATGAACTGTGGACCTTGAAGTAGTCCTTGAAGTGATAAGTCTCAAATAAGATGTTTTAAAATTTAAATCTTGTTGATCAGAATATGCCTAATGGAAATTTTGGAAGTTTTATTTTGTTAGATTAAAATTTATTATTTCATATTCATTTTTTCACATTTTAGTGAAAGTTGGTCCTCTAATAATTAGCCATCAGTATAGATAATCAATTTATCTATTAAGTGAATTTTCCAAATCTCACTTATTTCTTGTACTAATAATTGTTTTATCTATTAAAAAAGAATATTTATTATTTTTTGCTTAACTTGAACCCATTATCAAATATCGCCAAATAAACATTACTGAAAACTTCTAACCATATTAAATATATGTATATTACACGAATTTTTCAAGAAATTTAAGAAAGGCCATTAAAATGGAAAAATTTACACTGGAAAGGATTTCCCGTCGTATGTCTTCTCTATCCTCTTCTTTAATTTTTTTTCTGGAACGTGAATGAATCCTTTGCTTTAATTCCATGGTCCCAAGTGTTTTCCATTCAGGATCTATTTTGAATAAAATATTACTTTCATTACATTTTGTGCAGATATTTTCGTTTGAAATACAATTCTAAGGGTTTTTCATTTTATATATCAGTTTATTGTAAATGCTGCATAGTTTTTCCAGCGAACGAACTAAGAATAATTTCTGCATCACTGGTGGCATGCTCACTCGTATGCAACGGCTGATCTATTATGTCGTAATAAAGTAACTGAATGCACTGGTCTTTGCAGCCTTTGACGATCTTCTCCCGTATGTCCTTTTCTTCTTGCAAGCGAGGACACAGTTCGAAGCAGAGAAGTATCGAGTCAACCCTTCCATCCGTGGAACCGAATAAAGATGATCTTTAAGTGCCGTCGATGGCGGGCAATGACGCTCGAAGTCCCCCTGCAAATGGATGAGTTAGTTTCGCAATCTGCTGCGTCGGCTGAAGTTTGGCGAACTGGTATTTCTGCAACTCTGTCAGTTTGCGAAGCCCTTGTATCTATCTCAGTCTTTCCCAAAGTCGATCAGGTGAAAAGGTCAGCGGAAGTCAGACGGGGCTCCAGGTCATCGTGACTTTGCATTCCCGAAACTTCGTGTTCGGAGTGGTTTTGAAATCAGTTTGTCGTTTATCATGCACCACTCACACTTACTAAATACAAAGAGTTCACTAGTGAAGAAGTGGTGCTTTTAATTTTTTTAAAAAGTTTGTTTTGTGTGTTTACTATTTGGAAAATTTTTTTCGCTGCCATTTCATTTCGTCAAATATTTGGCCATTCAATAAGTTAGAATTTGGCTCGGTTGTTTGGACTCGGAGCAACATTTTCTCTTTGCACACAATGAGCTAAAGGAGAAGTATCTGAAGGGTTGGGAGGGAAAGCCTCTTGTCAAGGCCTTCGCCAAGGATTCTTTCTCTCACCGCATGGATTAACGGAGGAAATCTCAACATAGGCACGGTCATTGAAACCTAGGAACATTAGGTCCTGTCGCTACCGACTTTGGCAACTTTCGCCCTGTAAGTTAGTAATGCCAAATTACATGGTCCGTGCAACTCGTAATAAACATTTAATAAGAAAACTCAAATGTAACTTGCGTCCAACTAAATATTTGAAGATTTCAATTGTTTTGCATAACAAACCTGTGATTTCATTAATAAGTATAATATATTTGTAACGGGCAGATGACCTTTAGCTCCTTCAAGCGCCAGGAAAAACCAAAGTATATTGCTGCCAGATGTGGGATGGTCCACAGGGGTCATCAATCTGCCCCCTTGGCAGTTAGCTATGACCAGCACTTTTTGCCCCTGTGTGGACAAAGGATTCCACGTGACTGAGTACTGGAGAGAAGGAGAGAGACTTGGGCTCCTTGACTTTCGTCGGTGAGCTTGCACAACGAAGGGACAGAGAGGCAGGCTCTGTCGCGGCGGCCATTGTTCGCCAATTTGTAGTCGAGTTGGAGGCCCTAGTGTAGGGTCGATGAAAATGTTTTGTAAATATGGTTATATTGTGAACAATAAATGTGTTGTACATATCTGTACAGTTTTCTGTTGATCCATGCGACCACACAGCTCGGCATATTCCTGATATCTACACTGCATTAGATACCTTTTAAAATAATGCTCGGGACCCACACGCCACTTCACCGGATTTATGATCTTCACGAAAACACCTTGTGACAGATTGATGTCATCCCTGAGCGACGAACATGAAGAGTGGTGTGATTTATTTTCAGCGTGTGTTGTCGTTTGAGGAGTCTCTGCGAGAACATCTGTTTAGTGAATTCCAATTGCCGTGAATTTGTTCTTGCTTGTGCTATTGCGTTAGTGCATTATGTCCCACTACAACACATGGTTAAGTGCGTGCTCCGTCGGATCATAGCGCGGAGAGTTCACTACAAACGCTTCACGAACGAGACATGGAGTTAGTTTCTGGGGTAGAGAGAGGAGGGAAAGCCGAAGATAGGCACTAGCCTGAGAGTCGAAAGGTCGGATGCCCCGAAGGAGCAGCGCGATCCGAACCCTGCGACAATTTGGAGACAATGCGCATGGAAGTGGGCTGCGCGAAATTGAGCCGGATGAAAAGAGATATTTGCGCGAAGTTGAAGCTGATGAACAGCGTGAAATTCGTAAACCTGATGAGAGGCGTGAAATTCGAGAATTCGAACTTCGAAAATTGCAGATGCAGGTAAAGACGGGAGGATCGCGTGGTGAGACGTACGACAGAACCGACTCATCCTGGTCTCTTCCGAATGGACCTGATACCGTTTGCAAGCGCGGAGAAGAGTTGTCTAGATGGGCATCCGTTCTGCGGCCAGTTATTGGGAATCCGCCGGACAGCCTCTATGACATGCCACTGTTTTTTAAAACTAATGAGGCAGCATTTAGAGCGCAGGGGGTACCACGTGATCATCAGGGTGCAGTACTTCTGCCTATGTTTCGGGAAAAACTTGGCGGATTGCTGGTTGATGATACTGAGCATAATGATAGGCTCAAGACATACTATATATACTGGACAGATGCAAGGTGTCGGCTATTGAGCTAAGTAAAGGTTTGATATTGTCAGAAAATTGCAGTCTGATACCTGGGATCAGTTTGGGGAACATATCCGTGATTTGTGGAGTCGCTATATAGATAGCCACAAAGTGACAGACTTGGAAGGATTAAAGACCGATTGGCTTGGGCCCGGAGAATTGGTGCAGGCAATTCTCCATCATTTGGCTAGCACACGGCCAGGTAGCAGAAGGCCGGAATCGGATCAGAAAGCGATGCGATGTGTTTCACCACCCAAATGTGATCTTAGGTAGGAGCCCAGAGATGCAAATTAGCTAGAGAAGCTAGGGAATGCAAGGTAAAAGGGTTGTTCTGAGTGTGGGTCCATGTACCACTTCAAAAAGGACTACAACCGTCTTAAAAAAATACAGCTTAGAGCCAATACACGCCACGTTACCAAAGAAATAGAGGATGGGGTACGGGCGTATGACAACACTGTGTGCGCGAGGGTATCGGCTGGCGTTATTCAGCAGGCCTCAGAGAAGCCTCTTGACAAACGACAGACAGCAGCTGTGCATCTGAGCGAGTTGCATCGCGCCGAAAATTGCATTAATGCAGCTCTTGATTCCAGCTCAGAGATTTCTGTTTTCCAAAAGAGATATATCCCGTGCGATTCTTGAAGCCTTCGGGCAGAATCGTGCTCAAAGGGGCTTTTGGAGAAAAAGTGGAAGCAGAATTAGTTAATGTACCTCTGAGGCGTATGGCAGCGAGTATCAATGGCGCGATTTATCCCGAATTGGAATCGCTATTCGCTGTAACGGAAAGGCTCGTGGCACCTGCATTAAAAAATGAGGAAAAGTTTAGAAATTTAGGTCTTTGCTATCCAACCGAGCGAACGGAAGCTGCAGCAGATTTGTAGTTAGAAAATCCGAACATGACGTCATCAACGGTTAGGCGGCCAATCCCATGAACAGTTGACGACAATATTGCGACCTTGAATGCTGCCAAAGTAGCACGAAGGACCGACGTTTCTTTGAAAGATGCTCTACGGGAGGAGAGTCCAGCCGCAAGCTCTGAGAGCGAGGATACGTGCTTGAGCGCTGATACTCTCGTTCCTGCCTTGCCGGGCGCTGGCCTGAGCGGTGGCACGGCAGAGAGTTCAGAGCTCAGCAGAATGCAGATCAGTTGCTTTCAGAGTGCTGGGTGAAAGGAAAAAACTGAAGAGAAGGATTTATCATCCAAGAGGGGTTATTGTGTCATATGGGACAGGGAATTGATGGGAAATATTTGCAACTAGTGTTGCCGGTTGATAGGAGGGAAGACGTTTTGAAATTTGCCCATTCAAGTGTATGGGGAACCAATCTTTGTGCAGAGAAAACTGCGAAACGCATCTCATTGCCATTTTTTTGATCAGAGATGTCAAACGATACTGCAGGGCACGTACAGGATGCCAATTGAGATGCAATTGGCGCCAAGGTGACAAAACTGTTATTGAGCCAATAACGCGGCCTGCATTGTCTTTCCAGGTGGTGGGGATCGATGGGGCAGCGCCTTTCCATCCTCCAAGCAAGTATATTTTGTCAATTGTAGATGATCAAACTAGATGGCCAGGGGCAGTGTGCCTGAAGTCGTTGACTGATCGCGCTACTTGCGAAGTATTTTCAGCGATTGACGTACCTGAGACAGTAGTTTCTGATCAGGATCGTAATATTATAGCAGAGTTAACAAGAGAACTGTAGACTAGGTTAGGGGCAGCCCCGAGATTTTCCCTCCCAATGCACCCTGAAGCTAATGGATTGGTTGAAAGGTGGCAACGCACCATGAAGGGGATGCTTCATCATGTGGTACGTGACATCCAGGTGAATGGGATCGCATTTTGTCGTATTTGCTATGGACATACCGAGAGGGACCTAATGCTGCCGCGTCGCCATTTGAACTGCTGTACGGGAGATCGCCAAGGGGCCCGCTTGCAATTTTGAAGGATACTTGGGCAGGGGAAAGGTATGTGCCATCCACTTTGTCTAAGCCAGCAGCACAGTACCTGCAGGAGTTGAAAGTGCGTATGGAGCTAGCGGCTGAACAGGCAGAGCTAGTGGCTGCTACACAGCAGAGCTAGTGTCTGCTACACAGCAGCACTAGTATGCAGATTATGCAAACAGAGGTGCAAAGCAGCAGCAGCTCAAGGAGTTGCTGACCCCTGATTCCACTAATAAGCTTTATGCTGGTTGGTTGGGGCCCTTCCAGATTGTGGGAAAGATATCGGAAAATGCATATAGAGTGAGACTGCCGGATGGGGAAATCAAACCCGTGCATAGAAATCGGACTCGAGAATTCACTGCTCAGGTCTCCCGCACTGGCGTGATATTTGATGAAGATCATGTGTTTGGAGATTTGCTCGACAGTCCAGGAAAGGTGAGAGGTAATTTAAATCAACGCATTGAAGGGAGCACAAGAACGACATTTAAGGGGGTGCAGAGAAGACAGCTTACGTCGCTGCTGCACAAGTACTCTGACACCAGTTCAGAAAACTTAAGTTCGCACGGTGTCAACCGCATATAATCAAGCTAACTGCACCGCCTGCAAGTAAGAAGGCATATCCCTATAGAATTCCTATAGCCCTGAGAGAGGAAGTTGACAGGCAAGTGAACGAATTGCTCGAATTAGGTTTAATTAAGACTTCCACCTAGTGGTATGTGTGGCGAAAAAGAATGCTACGGTCAGGTTATGTGTAGACTGTCGCAGTCTCAATGCCATTACAGAGACTAATGCATTTCCTATGGCGAAACCTGATGAGTTACCGTATCAAGTGGGGAGGGCTCGTTACATCACAACATTGGATATGCTGAGGGGCTATTGGCAAATTCCTCTTAGCTCCTGTAGTAAAGGGTATACTGCTTTTGTGGGCAACATCAATGGGAAGTTTTGCCATTTCGTTTGAAAAACTCAGCAGCATGTTATCAGAAAGAGATAAATGGTATATTAACACCTCACCAAGGTTACTCATCTGCATATCTGGATGATGTGGCAATTTATTCCAGTAGATGGGAGGAACACCTGAAGCACCTGGAGGCAGTTTTAGGTAGCATTGCAGATAAACAGTTCACTGTGAATCTGGATAAATGTATCTAGGGGAGGAGCGAGACGCGATACCTAGGACACATTGTTGGCTCAGGAAGGCCCCGTCCAGATCCAGGGAAGCTTGCGGCAGTCAAGAATATGACTGTTCCCAATACGAAGAAAGGGATGAAAAACGCATTAGGACTATTTGGGTACTATCGAGAGTATATGGATAAATATGCCGACACAGCCAGGCCATTGACTGAACTGACACGGAAGAGGGCACCGGACAAACTGGTGTGGACAGAGGAGGCCGACAATGCATTTACAGCATTAAAAAAGGGACTCTGCAAGGCTGCAGGAGGGACAACGCCTAATCCTAGCAAACCCTTCATCTTGCAAACGGACGCATCTGCTGGGGCTGTGGGTGCATGTCTCTCCCAGGTGGACGAACAGGGACAGGAACAGCCCATCGCCTTTGCCACTAAAAAACTCAATGAAACGCAGCAACGTTGGGCCACCATTGAGATGGAAGCCTATGTGATAGTGTGGCCTTTGGGCAGGTATTCTACCTGGTTGTATGGATCCCGGGTCAAGATCTACTCAGACCACAACCCCTGGAGCTTCCTGACATCAGCCGCTCCAACCAGCAGCAAACTGCAAAGATGGGCACTTGCGATTGCACAGTACAATGCCAGTGTATATTACAAGCGGTGGTTTCTCCATCAAAGGCCCTCTAGGGTCGAGTATCTATCAGGTGATCTGCAGACGATTCCCTGCCTGCTACTCGTATTCCTAATAATGCTAGTTACATTTCGTTGCTGATTGATTTCAGCACACGAAAAGCAACTCCGTGCTCTATGCTTTGGGGACATTCATGCTGATATGTGTCAACATATGGTGTGATGGCGGTCTCAGCATGCTCACCTATGGAATGGTGAGGCAATTGTTGATATTTGGAGTTGAGGTTGAGGTGTCTTTAATGTTGAGGTGGCTTTATGTCAGCCCCTAATTTAAGAATCAGTTCTCAATTGGCTTATTTTGAACTCTTTACATTCCATTGAATGCTAGTTTTGCAGGACCAAGGCTGTGGGTAAATGACTTATCCAAACACAATAACAATGCTGTTCACTGTTGAATTTTAGGTTTAAAATCCGCCATTGGCCACCCAATATGGAAGTGGGGTCTGCAGCGTTCTGCTGAACTCGTATCGGGGCTCAAGTTTCAGAACCTCTCTCAATAGTGCGAAAAATTCTCTCTTCAACATATGTAACAGAACAAACGACCATACTCGGCAGTCGCAGTGCCAACGCGAGACCATTGAGCCATCGAGAAGGCAAAAATTTTTTAGATTTTATTCGCATCTGTTGAGATGGTAGAGGTATTGTTCTGGCCTCTCTCTAGGATGAGGAAGTGTAATTGGTGATGCTCAAGCATCTCGAGTTCTCACTCGTTGACGTGGTTTTTGAAGAGTTTAGCAGCAGTGGTTCTTTTGTCACCCATCATCACTTTAGTTATTTAACAAGAAAGCATTATACTAATTAAATAAGCAAATTTAAGCTAATACATTACCCCCCCCCCCAAAGTTTGGCAGGAATCGAAATGAATTATTCCTCGAGATTATTTCTCCATTGACAATTTGTTCCTTCCAATTTATAGCAATGAGAAAAAAATTCAGAAAATGATCTTTCTAGCGTTGTCAGATCCCAATGACCGCAAAGCCATTCGGAGTTATGTAATGAAAAATGTAGTGTTTATATTGTTTTGCCTTAAAATGAATTTTTTGCTAACGCTCTTTCAAAAAACTGTTAGTGTTGATAATTTTATAAAGAGTAAAAATAACGTTTGCGTAAATTTCAAGTGTTGGAAAATCCTCCATACCAAGAAATTCATTACAACATAATTTTATAAATTAGGTCCCTTCCGTTTCATTTTAAAGGTTTTTATTGCGTCTTCTTCTTCTAGTACTTTATTTTTTGAGATAATTCAAAATAACCGTAGGTTTTCCGTAAAAATTATGTTTATCATTCTCATCAGAGTTCGCAGTATGGCTGTAAAAACAAATAGCGTTCAGTATTTAATCAATGTTTAAATTTAGCTGTGAAAAATATATGTAAAATACGTGAAAAATAATGTATGTAAAATATAATGTGTTCAAATTCTAGGAGAGCATCACTGCGATTTCTGATAAGAAGCAAACCTACCCCACGAAAGGGTTCTAGAAAGTGAAATTGAAAATAACCTTTTTCTTTCTAGTTCGGTATGTCTGTTATAATATTGGAATTTTTACATGAGACATAATCAAATGAATAATCTCTCATTTCAGGTACCTGTGGAAGAAAGTAGCAGAATGTTTAACGAAAGTAGGTTAATGAGAGAGGGAGAACCAACGATATCAACGAAGTCAGTAGGCAAAACATTCATCTCCATCAGAGCTGAAGGTTTAAGCCAACAATACCCATAAAAACTTCGACGTCAGCAGCGTATCCGGAAAATTCTAACAAGAGGAGGTAAACATGTTTAAGGAGGACATATTGGAGTTTCCGCATTGCTTATGTCTCTGGTTTTTAAGGGGACTGCCTTAGAAAATAGATGCTATTCAAGCTCTCAAAGGGAGGGAATTATAATGCCAAGAGCTCTCAAAGGGAGGGGAATTATAATGCCAAGAGCTCTCAAAGGGAGGGGAATTATAATGCCAAGAGATCTCTCCATTGGGTACGCCATGTCAGGCAACATTTTCGCAGTGTGGTGTGATTTGTCCGATGGAAATGTATTCGATGGAAATGTATTCGATGGGAATTTCTTCGACGGAATTTTGTTCGACAGAAATTTGTTCGAAACTGAAATTTGTTCGACCCACATTTTGTCGAAATTTTGAGAATTGAGATATTTCGAGAGGCAGCTAGAGGCGTACTCCTCGATAAGTCTCTTTTGGTTTTTTACTGAGGAACATCGCAGGGAGAGGAGAAGCGACCGAAGAAAAGGCTCAGGTTCAGATTAGGCAGAATGTCACAAGGTGTTTTTGTGAAGATCATAAATTCGTTGAACCACCGGTGGTGCCGAGTATTTACATCGAAAAGTACCTAATATGTTCTACTAAAGATTGTCAGGATATTTGGCGAGCTGGGTGGTCGCATAAATTGTCAACAGATTGTACGATATGTACAACACATTTATTAACACTAGTATTTGCAATAATAGAAGATCGGCCTTTCCCTAAGGCCTCGCACTTGGCAATAACAACGGCTGGCTACCTCGCCTAGCCGCAACCAAAAACCTTGGTCGAAAAACACTGACCCCGGCTGGGACATCCCACAAGCCGAATTCTTATCCTGGTCGGAGCCTCACCTCCGACCTGCAGCACACTCTCAAGCAGAAGGACACAGGAAAAAAGTCTTTTCTTCGCCCCCTCTCTCAGGGTGGTCACGTGAGTTCCACGTAAAAGGAACACATTTATTAACACTAGTATTTGCAATAATAGAAGATCGGCCTTTCCCTAAGGCCTCGCACTTGGCAATAACCACGGCTGGCTACCTCGCCTAGCCGCAACCAAAAACCTTGGTCGAAAAACACTGACCCCGGCTGGGACATCCCACAAGCCGAATTCTTATCCTGATCGGAGCCTCACCTCCGACCTGCAGCACACTCTCAAGCAGAAGGACAATGGAACAAAGTCTTTTCTTCGCCCCCTCTCTCAGGGTGGTCACGTGAGTTCCACGTAAAAGGAACACATTTATTAACACTAGTATTTGCAATAATAGAAGATCGGCCTTTCACTAAGGCCTCGCACTTGGCAATAACCACGGCTGGCTACCTCGCCTAGCCGCAACCAAAAACCTTGGTCGAAAAACACTGACCCCGGCTGGGACATCCCACAAGTAGAATTCTTATCCTGGTCGGAGCCTCACCTCCGACCTGCAGCACACTGTCAAGCAGAAGGACACAGGAACAAAGTCTTTTCTTCGCCCCCTCTCTCAGGGTGGTCACGTGAGTTCCACGTAAAAGGAACACATTTATTAACACTAGTATTTGCAATAATAGATATCGGCCTTTCCCTAAGGCCTCGCACTTGGCAATAACCACGGCTGCCTACCTCGCCTAGCCGCAACCAAAAACCTTGGTCGAAAAACACTGACCCCGGCTGGGACATCCCACAAGCCGAATTCTTATCCTGGTCGGAGCACCTCCGATCTGCAGCACACTCTCAAGCAGAAGGACACTGAAACAAAGTCTTTTCTTCGCCCCCTCTCTCAGGGTGGTCACGTGAGTTCCACGTAAGAGGAACACATTTATTAACACTAGTATTTGCAATAATAGAAGATCGGCCTTTCCCTAAGGCCTCGCACTTGGCAATAACCACGGCTGGCTACCTCGCCTAGCCGGAACCAAAAACCTTGGTCGAAAAACACTGACCCCGGCTGGGACATCCCACAAGCCGAATTCTTATCCTGGTCGGAGCCTCACCTCCGACCTGCAGCACACTCTCATGCAGAAGGACACTGGAGCAAAGTCTTTTCTTCGCCCCCCCTCTCAGGGTGGTCACGTGAGTTCCACGTAAAAGGAACACATTTATTAACACTAGTATTTGCAATAATAGAAGATCGGCCTTTCCCTAAGGCCTCGCACTTGGCAATAACCACGGCTGCCTACCTCGCCTAGCCGCAACCAAAAACCTTGGTCGAAAAACACTGACCCCGGCTGGGACATCCCACAAGCCGAATTCTTATCCTGGTCGGAGCACCTCCGATCTGCAGCACACTCTCAAGCAGAAGGACACTGGAACAAAGTCTTTTCTTCGCCCCCTCTCTCAGGGTGGTCACGTGAGTTCCACGTAAGAGGAACACATTTATTAACACTAGTATTTGCAATAATAGAAGATCGGCCTTTCCCTAAGGCCTCGCACTTGGCAATAACCACGGCTGGCTACCTCGCCTAGCCGGAACCAAAAACCTTGGTCGAAAAACACTGACCCCGGCTGGGACATCCCACAAGCCGAATTCTTATCCTGGTCGGAGCCTCACCTCCGACCTGCAGCACACTCTCATGCAGAAGGACACTGGAGCAAAGTCTTTTCTTCGCCCCCCCTCTCAGGGTGGTCACGTGAGTTCCACGTAAAAGGAACACATTTATTAACACTAGTATTTGCAATAATAGAAGATCGGCCTTTCCCTAAGGCCTCGCACTTGGCAATAACCACGGCTGGCTACCTCGCCTAGCCGCAACCGAAAACCATGGTCGAAAAACACTGACCCCGGCTGGGACATCCCACAAGCCGAATTCTTATCCTGGTCGGAGCCTCACCTCCGACCTGCAGCACACTCTCAAGCAGAAGGACACAGGAACAAAGTCTTTTCTTCGCCCCCTCTCTCAGGGTGGTCACGTCAGTTCCATCTAAAAGGACCAATAGTGGGACGTATGCCGTAAAAGGGCCAACAGTGGGACGTATGCCGTAAAAGGGCCAATGTGGACATATGCCGTAAAAGGGCCAATGTGGATATATGCCGTAAAAGGGCCAATGGGTATCATAGTGGGACATATGCCGTAAAAGGGCCAATGTGTATCATAGTGGGACATATGCCGTTCCCTAATTTTGTCAGTGATGACGATTGACGCCCTTGAGCACCCTCACATCCGTTCGGAGGGCCCTTTGACCTTCGCTTCACTTGGGGGAAACGGACTCGCATCATCTGACCGTTACACAAAATAAAAAACATTTGCTTTACAAACGATCTAGACCCGTTTACTTCCTTTTAGTTTCCACCATTCTTATAAGCTGCATTCAGAGCTTTGTACAAGAGGGTTTATATTTGAAATTTAAAACTGGAATATTTTCCAGAACTGTACGCTGAGTGATCATTGAAATATGAATTATGAATAACGAATAAGAAACATGAAACATTCCATTCCATGTTTTGTTAATGGGACTCTAAATCTGAAGTCCTATAACTTTCAAAATAAACGTTTTATAGGAAAATGTGACAAAGGTAAAGTTCGAAATCATTTCCATCTAAAGAGAAATTTTCAACAATATTCATTCAGTATTTAAAGAAATACGAAGTTTGAATATATTGGAATAGAAGTAGTAGACATTTGAAGTTAATTGGAACTGAAATATTATTTCAAACCATTTCATATAGAATCATATATTTTAAACGTGCGTGCAAATAATTCCTTTAATATATTTTTTGATAAATTTCTTAGAACAGATTTGCTGCTTTGAAAGGTTTAAACTTTCCTACATTTATAAATACTGTAAGAATATTGTTGAAAATCCAGATTTCGATAGATTTGATTTATATATGATGATGAAGGCCTGGATTCAACTCGTACTCAAAATAATATCAATTATTGATGCTTCCTAAGAATTGTTGTTTACGCTCGCTAAAGGAAAATTTAAATATATGATCAGATTCCTTTTCTAAGAGTGTGAAGCGAAGTTCGTTGATTCTTCTGCACCTTTGAGCAAATTGACGATGACAGTTTTCTTTCCCTAAGAGTTCTCGAATATTTAAATTCGTTATCATTATTTAAATAATCTCGAATGCTTAAATTCATTATCATTTATTTTCATTATCATTTGTAACAATAGAGTTAGCTTTTAGCATTCGTAAAATAAATAGAAGCAGGAAATATGCATTAACCTGCATTTTCAAAAGTGCTTTTAATTTTGTAAACTTGGCTAAGGAAGTGATTTTATTACTTACTAGCAGTAAACTTTTTACTCTTGTGACGCTGCCTACAAATTCTCTGAAGGAAAAAAATGAGAGCAAAGTCGTACATACTAATATTTTTATCATTTTGTTTTCTCTCTGTTTGAAATGGAGTGTTGCATTTTATTTTTTTGACACCCAATCCTGTGTGTCAGGAATATTTAACCCAGGGGTCTCAAACGTTCACAAGTGCGAAGTTTTAGCTGATTTCATGAAATAAATTATTAATATGAAAAGTCTACCATGTATAAAGGTTAAAGCGAATCTGCTTCCAAATTCCTTTCATAAATTTAGCAAAGAACAATAAGAATTAAAACATACAGTGAAACTTTATTGTAACTTGCACATTGCAAAAACAGACATGTGGAGCAAAACATTGTTATGCATCTGAGAGAAATATTTTAAAGTTTGTGCGTAGAGTCAGTTTCATGAAATAGATCTATGTAAGAAATAAAATAATAAATGTAGAATAAGTAAAAAGATATATATTTTCATTATAGTTCAAACCATGGAATGTTAACACAGAGTTAGCTCTGTGCTTGATTATGGATCCTGAATTTGCTGCACTGGTAGGATTTCTGTCAAGACAAAATCTTCCTCTGTGTTTTCTGCTTGTATGTAGATAGACAGCCCAAAGTGAATAGATTCACAGGATATGATATCAGCTTGTGGATAATCCTGATCTGAGGTCATCGCAGGTATCTGAACTCTTGCTTCTACGAGCATCATCAAATCTGCATTGGAGGAGGTCTTCCAGTGTTCAGCCGTTACTAGTGAGAGGAACGGTTTTTTACCCATTGTCGGCATTCCCTCTCTCAATAAACGTAGTTTTTTTAAACATCCAGCTACAGAGAAGCTCATCGAAACATGATTAAAATATGTTTCACTCTGAAATATAATATAAATATCCTAATTAATATTTAACTGAATATTAAAACTTTGAAAATGTAGGTGCTGTAAATGAGCTTTGAACAATTTGATTTTTTTCAGGCAAATAATTTTTAAATTAATTCAAAATTAGGGAATTTCGAGTTCTTTGGAATGTTATAATTGCCTAACCTACCGATACCTGATAGTACTTATTAAAACTGACGATGTATCGCAATTCTTGACAAAAAAAAAACAGAAAAATAATCGTGAGCACACGGTTGCGTAACAAATTCTTCTTATTAGTTTCCGATTGTTGTGTGCAACCCATATGATTGTCGCTGCCATTTTTTTCTAAGAAGGGGCTTAAATTCATGAAACCTGAATGAAACTTGAGAAGTACTTAAAAAATCCCGTATTGAGGATGACAACGATACGTGTGTCGCTGCGGAAGAAAGCAAACACGAAATGCAAAAGATTCAATTGAATCGGAAATCTTCTGTCCATGCTTCCATAACCGAACGAAGACTGTAAGCAGATACTTTATTTGATCGGTAACCGTACAATAGACTCCCTTCTGTTGCCGCTGAATGATCTTGAGAAGAGCTTACTTACTAACTCAACCTCCATCAACCGAAGTTAATCGCCGTCATTCAAGTCGACTGATATCTCCCATCTGTCGTCACCCCTCCCCCTCCCCTACCGGCCTTGATCAAATGAAGAAGACTCTGTTGCCAAAAAGAAACATCCACTTCTGGCAATAAAGATATGACTATGCTGTTGTTGCCACCTCTTTCAAAACGAAATGGTATCTTGGTTTAATTTCATTCTCATTCACTGCTTAGGTTGGGCACTTTTATTCTCATTGTGGTACGCAAATTTTTTGTTTAAAAATAATCTACGTGTCCTAAGTTTAATTTAGTATTCGCCGCCATGTTGTTTCGTTTGAAACGCCTTAATTTTTTTATAACACTAAATGACATGTTCTCGTGCAACAACTGAGGCGTGATCATGTTATCATTAGATACGGCAGTGCGGAAAAGGTCATGCTCTGAATAGAATAAAGTTTGAATCGAGGAATAGAGAAGAAAGGTCAATAGTTGAAGTGATTTGACTCTGTGTAAAATGTGTGCACCTGTCGGTTAAGAGTTATTAGTTTCCCTTTGTGAAGAATCGAACGATTTCTGTTGTTTAAAGAAACGTTGTCCTAAGTGGGCACATTGTGTGCGACATTCTTCGTAAGAGTCGAATCATAACTTAATACATAGAAACCGTTGTGGTTCAGCTTTCAAGTGTGATATTCTTTCAGATCAATTCAGACGATATCCATTTTTTCATCTCATTCCAATCCAGACAATATCCATTTTTTCATCTCATTTCAATCCAGACGATATCCATTTTTTCATCTCATTCCAATCCAGACGATATCCATTTTTTCATCTCATTCCAATCCAGACGATATCCATTTTTTTCATCTCATTCCAATTCCGATGATATTCCAATCCAGTGAAACAAGATACAGTTAAGCTAAGTTGGCAGCATGTCGCAATGAACAGATGCATCGTTCAAAAGAAATCTTTTTATGAAGACTATTATATAGGATGTGATTTACATAGGATTTATATAGGATGTGATTGAAAAATGGGACTATTTATATAGGATGTGATTGAAAAATTAAGCATAAGACGTAGATTAGTTCTAAACAAATGTTTCCCGAATATTTGTTGGATTCGGTCGTGGGGATTTTCCAACAATATTCAGGAAAGCTTGCCACAGAAGTCTGGCAGGAGCCTGTCAGTTTACATGCCATACTAGAAGGTCTGTGATGATGGCAGGACCTCAGCAGAAAAACAACACAGATATTCATGCCTTACTCTGGGCTCGAACCCAGGATCTTTAAATCAGTAGCCAAGCGCGCTAACCACTCGGCCACATCTCAAATTTACATTTCTTTAAAGAGGAAAAGAGTGTTTTTTTTGGTATACCTAATTATCATCTAACGTAAATTAATTTTTCAATTAATTTTTCCAGGGGGTGGGACTTTACCTCTTACCCTCCACTACTGGCGCCGAAGACTATAATGACTCATAAGTAGGGCGGTCGGATACAGGCGGATAAGAAAAGTATATAAGAAAATTATTGGCTGTGTTTCAAACATTTTGCTAAATAATTGTAGCAAAGTGAGGAATGATAAAAACTGTAAAACAAAAACAAGAAAGTTATCAGTGTTTACAAACAAAATGACAAAATCTTAGAATTATCTTTTAAACACTGAAAGTATTTTATTTAATTATGTCCAACAGTGAATATATATCACAGATGTTAAAATATTTGTTTCGTTTCTTTTTCTGTTCGCTTCCTGGTATATGTAAACAAGAGATTTTCAGATTTCATTTCGAAAGAAATATTTTTGTGATGATAGATGTAATATCCATCAATGTTGAGTGAGTAATTCAAATTAATTAGTAGAATCTCATACATGATTGCAATATTTTTATTCTATTCATTCGCTTAGTTGTGTGAGTAAATATCTTTCAGCAGTCATTTTTAAGAAAATATTAATATGTCTTTGTCTATCTGTGAATGTCTCTACTGAGTCAGCAATTGACTGAATAAAATATTTTTGTTGTGGTTATTTGCTTAGTTTTGTGAGTGACATTCACAAGTCATTTGCAATCAAATATTGATCTGATGACTGATGTATGTATTGAAACAAAAGTTGAAAATATTCCTTAAAAGAAACTCGTGGCTTATTAGAATATTTTGTCCTGTTTATTAGCTGAGATGTTTGAGCAAACAATAATCAAAGATTTCTTTTTATTCAAATATTTATTATTTAGTTCCACTCTTAATGCGAAATTATTGTTTAAAAGTAATTCAAAATTCTCTCTTTTAAAGTGCAAGATGGTTAAAATTATTAATCCTAGACGAGATGTAAATGTTAAGTAATATTTATATCATTTTTGTTGCATTTGCAATTTTGTATCGTAAGACTTCGCTTTTATATAAAAATCAGGCAGAAATATTTTGAATTTTCATTATACATTGCAAAAGTTTTATTATTCATCTGATTTTGAATAAAATTGTTGAAATATAATCTACATTAGTACTTTACTTCTAAAACTATCAGTAGTAAAAAACTTTAGACTATTTATATATATATTTAATTATTATATTATATTATGATATTTATTATAAATATTATAATATATAATTTTTATATGTTTATTATAGAATATTATAGTGTACTCTATGGTGTGCTCTTTAAAATGCACAGAATCGCGTTCATTGATACATATCAGACTATTCAAACAGCTATTCAGTAGATGTCGGTCCATAAGGAAGGAACAAGAATGTTTCATTTGCGCCATGCCCAGTGAATGCAACTACATATTTAATATTTTGTGCTGTTGGGAATTTCACCATTCAATTCAAATATTTCATGCTCCTTTGTTTTTGTTTTGAAGAGGAAACTTCTGTATTTAATCAACAGATTCTAGACAAGCGGAATGAAATCTTTTTATACCATATATGACTGTACCGGGCCTTACTGAAATTTTCGACAATTTCCATGTTATGTAAATGGTAATCGAACTTAGAAGTTTTATAAATTCAAAATTATGCATTTTATGCAAAAATATCACTGAAGAAAAATTAATGATCGTAATCAAATCTTCCTAAATCTCGATTTTCAACAATATTCGTTCAATGTTAAAAGTTATGAAAACATGAATGTTTAACAATTAATGGTCTTGTTTTATAAAAATAATTCATAATTATCTAGTATTGAAATAATATTTAAACAAACTCCTAAAATATATACGAGGGTTAAATTGAAGAGATTTTTCGACGTATTTGTTCAACTATTAAGGAAGATATCACTCTGAATTTAACGACGATCAATTTTAGAGTTAAACGGGCTCAAGGCAATTTTTTTCACTGAAATTGATCGACATTAAATTCAGAGTGATATATTCCTTGATATATGAGGGTTGTTTGAAAAATAATGAGAACCTTGACACCAAATACGCAGGGCTCTCCCAACGCGCTTGTTTGCGCATCTTGCACCACCCAGAACCTGTTCCGGAGGTAAGCCATCACTCGTACGGTGTCGTCATAGGAGAGGACAAACCGACGTCACAGCAACACCAGACCCCTATCAGAGAGTTACTTAGACTGTAGATAAGGAAAGGGGAAGTGTACCTCTCAGAGGAGAGTGACTCTTGACCTCCAAGAGGGTCAGAAAAGAGAGTAGAATTTGACCACCTAGGGGGTCAGTGGAAAGAGTGGGATTTCTCTCTTGACCACCAAGTGGGTAGAAGGAGAGAGTTATTTTTTTAATGACCACCGAATGGGTCAGAAGAAGAGGTGAATCATCATCAGCTTGGCCCTTGTGAAATGTTTCTTTATGGGCCCTTAAAGTAACTTTTTAAAAGTTAATTATGAAAAATGAAACTGGCGATTTCATCTTTACCAGATTTGAAAAATTTAATTGTCATTTGGACCTGTAACAATAATTGGACGATTTTCCTTGAATTTAGCAAATTTAACCAATGAGAACTCACGTCTGTGTTAAAAATGTATTCGCTCCTGTACGTTAAATAAGTACAGATCTAATTTTGGTGCTCTCAAAGGCATATACACATCCGGAGCCTGATCTAAGAGGGGGTCTTGCTCTCTTTCCTCCCCCCTCAGAATGATAGCATGTGTAATAGAGGCAAAAATTATAAAACACATTTATATTTCCCGCCTTACCTTTTTCCGGCTCGATGATGTTTCTTGCTACACACACCCTCGATTTTTCCCTCGATTTTCCTCGATTCGAGTCTGTTATACATCGATAATGCAGAACAATATTTTACGTTAAAAATTAAATTTTTTTTGGAAATGTTTGCTGACTTATTAAACAAAGATTGCTGTAAATGAATATCTGCTAGTTTTCTGCTAAAACAAAACTTCCGGAACATTATGCGCAAATCAGAAAAATATATCTTTGACAAATATACCATTTGCAACAGAAGCAAGGGCGGTGTTGCTGTAAGTTAGTTTGTGCGATAAGAATTCTTATTTTCCAATTATTTTGCGTGCTTAAACCAAAATATAAAAGTAAATTGGAAAGCTAAATGATGAAACTGTGATATGAAGATCAAGTGAGAAATAGTTGGCAAGTATTTAATAAGTTATAAATCAGATTATCTGAACACTGAGTAAATTAACTGATGCTAAAAACATAGGTGCTGTCATCTAGTGAAAATAGATTATTATGATATTTGTGCCGTCCCGTGGCAGAGGGCTATGGCTTATTAAACTGACAGGCTCCTTTCAGACCTGTGGCAAGCAACTGTTTGAAGGGGTATTTATTTTATTTTATTTATGGGCACACATTTTAAAAATAGTTTTCAAGCATAAAATCTAAGAATTTGTAATACACAAAACACGGACATGTCTAACTTAATCTGTAAATCCTGTGAAGCAGAAATTTTTGATTTAAGAGAGGGAATATAATATGTAACTGAAGGTAAACAATTTTTTCTCCATAAATATATAGGTATGAGTGAAAGTAAATTCAGAAAATTATTCAAGTAGCAAAGGAGTAAGTGGATGTGTTTAATATCTGTGAATAATGCTTTGAATGGAACAGACGCATCCAAAAACATACAAATAAATCAGGAACACATAAATCAACAGAAAGGTACTGTTAAGGCTTTGGAAAGTGAGGTGTCTGATGGTAGTGATCTTAGAGATGTTGTTGTTGCCTTAAAGTTGGAGTTGATGGATTTCATGATTAATATTAAGAAAAAGATTAAAGATATAAAGTTTCTTAATAAATGAAATAAAAGAAATTAAAGGTGTAAATGATTCCTTAATGAGTGAAATAAAGGATGTTATAACTGCACTAAACTTTAATTAAGATAAATTGGTAGAATTTAAATTAGAATTCAAGAACCTTAAGAAAGTAAATCAATATTTAATTAAACAAACAAATGAATTAAAGCAACAAATAAATGATATCAGGTTTGAAGTTCATGAATTAGAATTAAGATCCAAGGCAAACAATATAGAGATTACTGGAATACCTGAGGCACAAGATGTATCAAAGCTGCTTGATATTCAAGGAAAGGATAATATTGTTGTAGCACATAGAGTTACTACAATTAATATAAACAAACCAAAGCCTATTGGGTAAAATTTCGGGATGTCAGATCTAAATATCAATGGATTGAGAAAGCAAAAGCACATAGGAACCTTACAGCTAGTATGATAAGTTCAGAATTCAGTGAATCGGGGTTTATGTAAATCAGCATCTAACAAAGTGTTTAAAAACTTTTTTACAGGGTTAAACAATTTAAAAATGAACATGAATATAGGTATATACCTGGATTAAAGAAGGAAAAATGTATTTGAGGAAGTCATCTGAATCAAGAGTGTACGGAATTAGGAAAGAGGAAGATTTAGATAAACTGTAGTGAATACAATGAGTGGAGAACAATTGGGTGAAACATTGGAAGTTTCAGAGGAAGATCACAAAACTATAATTCTATGAATTGTCACACTTTATTATTAATTTAAACTCTGATATTTGTATTGTGATTTACAACATTAGGATTGTAAACCAAAATTTCAGTGTGTTAATGTAAATTTAGAGACCACTTTGAAAAATATTGATATTATATTGTTAACAGAAATATGGGATAAAAGAGAGAAAATAATTATCAGATAAATGGATTTGAGCTCTTTTAACAGTGTAGAGAATATAATAAATCAGGTGGGGTTTTAGCATAAATAAAAATAGGTAGGTTTCAAGTAAAGCAAAGGGATTTATTTATTTGAAACTAATTTAAAATGGTCAGTAATTTTAAATATATAGGACTCGTGGTTTTTGCATTGGTATTTTTAATAAAGAATAGAAAGAATAGTTAAAATCATGTCCAATTGAAAATACATTACTTGTAGGGATTTAAATATTGATATATTAAAAGATTCTGGAACATCAAATGATTACTTAAATATATTGTCAAATTATGGGTTCAAACAATACATACATGCAAAATACAAGAATAACAAAGGATAGTATTAGTTGTTTTGATCATGTATTCAATAGAGATTTCACAAAAAATGTAATAAAAGTAGCAGGATATCATACTGTTATAACTGATCACTTTCCTGTTATAATCAAGGTTGCTCTGTAGGAAGTTTCAAACATTTTAAGCAATAAAACACAAAGTGTAATATTAAGAAAAAAGATAGAGTTTTACAAATATGAAAAGAATGTTAAAAATTTGACATTTACTGATGACTTAAATATTAGAAATTTTGATATTTACTTTCAGAAATGTTTTACAGACTTAAGTGAAACAGTGAAATTTACAAAATTGAAAAAGCATAAAAATTTGAATAAAAAATAAAACAGCCATGGGTAACAAATGATTTACTGAATGGTATAAATGCTAAGGAAAAATTATATAATATGTACAAAAATAATCCAGGGCTATTACAATATGAGACATATTTCAGATCTTATTGTAAGTTATTTAAAAAGAATATTCAAGAAACTAAAGATACAATTTGTTACGACAGATGAACGTGCTACAATGAATTTATGTTAAACGTGTCATGAACGCTCGTGCATGCTTCTGCATGAGAATTGTTTAACCAACGAATTGGAATAGAGAACCGATTTGAAAAATAGAAAAGATAGAATTGTAATGATAGAGTTGTGGATATCCGAAAGCAGGCATAACTAGTTTCGGTATGTACGTGACGGGTGTAAAAAGTTTAGAAGTATTTTTATGTGGTGAGTGCACGGGAAGGTAGTTTAGTTTATTGGTGTCGACCGTGGTGGTAAGCTGATAAAGGAAACGAAAAATTCTTCGTCTTGTGCGTGGTGATCAACGTCGGAAAAGAATTGGTTCTGAGAAGCCAGTACACTTTGCCACAGTTTTGGAATACTTGAGGAATAAAACCTAAGAAGTCATTTTTGTGTATAGTTATTTAGTTATTTAGGAATTGGTAAAATTATTCTCGAGATATTGAAAATATTCACATATATGATTCTAGTTAAATCGAATATTTATTTATCAACATGATATTGTTGTTCATTGAATGATTTTAGTCTTGTATCGTGAATTGGATGTGAATAGATTTGTTCACAAATAAGATAAACATTGGTATCTTTAGTTTATGTATATTACTTTTGTACTAAATCACATTATTTTAGATTTATTGTTACTAGTTGCTATTTTTGAACCCTCATTAAGTTTTCGTCTGTTTGAATTCATATCAATATTATAAAAATGAACTAAAACCATATGGAAAAGACCTAAGAAAACAATGGGAACTAATAAATAGAATTACAGGGGTAAAAAAAGAGGAATCATTTATACCACACTCTGAAAATATATTAAGCTCGCCAATGACATGAATTCATATTTCATTAATGAAAATACTCATGATTGCAAATACTCACGAAGAAACAAGAAAATGTACACTGAATAGCAATGGATATGATACAAATACCTGCTTAAATTCCATTTACATTAAAAATACAAGTGAAATGAAGGTAAAAATAATATAAACAGATTAGAAAATAATAAAAAATATGGATTTGTTAATCAATCTGTAAAATGTTAAAAATTATAAACAAGTATCATTTGATTATTTCACAAAGCTGATAATTTTTTCACTTCAAAATGAAGTATTTTATGATTATTTAAAAACTGCTATGGTATTACCAAGTTTTTAAACTGGAAATAAAGACTCAATTGCAAATTACAGGACAATTTCTATTTTAACATTATTTACAAAAATATTAGAAAAAATTATGAAAGTCAGATTGATTAATTTTTATACTAAATTCAACTTTTTTTGCAATGCTCAATTTGGTTTCAGACAAAAAAATGGTGAAAAAGCAATACTTAATGCTACAAATAAAATATATAAAAGTATAAAGGAAAATAATAAGACTGTTGCAGTGTTTTTAGATATTAGCAAAGAATTTGATTCAGTGGATCAAAACATTTTGTTACATAAGTTATATAATACTGGAATAAGAGGTGTTGCATATCAATGATTAAAAACCTATCTGTGAAACAGAAAACAAGCAGTTTGTATTGGCACTCAATTCAGTAATTATCTAAATGTTAAGAAGAGCGTTCCTCAAGGTTCTGTACTGGGACCAATTTCGTTCTTAATATTTATGAATGATTTCTGGTCTCTTGATCTATATGGATCACTAACATGTTTTGCAGATGCTGCTGCAGTTCTATATACTGCAGACAACTTAAATGAGCTAAAAAGTAAAATTGAGTTTGATTTTAATAGCATAAACAATTGGTTTACTAGAAGTAAATTGTGTTTAAATGTTCAAAAAACTAAATATATATTTTTTGAGTTGCATGTCAGTAACACTGACTTTGAAATCAAGTATCATAAATGAATTGTAACCTAACACAATTTTGTAACTGTACAGTCGCTCAAAAAAGTATCCGAACACTATGGTTGATTACAGAATTCAGAAAAAGTATCTGGCAACGATTTTTTTAGAAATTAGTGATCTGGCAACCTCCGTGTCATGTGACACGATAGTGTTCGGATAATTTTTTGAGCGACTGTACTGTAATTGATAGTCAAAAAATTATAAATATTTAGATGTAATCATAGAAAGTAACTTAAAATGGAAGATGCATGCTGAGACACTTACAAATAGATTGAGATACAGGTTATATAAGTTTCATCATTTAAAAAATATTGTTACAAGTACATTTCTTCGCTTTTTATATTTTCTTGTTGTTGGGTTTGTTGTTGGTGGGGGGGGGGAGACTATGAGACAAACCCAATTAATCTAAACGATATTCGTAATAAAACATCATCATCATCATCATCATCATCATCATCATCATCATCATCATCATCATCATCATCATCATCATCATCATCATCATCATCATCATCATCATCAAGCAGCCATGGGCTACGGAGGTCCAACCAGACCACGCAGTTTAATTCTCCAAGCATATCTGTCCTGAGCTACATCTGGCCACTGCACACCAATTCTAACAAGGTCCTGTTTGACATTGTCTGCCCACCGCATCCTAGGTCTCCCCCTCCTTCTGAGGCCTCTAGGCACACTGTTCATAACCCTATTCGCCAATCTATAATTAACCATACGGGCAACATGGCCAAACCAGCGGAGTCTCTCTCTGCACAACATGCTGCTTAAAGGAGGTTGAAAACTCCTTGGTCTAATCTCATCATTAGTTACAAAGTTAAACCACCTAATACCCAAGATACTGCGTAAGCATCTAGAATCAAAAGCATCTAGTTTCCTGTTATCTTGTTTACACAGCGTCCAAGTTTCACTACCATAACTAACCCTAGAAAGAACCAAACTATTACACAGTCTAATTTTAGTCTTTAGGTGTATACGCCTATTTCTCCACAATCTCCATAGATTCTTAAAAGTCCCGGCAGCAATACCTATTCGTCTGTTAATCTCATGCCGCACATCACCAGTATCAGTTACATAGCTCCCAAGGTAATTAAACTGTGAGACCTGCTCAAGACTGCAACCATTCAGATTAACTGAATCACAGCCTGCCTGACCAATTTTCATCACTTTAGTTTTCTCTCTGTTTATAACCAAACCTACTCTACTACCAGTCTCATCAACAGCTCGAATGAAAGAGTTCATCTCATCAACATCATTTGCCAAAAGGGCTAAATCATCAGCATAATCTAAATCAGAAATTTTCGTATCTCCAGCCCATTTAAGGCCAAAATCTTTCCCTTGAAGTGAATTTCGCATAACATAATCAACAACCAAACTAAAGAGAAAAGGAGACAAAATACACGTCGAACACCAGACGTAATGCTAAACCAATTGCTACAAGACTTACCAACTCTCACACATGACTCAGTGTTATTATAGAGAACTTTCATTATGTTAACTAACTTGTCTGGTATATCATATGATCTCACAATCAACCACAAATTATGACGATCAACAGAGTCGAAAGCCTTTTTGAAATCAACAAAGCTAGCAACCAAAGGTTTCTGAAACTCTAAACATTTCTCAAGAATCTGCCTAAGTGAAAATATCTGATCCACACATCCCCTACCACTTCTGAATCCACATTGCTCATCACGCAATTGCCTGTCAACCAGATTCTTAATTCTATTAAGCACAATCATGGAAAGAACTTTACCTGGAACAGAGAGTAGGCTGATAGCCCTATAGTTATCACAAGAACTGCGATCAGCTTTTTTGAAGATAGGGATAATAATAGCTTTGGTAAAATCTTTAGGAACCATGCCTTTATCATAAAAGTTATTCAAAATTTCACTCATCCAAGTGGTAACCAAAACATTCCCAGCTCTAAGCATTTCTGTAGTAATTTCATCTACCCCTGGGGATTTATGAAGTTTAAGTTTAGAGATAGCCAAACTAACTTCAGATTGTGTTATAGGGCAACATTAAAGCTGCCAATGCATCTATCATCATTACAAACAATGGGAGTAGAACAAACCACATTGTTTAGAACATCACTGAAATGCTCAGCCCACCTAGCCATGACAGAATCCTCACCTTCTATAACCTTACCTTGTTTATCCTTCAATCCCTGTATGCCAGTCCGTTTTCTACCACATAAAACATTAACTATCTGCTACAGCTCTCTGCTGTTGTGCTGCCTAACTGCTTCCTCAGCTTTGTCAGCCAAGCTATCAAGCCAAAGATTTTTATCAGTAGCTAACTGATCCTTTACACGTTTATTAAGCTATCTATAATCTTTTCTATTAGGACTAGTAGGGTACTGATTAAGGACATTCCTGTAGTTCCTTCTTTCTGAAATAAGCTCAATTGCCTTATCACTTAAATAATTCTGTCTCCTCTGCTCCTTTTTTCCTAAAAGAGTACTGTTAGTTTCCAAAAAAGCATGTTTAAAATGGCCCCATTCTTCCTCAACTTCAGTATTAAGCAAACCATGACTGTCATAATGACTAAGTAACCTATCATGGTAAGCTTTAGCTATAACTGTGTCTTTCAGAGCTTCAGTATTAAAGGTAAATTTTTTAACCCTAGCACAACACTTTTTAAGTTTAAGTTGCAAGCACTTTTAACAAGGTAATGGTCAGATCCAATTTACGCTCCCCTATATGCCCTGGTATTTCTAACAGAACTAGCCCATTTGCTGTTAATTAATATATAATCAATCATATTCCTATGCAGCCCATCAGGTGAAACCCATGTGTATTTATGTATGTCGCGGTGTTTGTAATATGTGTTAGTTATTCTGAAACCATTGAGTTTACTTACCTGTAGGAGACGTTGCCCATTGCCATTGCAGCTACCAATACCAAAAGGGCCTATCACCCCTCCCCAAAGATCAGAGTCAGTACCAACTTTGGCATTGAAGTCACCAAGAACAAGGGTAATATCTCCTTTCTTGACAGAATTCAAAATATCGTGAAGTTGTCCGTAAAACCTATCCTTCTCATCCTCATCGGCATCCTCAGTGGGGGCATAACAGCAGATAATATTCAAGTCTTTAATGCTTGTCTCAAATTTTGCTGTAAGAAACCTTTCATTAATGCACTCATATCCTAGAAGAGCATCACTAGCATGTCTGCTGAGCAGCAGACCCACGCCCTGGTGATGCTTTCCATCCTCCCTCCCTGTAAAGAGAAATTTAAAGTTATTTTTAAGTATCTCACCTTTACCTGTCCATCTGGTCTCTTGCAAGCCTAGAATATCTAGGTTATAGCGCTGGAATTCCTGCATGACATCAAGAGAATAATCTCTATGTAATGTCCTCACGTTCCACGTTCCTGCAGAGAGAAAATGATTACTAGGATTTTTAAAGAAATTAGGTTTATTGAGATTGGTAGGGTCAACAATATCAAACAGCCCCCTGATCGCAGGCATGGGGCAAAGACCCGTTCCTCCTCCGCTAAAGGCTGAAGTCACCGATGCTGGTAGGAACTTCAGGCACCACCTTTTCAAGTGGACTTTTTCAAGAGCCACATGGCCTGCCTGAGACGCATTACTGCAGTTTAGGCTTGACGATGCCCAACTAGCTAAGTAAGGTTCAGGTACCTGCGATGGCCTCTGATTAAAATTATCCACCAGCTGATATAAGGTATCCCATGCCTCTGTTCACTTAGAGCTGGCAACCCAGAAGCAAACAGAAAACACAGCGGCAGACTCTCCCTTAACAGAGGCCCACCAGTGCAGCAAGTCCAGGATCAATAATCAAGCTCAAATCCATAAACAAGTCCAGTCTAGTAGGTATAAATGGTCAGCACCAGGACCCTGTGAAGTTGACCACTCCTTAGCAGGGTTGAAAAAAAAAAGCTTATATTCAATGTGAAAAGTTACAAAGATATTAAATTCCTGAAATTTATTTACATTTATAATATACGAAAAATTTATATTTTAAAAATTCTCCTGTTTGTGCATGTGAACCATGATTGCCTAGATAGTGTAAAGCGTCCCTACAACACGAGAAGAAGCAATGAATGCATAGAGCCTTTACATCATAAAAATATTTTGAAAACAAAAAAAATTTCGTTTTCCTTGCACCAAGGAATATTTTAGAAAATAGCATAAAAAATGAAATTAATTTGCGAAGTTTTAAGCAGAAAATTAGAGATTTTTTGTTAAACATTGAAAACATTGAAATTTTTCTGAGATTCAACTAGCTTAGAATTCTTATTACTTAACTTATTATATTTTGATTTTAAAATAGTGCTATCCAATTATTTGTTGCTACTGCTGTTCAATTATGTAAGTCTTTTGAACCTGGACGGGTTGTAAAACTCCTTGGCTCAAAATAGTTATAACCAAAATTCTGGTTACTTTCTTTTATTAGTTTTTTTCATGGTATTTGTACTATATACGTATTTTTGTATTGCATTGTGATGTATTGATGTATTATTATTATTATTGGTGTTGTTGTTGTTGTTGTTGTTGTTGTTGTTGTTAGTAGTAGTAGTACATAATTCATTATATTGTAGCCTCGAAACATTTTACAGAGGGCGAACTGTAGACAGAGTTTATTTTTAAAGGAAAAATTTGGAAAATTTACAAATACTTACAAATTGAAATAATTTTAATAAAATAAAATTTTATTAGCTGAGACTAGATTTTGAATTTCCTTACTTTAATCTCTGCAAATGTTTTAACAATCTTCTTAATATTTAATTTTTGTGCCCGTTCATTTTCTATTAATAAAATGGCAAGTCCTGATAATCTTTCATCTGAAATTTTACTTCTGAGATAATATTTTATCAATTTTATTTTCGAAAATGAGCGTCCCGATGTTGCTACATTAATCCTCCTCATCATATATATCTGGAAAAGCTGAAATAAGAGAGTAGTTTTGAAAAATCAATAAATTACCTACTTCCCTTAAGGGTAGAACTTTTAATTGTTTCCGTTTTCAAGCAAGTAAAGCGCCTTAACTAGCATAGTGGTTAGGCAGCTAGCGACTGTTCCAGCAAGGCAAACTTTGTGTTGTGTTAGCTCTAACTAAGGCAGTGGTCAGCAGTGACTTCGGTCGTAGTAGGGCATGTCCTTGTATGAGAAGGCCTGTAAAAGCTAGGAGTAGCTTCTAGGATTCTTCTCTGTCCTATATGTCGCAAATTAAAAAAAAGTCCTAATTGATAGAAACTGAGCAGTAAATGAAGAAATTAAGTCGTATTTATATTCCCTGGTGAGCAGCTTCGTTTAACTCCTCATCACGATATTTGGATGCAGGACGACGAAGTTGTCAGCGATCTCATTTAAGCTCTTAAAGCACCTTTTGAGTTCCATAATGGCTCTGTCAAAAATATAGTTGAATATCTCGTTTTTGAAACGACTTTCTGCATTCATAAAGCTCTGGTCCTCACATAGTTCACTATCTATAGGTTTGATTTTAGGGACACGAAAAGTCAAGAATCTTGGTTATACATCCCACATTAATACCATCTTTCGTGCGCTTTCATTGAATGTATTAAAATTGTTCTGGATTCCTGCAAGCCTTCTAGTGCAGTCTGCAATAATTGGGAAGATTTTGAAAGGTCAACATCAAGAGATTGCAGAAATTTTGAGATAGTATCTATTTATTGCAAAATTTTTAATAGAATTTCGAGAAGAAAAATGTTTTCAAAATTTCTTCATCACATCTATAAATTTATTTTTCAAGGCATCCAGAGATTTATATCTTGAAGACCAGCGAGTTACGGAAAATATTTTGAGTGTTATTTAACAAAGTCAGACACAGATTTAAGAGTTTCCCGCCTTTTATCGCTGTCAGGAAAAAAAAAACACTTTAACTCGTTCCACAAAATCGAAAAACCTTTTTTCCAGAACTGATGCAGAGAGATGATTGCACATCATTAACAACCAAACCAAATTCAACTTATGAGCCACACAGTGCACATATTTTGCGTTGCTATAATTTCCTTTAATCTTAGTCGGCACCCCATTATATGCACCGCTCATTACAGCTCGTCCATTATAACTCTGTCCACGTATTTTATTTAAATCCAGACCGCACTCTTTTAAGTTGCTACAGTAAATCCCAGAAAAGGTTTTTTCCAGGTCGGTTTGTTGGGAATTCCGTTCTGGTCATTTTCAATTAAAACGCGCCTAATCACTGGTCTCGATTGCTCTCTTTTGGTAATGTCCTAATAATAGAAATTGCTAAATAATAGAAAAAAAATGGCGCTTTCTGATTTCATCACAAATTTCATGCTTGACATACTCGATAGTATTTGAATAATATCATTTTGTATTGATAGACTTAAATATTTTACTTTACCTCTCCCCTTCTATTTTCCAACAATTCTTTAAAAACTGAGTCATAGGTGGAGAGCAAGGAAATAACTGATTCACATTAATCTATTAGCCTCACCCACTGCTCGATGCTCCCTGCACACCCCTCCTTGGTTTTTCACTCTGAAGACTTTATTCATGACCTCTGAATGGCAAGTTATAGCGCAAGGGTTAGAGTAATGTTCACCAACCTTTCAAGAACTTTAGTCCAATAGTTAACTTCGTTATGTCGTGCAGTTTCTGCTTCCCCTTACAATGTTTTATAGAGTGTACCATACAATAAGTACTCACTGATCGTATACCAGACAATAAGTAACATGGAGTTTAGACTCATAATCCCCCTCCTCCTCCTCCTCCTCATCATCAAGCAGCCATGGAATACGGAGGTCCAACCAGACTGTGCAGTTCAATTCTCCAAGCATATCTGTCCTGAGCTACATCTGCTGCATTTGCCCACTGCATACCAATTCTAACAAGGTCCTGTTTGACATTATCTGCCCACCGCATCCTAGGTCTCCCCTTCTTTCTGAGGCCTTTAGGCACACTGTTCATAACCCTATTCGCCAATCTATAATTAAACATACGGGCAACATGGCCAAACCAACAGAGTCTCTCTCTGCACAATATGCTGCTTAAAGGAGGTTGCCAACTCCTTTGCCTAAGCTCATCATCAGTTATAAAGTTAGACCACCTAATGCCCAGGATACTGCGTAAGCATCTAGAATCAAAAGTATCTAGTTCCCTGTTATCTTATTTGCAAAGTGTCCAAGTTTCACTACCATAACTAACCCCAGAAAGAACCAAACTATTATACAGTCTAATTTTAATCTTTAGGTGTATACGCCTGGAATGTAAATGGTAGCTTTGTAGTCACTGGAAGGAGAGCTATGCACCAATTCCCTGTGATGATGCATAGAAACGTCCAGGCCTAGCACCTAATATCCAACCTCGCCTTCTCATGGTGCAGACCGTTAGTACCTTTAAAAACAGATACTCTCTTGTGGATGTGAACGGAAGTCGAGGGCTACAGAAGGGAATTGCTTACTGATCTGGACAACTATGGCTACTTTTCTTTTTTTTCTACCCTATAAACCTACTGGACAGACACAGATTTAAGAGTTTCCCGCCATTTATCGCTGTCAGAAAAAAAAAACACTTTAACTCGTTCCACAAAATCGAAAAGCCTTTTTTCCTGAACTGATGCAGACATAGCATCATTAACAACCAAATTCAACTTATGAGCTTACAACTACGCAAAATATACACACAGTGCACATATTTTGCGTTGCTATAATTTCCTTTAATCTTAGTGGGCACCCCATTATATGCACCGCTCATTACAGCTCCTCCATCATAACTCTGTCCACGTATTTTATTTAAATCCAGACCGCACTCTTTTAAGTTACTACAGTAAATCCAAGAAAAGATTTTTTCCAGGTCGGTTTGTTGGGAATTTCGTTCTGGTCATTTTCAATTAAAATGCGCCTAATCACTAGTCTCGATAAGATTTTGAAAGGTCAACATCAAGAGATTGCAGAAATTTAGGGATAGCATATATTTATTGCAAAATTTTTAATAGAATTTCGAGAAGAAAATATTTTCAAAATTTTCTAATTTCTTTCGAAAAGCTTCAGCATTCAAAATTTCTTCATCACATCTATAAATTTATATTTCAAGGCATCCAGAGATTTATATCTTGAAGACCAGGCTCTGAGCTTGATTATGGATCCTGAATTTGCTGCAATGGTGGGCTTCTGTGGAGGGAAAATCTTCCGCTGTGTTTTCTGTTTGTTTGTGGGTTGACAGCCCAAGTGAATAGATTCACAGGATATGTTTATCAGCTGGTGGATAATCCTAGCAGAGGTCATTGCAGGCACCTAACACTTTGCTTCTATTGGCATCGTCAAATTCTACATTGGAGGAAGTCTTCCAGTGTAGATGGCTTTCAGCCTTTAGTGGTGGGGGAACGGGTCTTTGCCTCATGTCTGCGATTAGGGGGCTGTTTGATATTGTTGGCATTCCCTCTCTCAATAAACATAGTTTCTTTAAACATCCCACTACCTTTCTCTCCATAGGTAGTTGGAATGTGAGGATTCTGCATAGAGCTTTTTCTCTTGATGTCCTCACACAAGAATTCCACCATTATAATTTAGATATTCTTGGTTTGAAAGAGACCAGATGGAAAGATAAAGGTCAGATTCTTAAAAATAATCTTAAATTTCTCTTTTCAGGGAGGGACTACAATACGCATCACCAGGGCGTGGGTCTGCTTCTCAGCAGACACGCTAGTGATGCTCTTCTAGCATACGAGTGTATTAATGAAAGGTTTCTTACAGCAAAATTTCAGACAAGTGTTAAAGACTTGAATATTATCTGCTGTTATGCTCCCACTGAGGATACCGATGAGGATGAGAAAGATAGGTTTCACGGACAACTTCAGGATATTTTGAATTCTGTCAAGAAAGGAGATATTACCCTTGTTCTAGGTGACTTGAATGCCAAAGTTGGTACTGACTCTGACCTTTGGGGAGAGGTGATAGGCCCTTTTGGTATTGGTAGCTGCAATGGCAATGGGCACAGTCTCCTACAGGTAAGTAAACTCAATGGTTTCAGAATAACTAACACTTATTACAAACACCGCGACATACATAAGTACACATGGGTTTCATCTGATGGGATGCATAAGAATATGACTGATTATATATTAATTAATAGCAAATGGGCTAGTTCTGTCAGGAATATCAGGTCATTTAGGGGAGCTGAAATTGGATCTGAACACTATCTTGTTAAAAGTGTATTGCAACTTAAACTTAAAAAGGGTTGTGCTAAGGTTAAAAATTTTACCTTTAATACTGAAGCTCTGAAAGACCAAGTTATAGCTAAAGCTTACCATGATAGGTTACTTAGTGATTGTGACAGTCATGGTTTGCTTACTACTGAAGTTGAGAAGAATGGGAACATTTTAAACAGGCTTGTTTTGAACACTAACAGTACTCTTTTAGAAAAAAAAGAGCAGAAGAGACAGAATTATCTGAGTGATAAGGCACTTGAGCTTATTTCGGAAAGTAAGAACTGCAGGAATATCCTTAATCAATACCCTACTAGTCCTAAGCCTAACCTCATCATTAGTTACAAAGTTGAACCACCTAATGCCCAAGATACTGCGTAAGCATCTGGAATCAAAAGCATCTAGTTTCCTGTTATCTTGTTTACAAAGTGTCCACGTTTCACTACCATAACTAACCCTAGAAAGAACCAAACTATTTTATAGTCTAATTTTAGTCTTTGGGTGTATACGCCTATTTCTCCACACTCTCCATAGATTCTTAAAAGTCCCGGCAGCAATCCCTATTCCTCTATTAATCTCATGCCGCCCATCACCATTATCTGTTACATAGCTCCCAAGAAAATTAAACTGTGACACCTCCTCAAAATTGCAACTATTCAGATTAACTGAATCACAGCCTGTCTGACCAATTTTCATCACTTTAGTTTTCTCTCTGTTTATAACCAAACCTACTCTACTACCAGTCTCATCTACAGCTCGAATGAAAGAGTTCATCTCATCAACATCATTTGCCAAAAGGGCTAAATCATCAGCATAATCTAAATCAGAAATTTTCGTATCTCCAGTCCATTTAAGGCCGAAATCTTTCCCTTTCAATGAATTCCGCATATCATAATCAATAACCAAACTAAAGAGAAAAGGTGACAAAATGCACCCTTTGTCGAACACCAAAAGTAATGCTAAACCAATTGCTACAAGCCTTACCAACTCTCACACACGACTCAGTGTTATTATAGAGAGCTTTCATTATGTTAACTAACTTGTCTGGTATACCATATGATTTCACAATAAACCACAAATTATAACGATCAACAGAGTCGAAAGCCTTTTTGAAATCAACAAAGCTAGTAACCAAAGGTTTCTGAAACTCTAAACATTTCTCAAGAATATACTTAAATGAAAAAATCTGATCCACACATCCCCTAACACTTCTGAATCCACATTGCTCATCACGCAATTGCCTGTAAACCAGATTCTTAATTTTATTAAGCACAATCATGGAAAGAACTTTACCTGGAACAGAGAGTAGGCTGATACCCCTATAGTTATCCCAAGAACTGCGATCACCTTTTTTGAAAATAGGGATAATGATAACTCTGGTAAAATCCTTAGGACCCACGCCTTTATCATAAAAGATGTTCAAAATTTCGGTCATCCAAGTGGTAACAGAAACATTCCCAGCTCTAAGCATTTCCGTAGTAATTTCATTATTATCCCTGCGGATTGTTGTATTTCTATTCTTAATAATTGTGGATTGTTGTATTTTCTATTCTTAAATTCTATTATTATCCCTACGGATTGTTGTATTTTAAGTTTAGAAATAGCCAAAAAAGCTTAAGATTGTGTTATAGGGCCAAACATAAAGCCACCAATGCGTCTATCATAATTACAAACAATGGGAGTAGAACTAACCACATTGTTTAGAACATCACAGAAATGCTCAGTCCATCTAGCCATGACGGAATCCTCACCTTCTATAACCTTGCCTTGTTTATCCTTCAGTCCTTGTATACCTGTCCGTTTTCTACCACACAAAACATTAACTATCTGGTACAGCTCTCTACTGTTGTGCTGTCTAACTCTTTCGTCTGCTTTATCAGCGAAGCCATCAAGCCAAAGATTGTTATCAGCAGCTAACTGATCCTTTACATGTTTATTAAGCTCTCTGTAATGCTTTCTATTACTATTAGTATAGCATTGATTAAGGACATTGTTCCAGTTCGTTCTTTCTGAAACAAGCTCAAGTGCCTTATCACTCAAATAATTCTGCTTCCTCTGCTCCTTTTATCCTAAAAGGGTATTGTTAGTTTAAAGGAAAGCCTGTTTAAAAAGGTACCATTCTTCCACTACTTCAGTAGTAAGCAAACGATGACTGTCATAATGACTAAGTAACATATCATGGTAAGCTTTAGCTGTAACTGGGTCTTTCAGAGCTTTAGAATTAAAGGTAAATATTTTAACCTTAGCACAACACTTAGTAAGTTTAAGTTGCAAGATACTTTTAACAACATAATGATCAGATCCAAATTGAGCCCTGCTATATGACGTGTATTCCTAATAGAACCAGCCCATTTGCTGCTAATTAATATATAATCAATCATATTCTTATGCAGCCAATCTGCTAAAACCCATGTGTACTTATATATGTCGCGATGTTTGTAATATTATTGATGTAAAATATTCTGAAACCATTAGATTTACTTCCCTGTAGGAGAAATTGCCCATTGCCATTGCAGCTACCAATACCAAAAGAGCCTATCACCCCTCGCTTAGAGGTCAGAGTCAGTACCTAATTTGGCATTGAAGTCACCTAGAACAAGGGCATTATCTACTTTCTTGAGAGTATTTAAAAATATCCTGAAGTTGTCCGTAAAACCTATCCTCAGTCGCGGTATAGCAGCAGATAATATTTAAGTCATTAATGCTTGTCTGAAATTTTGCTGTAAGATTCCTTTCAATACACTCATGTCCTAAAGAACCTTTCATTAATGTATTAGGATGTGAGTATGATGATGGCTTCAGCCTTTAGAAATGAATAATGTAGTAGATACTACAGTATCTACTACATTAGTATATGTGTTACCGCTAAAGTGCAGAAATCAGTTATTCTACAGATTATCCTGGTATTGTGCAGATTAACTAGGGTGATCCGTTAACGTGCCGAAAATTGTCTCATTTCTCAAATTACCTAGGTAATCTGCAAATTACCTGGATAGGTAATGTGTAGATACACATTACCTATTAGGCACTCGTTAAAGTGAAAATAAGATCTTTGCTGGAACAACAGGAACGTTTCTGTACGCTTAAATTAACATAATGTTATTTATCTAGTGTCCGAGAGTAAAGTTGAAACCAGGGTCATCTCTCTGTCAACATGAATCAGTCGTCCGAATTATAAAAAACGCCCCCAAAATGAGCAGGCCAAGTGAGAACGAATCATTTTAGTGATTCGTTATCAAGAATGAATCACTTTACCGATTCGTTCTCACTTGGCCTCCGCTCATCCGGGGCGTTTTTTATAATGCGGACGAGTGAATCACGTGACACGAAGATTCATATTCAAGAGATTCACCACTATGAGAGAAACAAACTTTTGAACTTTAACGATACGGAAGCCGTTAATGTGCACATTACCTAGGTAAAATACAGAAAACTCTTGATTCCGCACGTTAACGGAGCAAATCAGTTAATCTGCAGATTAGGTAATGTGGACATTAACGGCTTTCGAGCTTTAGCGGTAACATATGACTATGAATGATGGCTTTAACCTTTAGTGGTGGGGGGAACGGGTCTTTGTCCCATACCTGCGATTAGGGAGCTGGTCGGTTTGTCGGCATTCCGTATCCTACTACATTAGTGAAAGATACTCTTGTAGGATATGAGTGCATTAATGAAAAAAACCTTTATTAATGCACACATATCCTACAAGAGCATCACTGACGTGTCTGCTGAGAACCAGACCTACGTCTTAGTGATGCTTGTTATCTTCCCTCCCTAAAAAGAGAAATTTAAGATCATTTTTAAGAATCTGACCTTTATCTGTCCATCTGGTCTCTTGCAAGTCGGGAATATCTAAATCATAACGGTGGAATTCTTATGGGAGGACATCAAGAGAATAGTCTGCATAGAGTTACTTCCACTACTTCAGTAGTACGCAAACCATGACTGTCATAATAACTAATTAACATATCATGGTAAGCTTTAGCTATAACTGGATCTTTCAGACATCAAGAGATAGTAGTGGAAGTAGCTCTAAGCAGAGTCCTCACATTCCAAATACCTATAAAGAGAAAATGGTTAGTGGGATGTTTAAAGAAACTATGTTTATTGAAAGAGGGAATGCCGACAATATCACACAGCTCCCTAATTGCAGGTATGGGGGCAAAGACCCGTTCCCACACCACTAAAGGCTGAAGCCATCTATCTACACTGGAAGGCTTCCTCCAATGTAGAATTTGACGATGCCCATAGGTGCAAGAGTCCAGGTGCCTGGGATGACCTCTGCTTAGGATTATCAACCAGCTGATAAAACATATCTTGTGAATTTGTTCACTTGAGGCTGTCAACCCGCAAACAAACAGAAAACACAGCGGAATATTCTCCCTTCACAGAAGCCCGCCAGTGCAGAAAATTCAGGATCCATAATCAAGTTCAGAACCTTATTCCACTCAAATCCGTTAAGTTTATATGGTCAGCATTGAAGACCCTGTGTGATTGACCACTCATCGAAAAAAAAGAAGAAAAGTAGCCATAATAGGCCAGATCATAGGCCACACTGATCTGGCCTATTATGGCTACTTTTGCAATATCAGCAATACGATAATTAAAAATCACCAAAAAATGGCTCTCGTTCTTCTCCTTAATTTCATTAACCAAGCTCTGAAAAATAAATACTTTCCTATCGCTTGGAAGAGAGCCATTATTGTCAAGATTCCAAGATCCACTCTCCCACAAAACTACAAACCTCTCAGTTTGCTACCTTGCCTAGGAAAAGTGTTTGCAAAAATCATCTTAAACCGCACCGAGGCTTTCCTTGAACTCAATAATATCTTACCAGTGGAGGGATTTGGCTTCCGTAAAGGGCATCCCACTGTTCACCAGGTTCTCCGGGTTGTCGAAACAATTGCAGAAGACCAAAACAAAAAGAATCAGCGGCTGCCATCTTTTTGGATATAGCAAAAGCGTTCGATAGGGTTTGAATCGAGGGGCTTGTCTTCAAACTTATTCATTTCAAGTTTCCTTCACCTATAGTGACTATCTATCTGACGGATAAAGCATATGAATTCCGAGTCAGAAATGATATCTCGATTGTCAATGAATCTCTGCTGGGATACCTCAGGGCTCGCTCCTCGGTCAGATCCTATTTAACGTTTTTATTTCGGATTTCCCCATCATTGACAAGGTGAAAATGGCTCTCTATGCAGACGATACAGCCTTCCTGGCATCTTCGATTTCGCCAATGATTGAAATCAGAAGAATGCAAGAATGCTGTTGCACTTTGAAACATGGTGTGTGAAATGGCGCACCAAAATTAATGCTGAGAAAAGTGCAGCAGTGCTCTGCATCCAGAAAAGATTGCATCACATTCCGTGTTGCCAAATCTTTGATAAATAAATTGTATCAAAAGACACGGCCAAGTGTCTTGGTGTCACGATTCATAAGAGATTAAACTGGGATATTCATATCGAAGGTTTCTTGCGTTATTCAGGTGTTAGTGATAACACCCTCAATAACTCATCTTCAATTCAAGCTGTTCCCTCTACTTTGACGAAATTCGAATCTTTCAATCAATAACAAAGTCTTAATTTACAAAATGGCCATCAAGTTTACTCTACTTTATGCAGCTCCTGTATGGGGCTTTTCTAATTTGACAGCTATCAGAAAGCTGCGATCGTTTCAAAACAAAATGTTGTGATCAGCTGTAGAAGTCCCATGGTTTGTTCACAACTCTGTAATTCTTAGAGAGTTAACATCAGTACGATCCATCAATGTATTGTCAAACTTGACAAGAAATTCTCTGAGAATGCGCAGCTCATCTTAATAGCTTTTTTCTACCACAGTTAGTTAAGATCATACTTGTCCACAAAGGTTCAAAAGATCTAAGAATGTGTTGTACTGATTTCCTGTTTCCTTTCTCAAGAACTGTTTTACTAGCTTTCGAGTCCAGTTTTAACTGGTTTATTTCTGCTATTTTATTAGTGCCATTGGCATAATTTTGTTGAAAAAGGTGTGGGCTGATTAAGTAACCCGGAACTTCATTCTCTCACTCTATGATGTTAGGATCCTATGGAATCACTTGGCCACTGCGCTGTCCAGATGAGATAGAGTGATTTCACCATAGAGTGGGTCAAGGTGTTAGGGAGTGCAAAGCATGTTTCTCCCCTCTAAATATTTTAGTTGCCGTACATACGACTTATTTTAAACTCTTATATTGGCCGTGATTATTCGTTTTTTTTTATACAAATAATGTCATCAATGCAGTTTAGCAAAATAAGGCTTTTCCTTTCTCATACTATAAACGAAATGATTTAATAATTGGAAATGATTACAAACCTAGGAGAGGGCATCGAACAAGAATAAACTTTCCTCTCCTGAGTTAGAGCTAATGCTGACTCTTACAATTTAAGTAACTCTTTTACAAAATTGATCAAAGTCTTTAAGGGCTTCTCTCTTGCCCATGACTGATTGTAGTTGTATCAGCTGCTGTTGTCTCTTAATTTTACGCGCGGAGCTCAATTATACTCTCATTAGAACTTCGTTATGCACATGAAATACAGGATCAGTTCCTACCTCTTATTGTGATCGTGTCTTTGACGGTTGTTGGTCCTCACGTAATCAGGAAACGAAGGTCAGGAGAACATTAGTCCATAATTGTGTCTGTCAGCGTTGCGAAGCCATCAAAGTTCTGCGCGACGACACTTGAAGAGGGAGTGAGGACACACACCAACAGGAACAGATGACCACTATAGCGTTACGGCAGGACGGCCGTTCAGTCTGTCGGCATCTCCGGTCATCAGATCATCAAGGCGAGTATCAAGTCCAGGTGTCGACTTTCCGACGTTGTTACATTATAGGGTGCACAATCACCATCTCAGAGCGACACGGACGTTTTTGGAGAAAGTCAGGCGGGCTCTTTGCGGAGCTGAACAACACATGCACACACCTCTTTATAATCTTTTTTTATTTTCATCTTCTGCTTTCTTCTCTCAGTTTTCGGTGCAGAATTCTTTGTTAGTTCCTTTGTTTTTTCCCACTTTCCTCATTGGTCGCCCCTCTTGCCCCATCGCCCTTAGTCCCGTGCATTGAGACCAATGGAGGGCTCCCACAAATTTACATAGGCCCATGTAGTCTTGGATTTTTGGAATGATCGTATCTGAAGCACCTAGCTATAAATACTTATGATTTTATGCGTCGGCAATTCCATGAAATAATATAGGACAAACCAGACGGAGCAGTTGTATTTTTGCCTCTCTTGTCTGCTAATTGGGGTTGATGCTACAGGTGACGTTTTATTGGGGGAGGGGGTTGTGTGTCGTGAGTGATCTCTGAATGCGGTGGCGACTCCGTTGAAGCAGGGTCCTGATGAGAGTTTTACAGTTCTGTTTTTATTGCTCCCTCGGAAACGGAAGATGCGCTCAACGGCGTGCGGGGTGGACGGGACCATTATTGCGGTCATCTCCAGCTTCCTCTCGGGGAAGGAAAACTTTCGCATACCCACGGCCTCCCCTCCTTAGGAACGAAAAGCAGACCCGCCAAGGACACACAAAGCGCTGATGACACTTATTGTGCGAAATATTTCCTTGAAGTTATGAACGGATTGGAATCAGTTCGTAACAAAAGGAGAGAGTGGGATTTCTCTTTAGATCATTGCTCGGCTCAGAGGAGAGAGTGGGATTTCTCTTTAGATCATTGCTCGGCTCAGAGGAGAGAGTGGAATTTCTCTTTAGATCATTGCTCGGCTCAGAGGAGAGAGTGGGATTTCTCTTTAGATCATTGCTCGGCTCAGAGGAGAGAGTGTGATTTTTCTGTTGATCACCGAGCATGTTGGAAGAGAGAGTGGGATTTGTCTCTTGACCGTCAAGTGGGTTATAGGTTATAGCTAAGTGTTGTGGTGTGAGAGCCAGTGATTAGAAGTCTTAGCTCTTGTTAGCACACTGGCTTGTATATCTTGCTAGCACACTGGCACACTGGCTTGTATTAAAATTCTGGAAACTGGTGACACTATTGTGTTTAGTGGGGTAGTGCATTAGGACTGCACCGAGCCCTGTTTATATTTATATGAGTATATAAAATGCATAAAATGTGATATTGGACCTTCGGGAAAACTCTCCTGTGACGTTAAGCCACTTCTTCTTTGACCTCAAATGAAGAAAAGTGAGCGCACGGTCACAATTCATCACTATAATAGTTCTGGAAATCATCCCGAGTTTTACTCAAAATAATATTATCTTTCTGAAGTACTAAAAAAAATTAGCTGTTCAAAGTAGAACGAAACGAAAAAGAAGCGAACCACTTAATTCTTAACCAATGGTTTACGAAGCCGAAAGTTTTCAGAGATGTTTCCTGAAAAGCCAATTAGCGTCAGGAAAAAGTGAGCCGCCATCTTGAGCTGATGTGTACTTGTTGCTTGTTTGGCTCTTTGTCAATCAGCGCCGAGCTCCAAGACAACCCCTACATCTGTACAAATAAACGCGAAGGGAACTCTCGCCGAGGTGTGTTTGCTTGGGAATCGACTTGCCGTTGTAAATAGCCGTTTGGCGCAGTGCTCTGACGGAGCCTCGTCACTCGAAGTGCAGAGGAATGCGGGAGCGCTGTCACTCCCAGGAAGGATTCACAGTGGATTCCGGCCTCGTGCGACATATGGTGGTGTAATACATGCGCAATTTTATCTTTTGGGTGCCCCTTCTGTTTGTTATACCTTGCGACATCTGCATTTCGAGTGCGTGCAGAAAGAATAATATAACGAAAAGTGAATAACACTAAAAAATAAATAAACGATGGTTTCCTATTTTATTAGTGATAAAATAATGCTCACGGTTTCTTTTAAATCAGGTAATTATTAAAAAAGAATCCATCTAAGAAAAATTTCGAAATTTCAATCAGAATTAGGCAAGTGCGAAACATTCGGAGTCTTCTGTTTGCGCTCCAATCCGTCTGCCAGTTGAGCTTCGACATCGGTGATTTCAAACTCTCTTTATGTTATCAGATGGGAGCTTCCGATCGCGCATTTTAAACCTAGTGAGGAACAAAGTTGAGCAGGGGGAGTTGTTTTACCTCTGAGCGGGGGAGCAGTTGAGCAGGGGGAGCAGTTGAGCAGGGGTTGTTTTACCTCTGAGCGGCACTTTTTTGCACACCATGGGCTAAATGGCCAGGTCACATGGACCCCGAAGGCTCAGAGAAGGTTGGGGGAGGGGACCCACTGGAACAGCTGTTGGGAGACAGATGGTAGTCTCCCGTCAAGGCCATCCAGCGTGTTCTTTAACGTGCACATGGTATGGCTCTCCCGCACACGGGGCCACGGCTTTAACGTCCCATCCGACGGACGGCGACCTTTCCAAGCCCATCGGTGTCCCCTACTAACCGTGGGCAGGGAGGGGAATTTTGCGGAGATAAATCTCAACGCTGACCCAGCTGGGACTCGAACCTGGGAACTATAGATTACGAGCCTGGCGCGCTACCGACTGAGCCATCCCCGCCCCTGAGCAGGGGGGGAGGAAGTATACTGTTTCCATTATATGAAATGAAACCATCCAATGGAAGACACGAGAAAGTCAAAGAATTGTGAAAGAAACAGTTTTAATCTGACAAGAGTCTTTGGAAGTTAGTTTTGCTGCAGAAGCCCACTCCACGACGATCTGTGGTGTCGTAGATATGTTTTCTCTACCCTTACCTTCTTGCCTTTAATACAACTTAGTATTAACTGAGAGCAGTTGGCGTAAGTACGCAATGCAATCAATGCAGTGGCATTGAGGCCCTCGCCTTAAGGGGGCCATTGGCTATGTCCACACTTGTGCGTTTTATCATGCGCAAAAGCATGCATCAAATCAGTTCAGTGACGCATGCAGTAGCGCACGTGCTTCCCACCAGCAGTGGATTTTTGTTCAACATTCCGTGCAACTTCGTAGTTTGTCTGGAAGGTTTCGTTCTGTTTTTGTAATTATTGAGCTTGTGTTTTTGTTCAGATGTGGTCAGAACAAACATTGACCTTTATTAAAGATTATAGGTTAAATGATTCATCAGAGATATAAATTATTAAATTAATATTAATAAATAAAAAATTAATTAAGTAATTCATCAGATTAAAGATTTAAATATTCATCAGAGACATGAATGAATCACCGGTAGTGAAATACGTAAGTGTGGTCACTAATTTCACTTCAGCTGGTTTTGCTTTTCTGAAACGAGTATTTTTTTTCGATCTTCGGCTCCACCATTCCAAAAGCATGCAGAAGTTTGTTCTAGACATTCACGTAAAGTTCTTAAAATGATCGTTTTCATTAAATTCCAATTCCCTCATTATTCCAAAATTCCGCGTTTTAAAATAATCTTTCATCCACATCGATCGCCGGTATTTTCACGTCTTTTTCAGCACTAAAATTCCAGCACTTTTATCCGCTAACATAGCAGCATCAGTTACGTCCATTGCAACTTCACGTCGAAACTGGTGAAATATTGAAAACTATTTGACGCAGAGGTGTACATAGTTGAAGGCATGCGTCCAACGCATTCCATCTAAGGCATGCGCTAGAGTACTCGGTGTTGAAAAGCGGAATTGAAAGTTGAAAGTGAAGTTGAAGATGAAAGCGCACAAGTGTGGACATAGCCATTGAGCTTTAGCCTTTGTTCCCTGATTCCACGATTCCAGTTACTGTGGCATCTGAGGAAAGAACGTTTTTGAATATATTGTTGCAATTTAAAATGGATGAGCACTGAGGTGAGTTCAAGTAAAAATTGGTCAATGCAAATTACATTACAATCCAATTTATTGCAAAAGCATGGATGAAATTACTTATAAGCAAAGTCAACCGGAACGAAACTCTATAACAATACAAAGGTCAACTTTTAGAAGAATCCATTATTTCGATTCTATTCACATCCAATTCACGAAACAAGACTAAAATCATGTTGATAAATAAATATTGAATCTAACTAGATTCATACATGTGAATGCTTTCAATACCTCGAGAATTACCTTAACAATTCCTAAATAACTAAATAACTATGCACAAAACGATTTCCTTCTTAGGTTTTAGTCCTCAGGTTCTTCAAAACTGTGGCTAAATATAGTGGTTCATCAGAACCAATTCTTTTCAGGCGTTGATTACCACACACAAGACGACAAATTCTTCTTTATCTTTACCAGCTTAACAACACGATCCACACCAATAAACTAATGGACCTCCCGCGCACACACCAAATAAAAGCATTTATTCTTTAGACTATCGTGCACAGACTAAGATTATTTACGCTTCCTTTCAGATTTCCACAATTCCAACAACAACTTTATCTCTTCTAATTTTTTAGATCGGTTCTGTATTTAATTAGTTGGTTAAAATAAATCTCTCGCAGAAGCATACACGAGCGTTCATGTCACGTTTATCATAAACTCACTGCAGCAGGTTCATCTGTCGTAACATTATTAAAAACCATTTTCGAAATGTGATGATCAGGAGCAATGTCTCACCTAGCTTTTTCATAGAGGTAGGAAGAGAGGGAGACGCCCTATCACTTGAAAACTGTAACCGACGTCGCCATATTGCTCTTACTTGTAAATGTGCATTGTCTATGTTAACGAACGAGAGATTGTGCAAAACTGTTGGCACCTCTAAAGCATATTTCTTCAGGACTTAACCTGCAAAATAGATAAAAGGAATGGCATTTCATTGGTGAGAAGTTGCAATAAAGATTTCTTCCGGTATTCTTAAACCTTTTGTTATTTTAATTATATTGGAAATCAGCGCAAACAACTGCTATATATTGCTAAAATTACTACAGGTTTGAAATGTCTTCTCATACCCTTTTTGCTGGAGGGTATTGTTGTTGAATTGCTTTTATTTGTCATCATCATCATCCTCAAGCAGCCATGGACTACGGAGGTCCAACCAGACTATGCAATTTAGTTCTCCAAGCAAATCTGTCCTGAGCTACATCTGCTGCATCTGATCACTGCACACCAATTCTAATAAGATCCTGTTTGACATTGTCTGCCCACCGCATCCTTGGTCTCCCCCTCTTTCTGAGGCCTTTAGGCATACTGTTCATAATCTATAATCATTCGCCAATATATAATTATCCATACGGGCAACATGACCAAACCAACGGAATCTCTCTCTGCACGATATGATGCTTAAAGGAGGTTGCCGACTCCTTTGCTTATGTAATGTATTACGATTGACGTCCAATATGGAGCTCAACAACCGTTTTAAAAAAACACAGAAAAATTTGATCATAGTGTTCAACTACAGTTTTTGCAAATATATTCAAACGCAATAAAGAATTAAAACAGAGTAAATTTCCATGTACCTAATAATACTACTGTTATTAGGAAATATTAGGATTTAATTGTGTCAGTATTCGTACAAAACATTCACACATGCGATGACAACTGACCTTTCAGCGCGACTCTCAGGGTAGGAGTAACATGACATCTCAGGGTAGGAGTAACTAGCCAACTATGCTAATTGATAGTAAGGGCGCCTGTGCCTACTGGGCAACACACAAAAATGTTTTGAAATGAAAATAGCCAATCTTTACTAATTTCGAGGTGCTGAACACAAAAATGACACATAAAATTTGTTGATTGGCTCTTGTTTAGGAGAGACAGAGATGGTCATGTACAAACGACTCAGTCCGCATTGAGTACATAGGTAACCATTTCGCAATGCTGCATTTTCAACTCCAGATTACAACATATTACGTTGCATTGCATCAGTCCGCCATACACACAACCCTCGGAGGTATTGCATCATTGTCTGATGCAATGTAGTTGAGTCATGACATCGTGGAGTTACAATCGCGTACAACAGATGATGCAATCGTTAGTTGTAAGCGACATTTCGTAGGGTGAGCAAGTCTTTTGAGCGACTCCCATTTACCCATGAGTCCCCCCAATAGGGGGGACTCATGGGTAAATGGTCGTGGTGGTGGTGGTGGGGGGGGGGGGGGGTCGGGCCCAGCAACCCGGTCGAAAGCTTTGCCAACCGGATTTGGTTCCCGGCTGGACAGAGCCAAGATCAACCGAGGTCGAAGACATTGCTGACCGGTTGGACGTGCCGGTTGGACGGTTATGGTGTCTAGACCTCACCTATCAGGAGCTCTGTGGAGCTGTTCAAAGGCATGGCCGAACGGTTTGAGCCCACCTAGTAGGTACGAGCCCTTTCAAAGTCTGGGCCTTATTAAGATTCTCCATCCCGGGTGCCGAGCAAACTTGGATCTACATATCCTTGTTCAAGGCTAACTGGGGAACAGATTAAATTTCAGATTTCTTCCGGTGGTTAGCTTTCCTTTTATAGGACTGCTGCCATGTGAGGTCGGGGATGAGGTGCGTCTATATGGCGCATTCTTGTCCCCGACTCTAGATAGTCACAGCCTTCCATTAACTTGGTAGTGTTGTTAGACGGAACCGGGGATTACAGTGGTTGCGTAACATCTGCAACAAATAGTACAATTACCCATGAATCATAAGTACAACATGAGTTATCCTTGCAGTTTTAATCCAGCAGTAGTGATGGCTCGTAACTGTGTTAATAGTGCAGATACATTTTGTTACATTTGCAGTGACGTGACGTTTGCAAGCCAGAAAAGGGCCATCACTCCAATAATGAAAGCAGTGTATGAGTTTTATTTTGGACGCAAGGTCGGGGACCAGATCAAGGCCTGGGTTCCATATATATGCTGCAGTACGTGTGCAAGAAATCTTCCAAAGTGGCCAAAAGGCGAAAAAGTGGCGATGCTGTTTTCTGTTCATATGGTTTGGAGAGAGCCAAGCAATCACGCAAATGACTGCTACTTCTGCATGGTTCCACCTGTTTCTGGAGGAATCACAAGGAAAAAGAAGTGAACCATAGCGTACCCGAATATACAATCTGCTCTCTGACCAGTTCCGCACGGCGAATGCCTTCCCATTCCCGAACCTTCAAAAGAATTTTCCATTGATTCAGACAATGAGGAGGGAAGCAATAAGACAATGAGATTGAGATCCCTCACGTCGGTGAGTTCGTTCCTCCTCTACCCACTGATTTCATATTCTCATCACTGTGGCAGCATTCCGTACAACACGAGCACCGATGTCTCAGCACGATAATCCGCCTTCCCGTAATCCCAAAATTTTCCCTCGATCAAAGTCGGCAACCTGGTCGTATGGATGCCGTGTTCTATGTCGGGGCATACTTGATCTTTTAGTGCGCAAGATCTGCGAGCAAACACAATTCCAGTGCTTTACATCGGCTCTTTGTAATCTCCTCTTATACCACTTCCAGGGGGCGTTACTGTCACACGTGATGTGAGTATGTGCTGCGCTTTGAATAATTTACATGTTCTCTCATGGGCTACCCATCTTGCATATTTTAGGACAATCTGAGGAGTTCTTCCTGGTGTTGCACTTTCAATGGCCACCAGTGTAGATATATTTATTTATTACATATATTAATTTATTATATAATGATTGTAAAAAAAGTGATGTGGTAGTAGAGTAACTTATCTTAAAATGCTAGTTTTTTAACAAGACAAATAATGAAGAAATTTTAAATACGCTTATTATTTCTTGCGATTTGTTTTTGGCGGGTAGTGTCCCATGTGATCAAACGGACGATCCGTCTCTGGTCATGGCAAAATGTGTGAATCTGCAAGTGGTGAGTGCAGCGACTGAGTGTTCACTTTAAACCCCATTTTCGAAATTATTGCGAGTTACAAATCAGAAATTCCACTTTCTTTATCAAATTTGTGTTGTTATCAAATATCAAGTTACGGGTACAAAATCGAATGTTCCAAATTTCACAGTACGATTAAAATGTTTTTAGCTAAAACTAAAAAAAAGTACTGTTTTAGCTGTTGCCGTGGAAAGTGCAATGATGATATTTTAGTTATAAATTTTCATAGAGAAGTACAAAAGCGCTAAGTTTCAAAAAGTCAACTTGGACATAATGAATCGTTTCAGTTATTAGGCATAGGTCGGAGTAAACATTTCCTCTCTGAAGATACATTCTCTCCTTAGTGATACATAGGAACAGACATCTTTGAACAGAAACATTTTGGGACGCTTCATCCAAACCGTGGCATGTTTAAACTAATAGGAAGACATAGAGAAATCCTCTCGAAGACACAAAGAAGACGAAAAATCATTTAATTGTGCTCATTGCATAGAATGACACAAATGTCGAAATTGGCTCAATAAGGTTTGTAATTTTTTTTACAAATGGTATGAAAGAAAACATCAATAAAGTAAAAACGCATTTTATTGTATTATACAGATAGCCAACTGACAAAATATGAATGCGATAAAAAAATTATAGTGATAAAGTTTATAATTCCGATTAGGATAATTTTTTTCCGTAATTTCAAATTCTTAACTAATTCTTAATTTAAAAAAATAATCGGTTAGTAAACATTCGTAATGACAGAGTATAGAGGCATGATATATAAAAAGTGGAGCTTATGTAAAATCATTTAGGATACTTCCGGATAATTTTGTTAAACATTTTCGTATGAAAGCAGCATATTAGTAAATTTTCTCAGTAGCATATTTTTTGCCTGTAAAAGCTGAACAAAGTGTATATATAAGAGTTTTTTTTCCACGATCACAAATACCCCATTATCCTGCCGACTCATCGTACTCTTCCTCAGATGTCGTCGTCGTCATCGTCGTCGTCGTCGTCGTCATCATCATCATCATCATCATCATCATCATCATCATCATCATCATCATCATCATCATCATCATCATCATCATCACCACCACCACCACCACCACCACCACCACCACCACCACCACCACCATCACCATCATCATCGTCATCAAGCCCATGGGCTACGGAGGTCCAACCAGACCGCGCAGTTTAATTCTCAAGCATATCTGTCCTGAGCTACATCTGCTGCATCCGACCACTGTACACCAATTCTAACAAGGTCCTGTTTGACATTGTCTGCCCACCGCATCCTAGGTCTCCCCCTCCTTCTGAGGCCTCTAGGCACACTGTTCATAACCCTATTCGCCAATCTATAATTATTCATACGGGCAACATGGCCAAACCAGGGCAGTCTCTCTCTGCACAATATGCTGCTTAAAGGAGGTTGCAGACTCCTTTGTCTAGAAGTTATCATAGCTCTGGTTAAAGCTAATGTAATAAGCTGAAGAACAGGTTTTTTTTAAAAATTTCTCCAATATTCCATTGAATCAAATCTTTGTGAAAATTTGTATAGAACCCGGACAGTTTTTCTGGCCACATTCAACAAAGCAAACATTAATGCCCTGGGCCGTATTTTCGCCTTTCGAGATACAGAGTAAGTGTTACTCGTTATTTTGTAGCCTGGTAATTCATTATTATATCGGATTTATTACTTTATGCACTGATTTCTTGCATCGTCGTGCAGTGTAAAGAGCAAAATCTCCGATTTTTGTTTTTGAAACATACGAAATTAAAGTTCCATTTTTTCCGAAATCCGAAAAGGGTTCGTTCACTCACTTCTCTTCTGATATTCGCTTGAAATTCTGGATGAATTTCTCTTACATTTTTTAAACTATCTATTGAATGAATTTCATAGGTCTCACTGATCGGTTACATGGAGGGTGAACTGTCCTCACCCCCTTTATCTCTCTCTCTCCCACTCCCTTTTTTCCCCAATGTTGCACGCTGTGCAACAGTGCTCCTAATTAAGGGTTGACTATGAAGAGCTGGAAAATTAATTATGCATGCCGTTCCCAAGAACTGTGACGTCGCAATGAATTGACGTTAAACCTTTTCTTCCCACACAAAATCTTAACTATCAGTTCTCTACTCTTAGCTTTCTAACAGGTTCCTTTGCACTTTCAGTCAAGCTATCAAGCCAAAGATTCTATCAGCCTTCAAACTGATCATATATATACCTATTTAAACTCTTGTAATGTCATCTACTAGAACTTATAAGATGTTGATTGATAGTATTCCTTCACTTCCTTCTTTCATAAATTGGTTCCATAGACCCACCAGAGCAAAAACTACTGTCATTCTTTCTCAACTTCAGCGGTAAGAAAGCATGATTGTCATAATTGACTTAATATGATTTGGTTATATCTGGACCTATCAGACCTTCAGTTCTTAACCTAGCACATTTCTTAAGTTCAGCTGCAAGATAATTTTGAACAGGTAATGGTCAGATCCAATTTTGGTTCCCCTGTATGTTCTTGGTATTCCTAGCATAACTAGCCCATTTGCTGCTAATTAAATATAATCTATCGTATTCCTGTGCAACCCAACTGGTGAAACCCACATGCACTTATATATGTCACGGTGTTTGTAATAAGTGTTAGTTATTTTCAAAACGTTAAGTTTACTTACCTGTAGGCAGGGATTACCTGTAAACGACCAGAGTAAATACATGAAAATCTGCCCATATGGTCAATATTGATCCTAAACCAAATTTCGCCCCAGGCAAGAAGTACTCTGGGTTTGCCTCTGAGACCCCCCCCCCCCAAAAAAAAAAGAGGTCACCTGCTATTCATTTTAACCTCGTTTACAGGAAAAAAGGCGCTGATCTTTTAATTTTGTCGTCTGTTTGTCTCTGTCTGCCTGTAGAAAATCAACTTTTATGGTCTTTAGAAATAAATTGAAAATTTCTTTAGAATAGGATAGCTATTGATGAAATATTAGGATACGCATTTTCCAAATGTCCCGTTATTTCAATGGTTTCCTCTAGCTGAAGAAAACTTGAAAAATACCAAAAGTTTCAACTAATAATTACAAACGATCTATTTATACTAAAAATTTAATAAACACACAAAACCTTAAACTATACCTTAATGAATGCATTAATATGCACCTGAACTTGAGATGCTGAACTAGAGACCTGAACTAGAGATGCTGATTTGCGCAGGTACCTCTGCAGAAAGAATCCTGCCTAAGAAGAACTAGAACCTCTTCTGCAGGATGTAATTTATCTTTATTATTTATTGAAAACAATGTTATTTGAAATTTAAATTTAGATCGCTAAATTTATGCATTTGCCTGTCAAAAATTGAGAAAAAGTTTTCTTTAATTTTGTAAGTATATGTTTTACATTTTGTTTCAATTTTAATTATATACTTCTATTTATACACTTTTGTATTTTATGTTCACTTATGTAAAATTTATAATGAAAGTTAAGAATACATAGCAGTAAATATATATTGTCTAGTTCATTTTCTCTATATACGGAAATATAATATATATTTTCTCTATATTCTATATACCATTTGCATTAAACAGAATATTTGAATTTAAAAATTTCATCATCAAAATTTGGCACTTTTAAAAACCCAATCTCCCTTTCAGGCATCTTGAAATACACGGAAGAATCGTTCTTGAAATACACGGAAGAATACATCTTGAAATACACGGAATGAGAAATTGAAATACATCTGACACGGAAAAATAATTTCCGTGTCTGAGGTGTCTCAATATTAAATCCAGCATTGCCTTCAACCTATGACAACAAGCATCACATCACCGCCTTGTATGACAGATGACGCTACAACAGTCTCGAACTTTTCAGATCTTATAAACATCTCGACGTAAAATAATATCTAAAAATTTATGCGCTTTTTTTGCGTAATCTGAAAACGTACAATAGCATAAGTCCAAACTCGCAGTAATTTTAATTTTTAATTGAGCTGTGAAAATTATATTATTTAAATCTCTGTAGGGTCATTGCATAAAACATAACCAGATATTGTTGTAGCACTATTATGCACAGTCGTATCAGAATAATATGACCACCTACCACAGTATATGTATGGTAGGTGGTCATATTATTCTGATACGATCGTGTATATTTTCTTTATAATTTTATCTTACTAGGGCAAAAAAATTACAAATTTTGCACCGCTGCTTTACCGGAACATTAGAGGCCTACTCTCTCTTAGATCACAACACCACATTGGGCTTGGTCGAACACTTTCCCCCTGATTCCGTGCTGCATAACACTTTCATTTTCATAAGGCTTCATTTTTGTTACGTTAATAAGCATAGCAAGCGAGTGATGGCAGTTAAATTATAATTAATGATAAACCATATTAACTGATTTTTTTCATTGCAACACATAAAATAAATTACTAACTGCAGGAAAAAATTGTTAGCTTTGCATCATACCACCTGAACACTATTCTCCCTCATGTACGCGATGCAATACAATCACTAACCTTCTCCTCTTTTCGAGGTGTTTCGCAATGTATGGGCGATTCTCTAGCTGAGACCTGGACAAACTGTGGCCAGCCACCATACTTCGATTAGCATCCGTTAATTCCTGTAACGTTAAGTTTAAAGATAATATTGTTATGAATTAAACGGATGGAACTCAGAGTGAATTGTAAAGTATATTTACCAAATCAAAGTTTGAATGAAATAATTTATTACAAAGGTATAAAATCATACAAATAAAGCAATCTTATCTAAACACGTGTATTTCTCTTCCTCTTAGTATAAAGTCAAACACTTAAAAAGAAAGATTTAAAAATTTGAAAAGAAAGCTTAACTAATTTTCAATGTTTAAACTACAGTACTGTCAATATTCACCTCCTATGATAAAATAGAACCTATTACCTTGTAACATTCAACAAACAAATCAATTTATAATGAATTTCATTTGTAATACAAAAATGCCTAAACAATACTTTATACCTTATAGATGCGAAACATCTAACATTGATCTTCCCTGACAGAGGACCGAAGAACAAACTTTACTGTTGATTCCCTTTCACCACCGGAACCAGGCATCATTTTGAATCAAATAACAGCAGTCTTCTTAGGTAGCATCACACAACACTAATTTAACACACTACATCTTTTTTTCTTTACTACTCCACTATATCTTTCGTTTTTCTCAACAATTCTTATTACTCAAAGCATCTCTCTGATCTAATCAATTGATAGCGCAATTGTCACACTAAAGCATATGCAAGTAGTTTAGTCGCACCCTAGTCCCCCTTTTGCACAGTGCTTTCCCCTTATGCCGTCACTAGCCACACCCACATCCGGTCACGTGATATAACGTCACAAGTCACATCCCATTATTAATATTCATAATTCATAATTATTTAATAATTAATTAATAATTCCTCCCCTTTATTAAACCCCCTTATCAAACGTTCCCTCCCCCCTTTATGAAAAGCCCGTGGCGCCATTTAGTGTATATGCTGAGTACTATTTTTAGAAAAAAAAATCCCGATTTTAGTCGTAAATTTTGACTCCCCCTCAATTAAAAACCTCCTTATCAAAAAATCCACCCCCTTATCAAAATCCCCTCCCCCTTATCAAAATTCCTCCCAAAGTTCAAGGTTCAAGGTGTTGTAAATATGGTGAAATTAGCCTCCAGAGAAGGGGCTCCCTACACCAGTGGGCTCCCTACACCAGTCACAACGGAAAAGGGAGATAGAGGATGCAGAAGAATCTGCCTCTCAGCAATCTCTCGGAAAAAAAAGTCCCTCTTCAGGACAATGTAGAAAAGAAGGCCCTTTTCAGGACAATGTAAAAGTACTGAACATTACACCTTGCAGAGGAGGCCAATGTTCTGAAAGAAGTCAGTGACAATACGGAAGCGTGCATGTTGCAGTTTCGCACTGTGGTTGTTGCCGAGGAGGGAGGTGATGGAGTAGTCAGTGGTTCCTATAGCATTAAGCTCCTGGAACAAAGTATCTCTTTCAAAATTGTAGCAGGAGCAGTTGAGCAGAATGTGGGATACAGTCTCAGGTGTGCCAGAAGTGGCACAGTCTGGACTGTAAACTCTGCCAAGAGTATGCAGCATAGAGTTGCTGTAGATGACACCAACTCTCAGACGATGAAGGAGGGTCTCCTCAGATCTGAGGAGATTACCGAGGTTAGGAGCAGTGAGAGAAGGTTCAACCAGGTACCTGAATGAGGAACACCTGCTGTTCTTCTGCAACTGAGGAAGACGGGACTGCTCACCAGTTGTGAGACAGAACTCTTGCAGTCACTGAGAGAGAGAGGGTAATTAGTTACACACCTCTGACTCTCCAGTGCCTCCTTCACGGTGTGATCAGCGAGCTCATTTCCAGGTATCCCTACGTGGGAAGGGATCCACTGGAAATGGACCATGATTTCAGCAGAAGTGACCATCGAGCAAGTCTCCGTGATCTTCTGGATGAGGAAGGGGTTGCAGCTCTTGTTGTCTTGCTTCTGGAGAGCTTTCAAGGCTGACTTGCTGTCACAGAGGATGACAAAGTTGCCACTCTCGAGGCTGAGGATGAAAAGTACAGCCTCAAAAACAGCATGAAGCTCTGCACAGGTGGAGGAGGTTAGATGCGGGAGACATAAACCTCTGGCAATGCCAGTATTAGGGATGACAATGGCAGAGGCAGCACGTTGCCTCTCCCAGTGCACAAATCCATCAGTGTAGACCTCAGTACATCTCTGATATCGTGCAGTGACATAGGAGGTGGAGAGTTAATAATTCCTCCCCCTTATTAACCCCCCTATCAAAAGTTTCCCTCCCCCTTTATGAAAAGCCCGTGGCGCCATCTAATAGTGTATATGCTGAGTACTGTTTTTAGAAAAAAACCCGATTTTAGTCGTAATTTTTCCAATTTTTGACTCCCCCTTATCAAAAGTTCCCTCCCCCTTTATGAAAAACCTCTTGTGCCATCTAGTGAATATAATGAGTACTTAGAAGAATCCTCTATTTTAGTCGTAATTTTTCCAATTTTTGACTCCCCCTCATTAAAAAACCCCTCCTCAAAATTGCCCCACTGGTTGACCTATATTTTTTAAGCCCCCTCTCTTTAAAGAACCCCTGGTTGACTTACCTGTATTTTTAAGCCCCCCTGAATTTCCTAACACCTGTTTTTTTGGCGGCGCCATCTAGTGTATGCTTTAGAAAGATTTTAACCGAAATTATTCCCAATTTTTGACTCCTCCTCATTAAAAAACCTCTCTTATCAAATGTCTGCCCCCCTGTATTAAACACTATCCCGAAAAGAAAGCTGCCTCCTGTTTAAAATATTATTTAACTGCTGCTGCTGGTAGTCACTTAATCCGTGCAAACTATGCTGTTCAATCCTATCTCTGGGGTTCGATTTACTCTCTAACTCTAAACGTAGGAGCATAGCTTACTTCTCCAAAGTCAGAGTCATCATCAAAAATGACTCCTATAGCATTCATTCTAGCCAGGTATTTCCGCAATTTGTTGATATGTGCATGGTATTTATTTCCGTCTTCCATCTCTACTCTATAACTATGTGGAGAGTTCTTTCTTGTTCCAGTTCACGGCCCCATCTATCTCGAACAAATTTCATTCATCAGGGGTCAAGAATAATCATGTCCTCTTATATTGTTCATCACAATTAAAGAAAGTATGTAGCCATTACAGGGAGAATATTGTTTGACCACAACAGGAAATCTAGTATATTAAAAAGGGAAAACACTGTTGGAAGGAGCACAGACAGAAAATTGTTAATGTCATAAGAAATGTGTGACGTATTGTACAAAACGGCACCGATGTCGCAAAAAATTCAGTGTAAAAATGGAAAAACAAAAAAGTATCATTTAATAAGAGTTTTCCAAAATAATAGAATATGTGAAAATTTTAATCACAGTGTGATATGATGTAGAAGTAATGCGAAATCTTTAGCATTATTCCCCACGAATTTTCAAATGACATTCAGGGTTTTCTTCAATTCATGTCAATTTATTACATTTCAATCACTTAAGTTCCAACTTCTTTTATTTCTTTCAACCAATAACCACGATAATGTACATTTTCTGCGGGACAGTTCTGGTGGTGACTTTGATACGAAAATGGCGTGGGGGGGAAGGCGATCTTTCTCGCAGTAGCGATATGACCATGCACTTTGCAAACAAAACAAACTTGGTTAATGAACGATGCATTTCCCATAGACAATATGTAATTATGATTTGAACTAAAAAGTCATGACATGGCTGAAATAAGATGTTTCACTACACGAGGAAATCTAATACGCGCATTTCATGTCTAAGAATCGGTTTAGTTATTTTTCCTGCGTGAGAATATATATTTCTAATTCTTAGAAAAAGTAAGTACACTATGTTTGTGTAAGTGCGAAAATGGTTGTTTTTCCCGCACTGGTGTGGAATTCTTAGAACAAGTGGCACTGTTTTATAAGTGTGAAAGTGGTTGTTTTTCTGGCAAGGACACGTTTTTTGATAATGTTATGTATTCCCATATGTGATTCACTTGTTTGGAAATTTAAAATCTGAAATAACACTACCTATAGAAAGTAGCATTACTTTAGTAAATTCCATTAGTATGTACTAAATGCGTCTCGATTCTGAAGGAGAGGGCTCCCAGGATTGATCATCTACACAATACTTTGCATTCTCGTAACTTCAACCGTTTTACGGACCTAACGCATAAAGTGCTAAGTCTTTCAATGGTTATTTCACACTTCAAACACTCATCAAGACAATCAATCGCCACATTACAGAAGTAAGATTGAAAAAGAATAGAGATGCGATAGGAAAGCGAAAGAAAAGCACCCTACCCGCATTCTCACATTAAAAGAAAAAATATCAAAAACGTAACGTAAAAGTAAGCATTCATTGGTTCGCATCAAAACAGCTAAGATACACAATCCGGGTCAGCCCAAGAGAGGGCGCCCTGTGCCAGCTTGAAAGGCAGCAAGGAGAACGTCGATCATACAGTTATATTGCATGTTTCTTTATGTTCGAAACTTTTTTCCTTGTTTATTACAAGTATGTGCACGTGCGAAGTACAGTAGTAACAATAGTTTAACTACAAGTATTCATTTTTTAAGTATGAGGGTGTTAATGTCACAATTTCTTACAACACGTTCATTTCTAGTGAGATGCAAGTCAGCAATGTTATTTTTTCTTCAAACATTCACTTTTTGTGCAAGCATGTGAGTATTACATGTAAGTTTTCAGTTGTATGTGAATCAAAATTCACTTTTCTGAACAAGTGCAAAATCGCTCCAATGGATGAACTACAGTGAAATCGATTACTCACACATGACAGGTATCAATATTATGCTCCTGATCCCTTTGAAGAATACTGGAAAATCAACCTTAGGATATTTAACTCGCGCCATCTAGTGGGAAATATAGTAGGTTGACTGCATTCACTTTAAGTCTGATTCGAGTAAACGGAGGACAATCTGAATAGCTGTTGTTACTTCCAAGCATAATAAAAATCCTGTTTAATTTTATATAGTCATAAACCTATGAATATAAAAAGATTTCGTATGTATGTACGAGAATACGAGAGTTTCTCTGATCTTATGCACAGTACGGATATATGCATGTTGATATCTGTAGTTAAGAGATGCATGGTACTATACATATTCAATGGATGTCTTTCTAAGTGTATGTCTCTATTCATACATGAATGCGATTGACTTAAGTTTTTGTCTCTCTTCATACATATCTATTTTGTCACATATTTCCATATACATGTTTCATGTTCATCTCTGTACATGTCTTAATTGTATGTTTTTGCATGCGTGCGTGGGTGTGCGTACGTAGTGTGTGTACGTGTGTGCGTGCGTATGTTTGTGTGTACATGTATATGTTTGCATGTTTGTTTCTGCGAATCGATTGTGTTCATGTTTGTTTCTGTGAATCGGATGTGTGTGTGTGTTCATTTTGTATCTATGATTCGTGTGTTCACACACAAGAATAAACATGTTATCTATATGTCAGTTGCTCGTTACAAAAGAATCTAAAACTTTACATCTTACAAACCTCAACAGATTGGCATTATAGCTCTATTAAGAATTTATAAAATATATTTTTTATCTCATCGAAACAGAAAAGTCACTAAACAGATACTTGTGAAAAGTTTACTAAAGAGAAAGATGTATTTTGCCTCTCCAATGTTGTATACAGTTTACAAATAGTCTTTTATTGTTAACTAACAGTTAACAACCTAGACGGCTATACCTGTCAACAACGTTCTACTTAACTGAATCGAGAAAGGTAAAATAATGAGTTAACAATAAAAGACTATCTGAAAACTGTATACAATATTGGAGGGGGAAAATATACCTTTCTCTTTAGTAAACTTTTCACAAGTATCTATTTAGTGACTTTTCTGTTTCGGTGAGGTAAAAAATATATTTTGGAAATTCCTAATAGGGCAATAATGCCAATCTGTTGAGGTTTGTAGGATGTAAAGTGTTAGCTTCTTTTGTGACGAGCTACTGATACATAGATAATATGCTTATTCTTGTGTGTGAATACATGATTCATAGAAACAAAATGAACAGACACATTTGATTCACAGAAAAAAACATGAACACATTCGATTGACAGAAACAAACATGAACACATTCGATTCACAAAAACAAACATGAACACATTCGATTCACAGAAACAAACATGAACACATTCGATTCACAGAAACAAACATGAAAACATAAACATGTACACACAAACATACGCACGCATACACGCACAAACATACAATTAACACATGTACAGAGACGAACATGAAACATGTATATGGAAATATGTGACAAAATAGATATGTATGAAGAGAGACAAAAACTTAAGTCAATCGCATTCATGTATGAATAGAGACATACACTTAGAAAGACATCCATTGAATATGTATAGTACCATGCATCTCTTAACCACAGATATCAACATGCATATATATGTACTTTGCATAAGATCAGAGAAACTCTCGTGTTCTCGTACATACATACGAAATCTTTTTATATTCATAGGTTTATGACTATGTAAAATTAAACAGGATTTTTATTATGCTTGGAAGTAACAACAGCTATTCAGATTGTCCTCCGTTTACTCGAATCAGACTTAAAGTGAATGCAGTCAACCTACTATATTTCCCACTAGATGGCGCGAGTTAAATATCCTAAGGTTGATTTTCCAGTATTCTTCAAAGGGAGCAGGAGCATAATATTGATACGTGTCATGTGTGAGTAATCGATTTCACTGTAGTTCATCCATTGGAGCGATTTTGCACTTGTTCAGAAAAGTGAATTTTGATTCACATACAACTGAAAACTTACATGTAATACTCACATGCTTGCACAAAAAGTGAATGTTTGAAGAAAATATAACATTGCTGACTTGCATCTCACTAGAAATGGACGTGTTGTAAGAAATTGTGACATTAACACCCTCATACTTAAAAAAATGAATACTTGTAGTTAAACTATTGTTACTACTGTACTTCGCACGTGCACATACTTGTAATAAACAGGGAAAAAAGTTTCGAACATAAAGAAACATGCATTGTAACTGTATGATCGACGTTTCTCCTTGCTGCCTTTCAAACTGGCACAGGGCGCCCTCTGTTGGGCTGATCCGGATTGTGTATCTTAGCTGTTTTGATGCGAACCAATGAATGCTTACTTTTACGTTACGTTTTCGATATTTTTTCTTTTAATGTGAGAATGCGGGTAGGGTGCTTTTCTTTCGCTTTCCTATCGCATCTCTATTCTTTTTCAATCTTACTTCTGTAATGTGGCGATTGATTGTCTTGATGAGTGTTTGAAGTGTGAAATAACCATTGAAAGACTTAGCACTTTATGCGTTAGGTCCGTAAAACGGTTGAAGTTACGAGAATGCAAAGTATTGTGTTGATGATCAATCCTGGGAGCCCTCTCCTTCAGAATCGAGACGCATTTAGTACATACTAATGGAATTTACTAAAGTAATGCTACTTTCTATAGGTAGTGTTATTTCAGATTTTAAATTTCCAAACAAGTGAATCACATATGGGAATACATAACATTATCAAAAAACGTGTCCTTGCCAGAAAAACAACCACTTTCACACTTATAAAACAGTGCCACTTGTTCTAAGAATTCCACACCAGTGCGGGAAAAACAACCATTTTCGCACTTACACAAACATAGTGTACTTACTTATTCTAAGAATTAGAAATATATATTCTCACGCAGGAAAAATAACTAAACCGATTCTTAGACATGAAATGCGCGTATTAGATTTCCTCGTGTAGTGAAACATCTTATTTTAGCCATGTCATGACTTTTTAGTTCAAATCATAATTACATATTGTCTATATGAAATGCATCGTTCATTAACCAAGTTTGTTTTGTTTGCAAAGTGCATGGTCATATCGCTACTGCGAGAAAGATCGCCTCCCCCTCACGCCATTTTCGCATCAAAGTCACCACCAGAACTGTCCCGCAGAAAATGTACATTATCGTGGTTATTGGTTGAAAGAAATAAAAGAAGTTGGAACTTAAGTGATGGAAATGTAATAAATTGACATGAATTGAAGAAAACCCTGAATGTCATTTGAAAATTCGTGGGGAATAATGCTAAAGATTTCGCATTACTTCTACATCATATCACACTGTGATTAAAATTTTCACATATTCTATTATTTTGGAAAACTCTTATTAAATGATACTTTTTTGTTTTTCCATTTTTACACTGAATTTTTTGCGACATCGGTGCCGTTTTGTAAAATACGTCACACATTTCTTATGACATTAACAATTTTCTGTCTGTGCTCCTTCCAACAGTGTTTTCCCTTTTTAATGTACTAGATTTCCTTTTGTGGTCAAACAATATTCTCCCTGTAATGGCTACATACTTTCTTTAATTGTGATGAGCAGTATAAGAGGACATTTTAAAATTAGGTGACCGCTTGGAGTTTTTGCACGCAGTAAACTGTTGTGTCCTTAAGCTGAAAAGATTCCCCAGAAGATAAGATGTTAGCTTCCATTGACCTATCCGATAAAGTGCGGCATTTTGACGTGAAACGAAAAATTATTTCACTTTGCCATTAGAGTTCGAAAGATTCTTGAGGAAGACAAAAGTCACTTGCAGGCAGCTCTTCCCATGAGTAAAGGATTTAGATAAACAGTAGGATATCTGTTTTCACATCGAAAGGCTGTTCCATAGGTCAGTAAATAAGTGCTCCGTGACCTTTGAATTATCACCGGTTGGGCTGGCTGTTCTTGCGTGCGCTTGTCTCCCTGCTATTTCTTCAGATTAAGCGAAAAGGTTGTGTTAAATTTGAAGAAGTGGGAGAGTATATGGTGGGAATTTCCTATTTTTTATGAAGGGTTGTTCTGGACTTGGGATGTTCCACACAGAGTGACTCTTAGTTTGTATAGATATTATTTTTTGTCGGTCACTTATATCCAATTCTGATCTAACCATTCGCGTTAAAGGGACAAAAATTCATCAGTCGCAATCCTTAACCAAGTACATGTCTTTTTGCATGAAAGGTATATCAGTGTCGCTTTTCTGCACATGGGAAAAAGTCGTTTTCACCAGTGTCACTGAACAGTAATAAGTATCCAAAACTTATTGTTGAGATTTGTACTTTTAAATTATTCCTAAAAATTTTTAGTTAGACGGATTTTTATGTTACCGAATCGAAGAAGCTTTATCATGTAGGTTGTTCCATAGATATACTGATATAAGCGCTGTAGTATTTGCTAAATTTTGACTATCAGTCCAGCTGCAAATAAAATTTCGGTGCATTAGCTCCGATGAGCTGAGAATTGTTATCAGTATATCGATCGAGTGAGACTTATTAAATGTATTATTTTTTATAGTAGCTTAGTGTATTTTATAGTATTTGTTAAAACTAACATCCCCTGCACCATTAACATAGATTAATGTTGGACTTGGATGTAGAACTCAAGTTAGACATTTTGCGCACCATATGAAGAAACGCAAGGGTACCCACAACGTATGAATTTTTTTCTACTTTTAGCATTGCTAATTTTCTATAACATTCAACTGCGTACAAAAACTCTTTACAGAATTATTTTTTACCTGATGTAAACAACTGAATTTGTAAAGTGTAATGCACACACGAGTACTAACGAGAGGTCGCAACGCGAAATAAAATTTCATCAGCGTGATGAGTCATTGGATCACTCGTTCGCCAGTAAACGGTGGAAAAGACGATTTTTTAAAACTGTGACAGCGTTTAGAATTGTAGATTTAAAAAAAAATGATATCTTACTTCCAAATTATTAGCTGATTTTCCTTCGGAGGAAGAAATAATATTTTGTTATCGATTGTTACTGAGTAACGTTACTTCCTAGGAAAGAGTAATATTTTGCAGCATGTACTGAGCATACAGCAGTAATAAGTATTAGGAATAAAAAGTTTAAACTTGTGATCCAGTCGCGTAACGGATACACGGGAATTAACAAAAGTTTGTTTTATTGGTTCAATGCGGTTTAGTCAGAAGGTCTGTCAATGAGTGACATCTCTGGACTTTGAAAAATTTCGAGATGGGTTCGAAAAGTACGATCAAGAGTGTGAGGGGATTTAATTTACAAGGAAATAAAAATTCGCGACAGGAGTTTTTTAATAAAGGGAGCATTACTTTTGATAACAGATTAATTAACGAGGGTGTGACAGTTTTGATAGGGTTTTTAATAAAGGGGAGGGATTTTTAATAATGGTTTTTTTTAATGAGGGGGAGTCAAATATTGGGATTTTCTAATTATTTTTGAGGATTGCATCAGCCATTCTGAGAGGGGAAGATCTGAACGTTGCCACCAAAAGTTCAGTTGGACTTGGCAAATTTCAGATGAGGGTAGAAACCAAGGGACTTATTCGGGAGTTCGTGATCGGTGAGGGGGAGTTTAATAGAGGGGGTGTAACTTTTGATAAGGGTTTTTTTTAATGATAGGGAGTCAAAAAATTGAATTAAAATAGAGTGATTACTAAAGTGTAGTACTCATGATATACACTAGATGGCTGCAAGGGTTTTTAATAAAGGGTAGCGAACCTTTTGATAAGGGGGAGTAAAAAAAATTGCAACTTGCGTTTAAAATCTTGGTAAAGTATACACTAGATGGCGCCACCAAAAAACGAAGACTTTTTTTTCAGGTGGGCTTAAAAAATACAGGTGGGTCAACCAGGGGGTAGTTTTGATAGGGTTTTTAATGAAGGGGGAGGGATTTTTGATAAGCGGGGTTTTAATTGAGGAGGAGTCAAAAATTGCAAAAATTTCGGTTAAAATAGAGAGCTTTTCTAAAGTATAGTACTTATGATATACACTAGATGGCAACAAGGATTTTTAATAAAGGGGGGGGGCCGAACTTTTGATAAGGGTTTTTTTTAATGAGGGGGGGGGTTAAAATCGGAAAAATTTGGCTAAAATAGAGGGCTTTTCTAAAAGTATATTATCTGTGATATACACTAGATGGCGCCACGGGTTTTTAATAAAGGGGGCGGAACTTTTGATAAGGATTTTTTTTAATGAGGGGGGGATTAAAAATACAGGTCAACCAGGGGGTCTTTATTAATTATTAATTATGAAATATAAATTGTGAATTGTTATTCATGAAATATGAAATGTTAATTATTAATTATGAATATTTATAAGGGGACGTGGTCGATGACGCAAGGGGCGTGGCCGGTGACGTCATAAGGGGAAAGCACTGTGTAAAGGGGGCTATTCTGGGATAATACTACTGACGCTGCCCCCTCCGCTGGCTCCTGAGTATGTACATTAAACGCTCTGGCCACCTTCGTATTCTTGTTAGACTCATTTGCCAAATGACCTTTCTTGGTTCAGATGAATCATGATCTGGAAGAAAAGCTCTCATTCTGTTACTGCTCTTGTTTTCTGCCAATTTGTTTTGCGCGATTGAATTTCGTCCTAAATTCCTTTCACTGAATCTTAATTTCGTAGCTGACTGGCCAAATCTGTTTTCTCTGTTTTCCGATTTAAAATTTTCGCGAGAATAAATCTTGCAGGTTATTTGTGCCTGCAGAAAATTTTCTGCAACTTCAGCAATTTCGTGGCAATATTTCCACGACCCATTCTCCTGGAACATAAAATGATTTTTCGCATCTGGTGGTAAGAGATCTTTAATTTTGTTGGCTAATATCAACTCTTTTAATATTTGGAAATCATTTACTTCCCGAATCTTCAAATAATAATTTAAGTCACTCTTCATTCGTGATGAAAACTGAGTCCAGGTTTCCCTAGGGAACTTAAACGTCGAATCTCCTATTATACTCCAACGGAGTCAAGTGGCTGTCTTTTAACACAGCATGATTTAATTCTCTCAATAGCTTTCAACTTCCTCGTCATTCAGCAGAGCAAAAATGTTTCCCACTCTCTCCCCAAGCAAAGGATGCACTACCGTTCCATGCAGATCATCTGTTATTTCATACTGTTTAAACAACTTCTCTGTCGTCTCGAAATTAGCTGGTGATTCTTCCTCTTTTTTCGGTAAAGGATAGTTATTAGGGTTTAGAATTTTCTGAAACCTTTTTAATTTTAGATCTCCCACATCCACTGAACTTTGACTTTCTCGGCTACTATTATTTTCCCTTTCTATATCTAATCTTTCAGAGCTGGCTTACCATGATAGGTTACTTAGTCATTATGACAGTCAAGGTTTGCTTACTACTGAAGTTGAGGAAGAATGGGATCATTTTAAACAGGCTTTTTTGGACACTAAAATTACTCTTTTAGGAAAAAAGGAGCAGAAGAGCCAGAATTATCTGAGTGATAAGGCACTTGAGCTTATTTTGGAAAGAAAGAACTGCAGGAATGTCCTTAATCAATACCCTACTAGTCCTAATAGAAAGCATTACAGAGAGCTTAATAAACGTGTAAAGGATCAGTTAGCTACTGATAAGAATCTTTGGCTTGATGGCTTGGCTGACAAAGCTGAGGAAGCAGTTAGGCAGCACAACAGCAGAGAACTATACCAGATAGTTAATGTTTTATGTGATGGAAAACGGACAGGCATACAAGGATTGAAGGATAAACAAGGTAAGGTTATAGAAGAGGAAGATTTTGTCATGGCTAGGTGGGCTGAGCATTTCAGTGATGTTCTAAACAATGTGGTTATTTCTACTCCCATTGTTTGTAACGATGATAGATGCATTACTGGCTTTAATTTTGGCCCCATAACACATTCTGAAGTTATTTTGGCCATATGTAAACTTAGACTTCATAAATCCCCAGGGGTAGATGAAATTACTACTGAAATGCTTAGAGCTGGGAATGTTTCGGTTACCACTTGGATGACTGAAATTTTGAATATCTTTTATGATAAAGGCATGGTTCCTAAGGATTTTACCAGAGTTATTGTTATCCCTATTTTCAAAAAAAAAAATATCGCAGTTCTTGTGATAGGGGTATCAGCCTACTATCTGTTCCAGGTAAAGTTCTTTCCATGACTGTGCTTAATAGAATTAAGAATCTGGTTGACCGGCAATTGCGTGATGAGCAATGTAGATTCAGAATTGGTAGGGAATGTTAGGATCATATATTTTCACTTAGGCAGATTCGTGAGAAATGTTTAGAGTTTCAGAAACCTTTGGTTGCTAGCTTTGTTGATTTCAAAAAGACTTTCGACTCTGTTGATCGTCATAATTTGTGGTTGATTGTGCAATCATATGGTATACCAGACGAGTTAGTCAACATAATGAAAGCTCTCTATAATAACACTGAGTCGTGTGTGAGAGTTGGTAAGTCTTGTAGCAATTGGTTTAGCATTACTTCTGGTGAACAACAAGGGTGCATTGTGTCTCCTTTTCTCTTTAGTTTCGTTATTGATTATATTATGCGAAATTCACTGTAAGGGAAAAATTGTGGCCTTAAATGGGCTGGAGATACGAAAATTTGTGATTTAGCTTATGCTGATGATTTAGTCCATTTGGCAAATGATGTTGATGAGATGAACTCTTTCATTCGAGCTGTTGATGAAACTGGTACTAGAGTAGGTTTGGTTATAAACAGAGAGAAAACTAAAGTGATGAAAATTGGTAAGGCAGGCTGTGATTCAGTTTATCTGAACGGTTGCAGTCTTGAGCAGGTGTCACAGTTCAATCATCTTGGGAGCTATGTAACAGATAATAGCGATGTTCGGCATGAGATTAACAGACGGATAGAGATTGCTGCCGGGACTTTTAAGAATCTATGGAGAGTGTGGAGAAATAGGCGTATACACCTAAAGACTAAAATGAGACTGTATAATAGTTTGGTTCTTTCAAGGGTTAGTTATAGTAGTGAAACTGGGACACTTTGTAAACAAGATAACAGGAAACTAGATGCTTTTGATTCCAGATGCTTGAGCAGTATCTTGGGCATTAGGTCGTTCAACTTTGTAACTAATGATGAGGTTAGGCAAAGGAGTTTGCAACCTCCTTTAAGCAGCATATTGTGCAGAGAGAGACTCCGTTGGTTTGGCCCCGTTGCTCGTATGGATAATTATAGTTTGGCGAATAGGGTTATGAACAGTGTGCCTAAAGGCTTCAGGGTTAGGTTGGGTTGTTTTACCTCTGAGCGGCACTTTTTTGCACACCATAGGCTAATTGGCCAGGTTACATGGACCCCGAAGGCTTAGAGAAGGTTGGGGGAGGGGACCCACTGGAACAGCTGTTGGGAGACCGATGGTAGCCTCTCGTAAAGGCCATCCAGCGTGTTCTTTGACGTGCACAGGGTATGGCTCTCCCACACACGGAGTCACGGCTTAACGTCCTATCCGACGGACGGCGGCCTTTCCACTAAAGGCTTCAGAAAGAGGGGGAGACCAAGGATAAGGTGCGCAGACAATGTCAAACAAGACCTTATTAGAATTGGTGTTCAGTGGCCAGATGCAGCAGATGTAACTCAGGACAGACTTGGAAGAAGAACTAAATTGCACGGTCAATTGATGAAGAACTAAATTGACGGTAAGCATGTGGAATGATGATAATGATGATGAAAGTGGAAAAATAAAACTGAGATGATAAAATTGCACGGTAAGCATCTGGAATGATGATAATGATGATGAAAGTGGAAAAATAAAACTGAGATTTTTCTAAAATCTTCTATTAATTAACAAGCAAATTTTTAAAACTGTAATTGAATCTTTGAAATAAAAAGAAAAATGAAACAGTTTTTTTAAAGTTATTATTTGAAAACAAAACATGTGAGAAAATCAAAAAGTGAAAAAAAATGAATAAAGCTATTAAAAATTGAAAAAATATTACAAATACTTAATGCTCATCATCATCCTCAAGCAGCCATGGGCTACGGAGGTCCAACCAGACCGTCCAATTTAGTTCTCCAAGCAAGTCTGTCCTGATCTGCCATTGGCCATTGCTGCATCTGGCCATTGCATTGGCCTGCTGCATCTGGTTGCATCTGGTTGCATCTGGCCTGCTGCATCTGGCCATTGCATACCAATTCTAATAAGGTACTGTTTGACAACGTCTGCCCACCGCATTCTTGGTCTCCCCCTCTTTCTGAGGCCTTTAGGCACACTGTTCATAACCCTATTCGCCAATCTATAATTATTCATTTGGGCAACATGGCCAAACCAACGGAGTCTCTCTCTGCACAATATGCTGCTTAAAGGAGGTTGCAAACTCCTTTGCCTAACCTCATCATTAGTTAAAAAGTTGAACCACCTAATGCCCAAGATACTGCGTAAGCATCTGGAATCAAAAGCATCTAGTTTCCTGTTATCTTGTTTACACAGCGTCCACGTTTCACTACCATAACTTACCCTAGAAAGAACCAAACTATTATACAGTCTAATTTTAGTCTTTAGGTGTATAAGCCTATTTCTCCACAATCTTCATAGATTCTTAAAAGTCCGGGCAGCAATACCTATTCGTCTGTTAATCTCATGCCGCACATCACCAGTATCTGTTACATAGCTCCCAAGGTAATTAAACTGTGACACCTGCTCAAGACTGCAACCATTCAGATTAACTGAATCACAACCTGCCTGACCAATTTTCATCATTTTAGTTTTCTCTCTTTTTAACCAAACCTACTCTACTACCAGTCTCATCAACAGCTCGAATGAAAGAGTTCATCTCATCAACATCATTTGCCAAAAGGGCTAAATCATCAGCATAATCTAAATCAAAAATTTCCGTATATCCAGCCCATTTAAGGCCAGAATCTTTACCTTGAAGTGAATTTCGCATAACATAATCAACAATCAAACTAAAGAGAAAAGGAGACAAAATGCACCCTTGTCGAACACCAGACATAATGCTAAACCAATTGCTACAAGACTTACCAACTCTCACACATGACTCAGTGTTATTATAGAGAGCTTTCATTACGTTAACTAACTTGTCAGGTATACCATATGATTGCACAATGAACCACAAATTATGACGATCAACAGAGTCGAAATCCTTTTTGAAATCAACAAAGCTAGCAACCAAAGGTTTCTGAAACTCTAAGCATTTCTCAAGAATCTGCCTAAGTGAAAATATTTGATCTACACATCCCCTACCACTTCTGAATCCACATTGCTCATCACAATTGCCTGTCAACCAGATTCTTAATTCTATTAAGCACAATCATGGAAAGAACTTTACCTGGAACAGAGAGTAGGCTGATACCCCTATAGTTATCACAAGAACTGCGATCACCTTTTTTGAAAATACGGATAATAATAGCTCTGGTAAAATCTTTAGGAACCATGCCTTTATCATAAAAGTTATTCAAAAATTCAGTCATCCAAGTGGTAACCGAAACATTCCCAGCTCTGAGCATTTCTGTAGTAATTTCATCTACTCCTGGGGATTTATGAAGTTTCAGTTTAGAAATAGCCAAAATAACTTCAAATTGTGTTATAGAGCCAACATTAAAGCCACCAATGCATCTATCATCATTGCAAACAATGGGAGTAGAACTAACCACATTGTTTAGAACATCACTGAAATGTTCAGCCCACCTAGCCATGAGAGAATCATCCCCTTCTATAACCTTACCTTGTTTATCCTGCAATCCTTATATGCCTGTCCGTTTTCTACCACATAAAACATTAACTATCTGGTAGAGCTCTCTGCTGTTGTGCTGCCTAACTGCTTCCTCAGCTTTGTCAGCCAAGCCATCAAGCCAAAGATTCTTATCAGTAGTTAACTGATCCTTTACACGTTTATTAAGCTCTCTGTAATCCTTTCTATTAGGACTAGTAGGGTACTGATTAAGGACATTCCTGCAGTTCCTTCTTTCTGAAATAAGCTCAAGTGCCTTATCACTTAAATAATTCAGTCTCCTCTGCTCCTTTTTCCCTAAAAGAGTACTGTTAGTTTCCAAAAAAGCCTGTTTAAAATGGCCCCATTCTTCCTCAACTTCAGTATTAAGCAAACCATGACTGTCATAATGACTAAGTAACCTATCATGGTAAGCTTTAGCTATAACTGTGTCATTCAGAGCTTCAGTATTAAAGGTAAATTTTTTAACCGTAGCACAACACTTTTTAAGTTGAGTTGCAAGACACTTTTAACAATGTAATGGTCAGATCCAATTTCAGCTCCCGTATATGCCCTGGTATTTTTAACAGAACTAGCCCATTTGCTGTTAATTAATATATAATCAATCATATTCCTATGCAGCCCATCAGGTGAAACCCATTTGTATTTATGTATGTCGCCGTGTTTGTAATATGTGTTAGTTATTCTGAAACCATTGAGTTTACTTACCTGTGGGAGACGTTGCCAATTGCCATTGCAGCTACCAATACCAAAAGGGCCTGTTACTCCTCCCCAAAGGTCAGAACCGGAACCAACTTTGGCATTGAAGTCACCAAGAACAAGGGTAATATCTCCTTTCTTGACAGAATTCAAAATATCCTGAAGTTGTCCGTAAAACCTATCCTTCTCATCCTCATCCGCATCCTCAGTGGGGGCATAACAGCAGATAACATTCAAGTCTTTAATGCTTGTCTCAAATTTTGCTGTAAGAAACCTTTCATTAATGCACTCATATCCTAGAAGAACATCAGTAGCATGTCTGCTGAGCAGCAGACCCACGCCTTGGTGATGCTTTCCATCCTCCCTCCCTGTAAAGAGAAATTTAAAGTTATTTTTAAGTATCTCACCTTTACTTGTCCATCTGGTCTCTTGCAAGCCTAGAATATCTAGGTTATAGCGCTGGAATTCCTGCAGGAGGACATCAAGAGAATAATCTCTATGTAATGTCCTCACGTTCCACGTTCCTGCAGAGAGAAAATGATTAGTAGGATTTTTAAAGAAATTAGGTTTAGTGAGACTGGTAGGGCCAACAATATCAAACAGCCCCCTGATCGCAGGCATGGGACAAAGACCTGTTCCTCCTCCGCTAAAAGCTGAAGTCACCGATGCTGGTAGGAACTTCAGGCACCACCTATTCAAGTGGACTTTTTGAAGAGCCATATGGCCTGCCTGAGACACATTACTCCATTTTAGGCTTGACGATGCCCAACTAGCTAAGTAAGGTTCAGGTACCTGCGATGGCCTCTGATTAGGATTATCAACCAGCTGATATAAGGCATCCCATGCCTCTGTTCACTTAGAGCTGGCAACCCAGAAGCAAACAGAAAACACAGCAACAGATTCTCCCTCAACAGAGGCCCACCAGTGCAGCAAGTCCAGGATCAATAATCAAGCTCAAATCCATAAACAAGTCCAGTCTAGTAGGTATAAATGGTCAGCACCAGGACCCTGTGAAGTTGACCACTCCTCAGCAGGGTTGAAAAAAAAGAAAAAAGTGGCCATAGATGACCATATCAGTAGACCATACTGAACTGGCAGCCCTCCCCTTCCGTTCCCTTCCAAAAGAGAATATCTCTTTTGAAAGGTACTAACGGCCTGCACCACGAGAAAGCGGTGTCGGACATTAGATGCTAGACCTGGTCTGTTCTGTGCATCATCACTAGGGATTGGTACACAGCTCTCCTTCCAGTTTACGCCTAGCTACCATTTACTTAATGCTAAAACGTTTTAATGCAAAAACAACCCCTCAAAATTTGGGGAAGTATTTGAAAAAGAAATGCTTTTTTTGAAATCTCACAAATAAAGTTTTCCGTTGAAGGAATCTGAAAGACCGTATTGTTCATAATATCCCAATACTCGAGAAAAGTGTACACATCGTTTCGTTTTTGTAGGGTGAATCTGTATAAGCAGGAATGTTTTAAGATATGTTTTCTAACATATGTATTGTAACTAGAAAAATATATGCTTCCTGTCTATGTGTTAAGAATTGTAAGTATCGTTGGTGGATTTACGAACTTAAGAAATTCGTGAAATAGACTTTGATCATTACACGAAATGCAAAAGAAGCGGAATAGAGAGCGAGATTTAAGAACTTGAGTCTAAAACCGAATTCGTAGAGTATAAGGAATGTACTAGGTACTTTATAATGGATTGCTGTAAAAACGGGTAATAGCCTGAAATGGGAAATCCAGTTGTGTCTGAAATGAAGACTGATCGTCCCTTTTGAGAAACAACCGGCTTGTACCGTTTCAGACTACTACCCGTTTTACAGCAGTCTATTATAAAATGCCAAGTGCATCCCTCATACTCTACGAATTCGTATTTTAGACTCAAGTTCTTAAATCTTGCTCTCTATTCCGTTTCTGTCGCATTTCGTGTATTGACCAAAGTTTATTTCAGGATTTTTTCAAGTTCGTAAACCCACCCACGAAATATACTTACAATTCTTAACACATAGACAGGAAACATATATTTTGCTAATTACATCTGTTAGAAAACATAACTTAAGACGTTCCCGCTTATACAAATTCACCCTACAAAAACGAAGCGATGTGTACACTTTCCTCGAGTATTGGGATATATGAACAATACGGTCTTTCAGATTCCCTCATCGGAAAACTTTATTTGTGAGATTTCAAAAAAGCATTTCTTTTTTAAATAATACTTCCCCAAATTTTGAGGGGTTTTTTTGCATTAAAACCTTTTAGCATTAAGTATTTGTAATATTTTTTCAATTTTTAATAGCGTTATTCATTCTTTTTCACTTTTTGAGTTTCTCACATGTTTTGTTTTAAAATAATAACTTTAAAAAAACTGTTTCATTTTTCTTTTTATTTCAAAGATTCAATTTCAGTTTTAAAAATTTGGTTTTTAATTAATACAATACTTTAGAAAAATCTCAGTTTTATTTTTCCACTTTGCATAATTGTTAATATTACACTTAGCTAAGATTTGAAAATTCTTAACTACGCCTTTGACTCTACTAATATTTTGGTTTTCCAAAATTTTTTTAATTTATAAGCATAAGTTTTTTTTTATGTTGAACCTTTTAATTTCGCGTAATTTTAACTTCTAAAACCTTTTATCTCAGTTTATCATATTTTCCACTTTCAGATTATTTATTTTCTCATTTTAACATTTTTCTTATTTTAAATTATTTTTTAACTCATTACTTATAAATTTTTATTTTTTTATCCCTTAGTTTTTATTTTCCCCAAAAAAATTGAATACTATTTTTTTCATATTTCACATCTTAAGGTTCGAATTTCAGGTTAAGACCATTTAAATTTTCCACCATTATTTTTTCTAAGTACAGTCGTTCAAAAAAGTATCCGAACACTATGGTTGATTACAGACTTCAGAAAAAATATCTGGCAAAGATTTTTTTTAGAAATTAGTGATCTGGCAACCTTCGTGTCACGTGACACGAAGGTCGCCAGATCACTAATTTCTAAAAAAAATCTTTGCCAGATATTTTTTCTGAAGTCTGTAATCAACCATAATTTTCGGATACTTTTTTGAGCGACTGTACCACATAATAATTTCTTTTCAAATTTATACGTCTTAAAATTCACGTACGTTTTAAAAGTTCAATTTCCCTCTTTTAAAAATTTGTCTTTTAATATTTTTTATCACTAAACTATTTTTGGACTTTAATATTTTAGGAAAATTTGCAAATTTTTCCATTTGCAGAATTATTTTTCCAATCAATACCAATTTCTATTTTTATAGTTTCACTTTTACGTTAGAAAATATTATTTAACACCGAAACGTTTTGTGCTATTCGAAAAAAAATTATTGTGATATGGATTAAAATTTTTCCCTGACCTACAGCTACACTTAAAAAGCATTTTTGTGCATATCACTCCTAAAAAAAAAATCCCGAATTTTAGTTTTCAGGTTTGTTTGATATTTCCTACATAAAGCAGGCAGAAAGATTTAAAGTTTAAAATAACCTATTAGTCAGTAATTTGAATGCATAAAGTTTACACACTACGTTTCGTACGTAGTTTTTTACCGATATCATTCGCGCACAGAAGTTCGTTTTGATACCTTCCCTTAATGATATTTTTTTTATGGATTTGTTTAAACCTCTCATCTCCAAGGATTTTTTCTTTTCCCCAAATCTTAATTTAAACGAAATAATTATCCTGACTGTCATGTATCTTTACATGTATTGTATGAATAAAGCTAACAAGTATGAGGTTCATGATTTTCCTCTGCATATTTTTTCAATTAAGGTCTTTTCGTTACGTTTCAGAACTGATCTGTATAATGTTTCTCAGCTAAAGTTTAGATGGAACTTCAGCTAGAATTTTACATGTCAAAATAAATTTAGAAATAAATCAGCGTATTGCAATTGAAACCGAAGTTCAAACGTGTATATATATTCCACAGAAAGTCAAAATCTAATAATTTAGTTTTAGAAGAATGTTAATTATATGTTTTCAATAACCTAAGCGTGGGATTGAGTTGCATGCGGTTTGGTCATGGACTTTGTTCCGGAGAACTCCTGCCCTCAGGAACAACACCCCATTTCCGATGCGCGCCTGTCGATTGTTTTATCTATCCATTCTTATCCTAAAGCTATTTTGATCAAGTGAGGTTTACAGTGAAAATCGCATAAGATAAATTCTTCAAATAACTGATAATATTTTCGTGCAACAAGTGAATGCTAAGACAGTATTCGTACCTCACTTAGAAGCAACAGTGGAGGGACCTGGTACCTCAGAGGGAGTGCCTGGGCTGATGGTCGAAGAGGTCTCGCCACTCTTTGAAGTAGGAGCGTGGAGACCCGGGACCTCAGAGGGAGTGCCTGAGGTGCCTGGACCAGCACAGAGTTCGAGCGCGTATGGCAAGACTTTTTATGTGGAGAAGAGGGAGCAAAAAACCTCTCTCTAGAATAGGTCCTGCGGGGACCTTTGTGGCAAGTTACCAGCAGTAGCAGGCTTCTCAGATGGGAGAGAAACAGGCACTGTGATAAAATTGCACTTGATCGCGGTACGCGTAGGAGAGGGGTATGACCTCAAGATGTCAGGAGAGTTAACAAGTCACTTTTTTAAAAATTGCACAGAGCATTTTACATTTTGTCTACCAGGTGTCGCTTTTGTTTGAAAAGGTTAAGATGCTGATTATGTAACAAAATATAAACAGTTTATACCATTGGTCAATGGTGAGCTAATTTCAAAATTATGATGTTTATGTAAAAAATATTCCGACTTCGAGTTATGGATTTAAAAAGAATCATTTCAAGTTTTATTTCTGAAATACTGAATAAATAATAATAAATACACCCTTAAGCAGCTGCTTGCCACAGAGGTCTGACAGGAGGCTGTCAGTTTATATGCCATAGTAGAAGGTCTGAAAGGATGGCAGGCCCTCAGCAGAAAACCGACACAAACAGCTATGCCTTACCCGGGGCTCGAACCCAGGTCCCTTAGATCAGTAGCCAAGCGCGCTAACCACTCGGCCAAATGCTGATGTTCTCTAAAATTGGAAGAGTACGAGGACGCCGTTCCCCTCTATTCACCAGAAATCCCCTTAACTTGCCAGGCTTACTGAAATGCATGCTTTACATGTGCAATGTTTGTGCACGGAGAATGACCTCATTAACCACGTGACATTTCGTCATCTGTTGATCATCGTTTCAGTCGCTGAAAATTCGACTTCTAATGTTACATGTGACATATTTCCACGACAGGAACGCATTGAGATGGAAATAGTCCCCGCAAAATTACAAACTTGACTCCCATTTGCGTTCAAGAGCTGTCCTCTGCATCTCCTTCATCTCTAATCTGATATTTCTCACTTGGCCACAGAGGAAGATTTTCTAACCTCTCTATCCCTAGCCCTGTTCTGTGTCTTGGGGTCTTTCTCACTTGACCATTTTTCGAACTAGCACTATTGGATAAAAAAAACAGAACTTGCAGTCATATTCTTAATAAAGAAAGAAAAACTCCTCCTAGGAAAAGAGAGTTCAGTTAAAAACCGTTTTATGGATAGATGCAAAAAAGATTTGCTTTCGGTGTATCTGGTTACAGCAAGTGTCGCGAGCAGGCAGCCACACGCAGCGGAAGCAACGAAGAGAGTTCCCTCGCGAGTGCACCGCTCTGTCCCCGCTGCAACAGTTGGGCTCACTGCCAGACAGATGCTGCTGAGCTTTGGGGCGTATGCCCTGAAGATAATAACAGTGGGAAGGACGTCACCCAGCAGTTTACCAAAACAAACAAGTGCAGGGGATTTTCCATCCAGATGGTGAAGCGCAACGATGGATGTTTCCTCACTCTTATGGGTCACTAGGACTCTCTCTCCTAACTCTCCCCCCCCACCCCTACTTTCTTCGCTTTTTGAAAAAATTCAATATGAATAGGCGAAGAACATTTTTCGAAAATGTACTTACATATTTTTAAAATTTCTCAATATCAATGCGTATTTTATTTTTCACAATACAGAATTAATTTCTAGGGTTTTACTTCTTGGTCATTTTAATTAAATTTAATGGGCAATTTTAATTTATATTGAAGTAAGACGTCTTACTGCAAAAGCACCATTTCATCAGTACATTTGGCATGGCGATGCTCAAAGGTTATTATGATTTTTAAGAAGAAAACAAAAGTATTTAAATCAATTTATTTCATCTCTGGTTCGGACTCGGAATTTTTTAAATATTTTCTCTCCGAATATTTTTGAAAAATATGTAATCTGTTTAAATACAATGCATTCGTAGAGAAACATTCCTTTTATGTAACGTTTTCAAATAAGATAATTCGCTTTAACATATTCTGGCTAGAAAAGTTGTTTCAATGTATTAATGCAATTTGTTTCAGGTATACTCGAATTTTTCGTTTTAATATACGTATATGATGAATTTTTAATATTGTTCGAATATGTTCTAATATATTCACTTACAGATAATGGACAAAAACTGAGACAACAATGCAAAATCACTAGTACAGGTTTGGACCGCCACGTGAGTTCAGTACAGCATGTATACGTCGTGGCATAGAGTCTTCCAGTGTCTTAAAGTCAGCAGGTGGGATACAAAACCATTCGTAATTCGTAAACAGAAAACGTGATCAATTCCTGCTTGTTCGATAGAGCTGGGAAACGATGCCTGAGACGCCATTCCAGAAGTTTTTCGTTGATTTTTCAGTGGGTTGATATCTAGTGATATGGTGGCTATGGTATGTGAAAAAAGTTCAGTGTCTGTGCTCTGTGGAGGAGAGAGCTGTCTCTCTTCATGAGAGAAATGTTTGTATCATTGTATAAAGATGATCACTCACGATGTCAAATAGCGATTGGCATTAATCTTGGCTTCTAAACGGAATGAGTGCACCTATTCCATGCCACTAGAAAATACCCCACACCATTACAGAACCCTTAACAGTAGGAAACAAGCAGTCAGAGTTGTAAGCTTCCTTCGGTTGCTGCCACAAGTGCACTCGTCCATTTATTGGAAACAAAGTGTAGGATGAGTCTCAGACCATATCAGATTCCTTCACTGTTTGTGCTCTTTTCACTACTGGACACGACAACATGCATTGAGACATGTGATGAGTGGCTTGTGAAGTGCAGCGCAACTGTGATATCCAGCTCCACAGAGTTCTCCATGTACTGTTATTTACGAAACTGGCCTTTCGCCTCCTACATTGAAATCCGTGCACAACTGGTCAGCTGTAGCTCGTTGGTTTAGTTTTCCACTTTGCAACGAAATCGGTTCTAGGGTTTCACCCACTGTTGCCTTTTGTAGATGATATCTTCCCTTTAGATTCCCATGCAGACAGGACATTGGAAACTATTCTTCCTGAAACGTTAGCGAGTTCAGCTGTCTTTGTGACCTAAGCTCTTGCCAAAATATGCTCCAACAATCATGCCCCTTTCGAAATTGCCAGTAATTGCATGAAGTTACACCAGGTTTGCCTTTACAGATATGACGCTAAGCATGGTGGGATATCATTTGAATATTTCCTGCCTTCGTCAGTGGCAGATAAAATAGTGCGTATTGCCATTTCCTCTGTTATTTCTTTCGTGTTTGGATTTCGCTCGCTGAGTCCACTATGCCAAATTGGGAGTGAAGCAATTTCGCTGTATGAGAACCGATCATCGCATACATCGGAGATTTCCGCGACCTCTGATGAACCTAATAGTCTGTGTTCTGATGTGTGCAAGAGTGAAAGATGCAAATCTCTCCACAGATCCTCAGCAAATATCTTCCTTTCCGGTGCTACTTGTTAAAAAGTTGTGTCCTCCTTGGAGGAGAGTTCTGTGCACACTCCACCTCTTTCTCTTCGGGTGCTACTATGTTGTGTTGATGAATATGACCTGAAAATCCTGTTGTCATTGAGAGGAGCATGTCTCGCTTTCCCTGATGAGCTGTGTGGACATAATCCATAATCTCTTGGCTCAGGTGACCTGTCAATCACATCTGGCTCTCTCTCTCTCTCCCTGTAATGAGCCTAGCGTTAGTAGGGGTTTACGGGGTTGTCTGCAGTTCTGGTTCCTGCAGCGTTGGGAGTGAAAAGAATGAGCCTTTTGACTCGTCTTCGTCATCATTGTTTTCTTACATTCTCCGAATTGCGACATCCCAATCTGGTCCTGTGTGGCCCTCATAGGTTGCCAAGTCCTCCTTACCCCTTTTTACATTCGCCTGAGAGGCAAACATTTTATGTCAAACTTTTCGAAACCACGTCGAATGAGATTCGCATCTGCACTCTGAAGCACACTTAATTACACCCACGCATCATAAAGGAGGAGATACTTGGAGATAAAGTTTTGTGAATTAGCATTGCTTACACAAACGAAATGCTGAAAGTATTCGGCTGTTGTAATAATTGAGGCAGACACGAATTTCGATAATGATATCAGTGTGATAAATCCGTAGAGTTGATCTCTTGTAGCAGACTTCTTCAAGTGCACAGCATATACAAAGAATGAATAGTTTGTTGTAGCAGACCATTGAAGCTGTTGAAAAAAACGCTGTATTATCAGTATGTCAGATATGTTGATGTATCATCGATGATCAAACTCAAATTGAATAACCTAATGCATAAAAGTGTACAAGATTGTGTATAAGGTAGAAACTATTATGTATGTCTCCTAGAAGTTAAGAATATATTGTTTTTGAAGTGTAAAAGTTAGAGCATATACTGTATTAACTGGGCATTTGCACTACTATAGCATGATTATTAGGGACAGTTATTTAATTAAATTACATTATTAATTTATTAAATATTATATAAAATTACTTAGTTAATTAAAGTTGGGACGTTAGCTTCGTAAGCTTAGATTTGGTAGAAACATTTGGAACACATTTGGTAGAAATGAGAAACTAAGTACTATTCATCTGTTTCATATTTTCAAAAATGACTCTGTACCTGGGAGGAGACAACTGTAGCCTTAAACGCAGCTAGTGCTGTCTATCAAATCCGTAGTACGTGGTCACCTGAAGAAAAAAGGAATCGATTTAGATCAGAGATTAAAATGTATTGGAATCGGACCTTTCCAAACAAAACAGAGAAGTAACAGAATGAGAAAATTTAAAGTGTTTGCAAACTACTTGATTTGAGTTGAGACAAAATGTTGGATCACTTAAGTAGAGTAATAGGCTTCGGGCAAAAGCGGGGCAATAATGTGGACTACACATGCCTCTGGCAGAAAGAAAAAGAAATTTGTTGAATGGGCTCCGCATTCAAAATGTATTTCCAATTCTTGGTAATGTATCTCTAATGTATAATACCTTCGAAAAACATTGCATTTCCGATCCCTAAAAATGCATTTCAAAAATATCGACATTGCATTTCTAATGTATTGCAATTCATGATTATATATATATTAATTTATATGTGTGCTGATTTTTCCTTTACTGAAATAAATTAAAAATAATAATAAATATTGCCTTTTGGTTATGTGTTTTAGTGTGAACTTTGACCAACAGATGACGCCATCTCAACATATGTACTTCTTTCTCGACTTGAAAGGGCTGACAGGTCACATGTAGCCTTATATCTATTTTTTTCATTAAATACTATCAAACTTATTTTTCTCATTCCTCCATTCAATAAATATCCTCTATATCCATAAATTGATACTTCCAAGTCTGCTCACCTTTTTTCCTCAGGTTAGGATAACAGGAAATTAAGAACATGGATTTTCTAATTAATTGCTTCTCATTAGTCACTTTGCAATCGGACTTCAGTTGCCAAATTCGCCACAAAAAACGGGTTTCGTTGCCTTTTTTCGTAAAGGTAGATTTATTTTTGCTAGTTGTAGTTAATTTCGCGATTCAAGAGTGTTTTCATGTTCCCTTATTTATTTATTTTTATACTATATACATTGAGTAATGTGCGGTTAAAAATATCTATATACAAATTAAAGAGGATTGTTATTAAATTTATATTTCTTTGCAATCAAGAATTTTTTCAGGTTTTAAAAACTGCTGCCGTTTTACTTGTTAATAAAGATGTTAATGTTAATGATCTTGCTAACTATCGGTCCTTCTTCGCTTTCTCTAGTTTCGAAAATTCTTGAAGACGTTGTGAAACAAAAATTGCTTGCATATTTCGATAAACATATTGTTACGAATTAAATGGATGAAAACTGAACGTGAGGTCAAATAAATAGTTTATAACAATTCTAATTCTAAAAGAATGTAATTTATTACAAAAATATGGATAAAATCATTTATATAAACCAAAATCAACCAATAGCATTTCTATATCAGTATAAAAATAAACTTTCAGAACATATCAACTTTTACACTCTCTTCCGCAAACACACTTTTCATTCGCCATATTGCATCGACCTAAAACAAAGTACGCATTTCTTCTCGCTCAAATTCTTCTAATTAACACTTGTTCCTTATTCTTTCAGTCAAGTTCGTTCCATATCGTTTGTGACGTAACTGGCACATGAGAGCATCAAGACAATACATCACAAGTTCATTATTGCACGCTCATCTGTCGTAACAATATTATATTTTTCAAACAAGTTATATGGATTTTGGGTGGGAATTGGGAACTTAAATAACTATTAGGAATTTAACTGTAGTGATTTATTCCTCTTTCAATAATATGTATTGAAGACTCCCTTTCTCTTTTTATCTCGTTTTCTTTGAAAATGAGATTAGGGGCGGGGGTGGCTCAGTCGGTAGCGCGCCAGACTCGTAATCTGTAGTTCCCAGGTTCGAGTCCCAGCTGGGTCAGCGTTAAGATTTATCTCCACAAAATTCCCCGCCCTGCCCACGGTCAGTAGGGGACACCGATGGGCTTGGAAAGGCCGCCGTCCGTCGGATGGGACGTTAAGCCGTGGCCCCGTGTGCGGGAGAGCCATACCCTGTGCACGTTAAAGAACACGCTGGATGGCCTTGACGGGAGGCTACCATCTGTCTCCCAACAGCTGTTCCAGTGGGTCCCCTCCCCCAACCTTCTCTGAGCCTTCGGGATCCATGTAACCTGGCCATTTAGCCCATGGTGTGCAAAAAAGTGCCGCTCAGAGGTAAAACAACCCAAATCTTTGAAAATGAGATAATAGTTTCGGTTTGTCTGTCTGTCGACATTGAACTTTTTTGTTTGCAGAGATAAATTAAAACTTCTCTTTGTGTTCGATAGGTATTGATGAAATATTACGATATGCACTTTCAGAATTTCTCTGAAGCTAATAGGATCCTGTCAGACCTTTGTGGCAAGCAGCTGCTTGAGGGGGTATTTATTTTTATTTTTATTTATAATTATGCCGTGTAGCGGTGGAAAAATTGAAAATTCCAAAATTTTAAACGACTGTTGCAAACGATGTAATTTTGCTAGAAATTTGAAATTTTGTGATGGATTGTGAAGGTCACGAAGTTTCCATTGCAATAAAATGAGAACCCCTTAGACACAAAGGGGGTGGGGAAATCGCATCTTTTTAATTTTAGTAGATAATTATTTGTTTTTAGAGATAAATGAAAAATCATTTTTGTGCTACATAGGAATTGAAAAGTGATAAAATATTATGATTCAGCCTTTTTAAATCTTCCGAAAACTAAAATTGCGCCCTCTAACGGTGGAAAAAATTGTCAATTCCAAAATTTCAAACAAATATTGCAAACGATGTATTTAAGCTAAAAATTTTAAATTTTGGTGATTGAATGTGAACGTCATAATATTTCCATTGGCGACAATGCATTGGCCTCTAGACCCAGGGGTGGGTGGGAAAAGAATTTTTATTTTCTTTTAACAGAAAATTGTTTGTATTTATATATCAATGAAAAAAAAAAATTTTTAGGGTTAGATAGGGATTGATAAAATATTATGATTCGCACCTTCGGATTCTTTCGAACACTATAATTGCGACCTCTAACGGTGTAAGTAATTGAAAATTCCAAAATTTCAAACGAGTATTGTAACGAAGTATTAATGATACATACATACAAAATACTCATGCAACCATGGGCTACACGGAGATCCAACTAAACTGTGTAATTTTGCTCTACAGATGTGTCTACTCTGAGCTACAACTGCTGCATTTGGTCACTCTAGGCCAATTCTAGCAAGGTCCTGTTTGACATTGTCTGCCCATCGCATCCTAGGTCTCTCCCTTTTTCTCAAACCCTTAGGCATACTGTTCATAATGTTATTTGCCAATCTGCAGCTATGCATACGGGCAACATGGCCAAATCAACGCAGTATCTCTCTGCACAATATGCTGCTGAAAGGAGGTTGACGACTCCTTCTTCTAACCTCATCATTACTTACAAAGTCAAACCACCTAATACCCAAGGTACTGCGTAAGCATCTAGAATCAAAGGCATCAAGTTTCTTGTTATCCTGCTTACAAAGGGTCTATGATTCGATACCATAATTAACTTCAGAAAGAACCAAACTGTTATACAGCTTAATTTTAGTCTTTAGGTGTGTACACCTATTTTTCCATACTCTCCGTAGATTCTTAAAAGTCCCAGCGGCAATCCCTATTCTTCTATTTTTATCTCATGCCGCATGTCACCAGTATCTGTTACATAGCACCCAAGATACTTAAACCGAGACACTTGCTCAATAGTACAGCCATTTAAAGCAACTGAAGCACCTCTGCCTGACCAATTTTCATCACTTAATTTTTTCTTTGTTTATCACCAAACCTACTCTATTAGCAGTCTCATCAATAGCCCTAATGAACGAATTCATCTCATCAACATCAGTAGCCAACAGGGCCAAATGATCTGCGTAATCTAAATCAGAAATTTTCAAATTTCCAGACTATTAAAGGCCAAAATCTTTCCCTTGCATAGAATTTCGCACAACATAATCAATAACGAAACTAAAGAGAAAGGGAGACAAAATGCACCCTTGTCTAACTCCACTAGCAATGCTAAACCAATCGCTGCAAGACGTACCAATTTTCACACACGACTCAGTGTCATTACAGAGAGCTTTAATTGCACTAACTAACTTATCAGGTATTCCATATGATCTCACAATCAACCACAAATTATGTCGATCAACAGAGTCAAAAGCCTTTTTGAAATCTATAAAGCTAGTAACCACAGGTTTCTGAAACTCTAAACATTTCTCAAGAATCTGCCTAAGTTAAAATATTTATCAATATATCCCATTCCACTTCTGAATCCAAACTGTTCATCACGCAGTTGTCCATCAACCAAATTCTTAATTCTGTTAAGTATAATCATGCAAAGAACTTTACCTGGAACAGAAAGAAAACTAATTCCCCTGTAATTATCACAAGAACTACGATCACCTTTTATAAAAATTGGAACAATGATAGCCCTAGTAAAATCCTTAGGAACAATACTTTTATCATAAAAAATATTAAAAATTTCAGTCAGCCATTCTCATAGAGAACGCAAATGTTCCGAGCTCTAAGCATTTCAGTGGTGATTTCGTCCACTCCTGGGGATTTATGCAGTTTTAATTTAGATACAGCCAAAGTGACTTCAGAATGTGATATAGAGCCATTATTAAAGCCAGTAATGCATCTATCCTCATTACAAACAATGGGAGTAGAAATAATCACATTTAAAATTTCTCTGAAATGATCAACTCACCTAGTCATCACAGAATCCTCACCTTCAATCACCTTGCCATGATTATCCCTCAATCCCTGTGTACCTGTCTGTTTCTTCCCACACAAAACATTAACTATCTGGTACAACCCCCTGCTGTTGTGCTGTCTAACTGCTTCCTCTGCTTGTCAGCCAAGCTATCAAGCCAAAGATTCTTATCAGCTGTTAACCGATCCATTACACATTTATTAAGCTCGTTGTAATGCCTTCTGTTAGCGTTAGTAGGGTGTTATTTCATATTAATCCTGCACTTCCTTCTTTCAGAAATAAGTTCCATAGCCTTATCACTCAAATAATGTTGTTTCCTCTGTTCCCTTTTACCCAAAAGAGTACTGTTGGTTTCAAGAAAAGCCTATTTAAACTGATCCCATTCTTCCTCAACTTCAGCAGTAAGCAAACTATGATTGTCGTAATGACTAAGTAGCCTATCATGGTATGCTTTGGCTTTACTCAGTATCTTGGGCATCAAGTGGTTCAACTTTGTAAGTAATAATGAAATTAGGCAAAGGAGTCGCACACCTCCTTTGAGCAGCTTATTGCACAGAGAGACTCCGTTGGTTTGGCCATGTTGCCCATATGCATAATTATATATTAGCGAATAGGGTTATGTACAGTGTGCCTAAAGTTCTCAGAAAGAGCGGGAAACTTAAGATGCGGTGGACAGGCAATGTCAAACAGGACCTTGTTAGAATTGGTGTGCAGTGGCCAGGCGCAACAGGTATGCCTCGAGAACCTCCGTAGCCCATGGCTGCTTGAGGATGATGATAATGATGAAGATGATAAAAGAATAACTAGATTTTTCAATTTCTTAAATTGTGTAAGATTTGCTGTTCCCAGATATCTCTGCAAAATCGTTTCTTCTAGAGGTTCTATATATTGACGTGTTTGTCTCAGAATGTACGCCCAAGGGAAGATCTAAAAAGGGGAAATTTTGCAAAAGTTTCCTGCTAATATTTGGAGATAAAGCATCAAAATTTGCATTGAAATAAGTGAACGAAGAGACGAGTTATTCTAAAATAAAGTCATAGCGAAGGAGAATCTCGATAGATAGCGCTTCAAGCGGTTTATAGGTTATTTGTAGAACACATAAGATATCATAGCCACATTTTGCATGATGGTTCCTAGATCATGCAGGCGTTTGGTGATTCAAAGCGGGAATACTTCCAAATGGTAAAATCCACTCAATTTGGTATTCAGCTTCCAACTATCACAGAATCCCCCGAAACAAAAGGTAAAATCTTTAAGCAATTGCCAAGAGTAGCGAGATATGTCCCAAATGAAAGCTTCTGGCATGGGACATGCCGAGTAACTCCTACTATTACAACAGAGCAACCCGTCCGATTGAAACTTAGTGAATATCCACTTCGCAAAACTATTCTTAAAAAGCCGTAACAAAAATTATCTATTTAAAAACAAAAGGCATACATTTCTAATGAATAAAGCAGTGGGGGGGGGACTATATTTTTAAGGAATGAAGAAAATTATTGAAGAGATATAGGAAATTAGTAATGAAGGCAAAACCCAGATGCTCCGCAATACATGGACTGCACTACATCTATCGGGATAATGCCATAATCTGCACTACCTACGTCGAGAGCAAGACAACACCACATAGATGCAGCTCGCCCCACGACTACCTATGGCGAACAGTCCTATAGAAGGAAAGCTCATCCATCGGTCAAACCCTAAATTTCAAATGCGCCGCGGTTAGCCACAAACAAGGATATATAGATCCAATTTGCCTCGGCTCCCGTGGCGGGAACTGTTAGTTGGTCTTGCTAGGACCCTCCGCCGGGGCCCCGTCCAACCTAGGTGCCACCCAACACCAGTCAGCGGGACCCTCAACTTCACCGAGACCCAGCCGTTCCATCGGGTCCCCGTCCGATCAGATACTCCCCAATACCAGTCAGCGGGACCCTCAAATTCACACAGGCCTTCAGCCCCCTCATCACCATCACCACAACAAGGGAGTTCCCTCTCGGGGAGGGGTGTGTGTGAAGAGATATAGAGGAAAATAAATTGTCATTAACCGAGTGGGATCCAAACCAACGAGTTCTTAATAATAGATCAGGTGCTGCGACCACTGAGTTACCATCCGCCAAGTAATTATCCTCTATTGGTAACTTTAAGCATTGTACCGTGGAGATAGTAATTGAAAGTGTATGATACATTTCCAATGACTAACTCCATGGATAGCTGCTTGTTATTGAAGAAATAATAGGCTAATGAAAATTTTCCCTCCATATTTATTCAATGCATATCATTATACCTGTGATTGCCTATTATTTCAAAAAGAAAATTATTAAGAAACAAAAATGCACATTTTTTAATGAGTACTACTGAAAATGCAAATCGTTCAGTTATGCGGTTAAAAACTATTAGGTTAAAATAATTGGAAGAAATGAGTCAGATTCAGTACTTGTTCAATGAACTTCTGGTTGGATGGCCTCTTGGAGAGTTTAATAGATTTCAAACCCCGAAAAAAATCATATAATTTTATAAATATTCGTATGATTTATGCTAAAATTAGTAAGAAAAGATGATGGCTTTTCAGACTAACATTAAGTCACGAGTAGGGAAAAAATCTACTGCATTTACAATTAGACATTCAACATAAGAAGATAAGGCTGCATTTTATCATTCCATTAAGTTTGATGGTTGATTATACTATAAGTGATTGAAAAGAGAAAATAAAAGCTTGAAAAGATCGAAAGATTCGTAAATATGACGATACGGAAAACAGATGAAATTGGGGGCAGAAGTTTCTCGTTCTGGTTTGGATTGCTTAAATTGACAATGCAGGAATTTTGCAATTCCTGCCAGCTCATAAAAGAAACAAGTATTCATAAAACCCAAGATGTATTTAAAGTGCTTTTGCTTTTCCCCAAAGAAAGATATAAGAATGGACATTTCAGTTTGTTCAAGTAATGGAAAGAAACGTGGCATGAAGCATTTCGCTAATCTTCTACGATCATGTTCTTCCCAGTTCTTCGGTGACAAGAGTTGCATTGAAAAGCCGTAAATAAACTCTTTGTCGTGTCATTAGTGGCAATTTGTCTTCTTCATTCTTCTCTTCTGTCTCTGTGACCGCAGTTTAAATGTATCACAATCTGGCAGGTCCTTTTCTTCTTGAACAACTGGCAACGTACAAATTAGATGCTCTCTTTGCCACAACACTTAGCAGCTTTTGTTTCTCTTTTTTCTAAGAGCAGAATGAAAGAACTCGAAACTCGATATATCGTCTACCGATTTTAGTTGCTCTCGCTTTATGTTAGAGTCATTATATTCGAGATGGGGCCTGAACTGCATTTTCGCTTTTCTTGTAAAATTGTCCGCTCAATTATTTCCGGAACTTAAAAATTTATGTTAATTAAAACATAATTTCAAAGAATTCCAAGTGCATCCTTGCAAACTTCTTATATAAATATTACTTAAAAGTTTGAAATATACGCAAAACCATTACTTTTCTTTGATTGCAGCAGTTCTGAAACATCGAGATTAATATGCTCATCTGCCATCACTGGGCAAGACACTAGTGACCAATAAACGAAACCTACCGTTGAGGATGTAGAGAAATCTCCCGCCGACCACAGTTTCGCATAGCCACAATTAATGCATGATGGGACTCTTTCACCAACCACGGTATGAATCCTCCACTGTCCACGGTTCTCCGCGAAATTTCAGCTAATATTAGGCACTATAATGTGGATGATGATGTGGAAAGTAATACGCGGTGCAGTACTTTTACGGATAAAAGAAGAAACGATTTCTTGGTCGGGAGAAAAAAAAGAGTACTTTGGAACTGGAGAGTTTTCGAGAACAGTATCATTGGAATTCCTTTAATCGGGTTTTCCTCTTAATGCAGATAAGAAAAGGATGAAGTCCAATAAAATATTCAGCTGGAAAAAAATTGGTTTTCCGTAAGTGGGATTCGAACCCACATCTCCCAGTAATATGCCAGGGAATCTAACCACTGCACCATCAATGACTGACGTTTTTTTCTTCAGCTAGTGTGACTTATAAGTTTCCCGCATTTTGCAATCGATTCGCTCATGGCGCCATCTATCTTGGCAAACGAACAACCAATTTGCCTCATTAGTGAAATTTAAAGTTGTCACTCACGATCATGATATTAAATAAATAATTAGGTAGAAAAGTATCACAGGAGATGCCTGTGAATACGAGCCTCGTGAAATATTCAGCTGAAAAAAAAAACGTTTTTACCGTAAGTGGGATTCGATCCCGCATCTCCCAATAACATGCCAGGCAGATTACACGAGTGCACCATCAACGACAATTTTTCCCCCTTCATCTAGGGTGAATTATAAACTTTCCACGTTTTATATTTGATTCTCTCATGGCTCCATCTATGTTGGGAAATGGACAACCAAGTAGCCTCGTTAATGGAATTTTATTTAATTTAATTTTAATTTTTTTTTTTTTTATTTTATTAGAAAGTTATCATTCTTACTTTTAATGTTCATAGCGTTATAAGTAGGAAAATATCACAGGAAATGTCATGTAGACATGGGATTCATGAAATATTCACCTGAAAAAAAAATGGCTTTGCCAGAGTTGGATTTGACCTCATGTCTCCTAGTCACGTGCCAGGTATGCCAACCACTACACCATCAAAGATTAGCATTTTTTTCATCATCTAGTGTGGTTTAGAAATTCCTTGCATTTTCATTTATTCGTTCATGGCGCCATCTGTGTTGGGAAACGGACAACCAAGATGCCTCATTAATGGAATTTAATATTCATCTCTCACGCTCATGGGTTTAAATCAATAATTGTGTAGTAAAATGTCAACAGACATAGTCTGTACGTATGAGACTACTGAAGTTTTCATTTGAAAAGAAATTGGTTTTGCGCGAGTGGGATTCGAACCGTTAGTTCTTAGCAACGGTGTAAGGTGTGCTAACTACTACAGTATCAGCGGCTAAGATTTTTTTGTCAGTTGGTGTGATATATATATTTTTTCACATTGTATATTAGATTCGCTCGTCGCGTCATCTATGTTGGGAAACAGACAACCAAGTTCCCTCGTTATTGGAATTTAATAGTTATCACTCACCCTCGTGGACTTACATATATATATAATTCAGTAGGAAAGTATCTCAGGAGATTTTCTGTAGACTTGGGACTAAAATTAATATTTCTGTAGACGTTTTATTTATTTATTTATTTATTCTGTAGACTTGGGACTAAAATTAATATTTCTGTAGACGTTTTATTTATTTATTTATTCTGTAGACTTGGGATTAAAAATATTCAGCTGAAAAAAAATGCTTTTTTTTTCCAGCTGAAAGTGCCATCAATGTCTAACCTTTTCCCCTCATCTACTGTGACTAATGAATTTCCAGCATTTCATATTTTATTCGCTTATGGCGTCATCTACGTCGGGAAACGAACCATGTTGCCTCATTAATGGAATTTAATAGTTTGTCAGTCACGCTCACGGCGTTTAATCAATAATTCAATAGGAAAGTATCTCAAGGAAAGTCCTTTGCATATGGAATTCATGAAATATTCAGCTGAAAAAGCTTGATATTTAAGGCCTATTGGTCTAGGCTAAAGGGGCACGTTTTCTTTTTCTCTCTACCATGCTGAGGAGTGGTTAACAACACATAGTCTCGGTGCTGACCATGTATGCCTATCGGTATTGCGATAATGGCTCTGATCTTGATTATGGGTCGTAATTTTTTTTTTTGACTGTTGTTGAGGGAAAATATGCCGCTGTGTTCTCTGTTTATTTATGTGTTGACAGCCCTAAGTCAATAGATACACAAATGTCCGGATGTAGGAAAAAATAAGGGGAGGAGGCAAGAAATCGCAATTCCGTTACTGAATAGCATTTTGCCCTCCGTTTCAGAGGTCTTTACAATATGTTTGAAAATGCCTGAAATATGCAGGGGTTTAATTATTTTTGGCCTCCATTAAACTTACTAGCATTATAAAAGTGATTTGGGCATGCCTCCACCCCTAGACCAGCCATGTATAGGAATAACTGACAGGGGAGAGATGAAATATGATTAATGGTCTCAACGTAAAGATTCACACCAGTGAGGTAAAGAAGGCTCTTGTGCATACACGGATGACCTAATGGTGAAGAGGATTTAACACTGCCGAATCCCGGGCAGAAGCATGGACCTGGGATTAATATTACAATCTGAACTGGACATGTTCGTGGTATAAGGAAAGAAAAGGCCTTATACCACGAACTTGTCCATTTCGTGGCATAAGGCGTTTTCTCTCCTTATATCACGATATATGTCCTAGTGGCTAGAAGTCATTTATTTATTTTAGACAGAGTGTCTTGATGAATGTGTGGAAAACTTGAAAGGACGAATGTGTGAAAAAAAATTCAAGTTCAATTTCTGTTCGAAGAAAAGACTAAGAAACTTGGTTTCGTCCAAGATAAGATGACATCGCCTTTAGCGTTGCATAACACCCGCCACCGAGAAATCCTCTTCCCCTTAATATGCTCGAGCAGAACAAAATCCGCCTTCACTCGATGATCATTAAATAGCCAAGTATGGTGTTTTCTAAGCAGCTTCCATTAGTTTCATAGACATGAAGAAAAAACAATCCAAATGAAAGTTATTGCGAAAAAAAAAATGCTCGCAAGAGACTTTGTGCAGGGAGTTTCCAAAACTTAAATCCTTCTGGAAAGGATCTCATTTTAAATCCTCTGATGACACTCGAAACAATGTTAAAATACTTCTGAAAGGACTGTTAGAAAACGATTTCCAGCAAAGTTTCTAAGTAGAGCAGACATATTTCGATGCAGTGGCATAATCAGAAAATATTGAGTCACCTGAAGGGGTTATAACCCCCTCCCTCCCTTGGACATGCCACCATTTTTAGGATGTGTATGTAAAATCAGAAGAATGTTTTAAAGGGGATCACAGCCACTTAAGGTTAGTGATAGCTTTTGACACGCTACTTTATTGGCAGACCTTATAATCGTTGATGTTAAGAAGTGCTAGTCCATTAAAGTACTCTTGAGTTACATAGAAAAACTTTTAACCTTACCTAGTATAGCAAAAATAAATCTTCGTTCGTATTTGCGAAGAGAGTAAATCTTTTTAAGAACATGAAATACTTGGATAAAAACTGACACATTAGAGCTCATCGACAGCAGATAGCGGCAATCTTACTAATGTCTGTGTATCATCATTTCTTTGATTGCTGATAGGTTAGAGAATTACAGAATCCTCGGAAAATCTCCAGCTCAAGAATTTGAAAGAGTTTTTACAGAATGGAATCTTCATAAAGGAATGTCTGTCTTTAAATATTTACACTGAGATGCCAGTTTATTAGATACACCACCCCTGTCACATAAATGGTTCATTCCAACACGTAATGCTTCACATGGCCGCAGTGTGCGCTATAGATCAGGCAGACCTGATCTTCGAGCGTGCGTCAGTTAGAGTTGAACTAAGCGTCAGAATGGGCGGGAAAAAAACCAGCGATCTTGAACGTGGCATGGTGATTGGTGCTCCGTGTGCCAGCTCTATCATCTCTCAAACGGTCGTCTCCTTGGCTTTTCATGCATAACCGTTCCAAGGGTTTACCGAAAATGATGCGGAAAGCAAAAAACAAACAATGATCGGTGATTCTGTGGACGAAAACAGCTTGTGGATCAGAGGAGTCAAAGGACACTGGGAAGAATTGTGCAAACGAGCAGACAGGCCATAACCACGCAAATCACAGCAGAATTAAACATTGGTGTGTAGAAGGTCATCTCCAAATACATAACGTATTGGACTTCGTCACGATTGAACCGTGAGAGCCGCCGACCACGTCACATGCCGATGTCGTCAGCAAAGAACAGAAGCACAGAAAGCACAAAAGCACAGAAGCATCAACACGTGATGCATGATGCAAACATAATCTTGATTCCTTTTGCATCACGCTGATAGAAGAATCAGAATTTGGCACAAGCAACATGTGGCCATCTTGTCTGGTATTCTTGTCTGGTATACAAACCATCTTGTCTGGTATACAGGCCAGTGGTGGCGGTGTGATGGTGTGGGAAGTGTTTTCCTGGCACACATTAGGCCCCCTTACACCCATCGACGTACATCTGAATGCCACGGCATATTTGAGCATCGTTGTTGGCCAAGTTCATCCCTTCATGGCTACAATTTATCCTCACTCGGATGGACACATTCAGCATGATAATGAACCTGCTCACAAGGCAGATATTGATCCCGAATGGTTTCAAGAACATCGAATCGTATCGAGCATCTATGGGAAGAGGTGATAAGGGTTTATCGCAGCTAGACTATGCAGCCATCCAATTTGCAGGATCTGCGCGATACAATCGCTTCCGCATGATACAACATTCCTGCACAATGCATCCAACATCTTGTAATTGGGTCTGATCATTCCCTGGACAAAAGTGTCTTGAAACTTAAACATAAGGAGCATTGTGCAAAGGCTAAGGGAATTACTTTTAATATTGTAACTTTGAAAATCAGATGTTTCCAAAACATACCATGTTAAGCTAATTAGTGATCATGACAATTGTGGTTTGCTTGCTGCATAGATGGCTTCAGGCTTTATTAGAGGGGGGACGGGACTTTGCCTTATTCCTGTGATTAGTGGGCTGTTTGATATTTTCGTCTTTCCCTCTCTCATAAGCATAGTTTCTTTAAACATCCCGCTAAACAGGTCCACGGCATAGGTGAGGACTCTGCACAAAGATTGTTCTCTTGATGTCCTCACACAATAATTCCGCGGTTATAATCCTGATGTTCTCGGCTTGCAAGAGACCAGATGGACAGGTAAAGGTCAGGTTCTTAAAAATAATATTAAATTTCTCTTTTCAGGGAGGAAAGACAATAAGCATTACAAGGCGTAGGTCTGCTTCTCAAATATGATCTGATTTTACTTGGTAGTATTAAAGAATGCGTGCTGGAAATTTTTTTATCCAATTTGAGATTAATGTGATCAATGCATGTTTTAGTTAGTTGTTACATTAGAATTTCTTCTCCTGTATTATGTGTTATTAACCTTTCAAATCCCCATTGTGATAATAAAGTTAAATATTTTTCTGTTCCGTGTTTTCTTCAGGTTTAGTTGTATCTATGTTAAAGTCGCCTACAATAATTTGGTTATGCATTTGTTTTTTGAGTTCTCAAGCTATTTTCGAAAGTTTTCAAAAAAATTATTCATATCAGATCTGGGTGACCTATATAAAGTCAAAATATTATATATTTTCTTCTTTTTAGTAATTTTAATACTTATTGTTTCTGCTGGTATAATTTCATCGTTTAGTTTCTCTATTTCGATAGTATTTCTCTAATACATAATAATAACTCTGAATTGCTTTTTTAAAGTGTTCTTCTAAATTAAATAAATCACTTTCGATATCAGAAATATTAATTTCTGCCAGAATAATTATATCTAAAAACTGCAAGTGTTTATCAATAATAATTTTAAAAATCTCCCAATATTTCCCAATATATGCATTCCCTAACGTGTTATTTATATTTAAAATTTAATTTTCAGATATAAAAGCATTTTCCATCTCTAAATTATTATACACATGTGTGCTTTCCTCCTTAAAAATACGACTGTCAAAGACAGAATATATCATTTAAAAGTAAAAGTGTAATACAATGCTTAAAGTTTATCAAAATCGTCAACATTTACCGTCCGCTCTTCTGAACATAATTTTCCCATTCTTGTACCACATATATTTCTTTTCTTTCAGTTTAGCAGCGATACGAGATTTCCAAAATTCTTCTCGATTTATCTTAGTAAGGTTTCCATTGATGTACATTGGAGTGGAGACACCACTTATTCCTACACTGACAGATGTAAGTCTTTGGATTCTTTTTCTATATCCAGTGTTCTCTTTCTGTTCTTAATTTGCACTAAGCTATTATTATGGAATTTTTTTATTTCCAGGTTGAATTCTGTGCAAAATGTCAATTTATTTTCCAACTTGTCGATTCCAATTGTTGTAGGCATTTATTTCATAAAACTTTCAAATCATTTTCATTTTCTTCATTTTTTACCGGTATACCATGTAGTTTACTGCATTGTTTCTCCCATACTGATCCAAGTCATTTATACTGTGTGTCTGCAGGTGCTGCAATAATTCAGCATTTTTCGCTCCGTACAGTACATTTTTTTCTCAACCCGGTTTGTTTTGTTTTTTTTTCACCACCACCACCACCACCACCACCACCACCACCACCATCATCATCATCATCATCATCATCATCATCATCATCATCTAGCCTTGGACTGCGGAGGTCCAACCAGACCATGCAATTAAGTCCTCCAAGCATATCTGTCCAGAACAACATCTGCTGCATCTGGCCACTGCACATCAATTCTAACAAGGTCCTGTTGACATTGTCTGCCCACCGCATCCTAGGTATCCCTCTTTTTCTAAGGCCTTTAGGCACACTTTCCATAAACGTATTTGCGAATCTATAATTATTCAAACTGGTAAAATGGCCAAACCGACGGAGGAGGTTGCCAACTCTTTTGCCTAACCTCATTACTTACAAAGTTGAACCACCTAATGCCCAAGATGCTGCGTACGGATCTAGAATCAAAACATCAAGTTTCCTGTTATCTTATTTACAAAACGTCCACGTTTCACTACCAAAACCAAAGAATTAGCTATTACTACCAAAACCAAACCAAAACCAAGAAAAATCACGTTTCACTACCAAACAAAGAACCAAACTATTATATAGTATAATTTTAGTCTGTAGGTGTATACGCCTATTTCTCCACACTCTCCCTAGATTCTTAAAAGTCCAGGCAGCAATCCCTATTCGTCTGTTAATCTCATGCCGCACATCACCATTATCTGTTACATAGCTCCTAAAGATAATTACACTGTGACACATGCTCAAGACTGCAACCATTCAGATTAACTGAATCACAGCCTGCTTGACCAATTTTCATCACTTTAGTTTTCTCTCTGTTTATAACCAAACCTACTCTACTACCAGTTTCATCAACAGCTCGAATGAAAGAGTTCATCTCATCAACATCATTTGCCAAAAGGGCTAAATCATCAGCATAATCTAAATCAGACATTTTCGTATCTCCAGTCCATTTAAGGCCAAAATCTTTTCCTTGAAGTGAATTTAGCCAAACATAGTCAATAACCAAACTGAAGAGAAAAGGAGACAAAATGCACCCTTGTCGAACACAGAAGTAATTCTAAACCAATTGCTACAAGCCTTACCAACTCTCACACACGACTCAGTGTTATTATAGAGAGCTTTTAGTATGTTAACTAACTTGTCAGGTATACCATATGATCTCACAATTTTCCACAAATTATGACGATCAACAGAGTTGAAAGACTTTTTGAAATCAACAAAGTTAGCAACCAAAGGTTTCTGAAACTCTAAATATTTCTCAAGAATCTGCCTGAGTGAAAATATCTGATCCACACATCCCCTACCACTTCTGAATCCACATTGCTCATCACGCAACCAGATCTTTAATTCTATTAAGCTTCATGATGCAAAGTACTTTCCCTGGAACAGAAAGTAGGCTGATATCCCTATAGTTATCACAAGAACTGCAATCACTTTTTTAAAGATAGGGATGGTAAAATCCTTAGGAGAAAAGCCTTTCTCATAAAAGATATTCCAAATTTCAGTCATGCATGTGGTAATCGAAACATTCCTAGATCTAAGCATTTCCGTAGTAATTTCAACTACCCATGGGGAATTATGTAGTTTAAGTTTAGAAATAGCCAAAATCACTTCAAACTGTGTTACACGATCGATTATTTAAGGTCTTGAACCTCTTTAGTAATGTGTTTCATTTGCGTTTTAAGATCTGTCGTTTCTGCCTTAGGACATTTGAGTTCAATCAGAATGGTATTAGATATATTTGGTGCAAGCTTATTTGAGGTTTCGTCTTAGTGACATTCTGTATTCTCTTCAAAAGCATGTTCCCGTTTTGGCATTCCCGCCAATCAGCCACGTGCTGAGCTCCAAAACATGACGATTTGGAATTTGCTGACGTGTTTTGGTGCCTGTCATTTTGATGCATTTGGGTTTTGATTCGATGCAATATTTTCTTTAATAGCAGCAATCTGCTTTTGATGCATATCTTTAGATTTATAGCTAAAAATTTGACAGGTCCATTTAGGCATCTCTTTTAGCACCCATTTTGTTATAACTTCGTTCCGATATTCCTCAGCAATCATAATGCAATCTTCCTTCACTTTCATTACAATAAGCATTATCTGATTTCACATTCATCTTTTCTTTACATTTGATGCACAACATTTGAATTCGCTTTTTCTGAAGTATCAGAAAATGGAGATCCTTTATTTGTGTTCTACACGAATATCCATATTCACCTAGAACCGTCTCGAAGTTGCCTTCAGCTTCCTTGTCTGACATTCTGGTGCCATGAAAGAGATTATCTCAGCGGACAGTTCCACTTGAGATGCCGCAGCAGGGCAGAAGCCACACCTGCCTTTGGTTGCTACTTTTGGTGTGGAAGAATATCTCTTTTCCCCAGTATGATGCTCGACTCTTAAGTATTTTTAAGAAAGAACAACGTAATGTATAAAAAAAAGATCACGGCTAAAATAAATAGGGAGCGGGAGGATTATATAAATCAATTTCAATCCCCCCCCTGTAAAACATTTGACTACATTTGGTGTTTGCAAGTTTAAATCAACTGAATAAACATATAATGGAATCAAAATTCGCAGACTCTTCAATTGACTGTTCATCAACTTAAGAGTTCAGTTTTGAAATGCGCCAGAGAGTCCACAATACTTCAGCTAATCAGTAGGGGAAGAAGAAGAAACGGAGCGGGGGTGCAATAGCAGTCGCAGGAGTAATAAAACTTATGGATGGACCTCCATCTTGTGGAGGGGGGGACGAATTCTTTTAAGGTCACGAGCTCGTCTCCGCCAAACACCGCGAGGAAGACAATGTGGCGTTCGATGGTTAGACGTAAGAAGATGTATAAAAACTTTAAAAACCTTTACAAAATTGAAGACTTCGATGAATTTCACTTCTGAGAGAATTGAAAGAATTAGAGGATATTCCTACTACAGTTGATATAGAAGTGATTTAAAAGTAAAGTATTAAAACACTGAAACCTTGGTAGAATCGGAGCACACAACGACACGACTGACGGGTGCTAACTAAGAATTAAGTAAAAAAAGTTCATAGAAGCTTCAATTCATCCCAGTGTCAGTTCATCGCATTATTAGAGTTAAGGTTTTATTGACTCCCTACATCGGTGCTCAAATGAACTCTCGACAAAATAATTTTGACTTTGAGAGATTAAACATGCATCATAAGTTTTTATCGCAGAAATTAATTAAAACATAGAAAAGTATCGTTTCAAACCATTTAATTAAATATGCATTTTAAAAGTTTGCTTGAATTATTTTGACATCAGCCAATAATTAATGATTTTTATGAAAGATAATTTATTATTAAATAGTCCAGCTTCCGTATCATTCAAATGCTGAATGAAAATTTTGTTCAAAATCGAGATTTAAAAAGATTTAATTGTGATCTTTAATTTATCATCAGTCACATTTCTCAATTAGATGAATATTTCAGAAGTTATAAAGCTATGATTTCCATTGACATAACATGGAGAGTCTCTATTTAGGTAGGGCAGTACATGTTGACCCTATTGTAAGTTGAATTCCTAAATCCCATTATATATTGTTACGACAGATAAACGTGCTTCAATGAATTTATGATAAACGTGTCATGAACGTGATCATGAACTTGATGCTTCTGCGTGAGAATTACGTAACCAACGAATTGGAACGAAGAGCCTAACTAATAATAAGAGAGAGAAGAATTAAGAATAAGAGAGATAGAATTGTTATGTTGGAGTTGTTGATATGTGAAAGGAGGAGACATCGTTAGCCTCAGTCTGTATACGATAAAGTGGTTAAAAAGAAGAAGCATTTCATGTGATGAGTGCGCGCGAGGGTTAAATAGTTTATTAGTGTAAATCCTACTAGTGAATTAACAAGGAAAATGAGAATGGTTTAAGCCAAAGTGAAAGTTATACAAGGGACATTGACAATAAAAAATGAAAAGGTAAATGTTAACCGAATAGAGTTACTCTTAACTATTATGTAGGAAAAGATTATTACTTGATGAACGATAGTATTTAGTTTGTTTATAAGAATTGGTAAGGTTAATCTAGATAAATTACCTATTTGTTCACAAACATGATCATCGAATGATATTAGCTTTACTTTGTGATTTGATGTGAAAAGAAATAAGATAATGGACTCTTCTGAAAGTTTGTCTTTATGTTGATATAGATTTTCGTTCCGGTTGACTTAGTTTGTATAAATAATTTCATCCACTTCTTTTGCAATAAATTGCATTGTTTTGTTATTATCATTGTCATATATTTACTTGAACTCACGCTCAGTGCTCATCCATTTAAATTCGTAACGATATTGTTACGACAGATGAACGAGCAACAGTGACTTCATGACTTAACGTGACTTGAACTCTCGTGTGTGCTTCTACGCGAGATTCAATTTAGCCAACGAATTGGAACTTAGAACAGTTCGTAAGAATGAAAATGAGAGAAATGTAATGCAGTAGTGCGTGGTATTGTAAAAGATGAAGAAGTTCATCTGAGTATTTACGCGTTAAGTGTGTTAAAATTGTGAAATCGGAAAAGGACATTTAGATAGTTTGAGTCAGTGCGCGTTAAGTGAAAACAAGAAGAAGTATTTTTATTATGGTGTGTGCGCGGTTGATTATTTTGTGTTGTTAGTAAGATAAACTTAGTGATCTATCACAAGATGAAGAATTGTTTACTCCGGAAGTGGAGGAATTCAAGAGATACGACAGAGAGTGAAGAGGTAGTAATTTAGTAGAACAGACAGACTGGTCTTGTATGTTCTGTAGAAAAAGTGTTATTGATTTATGTAAAATAGTAGTTAGTTTGTTTATAAGTTAGTTCATCCATACCACTGTAATTTGTTTGAAAATACACTATTCGAAACTCAGGCTCAGTGTTTATCCATATTTAAATTCGAACATTTGGTGTCTAGGAGTGTAGATAATTTATTCAATGCCGTTAACTAGAAGTTTGGAGGAGTTACTAAAATTAATAACTGAGCTTAAAGGTGAACTTGTTAGACAAAATAATGAGTTGAGAACTGAGATAGTTTCTCAAAAAGATGACTTCAAAGCCGATATGGCCGCACAAAATAATGAGTTGAGAACTGAGATAGTTTTTCAAAGCACAGTTCTAGCATCTCTCTAGTACATTACCCTTTGCGTAAGAATATCACCATCTCACATATCCTTTGGTGTAAGAGTATCACAGTCTCAAATCACCTTTTGCGTAAGAGTATCACAGTCTCACATCTCCCTTTGCATAAGGGTATCACAATCTCACATCTCCCTTTGTGTAAGAGTATCAGTCTCAAATCACCCTTCGTGTAAGAGTATCACAGTCTCACATCTCCCTTTGCATAAGTGTATCACTGTCTCACATCTCCCTTTGCATAAGTGTATCACTGTCTCACATTTCCCTTTGCATAAGGGTATCACCGCCTAACATCTCCCTTTGCATAAGACTGTCACAGTCTCACATCTCACTTTGCATAACAGTATCACAGTCTCACAGCTCCCTTTGCATAAGCGTAACACCGTCTCACATCTCCCTTTGTGTAAGAGTATCACTGTCTCACATTTCCCTTTGCGTAAAAGTATCACCGTCTCACATTTCCCGTTGTGTAAGAGTATCATCGTTTCACATCTCCCTTTGCGTAAGAGTGTCACTGTCTCACATCCCCCTTTGTGTAACAGTATCACAGTCTCACATCTCCCTTTGCGTAGCACTATCACTGTTTCACATCTCCCTTTGCGTAAGAGTATCACAGTCTCACATTTCCCTTTGCATAAGTGTATCACAGTCTCACATCTCCCTTTGCATAAGTATATCAGAGTCTCACATCTCTCTTTGCATGTGTATCACAGTCTCACATATCCCTTTTCATAAGAGTGTCACTGTCTCACATCTCCCTTTGCGTAAGAGTATCACAGTCTCACACCTCCCTTTAGATAAGGTTATCACTATCTCACATCTCCCATTGCATAATAATTTCACTGTCTCTCATCTCCCTTTTTGTAAGAGTGTCACTGTCTCACATCTCCCTTTGCATAACAGTATCACAGTCTCACATCTCCCTTTGCATAAGAGTTTCACTGTCTCACATCTCTCTTTGCATAAGTGTATCACAGCCTCACATATCCCTTTGCATAAGAGTTTCACTGTCTCACATCTCCCTTTGCATAAGAGTGTCACTGTCTCACTTCTCCCTTTGCGTAAGAATGTCACTGTCTCACATTTACCTTTGCATAAGAGTATCACCGTCCCACATCTTCCTTTGCATAAGAGTTTCATTGTCTCACATCTCTCTTTTCATAAGTGTATCACAGTCTTACATCTCTCTTTGCATAAGGATATCACAGTCTCACATATCCCTTTGCATAAGAGTTTCACCATCTCACATCTCCCTTTGTGTAATACTGTCACTGTCTCACATCTCCCTTTTTGTGTAAGAATATCACAGTCTCACATCTCTCTTTGCGTAGAAGTATCAGTCTCACATCTCCCTTTGCATAAGTGTATCACAGTCTCACATCTCTCTTTGCATAAGTGTATCACAGTCTAGCATCTCTCTGCATAAGTATATCACAATCTCACATCTCTCTTTGCACAAGTGTATCACAGTCTCACATATCCCTTTGCATAAGAGTGTCACAGTTTCACATTTCCCTTCGCGTAAGAGTATCACCATCTCGCATCTCGCTTTGCATAATAGTGTCACTGTCTCGCATCTCCATTTGTGTAAGAGTATCACCATCTGACATCACCCTTTGCGTAACAGTACTAGCATCTCACACCTCCCTTTGTGTAAGAGTGTCACCGTCTCACATCTCACTTTGCATAAGAGTATCACTGTCTCACATTTCCCTTTGTGTAAGAGTATCACCGTCTCACATCTCGCCTTGTGTAAGAGTGTCACTGTCTCACATCTCCCTTTGCATAAAAGTATCACCATCTGATATCTTCCCTTGTATAGAAGTCTCACAATCTCACATCTCTCTTTGCATAATAGTATCACAGTCTCACATATCCCTTTGCATAAGAGTGTCACTGTTTTACATCTCCCTTTGTGTAAGAGTATCACAGTCTCACATCTCCCTTTGGATAAGGGTATCAGCATCTCACATCTTCCTTTGTGTAAGAATATCACCATCTCACATCTCCCATTGCGTAATAGTTTCACTGTCTCTCATATCCCTTTGCATAAGAGTGTCACTGTCTCACATTTACCTTTGCATAAGAGTTTCACTGTCTCACATCTCTCTGTATAAGTGTATCACAGTCTCACATCTCTCTTTGCATAAGGGTATCACAGTCTCACATATCCTTTGCATAAGCATATCACCATCTCACATCTCCCTTTTTATGTAAGAGTATCACAGTCTCACATCTCTCTTTGCATAAGTGTATCACAGTCTCATATCCCTTTGCATAAGAGTGTCACTGTCTCACATCTCCCTTTTTGTGTAAGAGTATCACAGTCTCACATCTCCCTTTGTGTGTATGAGTATCACAGTTTCACATCTCTCTTTGCCTAGAAGTATCAGTCTCATATCTCCCTTTGCATAAGTGTATCAGTCTCACATCTCTCTTTGCATAAGTGTATCACAGTCTCACATATCCCTTTGCGTAAGAGTGTCACTGTTTCACATCTCCCTTTGTGTAGGAGTATCACAGTCTCACATCTCCCTTTGCATAATGGTATCAGCATCTCACATCTCCCTTTGTGTAAGAGTATCACCATCTCACATCTCCCATTGCGTAATAGTTTCATTGTCTCTCATCTCCCTTTTCGTAAGAGTGTCACTGTCTCACATTTACCTTTGCATAAGGGTATCACCGTCTCACATCTCCCTTTGCATAAATGTATCACAGTCTCACATCTCTCTTTGCATAAGTTTATCACAGTCTCACATATCCCTTTCCGTAATAGTGTCACTGTCTCACATCTCCCTTTGTGTAAGAGAATCTCTCACATTTCCCTTTGTGTAAGAGAATCTCTCACATTTCCCTTTGTGTAAGAGAATCTCTCACATTTCCCTTTGCGTAAGAGTATCACCGTCTCACATTTCCCTTTGCGTAAGAATGTCACCGTCTCACTTCTCCCTTTGCATAAGTGTATCGCAGTCTCACATCTCTCTTTGCATAAGTGAATCACAGTCTCACATCTCTCTTTGCATAAGTGTATCACAGTCCGTCATTCCCCTTTGCGTAAGAGTGTCACAGTCTCATTTCTCTCACTTTGTGTAAATGCCTTTGTTTTACTCGAGTGTTACACATGAGATCACGTTGCAGTGCTAAGATTACAACTGGAGCCATTGGTTTCAGCTGACGAACAGTCCTCTAACATCTAAAGCCCTCTGAAATCAGAATTTATTCAAAATAAATATTTTTAAAAAAATTCAAGTTGGCTGTTTTCCGATATCGAGATATAGTCTCCTAACGTCCCCTGATGCTATGCAACTAGCATACTTTATATTTAAATCACTTTTAAAACTTTAACAATCTGCTACCTTGGTGTAATTTAGCCCAGTTTGTTCCGTTTTGTGAAGTACAAGTGTTTTAAACGGAATAATTGTAAATATATTACACCCCATCCAATAAAGAGCAAATTACAAGTTGCTCTCAGCTGGAAAAAGACTCAGATTCCTACTTCGAAAACTTTACAACAAAACAGAGAGGATTCGTGAACTTTCATGATCCTGAAAGAGCTTCCGTAATTTTAGAGTGACCTGAAATGTGCGCTAATTAGCTGGGAACTTCCTCGATTTGTAACAGAGCACCAAGGATATGCTGACGGAAAACAATTCTCACCCATCCTCAAAGGATGTTAGACCTCATAGTGTCTTCAAGCGCCACGTGACAGAGGGTGTAAAGGGATGCTGAGAATAGGTCTCCCCACGTGGCTCGCGACCAGACTGCATGAGAATCGTTGTATTAGCTGCTGCTCAGAAAGGGACGCTTCGCACGGTGGCGGCTCGTGAGCGGAAGCGTTCATTATTTCGAGCAGTGTCCGTCAGTTCGCGGTCGGTTGGCAACCCCGACTGTGGCTGACGAAGATGGAAGACAGCTACGGCACTTGCCGAGAAGGAGGGAGGTGGGACGCCACTCCGTCTCCGTCAACATGCCGCCGCATAATGGAGAACTGTTTCCTTTCCTTAAACAGCTCCATCGAGAGGCAAAAGAAAGCACACACCGAGCCACATGCATACAAGGAAAGTGATAAAACCGAAACAGATAAGACAGACGAAACCGAGAGAAAGAGCTTTACGCTCTCTGTCCTCTGCTTCTAACCAGATAGCAAACAAACAAATGGCATTCTTCGACAGAGCGCTAGAGGGATGATGCTCTGGCTCGTTTGAAGCGTCCGACGAGAAATGATAAATGTCCAGAAGGATCAGGTATCCCATTGCTGGAGGTACCGAAAGCGATGCCCTCTGGCGAAAAAGTGTTCTGGGAGGAAGCCTGGTAGTTTTTGGCACGAAGGTCAAGTGAGCCATTGTTAGGTTTTCTCTCCTGTTTGGTGCGGGATAGAGTCGTCGTTGTCGGCGGCTCCCCACTCCTGGCGGTGTCCGCGGTAATGACATGCTCATTACAGCGCTTCGGGACCAGAATAGGTTTCCTTTTCATTTACTCTATTGGGGTGAGGTTATCTGATGCAGATGAGGAGGAGGTGATCCGGGATGCTGATTTACTCCCATCTGTATTCCAAGAAGAGATGGGTAGAGATCTCAGACTCTTTCTAAATTGGGAAAGAAAAAATCATCCATCAACCTCCTGAACTCTTCTGGTTATGCGTCAGTTGCGCTAAAGCGAGACGATTTACACTTACTGTTTTAAGGAACATTAATAATGGTTGCTAATGCTATGAAGTTCGAACATTTAGTTCAGAGTGTCGGGACATTTTTGTGTTATTTATAACGACTGTGAACCAATCTTTTATAATCATATATCAAGAATTAATACACCTTGGGTTAATCTGATTCTGATTTATGGAGTCTTTATTATTTGAACAAATTAGGTGCCAATGTAGTTTAGAATGGTAAAGTATAGTGTTAAGTATCTTCTATCCATTACATTTATTCCATGAACAATTACGAAGTAAACTTCTGTTCCATATAATCAAATCACTCTCACTAATTATTGTATTTATAATTTCTGATTAACGTGCAGAAAATGAGCCATTAGATAGCCTTCCTTCTCGCAGATAGGAATCTTCCTAACAAGTCACATCATAAAGACAACAGGGGTGGCTTAACGTCAAAACGCACATCTTTCAATCACTAATGAAATCTATGCCTCCTAGAATTTCAATCTTCTGAGGTCACATGGTGTTAGCCTTACTAAATGACCAAGTAACAAAGAACCCAGGATTCAGAAAACTGCTGCAGAAAATCACCCATTGGATAGCTATTAGAGGGCAGATAGGAATCTTTCTACCAAGTCACATCATAAAGACCCGAAGGTTCAGAACAGGTTTGGGAACGTGATCCACGAAATAACTCTTAAGGAACATGGGAGCCTTCCTAAACTACCAGGTCACAAAGACCCCATGATTGGTCTTCATTGGTGTGACTTTTGTGTTCAAGTCTTCTTGGCCAAACTTTTCCAAATTTCAAGTGTATTTATAGCATCTGAATTGCATCAGTGTTTTTAGTTGAATTTCATCAATGTTTTTAAGTTGAATTCATAAGTGTTTTTGAGTTGAATTGGATCAGTGTTTTTAGTTGAACTGTATCAGTGTTTTTAAGTTGAATCGCATCAGTGTTTTTAAATTGAATTGCATCAGTGTTTTTAAGTTGAATTGCATTACTGTTTTTAAGTTGAATTGCATCAGTAGTTTTAAGTTGAATTGAATCAGTGATTTTAAGTTGAACTGCATCAGTGTTTTTAGGGTGAATTGTAGCAGTGGTTTTAGTTGAATCGTATCAGTGTTTTTTGGTTGAATTGTATCAGTGGTTTTAGTTGAATTGCATCAGTGTTTTTAAGTTAAATTGCATCACTGTTTTTAGGTTGAATAGCATCAGTGTTTTAAGTTGAATTGCATCAGTGGTTTTAAGTTGAATTGTATCAGTGTTTTTAGGTGAATTGCATCAGTGTTTTTAGGTTAAATTGCATCAGTTGTTTTAAGTTGAATTGTATCAGTAGTTTTAAGTTGAATTACGTCAGTGTTTTTAAGTTGCATTGTATCAGTAGTTTTAAGTTGAACTGCATCAGTGTTTTTAGGTTGAATTGTATCAGTGGTTTTAGTTGAATCGCATCAGTGTTTTTAGGTTAAATTGCATCGGTTGTTTTAACTAGATTTGTATCAGTAGTTTTAAGTTGAATTGCGTCAGTGTTTTTAAGTTGAATTGTATCAGTAGTTTTAAGTTGAACTGCATCAATGTTTTTAGGTTGAATTGCGTCAGTAGTTTTAGTTGAATCGCATCAGTGTTTTTAGGTTAAATTGCATCAGTTGTTTTAAGTGTAATTTTATCAGTAGTTTTAAGTTGAATTGCGTCAGTGTTTTTAAGTTGAATTGCATCAGTCATTTTGAGTTGAATTGCATCAGCTGCTTTTAGTTGAATTGCATTAGTGTTTCTAAGTTTAATTGCATCAGTGTTTTTAGGTTGAATTGCATTAGTGGTTTTAAGTTGAATTGTATCAGTGTTTTAAGTTGAATTGCATCAGTGTTTTTATGTTAAATTGTATCAGTTGTTTAAGTTGAATTGTATCAGTAGTTTTAAGTTGAATTGGGTCAGTGTTTTTAAGTTGAATTGTATCAATAATTTTAAGTTGAATTGAATCAGTGATTTTAAGTTGAACTGCATTAGTGTTTTTAGGTTGAATTGTATCAGTGTTTTTAGTTGAATTGCATCAGTGGTTTTAAGTTGAATTGTATGATTGTGTTAAGTTGAATCGCATCAGTGTTTTTAGGTTAAATTGTATTAGTTGTCTTTTGTTGAATTGTATCAGTAGTTTTAAGTTGAATTGCATCAGTGGTTTTAAATTGAATTGTATCTGTGTTTTTAGGCTAATTTGCATCAGTGATTTTGAGATGAATTGCATCAGCGGCTTTAAGTTGAATTGCATCAGTGTTTCTAAGTTGAATTGCATCAGTGTTTTTAGGTTGAATTGCTTCAGTGGGTTTAAGTTGTATTGTATCAGTGTTTTAAGTTGAATTGCATCAGTGTTTTTAGGTTAAATTGCATCAGTTGTTTTTTGTTGAATTGTATCAGTAGTTTTAAGTTGAATTGCATCAGTAGTTTTAAGTTGAATTCAATAAGTGATTTTAAGTTGAACTGCCTCAGTGTGTTTTGGTTGAATTGTATCAGTGGTTTTAGTTGAATTGCATCAGTGTTTTTAGGTTTAATTGTATCAGAGGTTTTAGTTGAATTGTATCAGTGTTTTTAAGTTGAATTGTATCAGTAGTTTTAAGTTGAACTGCATCAGTGTTTTTAGGTTAAATTGGATCAGTGGTTTTAGTTGAATTGCATCAGTGTTTTTAAGTTGAATTGCATCAGTGTTTTTAAGTTGAATTGTATCAGTTGTTTTTGTTGAATTGTATCAGTAGTTTTAAGTTGAATTGCATCAGTAGTTTTAAGTTGAGTTCAATAAGTGTTTTTAAGTTGAACTGCTTCAGTGTTTTCGGTTGAATTGTATCAGTGGTTTTAGTTGAATTGCCTCAGTGTTTATAGGTTTAATTGTATCAGAGGTTTTAGTTGAATTGCATCAGTGTTTTTAAGTTGAATTGCATCAGTGTTTTTAGGTTGAATTGCATAAGTGTTTTTAAGTTGAATTGTATGTGTTTTAAGTTGAATTGCATCAGTGTTTTTAGTTGAATTGAATCAGAGTTTTTAGTTGAATTGCATCAGAGTTTTTAAGTTGAATTGCATCAGTGTTTTTAGGTTGAATTGCATTAGTGGTTTTAAGTTGAATTGTATCAGTGTTTTAAGTTGAATTGCATCAGTGTTTTATGTTAAATTGTATCAGTTGTTTAAGTTGAATTGTATCAGTAGTTTTAAGTTGAATTGGGTCAGTGTTTTCAAGTTGAATTGTATCAATAATTTTAAGTTCAATTGAATCAGTGGTTTTAAATTGAACTGCATCAGTGTTTTTAGGTTGAATTGTATCAGTGTTTTTAGTTGAATTGCATCATTGGTTTTAAGTTGAATCGCATCAGTGTTTTTATGTTAAATTGCATCAGTTGTTTTAGTTGAATTGTTCAGTAGTTTTAAGTTGAATTGCGTCAGTGTTTTTAAGTTGAATTTTATCAGTAGTTTTAAGTTGAACTGCATCAGTGTTTTTAGGTTGAATTGTATCAGTGGTTTTAGTTGAATCGCATCAGTGTTTCTAGGTTAAATTGCATCAGTTGTTTTCAGTTGAATTGTATCAGTAGTTTTAAGTTGAATTGTATCAGTGTTTTTAGGTTGAATTTTGTGGATTTAGTTCAGTTGGATTTAGTTCAGTGGATTTAGTTGAATTGCATCAGTGGTTTTAAGTTGAATTGCATCAGTGGTTTTAAGTTGAATTGCATCAGTGGCTTTAAGTTGAATTGCATCAGCTTTTAAATTAAATTGCATCAGTGGTTTTAGTTGAATTGGAAGTGTTTTTTTTTCCGAAAGCCTTCCTGAAGAGTCATGTTTTAGAGTGCTGAAAGCTAGCTCTGGCTTCGGAGCTGCCAGTTCCCGACCCCGGTCTAGCTCAACCCTACCACGAACTTAATGACTTAATGAACAAGATATTTATGAAAACTTGCCATCTGCATCTCAGTATCTAACGACTGAGGAGATGTCTTCTCGCACCCTCTCCAGAGTGGTGAGGAATTTATGACCAGGACATTTAGGAAGTCTGCTGTCTGTCCAGTTGATCATTTTCATCCCAACTTTTCTAAATGCTTGCGACCTTTAATAAGCAACTCTGAAGTGGTTCGCCATTCCAATCCAAGCATCCAGAATAATGATTCCGGTTGCTTGGATTCGTTGTCAGTCGGTCATTCAAGCAGATTCCTATCTGCTCTACAGTGGATTGGTCATCTCCCCAACTTTGACTAGACAATTAAGGAACGCTAAGTGCAAGGAAACTGAATTTCACATTTTCCTATTTGAATGCTTTACTGATTGTTCATTCTGTCCACTCTGCAATTGATGTCTTCTAAAAAGATATTTATCAAGAAGGAATATTTTAATGATTTTTTTCCTTTTAATGTTTATTAACTGAACTCCTTTAACCCTTAGGTCGAATGGACCAGAAAATGTAATTCGTTTGGGGCCAAATTGACTCGACCAATTGAGGGTTAAGAAAGTAAAATTTGATAATAAGCATTAGAGCTATTTTTTTTAAAAAAGTTCCGTTTTGTAATATTGTTCTACAGGAATTATCCTTAATTTTTGTGACGTCAAGGCCACTACTTCCGCATAGAATTCTACCTAAATATAAAATATCGTGTTTTTTGAATGAAGCTTTCATGCACTACAAGTTGTCAAGGACGTCGTTAGGAAACCGGTGTTTCGAGTTCAACGGCAGCTGAAACTTCGTCCAATTGAACGCAGCGCACTTCTAATGAGAAATCAAAAGAGAAATCGAGAAGAACTTCATATTGGTTGGATATTCTTTCGTGACAGATCCACGAGAGTGGTGACGTATGCATCATCGTCTGATGTGTCTGATTGTCTGGCCACAGTTTACGTCTCCGTTATCTCTTCCCGGCAAGAGCTCCTCGTGAAGGCCACTTTCCCTTTTCGCGATAACAGCCGATTATTTCAAGGTCTGTTGTTTGCTCTTCCCTTTCGCATTGCGACACAGGAAGTGAAGTTGTTTCCCACCACAAACACTCAACGATTATCTGACTCATTTACCGATTCATTTCCGATAATCAGTGTCTGGGAGAAATTAGTCACATGCGCAGATGGCAATCGTCTGCTTCTCAAACTAATAAGCGAAAATGAAAACTGCTATCAAATTTTCAAATATCACAAAGAGGAAGAAGGAGCAGTGAAAATTTGCCGCTACTACTGCGTTATGAGCAGACGTTCAGGAGAGACAACTCTTTCTAGAAGAAAAAAAAATCAACATTTTGAATTTATTCACAACAGTATATCCTGATATTTAAAAAAAATCCTAAACTAAAACTAATGGCTAAACCTAAAATCTTTGCAAAAAAAAAGTGCTGTAAGATTATCTGCACCCTAATAAAACAAAAAACAGTACGTAACTCGAGAGAAATAAGACTAAAATATGCCAGTCACAGAAGAATTTGGGGATACAACACTTAAGAATAATTTTAGCAATTGCTTTAAACATACACGTACACACATCTAATACGTACCCCCATCCCTCGATTTACACTGTAGATCGTGCAAATCCAGACCAACAACTTGTGGGAGAAAAAGGGGGATAGGCTCCTAAAAAATTCCTTACTATGTATAAAAGGCATATTGGAAGGTTATAGAGTATTTATCTAAAATATCACTTCAACTGTATTAATAAGCATCAACGTAGCATTATTTTTTACATTATTTGCATTAATTCAGATAAGCTTAGATTAATTTCTCATAGCACCATTAAATGCTTTATTTTATAAATTAGTATTTATATGATATTTTATGAACTAGTGTGCTTACGAATCAATTGTATTTAGCCTATATAAGAGTCTACAAAGTTAAATTTGTTGCTAAAAATGAGATAAAACACGGTTTTTACTAGTCTGGAAAATTCAGTCTAGAAAAGTCAGATCTCGCTGCAGATTCAAAACAAGCGTCATTTCATTGAGATGTCGCGAGATAGATTACAATGGCAAGAATATAATTTTAGCGAAAGAATATAACTTATTATAGATGATTATTTTGTAAATATAGGAATTTACTATTATCTATATGTTCTCGAAAATAAATGATATCTGTTAAAACTATTTGGCTGATTTTTACCTTTGGATGACAGACTTAATAATCTCCCTTGTCGGTGCTCCACTCTGCTACTTCACAATATTTATTATATATACAGGGTGAATCTGAAAAAGTGGGCAAAACTTTACGGGGTGGTAGAACGCAGCTATACGAACAATATTCGTCATAGAAAGTATGGGCGGAACGCAAACGGCGAGCCGCTAGGTGGCGTTGGAAATGGTATAAAACTGTCGGTCCTCGCACCCAACGGCATTTCTACCGTGGATTGCCGAGAGGATGGCTGGTTATACTAACCACGAAATGGCGGATATGCATTTTGTGTACGGTGCGGCGGACGGGAATGCAAGTGAGGCACAGAGTATCTCCTCTCCTTCTTGTGTTCATTCTTTAAATGTGACAGTGGAAAACTACCTTTTAACTTCTCACCGCTTACGTTCCGACCATACATTCTATGACGAATATTGCTCGTATAGCTGCGTTCTACCACCCCGTAAAGTTTTGCCCACTTTTTCAGATTCACCCTGTATATAAATAAGAAGTCTAAATCAGTACTCTGTAAATCTGAGTCTGCAATCGTGTAAAACGGAGCTGGTTGTATTTTCCTGACCGTGTGAAATGAAACTGGTTGCATTCTTTTGACCGTGTAAAACCGTAACTGTGTAAATTGAGTAACGTGTAAATCCTAACCTTCGAGACTCAAGGCCTTTGCAGTTTAAATTGACGTCACATCCAGTGGATCTACAGTGCTTCCTGCGCAAGTAGTACTACCGTCGCAAATCGAACAACCCTTTTTATAAGGTCGGTGGACATTTTTGTTTGATACTGTACTCAAAAACTGATTGACATAGTTTGATTATATTGTATATATGTTTATTAATGTAATATTTCTATGGCAAACTTTAAAATAAGGAAGACGTTGAAACTAATATAGAGCTTGATTTGTAATTGTGCTAAATTGACGACTGAAAATGCAGAGTAATCGTTGTTTAACGTTCTCTGAACATGTATAACGATATATAAATTACCAGGAGCGTCATAATCGGTTCTACATATAATTACAATGACACAATATGTTTAAAAATAAGGTAAAAATGCGAATAATTACTCGGTTATATATTAACAAAAATAAAATCATTTCCTTCACATATTTTTCCTGATAAATGCTGTCAATAATTGATCGTTTTTTATATCATTGATAATATACTCATGACATATAAATTGTTATGGAAAACTAGTGTGTTATATTAAAAGGAAAAAAAAACACACAAATATTCTTCAGAACAATATTATTGACAAATGTGAACTACAAATTAATGATATACTGTAATAGCTTTAACTGTAACAATTGTAGTTATGATTTAATTGAAATACTTTTTCTTAGTGATTAGACTGAATTTATAGGATATGGATACAACCTTTCGATGGAATACATATTCAAAAACTAGCAGGAAAAGTACATCTAAACTTTACAAACTACAATTTACTGCAAGCACATACACATTTTGGTTTACAAAGCTACCTGTAAATCTATGACTTAAGATTTGATAATATATCGCTCAACTAACCTCCCAAATGTAAAGAAAATAGTCTCTAATCAATCTTCAATTGTTAAAAATATAATTCTATGCAGCCTGGTAAAGAAAGATTAAATCATTTAGGTATACATCTTTCCAGATATAAGCCAGTGTTATAAGACCACTAAACTAACAGACTCTGCCTTTTTTCCACTAATAGAACTTATTAGTTTAGTGGTCTTAGAACACTGTGGCCTGTACCTGGAGAGATATGGTTCAAATCCCACATGCCAAAAAAACTATTAATTTCAAAGCCAACAGTGGTTTTCTATTTAGCATATACAGTGGTATTCTCTTAATTTCAAAGCCAACAGTGGAGTCCAACTCTGTGGATACTATTTATTGAGGGTAGACAACTTTTCTTCGGCACTAAGACTTTTTTTCTTATTTCCCAAATTTTCTAACAAACAATCATTTTTTTTAAATATATTTGTTGAACACCAGATAATCATTTCTAGAGTTTTTCCAATACAGTGGCCAAATTCACACCTTGAATGATAATCAAGTAATTCTGCATCATGTAAAGGACGTTGTGATTAAAGTAACAACATTTCTTTGATTTGCCATTTCCATAAATTCTTCTTCAAATTTAGTACACAATTTTTTAATAGTAATATAATTTAGTAATACAGCATTAATTTCTATCTCATTTGGGCAAGAAAAGACTGCCTCTATGAAATTTTTGTAAATACTTAAATTTTACATCCAATTCTACTTTTTTATCAAGTAATAGTAAATGTTTACAATGATCACATTTCCAACTTTTCAAAACTGAAAATATACAATAACCTGCTATATATGCAATTACAGGAAGAGAGTTATCACAATCAGACAAATCTGAAGGAAGCACTGTAATGTTAAATTTTAAGCTAATATACATAAAATTCATTTCCTTAAAATCATCTTTAAAATCCAAATCGGTTATTTTAATTTTTCCACTTGACTTAGTGGGAAGTTTCAACAGTGACTGCACTCTTAATTTTGTTTCACATTCAAATAATTGACATACTTATATTATATTGGCTTCCAGCTAACTGCCTGTAGAGGCCGAAACAACTCTCTAAATTATCAGTTTGAAGAGTTTGATATATCAGGTAAAATATATTTTGAGTTCAGAGGTACAATATGAAGCAATTTCAAGCAATGAATATGTACTAAGTCTTAACGCAGAATGGGTTTCTTTCGTTAGTATACCAGTTGTGCAACTCATCTGTTCCCATTTATCTAGCCAACAATAAAGTAAAATAAATACCCCCTCAAGCAGCTGCTTGCCACAGAGGGCTGACAGGAGCCTGTTAGTTTATATGCCATAGTAGAAGGTCTGAGAGGATGGCAGGACCTCAGCAGAAAAATGACGCATACATTTATTCAGGAAAGAATTCAGAAATGAGACATTTTCATGTGACTCTGAACACGTTAATGGCATTTGGTGTTTGTTTTTCAAGCGTTCACCTTTAAAAGGTGATTTTACATTTACAATATGCCACTATGTTAAAATAATCTTAATGAAATCTGATGTATCTTGGTAATGTAACAATTTGTGCTTTTCTCCTATTTCTAAAAGTCCATTAACTACAAAGTCATTAAAAATATTTAAGACTAATTTAACATTTTGTCTCTCAAGGTTACTTGGGTTCAAAGCTCTATATTAGATATTAAATCCATATTTTAACCATGAGTTTGCTTCAATTTTATGCAGTTCTTTAAGGGTTGATAAGGATGCAATTTTGAACGATGAAATACTATATCCATTATTTATAAAATGTGGATAGTACATACATTTTTCAATATGTTTTTGATTTAGCCAGTTATTTCTGATACACTTCAACAAATGAACTGGGTCAGTAAGGAAAAAAATAAAGGTCTTGATTTATCTGATGGATTAGGATATACAATTTGAACTTTAGGGGGAGAAAGACATAATGACATACTCTTATGATTGATAGAATTATTGTCAGCTACGACATATGTAATAAAAAAAACAATTTCTTCCAAACCAATGACAATTTTTTTAAATAATACTGTAAAGAATATCGACATTTATTGCTTTAGCTGGTAATATATGAACTACATTTTTATAGTTGGAAAGCAAACTAGTTGTAAATACATGGGCACTGGTTGCCATGTTTTGTGTGTCAGATGACAGACCAACAAGGTTACCACATTTGAAATCCAAATACTGTTTGAGATGAATTTCATCAAGCATTAAAATCACTTTTTTATCTGTATCACTCAAAAAGGAATATTTTTGCCTGGCATATAAAAACTTTTAATCTACTTTCTGTATAGCAGGATTGACATTAAACCGAAGACAAATGCGTCGAATTGTACTAGGATGTGGTAATCTAATATTTCCACTTTCTCCAACAAAATTATATGCATGAGGAGCCATGCTAAAAAAAGTGATGCAAAAATCATCAAATCTGATGAATACCTTAAACCACACTTATTTAACCCAAATAGTATCAACTGTTCCTCAATGAATTTTAAATGATTGTTATTACTTTCATCAGATGTGCAAAGTACTTTCAAAATATTACACATTAATCAATTCTATGTCTAATATTACTTTCAGGAGTTTTAACCCTTATTAAACAATTTAAAAGATCATTTAAAACATCAATATGACTGATGTTTCAGAAGAAAAGTATATTTCCCAACTTTAGATTGCTCATTATCTTTTTCATATGCTCTCATCATAAGCTCAGAATTAAAAACATAAAATTTTACTATAGGAACTCGAGTTTTGATGGAAGGCTACCAGGAATTAGTCTGGGGACTTTCAATTGCACAGTAACCGTCTTATCAGTTTTCTCATCGAATGCACTTGAACTTCTTTGAAAATCACTCTCTTTGAAGTTTAATTCATAAAACTAGAGAGAAAGATGAACACTATTAAATGTGTTGTGCTTTATATGTTAAAGTTTTTTTTGGTCTGATTGTTACTGATCAATTAAGCTTAATCTACAACATTGTTGTGTTATTGCAGTTATATATGCTTTATAAAAATAGTAAGAAAAGTAAAAATTATTGTAAATGTCAACAAATCAAGTTTCTCTGTGTTTCGAGAGATGCAAACTTGAATTATATTGTTCAAGAAGTAGAATAATTGCAAAAAATATTGGACGCATTAAAATATATCTTGAATTACAAATATAAGGCAATGATGAATTTGTATTATGCATTAGTTCATTCCTACAATATTTATGATATCTGTTTAATGAAGCACCAATACTAGAAATATTCTATATCTTGCAGAAACCTAATTTGAGACATATTTTACATTTGACTTATAATGATCCAGCAAAACATTTCGTGGGCAATAATAATTTGCCTTTTTCAACTCTATGATTTTTGTATATAAACAATTCTGTTATACTATGTATATTTGTAGGTCTAATGATCAATCACTATATAATTTATGTTACACAGGCATTCATTATTTATTCATAATGCACAAATTTTACCTGATTACCATGGCATTCAAACATTAAGTAATGAATGGTATAGAACCTGTTTTCTTGAAAAAGATTAAAACCAACTAACTCATTAAAACTCTGAGGAAAATGTGAATATCAGATTTACACAAACCTGAGACACTTTCAAGTAAAGTTAAGAGATATGGGTTTCTAGATGCATAGTTTATTCCTGTTATTTCCCAAGGTCATCCAAACAATTAATGAGCGACTAATGCTCTGTACTTTATTTATATAGTATATGTGTTGTTTTGTGATCACTATTTCTTAAACCTATATTTCACATAACTATATAAAAATCTCATATTCAATACCCTCCCTCAGCAAAAACAACCACGATGCAAATAGAAAAGGATAAATAAACAACTAATTGTGATTAAACATATAGTAGTTAAGTTATATGAATGTATGACACAATATACTCTACACAATTATCATTCAAACCATTTTATAAACTTTTGCCAAATATTGCAATTTTGCTAGGATTTCAGCAATCTAAAACTTTTATCACAAATATACTTGCTATTATAAAAAGGCGAAAAAAAAAATTGACATACCTTGCTAAATGTTTTTACTGTGAAGCCATTTTCTGCACAACTCTTCATCCTGGGGAAAACTGTAAACGCGCACATTTCTTGAACTTTCATAGTTTCCTCTACAGCCAGGAGCAGAACAAGGATGAGGCATTTCTTCAAAAACTATGATTCACAAGTAAAAACTTAATCACAGAAAAATAAAGCGCCACTTCGAAGATAACACAACATTAGAAAATCCCACCAACACAAGCAGCTACGGGGTGTCAAGATGTTAGATCCACGAATGCTGACGTCAGAACATATGACGTCATCAGTGAAATGACCTCGAGTCTCGATGGTTACGGTAAATCTCAGCGACCTGAGTTGTGAGTGATTGATTGATTTGAGAGACTGATTTCCAGACAGGGGATAATGCGAATTCTAGCCATGAAGCAGAAATGGTAGAGCTCTGGAAATCTGCACCTAGGAGTAAACTGGGTCGTAGATCTCGGGTAAATTCCGAAATTTGACCTCTGACATATACTTAAAGGTTAAAGAGAGGTTACGTAGAAACGTGTAAATTAGTGTCTAGGGATGTTAAGGATTGAAGGTCCCGGAAACGTTACAAAATTCCGGATCCATTGGATACTTTGAGGTTAAAGGTTAAATTTAGATACATCGGTGCTAAAGAGTTAAAGATATTTGCCTTGGGATACTTTGGGTCGCAGATCTCAGAAATGTCAAAATTTGGATACGACGATTTCTTCAAGGTCAAAGGTCAAATGTTGATACTGATGTTAGAGAATTAAAAATTAGCATGTAGGTCTAGATCTGTAAATGGTAGCTAGATAGTCACTGGAAGGAGAGCTATGCACCAATCCCCTGTGATGATGCATAGAACCGGTCAAGCCTAGCACCTAATGTCCGACCCCGCCTTCTCGTGGTGCAGACCGTTAGTACCTTTCAAAAGAGATACTCTTGTGGAAGTGAACGGAAAGAGAGGGCTGCCAGATTAGTGTGGCCTACTAATCTGGACAACTATGGTTACTTTTCTTTTTTTTCTACCCTGCTGAGGAGTGGTCAACCATACAGGGTCCTGGTGCTGACCACATATACCAAACTGAACGGAATTATGGCTCTGAGCTTGTTAATGGATCCTGATTTTGCTGCAATGGTGGGCTTTTGTGGAGGGAAAATCTTCCGCTCTGTTTTCTGTTTGTTTGTGGGTTGACAACCCTAAGTGAATAGATTCACAGGATATGCTGATGGATAATCCTCAGCAGAGGTCATCGCAGGCACCTGAACTCTTTGCTTCTATTGGCATCGTCAAATTCTACATTGGAGGAAGACTTCCAGTTGGATGGCTTCAATCTTTAGTGGTGGGGGAACGGGTCTTTGCCCCATGACTGCGATTAGGGGGCTGTTTGATATTTTCGGCATTCCCTCTCTCAATAAATATAGTTTCTTTAACCATCCCACTAACCATTTTCTCTGCGTAGGTAATTGGAATGTGATGACTCTGCACAGAGTTTTTCTCTTGATGTCCTCACACAAGAATTCCACCATTATAATTTATATATTATCGGCTTGCAAGAGACCAGATGGGCAGATAAAGGACAGATACTTAAAAATAATCTTAAATTTCTCTTTTCAGGGAGGGACGACAATACGCATCACCAAGGCGTGGGTGTGCTTCTCAGCAGACACGCTAGTGATGCTCTTTTACGATACGAGTGCATTAATGAAAGGTTCCTTACAGCAAAATTTCAGACAGGCCTTAAAGACTTGAATGTTATACGCTGTTATGCCCCCGCTGAGGATGCCGATGTGGATGAGAAGCATAGGTTTTACGGATAACTTCAGGATATTTTGAATTCTGTCAAGAAAGGAGATATTACCCTTGTTCTAGGTCACTTCAATGCCAAAGTTGGTACTGGCTCTGACCTTTGGGGAGAGGTAATAGGCCCTTTTGGTATTGGTAGCTGCAATGGCAATGGGCAACGTCTCCTACAGGTAAGTAAACTCAATGGTTTCAGAATAACTAACACTTATTACTAATACCGCGACATACATAAGTAGAAAATGGGTTTCACCTGATGGTCTGCATAAGAATATGATTGATTACATATTAATTAACAGCAAATGGACTAGTTCTGTTAGGAATACCAGGCTATATAGGGGAGCTGAAATTGGATCTTGACATTTGTTAAAAGTGTCTGGCAAATTAAACTTAAGAAATGTTGTGTTAAGATTAAAAAATTAATCTTTAACACTGAAGCTTTGAAGGACCCCACTGTAGCTAAAGCTTACCATGATAGGTTACTTTGGTCATTATGAAGTCATGGTATGCTTACTATTGAAGTTGAGGAAGAATGGGATCAATTTAAACAGGTTTTTTGGACACTAAGAGTACTCTTTTAGGAAAAAAGGAGCAGAGGAGGCAGAATTATCTGAGTGATAAGGCACTTGAGCTTATTTCGGAAAGAAAGAACTGCAAGGAATGTCCTTATTCAATACCCTACTAGTCCTAATAGAAAGCATTACAGAGAACTTAATAAACGTGTAAAAGATCAGTTAGCTGCTGACAAGAATCTTTGGCGTGATGGTTTGGCTGACAAAGCCGAAGATGCAGTTAGACAGCAAAACAGCAGAGAGCTGCACCAGATAGTTAATGCTTTGTGTGGTAGAAAACGAAGAGGTATACAGGGATTGAAGGATAAACAAGGTAAGGTAAGATGGTGAGGATTCTGTCATGGCTAGGTGGGCTGAGCATTTCAGTGACGTTCTAAACAATGTGGTCTAGTTTTACTCCCATTGTTTACAATAACGATAGATGCATTGGTGGCTTCATAACACAATCTGAAGTTATTTTGCCTATTTATAAACTTAAACTTCATAAATACCCAAATATAGATAAAATTACTACGGAAATGCTTAGAGCTGGGAATGTTTCGGTTACCACTTGGATGACTGAAATTCTGAATATATTTTATGATAAACGCATGTTTCCTAAGGATTTTACCAGAGCTATTGTTATCCCTATTTTCAAAGAAGGTGATCGCAGTTCTTGTGATAACTACAGGGGTATCAGCCTACTTTCTGTTCCAGGTAAAGTTCTTTCCATGATTGTACTTAATAGAATTAAGAATCTGGTTGACAGTCAATTGCGTGATGAGCAATGTGGATTCAGAAGTGGTAGGGGATGTGTGGATCAGATATTTTCACTTAGGCAGATTCTTGAGAAATATTTAGAGTTTTTTTTTTTAGAATATAATTTTTATTCATGAGACTAAAGAATACAAATACATTTACAATTTGACCCGCAAAGCTAAATAGCTTATCTGCAGGAAAATGAATAAATTATATTAAACATAGGTCATTCAGCCACAAAAATGGTGTACATCAAATAAATCCACAAAACACAAAACATAATAATCAACTAACTAGAAAATACCAAATAATTTTTTAATTCCATTTTAAGTCTTCTAAAAAAATCTATATTTAGTAATTCTTTTGGAATAGCATTAAATATAAGTGGTACTTGATATTCGGAGGTATGTTTCCCGTAATTATTTCGAAAATTTGGCAATTTGTAATAACCTTGGTTTTGAAGTCTTGTATTTTTGTTATGTTGAATTTTTAGTTTGTAAGTTTCGTCAAAAAATTTTTTAATTATTACATTATATTTATATAAATTGCTGTAGGATAAAAGATTTAAAAGTTTTAATCTATCGGTAGAAGTTTTATAAATTTTTTGCAAATGAAACGGAATAATAATTTTAGCTATTATAGACTGCAGTTTTTCTATTTTATTTATGTTAGTTAAGTTAGTTGTTCTATGCACAATTATTCCATAATTTAAAATAGATTCGCATATTGCTTTATAAAATAGTACACGTTTCCATATTTAATATGTATTACAATTTTTGAATTTTTATCGCATATATTCTCAAGCTTTCACATTTGTGGGATATATGTGCATTCCACCTAAAATATTCATCAAAAATGATTCCTAAGTAATTTATTTTATTTACTTGCTCAACAAGTGGGCAACTGCATAATGATTCATAATTTGAAGCATCCTTTTTTCTGCAATTTGTTTTATGAGTTTTGATAAAGAGGTTTTGATGAATATGAAATCCTGGTGAATGAATAATCATCAGTTTTATTTTTTTCTCATTTAAATAGATTTTGTTATGATTTAACCATCTAATAATATTATTGTAATCTGTTTGAACCTCTGAAATGCTATAATTTAAATATTTCTGACTGTTTATTAAAACAATGTCGTCAGCATATAGATAAATAGCACTATTTAATTTTGTATTGAACAAATCATTTATGTATACTAGGAACAATAAAGGACCTAAAATTGAGCCTTGGGGAATTCCACATCGTGTAATTACTTTTCTGCTGTAGCAGTTTTTTATTTTAGTAATTGTGTATCTGTCTGATAAATAATTTCTAAACCAATCTAACAATATACCGCGAATACCGTAATTTTCCAATTTATTTAGTAAAATGCTATGATCTATTGTATTGAAGGCTTTCTTTAAATCTAAGAACATAGTTACAATTTTTTCTCTATTATTCAATGATTTATTAATATTATTTGCAATTTTGGAAATTAGTTTAATTGTGTTTTTTCCTTTTTGAAAACCAAACTGATTTTCATTAATTATGTTGTGTTTAAGTAAAAAGTTAAAAACAGTATAATAAATATATTTTTCCATTATTTTCGAAAAAATAGGCAGAATTGTTATTGGTCGATAGTTAGAAAAATCCTCCTTAATACCACCTTTAAAAATAGGTCTTAAAATACCTGTTTTGAGTTCAGTAGGTATGTTACCAGTAAATATAATCTGATTTATAATTTTTGATATAATATTTAGTAGTGTCTCTTTATTAAATTTTATATGTTTAATGCAAACATTATCGTAACCAGGTGCCTTTGGTTGAGAAACCTTTGCTTGCTAGCTTTGTTGATTTCAAAAAGGCTTTAGACTCTGTTGTTCGTCATAATTTGTGGAAAATTGTGAGATCATATGGTATACCAGACAAGTTAGTTAACATAATGAAAGCTCTCTATAATAACACTGAGTCGTGTGTGAGAGTTGGTAAGGCTTGTAGCAATTGGTTTAGCATTACTTCTGGTGTTCGACAAGGGTGCATTTTGTCTCCTTTTCTCTTTAGTTTGGTTATTGATTATGTTATACGAAATTCACTTAAAGGGAAAGATTTTGGCCTTAAATGGACTGGAGGTACGAATATTTCTGATTTAGATTATGCTGATGATTCAGCCCTTTTGGCAAATGATGTTGATGAGATGAACTCTTTCATTCGAGCTGTTGATGAAACTGGTAGTAGAGTAGGTTTGGTTATAAACAGAGCGAAAACTAAAGTGATGAAAATTGGTCAGACAGGCTGTGATTCAGTTAATCTGAATGGTTGCAGTCTTGAGCAGGTGTCACAGTTTAATTATCTTGTGAGCTATGTAACAGAAAATGGTGATGTGCGGCATGAGATTAACAGACGAATAATGATTGCTGCCGGGACTTTTAAGAATCTATGGAGAGTGTGGAGAAATAGGCCTATACCTATACACCTAAAGACTAAAATTAGGCTGTATAATAGTTTGGTTCTTTCTAGGGTTAGTTATGGTAGTGAAACATGGAAACTTTGTAAACAAGATAACAGGAAATTAGATGCTTTTGATTCCAGATGCTTACGCAGTATCTTGGGCATTAGGTGGTTCAACTTTGTAACTAATGATGAGGTTAGGCAAAGGAGTTTTCAACCTTCTTTAAGCAGCATATTGTGCAGAGAGCGACTCCGCTGGTTTGGCCATGTTGCCCATTTGGATAATTATACATTGGCGAATAGGGTTATGAACAGTGTGCCTATAAGGCCTCAGTAGGAGGGGTAGACCTAGGATGCAGTGGGCAGACAATGTCAAACAGGACCTTGTTAGAATTGGTATGCAGTGGCCGGATGCAGCAGATGTAGCTCAGGACAGATATGCTTGGAGAATTAAACTGCGCGGTCTGGTTGGCCCTCCGTAGCACATGGCTGCTTGATGATGATGATGATGATGATGATGATGATGATGATGATGATGATGATGATGATGATGATGATGATGATGATGATGATGATGATGATGATGTAGGTCTATTTTGGTCCGGATCTCAGAAATCAAAAAACTGTCCGATCCTGTGTCATGTTACAGATAAAATAAGGTTTGGAGTGAGGATCTGAAAATCAACAAGCGTCGCAGGCACAATTGATTTCTCGCACACTGTATGACCGACTAGGAGTGTTTGAGTTATTCAGTTAGTGACTGAGTGACACAAAATCACGCTAATTTAAACTATGATGCAGAAATGGTAGAGATCTGAAAATTTTCATTTGCGGAAAATTCGGAGCATACTACTGCAGAGACATCGAAAATTAACAGGATCAAATTTCATCAACGTTACCATACTCATCCTCAAGCAGATATAGGCTACAGAGGTACAACCAGACCGTGCAATTTAGTTCTCCCAGCATACTGTCCTGAGCTACATGTGCTGCATCTGGCCACTGCACACCAATTCTAACAAGGTTCTGTTTGACAAAAGCTACGATCACCTTTCTTAAAAATAGGGATAATAATAGCTCTGGTAAAATCCTTAGGAACCATGTCATTATCATAAAAGATATTCAAAATTTGTCATCCAAGTGATAACCAAAACATTCCCAGCTCTAACCATTTCAGTAATAATTTCATCTATCCCTGGGAATTTATGTAATTTAAGTTTAGAAATAGCAAACTGATTTCAGACTATGTTATACGGCCAACATAAAGCCAGTAATGCAACTATCATGATTACAAACAATGAAAGTAGAACTAACCACATTGTTTAGAACACAACTGAAATGTTCAGCCCACCTAACCATGACTGAATACTCATCTTCTATAATCATACCTTGTTATCCTTCAATCCCTGTATACCTGTCCGTATTCTACCACACAAAACACTAACTGTCTGGTACAGCTCTCTGCTGCTGTGCTGTCTAACTGCTTCCTCGGCTTTGTCAGCTAAACCATCAAGACAAAGATTCTTATCAGCAGCTAACTGATCTTTTACACGTTTATTAAGTTCTCTGTAATGCTTTCTATTAGGACTAGTAGGGTATTGATTAAGGACATTCCTGCAGTTCTTTCTTTCCGAAATAAGCTCAAGTGCCTTATCACTCAGATAATTCTGTCTCCTCTGCTCCTTTTTTCCTATAAGAGTACTGTTAGTTTCCAAAAAAATTGTTTAAAATGGTTCCATTATTCTTTAACTTCAGTAGTAAGCAAACCATGACTTCATAATGACCAAAGTAACCTATCATGGTAAGCTTTAGCTATAGTGGGGTCTTTCAAAGCTTCAGTGTTAAAGATTAATTTAACCTTAACACAACATTTCTTAAGTTTAATTTGCCAGACACTTTTAACAAATGTCAAGATCCAATTTCAGCTCCCCTATATAGCCTGGTATTCCTAACAGAACTAGTCCATTTGCTGTTAATTAATATGTAATCAATCATATTCCTATGCAGCCCATCAGGTGAAACCCATGTGTATTTATGTATGTCGCGGTATTAGTAATAAGTGTTAGTTATTCTGAAACCATTAAGTATACTTTCCTGTAGGAGACGTTGCCCATTGCCATTGCAGCTACCAATATCAAAAGGGTCTATCACCCCTCCCCAAAGGTCATAGTCAGTGCCAACTTTGGCATTGAAGTCACGTAGAACAAGCGTAATATCTCCTTTCTTGACAGAATTCAAAATACATATCCTGAAGTTGTCCGAGTTACATTGGAAACTATGTATCCTCCCATGTCCCAATGTTCTACAAAATTTACATCTGACTGGAACTCTAATACTGTGCTTCCATTCTTTTTGGTATTAATAAAAAAGTACTCTTATAAGTTAGACAAAGTTCAAATTGAAGTTCTCAAAATCATCAGCAAAATCTATTTTAACAAACGAGAATCTCTAACACTTACTGATATTCGTTCCAACTACGAAATTCCCACTCTTGAATCTAGAAGAAAGCTGCGGTTTATTACCGTTATTCATGACACTATTTATAACAAGTCTCACCCCCTTCATTCGATTCTTACACCCTATATTCGATTACGACATCGCCACACCTGATAGTAAAATTTTTTCTACTCCCAAGATTTACTTTGCGCTAACTTTGGTGAAATTTCTTTTGTCTTTCAAGCAACCTTAACCTAGAACTCTCTATCGAACGATATCACTTCTTTAAATTCTAAAAGAATATTCGAAAATTTATATTACTCCACCCCTATTAGAATATCGAAATGTTTGAACAACAATATCTCCTCACCTGAATGTTTGAACAACAATATCTCCTCAACTGAATGTTTGAACAACAATATCTCCTCAACTGAATGTTTGAACAACAATATCTCCTCAACTGAATGTTTGAACAACAATATCTCCTCAACTGAATGTTTGAACAACAATATCTCCTCACCAACAATATCTCTTCACCAACAATATCTTTCGTCACAACGAGCTAAATAAAAAGTGCTTACAGCTTAACTGAAGCACTTAAGGGGGGCAACAGCTTTAATATTATTTTCTGTTGTATTAAACCTTCATTTTCTTCTCCATAAGTTTACAATGTTTCCTATCATATTTCATATTATATGTTTGTCTTCGTCTGTGCAACTTCTCATTTTGTTTATATGTATCAATAATTATGCAATTCCTGTAAACATGTTTGTATTTTTGTACGATCTTCAATACTTCTTTTAAATTTCCCAAATGTACTGGGGCATCAAGCCACTTGAACGTTTAAATTAATATCCAAAATTACCTATACCTTGGCTTTTCTATAACCCCCTGCATGGAAGAAATTTTTATTATCCTTCTCATCCTCATCGACATCCTCAATGGAAGCATAACAGCATATAATATTTAAGTCTTTAATGTTTGTTTGAAGTATAGCTATAAGAGACCTTTCATTAATGCAATCGTATCCTAGAAGAGCATCACTAGCGTGTCTGCTGAGAAGCAGACCCACGCCTTGGTGATGCTTATTATCATTCCTCCTTGAAAAGAGAAATTTAAGATTATTTTTCTTTTCATTTTCTCTTGAATCGGACATCAAGAGAAAAAGCTCTGTGCAGAGTCTTCACATTCCAACTACCTATGGAGAGAAAATGGTTACTGGGATGTTTAAAGAAAATGTTTATTGAGAGAGGGAATGTCGACAGTATCACACAGCCCTCTAATCGCAGACATGGGGCAAATACCCGTTCCCCCACTACTAAAGCTTGAAACTATCTACACTGGGAGACTTCCTCCAATGTAGAATTTGACGATGCCCCGTGGAAGCAAGTGTTCAGTTGCCTGCGATGACCTTTGCTCAGAGTGCATTTGGCTACTGGTCAAAGAGTCCTGGGTTCGAGCCTAATTTTATTCGTCTCATAAATTTTATCTACTGGTACTAGACAGCTAAAAATTGATTACTAAGTCTTACTACTAAGACCTCAGAATCTTTATGGAAATTTGGATCCGATGGGTCATTTGAGGTCAAATGTCGAATTTTGACATCCCAGTGCAAGACAACTAAAAATTAGTTCATTTAGGTAGTTAATGTCAAAGATGTTAGAAATGTTAAGAAATTTCAGATCCGGTGTCGCGTTCAAGGTCCGATAGGGGTAGGACTGATGGTCTATAAATATGGAGGCACGGATGCGCTGATTGATTTCGAATCATGTTTCTGAAGCAGCCATGTGAATCGGAAGCCCTCTCAGATTACGTCATTCAGTCTTACACCTGAGCTACAGGTGCTGCATTCGCCACTGTAAATCAATCCTAACAAATCACAATGTCTGCGCACCCCATTCACTCTCCCTCTTTTTCAGAGGGTGGGCTAGTTATCATAATCCATTCACTAATATTCTGTTCCGCTGCATAGCCAAACAACGCAGTCTCTCTCTGCACAATCTCTTTGCGACTCAAAGGTAGTTCAAAGACTCCTTCGTCAAGCTCATCAAAACATCTAATGCCCAAGATATTTTGGTTGGATTATTTTACATTTGAGTAGTAATTGTTTTGCACACGATAGGCCCAAGGTACTGCATAAGTATCTAGAATTAAAGGCATCAAGTTTCCTCCTTATCCGGACTTTGATCTTCTTAGGTCATAAACTATGAAAAGTTTAGGAGGCCCCAAAATTTCGAAAGTCGAAATAAGTTATATATTTATTATTTTTACTGAAGGGAATATTTAAAAATAAATATGAAACTGATGTAGTTAAAACATTATACTGTTTAAAGCTAAGATGAACAGTGTTTGCAGAATAGATTAATTTGAACATAGAAAAAATCGTGACAGTAAACTACAAACTTAAATTTTTGAGGCCCCCCCATAATTGTGAGACTCTAAGCTGTAGCTTAGTTAGCTTATGCTTAAGTGCGGCCCTGCTCCATAGCATACTTCAGAAAGGACTAATCTATTACAAAGTCAAATTTCATTCTTCAGATGTATACATCTATTTTCTGCAACTCTGCACAGATTCTGAAAAGTCACTTCAGGAATGTGTTTTTATTCTATTTATCTCATGCCACACATTATCATAATCTGTCACATATCTTCTGCGATAATTAAACTGAGAAACTAATCAAGAGCAGAGCCATTCAAACTTTTCGAACAAAAGCAGCCTGACCAATTTTGATGTTTTTAGTTTCTTTCCATCTATCGCCCAACGCATCTTGTTCTCATCAATGTATTTAACGAAAGTGTTCTGCTCGGCAAAGTCATTTCTAATAGGCATAATCTAAGTCAGATATCACGTAATGTAAAAACGTTCAAGTGCTTCCCTACTTTCATAATTAAAACACGCCTGGTGTTCAGAGAGAAGCACCTTTGTTGGACAAAATAATCACCAGCACGACCTTACCCCAAAATTGCTAGAGGTCAAAAATAGTCTTCCGATGGAATTGATGATTCCTGAAATGAATTGAAGCTCCTTTTCCAAAAACAAATCCTGCAGAAATGTGGAAATCCAGAAGAATCTCACGGAATAGGTGGTAGTCCGTTGGTGAAATATCAGAGGGAATATGGTGGACGTGGCAGAACTTCCCATCCTAATTCAGCAATTGTGTTACGAGTAATGACAGATATGTGCTACCTTGCGTTATCCTCTAACATCAGTGGCCCATGATGATTTGCAACAGCACATAACGCACAATACCGACCACTGTCCAAAACACTGTCAACAGCACCTTGCGGAATGCTGATTGGAGTTTGGCGCATTTTTCGGTATTTCCTTCGGCGATACCCACTGATACGACCTTCGCCTGTTGTCGTACAGGATCCTATTTTCATTGGATTCCTCCGGAGTAAAGGCTCACATTGAGGCGTGCAGATACTCAACCCTCGCACTTTGTTCTGTTCAGCAAGAGCATGAGGAATCCATTTGGTCAATTTTTTTACCTTTCTCGATTGGTGTAGGTGATTCCAAACAGCCTTCGCACAGAAATGAAGCTTGGCAGTCTTCTCTTTACACCTTTGAGGGGGTCGGCCTCGAGCACTGCCTATAGGGTCTCGTTGTCCAAAAGAGCGGGTTGTTTGAATCTTGGGGCATCTTCCAGGTCTCATTCCTTTGACGAAAGCGTTTGAACCATGTCTATGCCGTACAAACCGCTACACTACTCTCTCCATATGCTTTGCACATATACATTGCGCCAGAAAATTTGACCTGAAAACATCACGATTGCATCAACACTTTAACACCATTTGAAGAGTAACTGACACTGCCCGATGGCGAACGACACCTGATCTAGAGGTCCTGTATAGTTAGAGGCTGACCATCTCGGTGATTAACTGCCATTGGTTGATTGAGTCACGTATATGGTATATGGGCACCATAGTTTGTCGTACCGTGAGACGAAAGCCTATATGAGTTAGTGTAGTACTTAGTTAAAACTTCTCAGTTGTTATAATTTTATACATTTGTACCGCTTTCTTTGCCTGTAAAAGCTTCCATATTTTACCATGCCTCACTGAGCTGCATTTTGGTGTAAAATTTCCACCCGTAGGAAAATAAATTAACGAATATTTTTTCCAAGAAACTCCGTCAGAAGACTGCAACCGGCTGCAAAAGTGAAACGAGCTAACTGAAAACCAACAAATAATTTCTTTTAAAGTTCGTTTGAAAAACGAGCTAATGTTTCCAGTTTATCGTCTACTTATGCCAATATTTGTTCGTCTATCTGTCCGTCTCTCTGTTAACTGTTGTCTGTCCATCTGTCTATAGACAATCAACTTTTTGATGTTTAGAGATAAATGAAAAATTCTCTTTAGGTTGGATAGGTGTCGAAGAAATATTATGATTCGCAATTTTGAAATCTTTCAATAGCTTTAATAGCACCCTCTAACGGTGGAAAACAATGAAAAATGCTAAAATTTCAAACGAATATTGCAAACAAACTATTTACACTAGAAATCTGAAATTTTGGTTGTAGGTCTTTGGCTCTCACCTCGTCACTGTCGAGGGCGTTTGCAGTGGTGTCAAGAACGAGTTCATTCGAGAGAAGAATGGCAGTCTGTGGTCTTCGGTGATGAAAGCCGATTCTGCTTAGGAGCATCTGATGGTCGTTTAGGCGTCTGACGGCGACAAGGTGAGCGTCTTCTTCCATCGTGCATCCGCCAATGACAGGGCCCACGACGGGCATCATGGTGCTCGTACGCGTCTGGTGTTTGTACAGGATACACTGAATTGCAATATGTACGTCAGCAACATGATGCAGCCGGTCGTCCTGCCATATTTGAGTGTAATCCCAAATGCGATATTCCAGCAGGATAACGTCCACCCACACTCTGCCCGGGCAACTCAATATGCTCTTCAGGCAGTGCACCACAACTCTCTTGGCCAGCACGCTTTCCGAACTTGTCTCCAATCGAGCTTGTCTGGACTCGATTGGACAAAAACTCTTCCGTGGACAACGGCAGGCAACGCCCATCGCTGAATTTCGCATCCAGGTTGAAAGCACATGGAATGGTATCCCCCAGCGTGATATCCCGCATTTGTACGACCGATTGCATGCCAGATTGGAAGCTTGTATTGCTGCTCGAGTAGGTTCAACACCTTATTAAAATGTGGCTTCTGTAAAATGTAATATTCATTAAAAGTTAAAGCAAACATTGAATCACTCCACACGTGTGATCACTGTCCTTTCTCAACAAGTTGTTTATACTAAATAAATCTCACAGATTATGCTTCAATTGTTAATGGTGTTTTTTTTTTCAATTGCCGCCAGTGATATCAATATTACTCATAACCAAAAGCAAATGAATATATTTTGCTTCACCAAGTTTATTGGTGATTTAACAAGCAAATAATCTGTAATAGCTTGCATATAATTTTAAAGTATTACTAGGTTTAAACGTTGCACTGATTCTTTTGGTGTCACTTTTCTTATTCCTGTGCACGTTGCTTTAATAAGTTGAAATTTTTGCTTTGCCATGCCACTTCTCACATTCTCCTTACTAAATTGCATTGATCTTTTGTTCAGTTAGAGCAATAAAACTGTTGTCAGTAAATTTCTACTTAAAACCAAAAATTTGACTGAATAAAAATTCATATACAGCTTATATAATACATGATGATCATTATATACCACAAGCAGAAAAATTATCCTTTTAGCATTTGCTTACTACAGAAGTCTGGTACAGCCTGCCATTATAAGCTGTAGATCTCTCTGGGAAAAACAATACCTCAGCAGAAATACCTGATAAAAGTATGTATTCGGAATTAATGCTCATTCTCGTGGCCGAGTGGATAACGCGCTTGGCTACTGATCTAAGGGACCTGGGTTCGAGCCCCGGGTAAGGCATGGCTGTTTGTGTCGTTTTTCTGCTGAGGTCCTGCCATCCTCACAGACCTTCTACTATGGCATATAAACTGACAGGCTCCTGTGAGACCTCTGTGGCAAGCAGCTGCTTGAGGGGGTATTTATTTTTTATTTTATTTTACTCTATACTGTATTCGGTATTCAGTGTATTCCAAAGCCAGGCACACTAACCAGTTAGTGATCAGGTGATTAACTCTCAAATGTAATGCGATTGCAAATTTCTTCTAAATTGTTAAACAAAATATGCTTATTTAAACTTGAGATTTATTATTTCTGATAATTCTCATTAAAATTGTGGTCTTACTATGAATCACGCAGAATTTTTAAACCTTAAATTTTCCTTTTGTCCAAGAAGAAAATTATTGACCAGAAGTGAAATTTATGAGATAGAATGCACGTGAGAAGTGGCTTGGAAGAGTAAAACTTTCAATGCATTTAAACTGACACCAGCATTAGAGTTAATGAGGGAGGTGGGAGGGGGATATTACGAATACATTGGAAGCATCCGGGGTCAATGTTGTAAAGTACGGGTATGATTTCCTTATTAAATCACTGACAAATTCGATATAGCGAAATATATCTATAAGGTTTTTTTCCTATTTCATATCGACAATAAATATACACTTGCAGTTTTCTTGTTTAAGGATATGGCAAAAGATGAAAACTTACGTGGAAATTTAATAAAATCATCAAAATAAATTAGCATGCTTTTAATATTGCTAGATATTTTTTTACCTGACAGTTGAGCAACTGTCTAATCCAATATAAAACTACATTTACACTCAATGAATTTCAAGTTGCCCGCTTGTATACTGCATGATCATTGCAATGACTCAATATTGGGAAAATGTATTTGCTGATACTTTGTGTAGCAAAAATAAGGCAGTTAATAAGCATTTCATATCATTTTCTGTATGTTTCACTAAATAAAATAACTCAAAGACAGAGCAGACTTCAACCCAGAGAATTTATCAGTAGATTAAGAGTCAGTAGATTAAGAGTCTCATCAAAGGTTGAACAGCAAACCAAATAAGAAATGAATTCAAGTATATACCACTGATGGGCATCTTTAATATTTTACAGCAATGTAGTAAGTTTTCTCTTCTTTGAACTCTTTATGCTTTCAACAGAGTAATTTTTGATTTTGCAATAATTGTTCAAAAGAATGTTACCAAACACATTTAGTGCTTTCTCAGTAAGTTTTCTTAATGTTGACCCACAGCTGCAAAAATCATCTAAATTTAAGCACTGAAATTCAAAGACCTGCAAACATAAAGTTTTTAAAATGAATTGCTGAGTTTTTTAACATAAAAATTAATCTTCAAATTCTTCGCTAATTATCGCTTTGAAATTTTGGAATGCTGTAATACTTAAATATACAAGAAAATCTTTTGGCCATTTCAGACTCCCTGTGCACATGTCATGGTTGAATGGGGGAAAATATGTGCGATGGCATCAGCTTTTTTCCTGCAACTTTCAAAATTGTTCCATCATTTCTTGAAACAGAATCAAACCTTATAACCATAACTGAATACTATATACCAATAAATAAATTATCATTAAAGTGGTGAATGCAAACTGCAGAAGATTCTGATGGGGTGAAATTATATCTGTGGATGGCTTTTATTTTTCTCTCTTAACCCGTAACTGGTATGGTACATTTTCTGTTACGGCGTTGGTAAGGTGGGGTCAGGGAGTCTTAATGGCTCAAAATACATGACGTCATGGCATCTCACTGATTTCTGATAGGTTACTATTGATTTTCAGATATTTAACAAATTATTTGAATTATTGATTATTTGAACTATCAAGAAAAATAATAGCGCTGGGGTCTGGTAGACCCCGCATACCAGTTACGGGTTAAGTCTCAATCTTTGGGAAATTTGAAAGTTGTAGTGTTTTTGCTTCTTTCAGACCTGTAATTTGATTTACAGTCTGGGACACAACACTTTTGTGGCGTCTATAATAAAAACTGATGAATATTAAAGTTTACATCTAAGAAATTAAATGCTGCACCAAACGTTAATGCATGCTTTCAAACACATTGTGCAATTCCTGCAAACACAATTCCCCCTCCCAAATTTTGTTTCGTAAAATTTTAGAGTGACCCAACAATATTTTCGCAAGAAATGTTCCATGGTTAAATTTGTTTAACAACCCTGGTGTACATAGATTGTAGAAAGCAATAGAAACACTAACGTATTAATTTTACAGGAATTTATGAAATATAAACAACCTAAGAGCATCAGATCATCCAGGTTTTCATAATATTTCATGAATCAAAAGGGCAATAATAACACCTTTATCATATGATTTAGCCATATGCCCAAACATCAATCTTTTAGAGTAGAATACACATATAATTGTGGTTATCCCGTGGCCGAGTGGTTAGCGCGCTTGGCTACTGATCTACGGAACCTGGGTTCGAGCCCCGGGTAAGGCATGGATGTTTTCTGCTGAGGTCCTGCCATCCTCTCAGATCTTCTACTGTGGCATATAAACTGACAGGCTCCTGTTAGACCTCTGTGGCAAGCAGCTGCTTGAGGGGGTATTTATTTTATTTTATGTGAAACTACAGTTAATGTATCAAATTCCAGTAATCTTAATATGTGAAAGCAGAATTGTAGAACTTGATTGGATGAGGAATATTAAATTTAGTCCTCATATCAGTTATGTTTTGATTAATTTCTAAGTTTTACTTTCCAATTTCAATATTTGTAATTTCTAAGGCCACGTGGTAGAGAATTAAATATTTTAATGCAAGTTATACATATACATAGGGTTTGTGGGGTATTAATGCAATGGCGGTATGATAGCAAATTAAATGAAAGCTAAATGCAGAATTCTCGGCATATCATAACTCACTTTCTTTAGTAGAACTATACACTGATCTTACTGGTTTGCTTAAAGGTTTTCATATTATAATCTTGCGTGATAAAGGAAATCATATGTAACTAAAGTTCCACATGCAAATATACATAAAATCAAAATATAACCTAAGACAAAGAGATAACAATTACAAAATTTCAAATTCATGAAACCAACATATTTCACAAATAAATAAGAAATACACACACATATATATACATACACACACTGCATCGTATTCAATAAACATATGCAGTTTCCTTATGAATTAATGAGACTTGATTTACTGACGAACACTGCATCTTATTATATAGCATTTACGATCGGTTTGAATAAAAGTTTAAATATTTTTGGTCTTTACAGATGATTTCCATCTTTACTTTACCACTTCGCTCTTATTTATTAATCAGTAAATATAACTTAATCGTTCATGTTTAAAATTTAAATTTTCCGCTCATCCTCAAAATATCCTGAAGTTGTCCGTAAAACCTATCCTTCTCATCCTCATCGGCATCCTCAGTGGGGGCATAACAGCAGATAACATTCATATCTTTAACGCTTGTCTGAAATTTTGCTGTAAGAAACCTTTCATTAATGCACTCATATCCTAGAAGAGCATCACTAGCGTGTCTGCTGAGAAGCAGACCCACGCCTTGGCGATGCTTTTTTCTGTTCCTCCCTGAAAATATAAAATTAAGATTATTTTTAAGCATCTGACCTTTATCCGTCCATCTGGTCTCTTGCAAGCCGAGAATATCTAAATTATAATGGTGGAATTCTTGTGTGAGGACATCAAAAGAATAATCTCTGTGTTCTTTTCAACTATCTATGGAGGGAAAATGGTTAGTGGGGTGTTTAAAGAAACTCTATTAATTGAGAGAGGGAATGCTGTCTCTCTCTCAATAAACAAACCCCTAATCGCAGGCGTGAGGCAAAGACCCGTCCCCCCCCACCACCACCACTAAAGGCTGAAGTCATTTTACACTGGAAGACTTCCTCCATTGTAGGTTTAATTATGCCCGTAAAAACAAGAGTTCAGGTAAATGTGATGACCTCAGATCAAGATTATCCACCAGATGGTAAAACATATCCTGTGAATCTATTTACTTGGGGCTGTCAACCCAGAACAAACAGAAAACAGCGGAAGATTTTTCCTCAACAGAGACCCATCAGTACAGCAAATTGAGAATCCATAATCAAGCTCAGAGTCATTATTCCGTTGAGGTTGGTAAATATGGTGAGCACCAGGATTCTGGGTGGTTCACCACTTCTCAGCAGGGTAGAAAAAGAAAAGAAAAGTAGCCATAGTAGTACAGACCAGTAAGCACCTGTGAAACGATGCCAAAATGAAATATGCATAGGGCACAATAGAACAATATCGTGTATATGTAATTGAATTATCGATACGTTGGAGACGAGTCTCTGACAATCAACGTCATTTCAATTTAAAGGAGCGAATTTAGCTCAACTTTTTATCAATGAATCATTCATTAGGAATGCAATGGACTCATTCAAACTTTCAAAAAGTCATTGCGGAGGAAACTCAAAAGCGAAATAGAAACTCTAAGAAATTCCACTAGAGTCATGAACATTCTTTTTCGTCCGTTAATAGGAATTCCCGGGAGTTAAACTGGAAAAATATAAACAACCTGTAAGATTTGAGGGATATAAACAACCTGTGATCCGTTATTTGGTCTAATGCACAATTTTTCAACTTCAAAAATTCCGCGGAATGTATTATTTATAGGAAATATTTGGATATGGTCGTATATATATTACACTGAAAACATTTAAAGACCTTGAAAACGCTTAACGCAAGTTGCGTACTATATCAGGCGTTCACACTACGAACGTTTACCAAGAGTGAAATGTTACCGCTTTTTTTCCTTCAACCTACAGCATTTATTTGACAAGGGCAAATTGATTACGTAGGACTTCTGAAACGATTAATATTAAATGCCTAGTAATGACAGAGCACACTCTTTATTTCTACTTCCTTGAAATGTTGAACAGCCTCCTTTCATAAGATTCCTCTTCCTTCAACTGCAACGGAAGGAGCAATTTCACGTTCTTAATATTCAGAGTACAGAGATAAATTTTCTTTATTAGTTCCAGAGATAAGTAGCAAAAAAAAAAAAACCGGCATTTCTAAAGACATTCGTTTACAAGAAAAAATCCCTCTGTCTGTATTCCTTTCTTGATCCCTGACGTAAAGTTATAGCTTCAAAGGCACCACAGTTTACATGTGAAGACAACCTCGCGCCAATGCATCTAAAGCTTACCAGGTGTTCCCGTTTGGGACTCTCCCCACTTTTACAGTCCGTCGTGCCGATAATTATGACTCCATCAGTAGCGGTTATTAGAGTCGGAAAGGGCCTGGCCGTCAGTCAGTGAGAAAGGGAGCCGACATATCGTCGCCAACGTGTCTGAAACCGAGCCCCGACGATTCCCGTGCTCCGTGTACCTGTCCGATCCATCAGTGTCACTCGGGACCTATCTCCACTGCGCCTGACGTTAATAGATGGGCGCCAGCCGCCATTTTGGTTGTGACGTCGAAGGAAAGAGATAAAAAGAAAAAATATAAAACGCAGTGAGAGACAGATTTGGGTTTGCCAACTGCAGACCTTAATTCTCAGGCATTTTAACTGCAAGGTTAGAAAGAAAATGGTCGGCTCTTGACTACGAATGCAAACTTGAAGCTTTGCACAGTTCGTAAACGGAGTTCAATTAAGCAATGAACTACGGTTTTCTGTTGAAAAGTTGTTGGCGATCTTTGCGTGGATTAAATGTTGTTTATGCAAAAGTTCTGCTTTTCATTACGGAGAGTGGAAAGGACAGACTGGAAATTTGGATTTTGAGAAGAATGCATCGCAGAGATATTCAAAAATGAAACGAATAATAGAGGGCTGAAAACAATAAATGCAAACCTGGATGTCTCGAACAGATGATTTGCATTTTGCATCATTTAATTTAATTTCATTACTTTGTTAAATTTCGTTTTGATTTGAAAAAATGGTTTATGCAAATATTGTAATTTTCAGGCCCTTGATGTGTTATTATATTTTAGCCAATTAGATTGGCAGACGTACTCAGTAAAAAATAAACGACTCAACAAATATCTGCAAGGGCATTTCGTAGACGGTATTTTCCAACTGTTTTTGAACAGAGAATTTGATGACAAATGCTACAAGGATATTATCGCTAATCAGGAAACTGCGAAATACGTACACGTACAAGACCCTCATTCACCGTGAGCTACGGAAATCTAACATACAGAGCAATTTCGTTCTCCAAACGTCTGACTTGAGAAACACCTGCTGCATCTCGCCACTGAAGGCCAATTCCAGCAAGATCCTGTTCGAACATTGTCTGCCGCAGCATCTCAGGTCTCCCAATTTTCTTCACAACCTTATTCGTCAATCTGTAGTCATGTATATGAAACAGGAAACAACGCAGTTGGCTAGTTCCCATTAACAAAGGCATCAAGTTTCCTGTTATCTTGCTTACAAAAGAATCCAAATTTCTTTACCATAACTAACCCTAGAAAGAACAGAAATATTAAAAAAGCCTAATTTTAGTCATAGGCGTGTGCAGCATTAGGGTGTGCGTCCAGAGATTTTTTTTTTCACTTTTAAAGATGAACATTTTTTGAATACTAAATTTATAAAGGAAAATATTTTTATTCGTGAAACTAAAGAAACTAAAACTTAACAATTTTTTAAATTAACTAAACTGTACTTAAAAACACAAATTTAAAAGAGAGGCACCAGATACCAAATTTTTTGCTGTAGTGATAACCAAACGTATACAAAGATAGAGTCAACTTCCGTCACCTTTTATGTTTAAACCAGATAATGAACTAATCCAAATAGACCAAAAGAGATTAAGGTCTCTTCACCTTCCTTTCCTAGAGAATGAAACCACTTTTCGTTCGAGACATTTAGGTAGCGATAGTAAGGGTGTGATGGGCACACCTGGCACACCCGGTAGGGAAACCAATGTGTCTACTCCTATTATTTCACACTCTCTATGGATTTTAAAAGTCCCAACAGTAATTCTGATTTTCATGTTAATCTCATGCTACACATTGCCAGTGTCTGTTAAACTCTAGAGATAATTAAATTGAGACACACAAATATTCATCACTTGAGTTTTATCTCTGTCACTAATCCTACTCTATTACCAACCTCATCAACAGCCTTAATGAAAGAGTTCATCTCCTCATTAACCAACAGGGCCAAATCATACGCATAATTTAATTAACAAATTTTGAAATCTCTACACCATATAGGTTGAAATGTTTTACTTCTGAACTACACAATGAGCTAATGACCACCAAAATGAGCACCGAAGAAACAACTTATTATGCGCATCTACCTAATGACGTGTGGATCCATCTTTCGTCCTCACAACGGCAGCAACACGTGTTGACATGGTGTTGGAAGGTGGTATTGCTTCCGATGATTCCAGGCCAGCCGTATTTAAAGAGCCGGGAGTAGCCACTGGTGTGTTTCGAGTTCCCTACTGGAACCAAACAGGACTATTGGACCCAAACAAACTATATCCCAAACAGGAGAGTGAGATGATCATTCGAGAGGTGTGAACTCACTGTAATGCTCCTCAAACCAGTTTTTGTGTGTGGTGATGGTGGTCTCAGTAAGTACAAGGGGCCCCTGGGGGCCTATGTAGACATGCCCCAGAACTTTACACAATCTACAGCGGCCTTTAACATCCCGACTTAGCAGTTTTGGTCTGTGGTCTCGTGTGGTCTACACCACATATGCAACATCCCATTGGTGTGTTGTAGTTGGAACCTCGATTCGTCGGACCAAGCTACTCTTTCCGAGTTTTCCAGAGTCTATTGGCGATATCCCTTCACCCGCTGCAGCATCATAGCCTGGTGACGTGCGTTAACAAGGATACTCGATGTGGGAATTGGCTGCCATAACCATCGTATGCCAAATGACTTTGCATAAACCTTCAAAGCTGCCCTGACATTATCATCTGCAGTGTGGCCTTTGTTTTGAATTTACAATACGGCAGAGGCGAACATCAATGGTTCAGTTACAGCCATATTTTTCCAGGCAGCTGATAGTTTTGCCAGTTATGAGATACACAGTGTGGCACACACGCGATGGGTGCGTGCAAAAATCTGAAACTTCTACAGTCGCACATACATGGAGCACCCATCTTCCCCACATCAACTGTCTGCTCACGATTGAACTCCCTCAGGTCGCTGTGTCAGTTGCAGGTACATTATACAGCAGGTAGGTATCTGACTTATTTATAGCCCAGAAGTAGTTTCGACTAGTAGCGTTATTGTGTCAGAGAAGGGCAGGTTTGCAGATGGGTGCGGTGCGTATGAAAAATTGTGCTTTCAGTGTATATAATCGATCATATCCCTATGAAACCCGTGTGTAAATGCGTATAAATATCTCAGTGTTTGCAATAAGAATTAGTTATTCTCAAACCATAAAGCTTATTAACTTATAGGATAAGTGTCATGTCCCTTTAACGTATTTATTTTTCTTTATTATTGTATTTTTGTTGTTATTTTTATTATTGGAGACAGATATATGTATTAAGTGTATTTGTGGAAATGTTTTTCGGTCTGAGCTGACTGACTTGCATATGTTCAGCGAACGAAAAACACTTTTATGACTATTTACAACTAGCTTATGCCGCGACTGCCAGAGTTGAGACAAGCGCGGCAATAATAAACAAGAGTCTGAGCATCGCTGTCAAATTGGAAGGATATTTGAACACGTATCAAGGAACGCCGCTCTTGCTCGAAAACAAAACGCTAAACGAGAGGGTTCGGTTCTGTGTGAACCAAAGTTCAGTTCTGTGTGAACCAGGTTGTTAACTGTGTTAAAACTGGTTTGAGGAGCATTACAGTGAGTTCCCAACTCTCGAATGATCCTCTCACTCTCCTGTTTAGGATATAGTTTGTTTGGGTCCAATAGTCCTGTTTGGTTCCAGTAGGGAGCTCGAAACACACCAGTGGCTACTCTCGGCTCTTTACATACGGCTGGCCTGGAATCATCGGACGCAATACCACCTTCCAACACCATGTCAACATGTGTTGCTGCCGTTGTGAGGATGAAAGATGGACCCACACATCATTAGGTAGATGCGCATAATAAGTTGTTTCTTCAGTGCTCATTTTGGTGGTGATTAGCACATTGTATAGTTCAGAAGTAAAACATTTCGACCTATATGGTGTAGAGATTTCAAAATTTGTTAATTAATTGACAAGGATTGAATATCTTTTCGCCGAGTTTAAGGTCGGACAAGCAAGAATCTGCAAAGCGCAGATCTCCACCTCATTGCATGATTGCTTGCAGCAGCAAGGCAGCAATGGCCCGCGGAATCGAGCGCATCCCCAGCACGTAATTTTATATAAATGTAAATAAACTTTGTCATCCATATACTACTCTCTTGCTTGAATTGTTGTGTATTTCTAAATATCAACTGGCGCAGCAAGTCTGAGGCATATGTCGGTACGAGTGTAACATTCTGTGAACCTGTGATTTCACCTGAGCAATGGTGAATACAATTAAGGGACTAATTGATCGTCCTCTGCTATAGAGTGGTTAATCTTTTGTCATCTGACCCAACACGACATTTGGCGCAGTTCAACAGCATATGTAATTAGACATGATGAAATAAAAATATATATCATTCCTTACCACTGTCCACCACAAGACGTTCCTCACTACCAATGACAAAGACACCTATCTCCCCTGACCAAATATCAGAATCAGTATCCACGTTAGCATTGAAGTGACCAAATACAATAGAAATATCGCCTTTCTTAGCAGAAATCAAAATATCCTGAAGTTGTCAGTAAAACGTATCTTTCTCGTCCTTCTCAGAATCCTTTGTGGAGGCATAACAACAAATAATGTTCAACTCTTAAACTTAGTTGTAAATTTAGCTGTGAGAAATTTTTCATTAATGCACTCACATCCTTGAAGAAATTATTAGTTTCTTGCAGAGAAGCAAATCTATATCTTAGTGATGCTTTCCATCCTCACTCCCGAAAAGAGAAATTTACAATAATTTTCTAGTACCTGTCCATCTGGTCTCTTGCAAACCAGGAATATCTAAATATCTACGTTATAACGCTGGAATTCTTGTGTGGGGACATCATGAGAATTTTCTCCATGTAACGTCCTCATATTCCACTTACCTGTGGAGAGAAAATGATTAGTAGCATTTTTAAAGAAACTAGACTAGGTTTATTGAGAGAGGTAAGGTCAACAATATCCAACAGCCTCTAATCTCAGGCATGTGGCAAAGACCGGTTCCCCACCACTAAAGGCTGAAACCACTCATGCTGGTAGGATTTCAGGCACCATCTTTACAACTACCCTCTCCCTTTCAAGAACCAGAATTTAGAGAGAATCTGATCTGCCTGAGATGCATTACTCCAGGACAGGACTGGCGATGCCCAGCTAGCTAAAGTAAAGGTTCAGGTGCCTGCAATGGTCTCTGATTAGGATTATCCACTAGCTGAAATTAGGTATCCTGTGTCTATGCTCACTTAGAGCTGGCAACCCATAAGCAAAAAGAAAACGAAGAGACAGACTTTCCGTCAATAGCAGCCCGCCAGTGCAGCAAGTCCAGGATCCGTATTAAAGCTCAAAGCCAAAAATCAGTCCAGTGATATAAATGGCCAGCATGAGGACCCTGTGAAGTTGACCACTCCTCAGCAATGCAGAAAAGAAAGAAAGGTTACCACAGATGACCATATCAATGGGCCAAAGTAATCTGGCAGCCCTCCCCTTCCGTTCCCTTACAGAAGAGAATATCTCTTTTGAAAGGTACTAACGGCCTGTACCACAAGAAGGCGGGATAGGACATTAGGGACTACCAACCATTTTTAGCACGAAAAGTCAATATCAACGAAGTGTCCACTCAGCAATATAACGCAGAGTAAAATACAATACTAACGACCAATGACAACGAAAGAGTGCACATCTAATACCGAAGCATCTGGACGGCCATCATATAACCTCTGCCAAAGCTGACCGAGCCCCTCCTGGGGATGAAGTGACATGCTTCAAAACCAGGTTACATGGGCCCCAAAGTCTTAGAGAAGCTTGGAGTATGAGATCCGCTGAACAGCTAACAAGTGAAAGCCCCAGTAAAGCATGTTCTTTAACATGCATGTGGCTCTCCTGCAAAGTAAGCATACGGACAGACATCAAAGGGTAGAATAGCGGGCATCTTTTCCCAGACTGTGGAAATGAAAGGCGACTAGAAGACATGGGAAAGGCTCAGGATGCTGCTCACAAAATAAGTACTTTTGAAATTTATTTTCTCCGTATGCTGCGTTTTTCGCTCAGTTCCTTGGAAGACTACTCCTAATTATAAGGATCAAAAGGGGGTATTTATTTTTTTTATTTATAAATTGTGAAATTAATGAGTTACTTTCGTAATTGTATAGACGTTCTGAGAAACTGACTGCGTGTTGTAATTATATTTATTTTTGCGATAAATTAACAGCTAATAGTCATTTTATACAGTTGTAGCCACAAGCAAACAGGAAAGTGCATAAAAGTTCTAATTATAAACACTCTAAAATGCTGGAAGAGATGTGACTAGAGAGATCACTGCTTCACTTGCCTTTTCCTCTATTTCAGAGGAGCCATATTGAGGTGCTAATGATAGGGGGGATCTCTGCTTCCCTTGCCATCACCTCTATGGTTGAGGAGCGAATGGTGGGGGGAAATCGCTTTCCACTTACCTACGCCTCTATTGCAGAGGAGACATATTGAGATGCTAATGATAGGGGAGATCCCTGCTTCCCTTGCCATCACCTCTATGGTTGAGGAACGAATGGTTGGGGGGGGAATCACTGTCCCACTTACCTTCGCCTCTATTGCAGAGGAGCCATATTGAGATGCTAATGATAGGGAAGATCCCTGCTTCCCTTGCCATCACCTCTATGGCTGAGGAGCGAATGGTGGGGGGAAATCACTTTCCACTTACCTTCGCCTCTATTGCAGAGGAGCCATATTGAGATGCTAATGATAGGGAAGATCCCTGCTTCCCTTGCCATCATCTCTATGGCTGAGGAGCGAATGGTGGGGGGAAATCACTTTCCACTTACCTTCGCCTCTATTGCAGAGGAGCCATATTGAGATGCTAATGATAGGGAAGATCCCTGCTTCCCTTGCCATCACCTCTATGGCTGAGGAGCGAATGGTGGGGGGAAATCACTTTCCACTTACCTTCGCCTCTATTGAGAGGAGCCATATTGAGATGCTAATGATAGGGAAGATCCCTGCTTCCCTTGCCATCACCTCTATGGTTGAGGAGCGAATGGTGGGGGAAAATCACTGTCTCACTTACCTTCGCCTCTATTGCAGAATAGCCATATTGAGGTGCGAATGGTGGGAGTCTATTTACTGGTCACAGTGAGACGGCAGTTGTTGCTTTCAGCTGCACTAACGCAGTTTCCGTTGACAAAGTATTGCCAAGCGATGGCTTATTCATGTTGATTCTTGCAACATGGAACACAGGCTAATCAGTAGTAAATGAGGAAGACTTATTGTTACTCGATGTGGATTCATCACTTTGGCCAATCAGAATAAATTAAATTATTCTCGGGAGTTTATTCCCACGATTCTTACAATTACACCAAAATAACTATTTCGCTCTTGAAGCATCACCGAATATTCCCCCCCCCCCCGATAGCGGACCACCTTGATGTAGTGGGGGGACTTAATGGTGCCTCTGTGAAGTAGGGTCACGGCTCGTTGTTTTCTCATTTGCACGATGGAATGTGTCGTTTAGTGGCATAGCCTGTGGGGGTCTGCAGACTGGTTTTGGGTTGGCCAGTCTAGTGGGCGTATTCGCTTGCTCAGGGAAGCTTTACGTCACAGCCCCGATGGAGGGGCTGTGGCTGAGAGTAATGCGGACTGGGCATGAGGAACCCGGTCCAGTGGGCTCATCAGTGCAGCCTCAGTAAGTTGGGGTACAGACTACTTCTGTGGGGCAGTGGGTGCGTGGCACTATCGAGAGGACGAAGTTGAAGGCTTGCGACTTGGGTATGGACAGGTTGACAGGCTTATCGATGGAAAAGCCAAACGAAGAGTCTCCACCCTGGGAGCCGAGTCAACAACTTGGATCTATATATCCATTTTTGTGGCTAACCGGGGAACAGATTAAATTTAGGTTTTGACCGATGGATGAACCTTCCTTCTATAGGATTGTTCGCCATAGGTAGCTGTGGATGAGCTGTGTCCTTGTAGCACTGTCTTGCCCCGGCGTAGGTAGTGGTGTTCATGGCATTCTCCCCATAGATGGTATGCAGCGATATGCTGCGGTACATCTGGGACTTGCCTTTTTAATGTTAATGTTAATCACGGAATATCGTTGTTGTGGACCAAGAAGTGCGAGCTTTATCGTTACAATGACAAAATGACCTTTCAAAAAACGACAGATTCTGCCCGAGTCATACTCTTCGTGAATCTTTCTTCTCTGAAATCTGCAACATGTCTGTCTAGAACGCAGTCATCTCGAAAATATGCCTGCCACGCATGTCAATGATAGGCTCTTTTTCTTACCCTTTCTGATGGCAAGGGCTTCGAACGCCCTCTCGTAAAGAAGACCAGCGGTGCACGGAGTTGCACTGATGTGATTTTGATTTTGAGTACACCACGATGTTCTAAAACTTCTTCACAAGAGAACATCGCAAAGCTCTAATACTTGGTGAGAAGAGAAAAACTTCACCACATGGCAGAACTTTCTCACAAGAGAAGAAAACGTGGAAACGTGATCACAAGGGTCACATCACGATGCCGCAAAATTTGGTCGACAAGAGGAACATCAGATCATATAGTTTGGATACAAGAGCAGAATATTTGTAAATTATTAAATAGTATCATTATCGTAACAAGAATAGAAATAAAAAATTTCTTCTCATTAGACTATTATCTCAATGACGTAAATTGGTCTAGAATACAAGGGATTCCAGATATTTGAAACTTGGTCACAAGGTAAAAATTTCACGACGTCATAAAGCTTGATCAACTAGAAAGTTTCATAGTGTCATAAAAAGTGAACTTAAAGAAGCCCTCACAATGTCGTAAACATTGCTCACAAGAGAATAGCCTCATAAAAGGTAGTCGAAAGAGAATAACTTCACGATACTGATGAACTTGGTTTTCGATAAGCATCAATCACCAAAGAGCATTTCGAGATATGTCACAGAGCGATGAGATCAAAGATCTCGGATTTCGTTTCAACCTTCGATACTTCTGATTGATCCCTGAATATTTCTGAAACGGTTCCCTCGATCACTCTGATTTTTAATTAATAAATTAATTACTCTTAAACTTCGCGTTGGTTCACATTGTAAAGTTTTTGGGTTGTTTCACCACTGAATATCATTGTTTTTTTTTTACATACAATGTGCTCAATGCCAGGTTACAAGGGCCTCAAAGACTTAGAGAAGCTTGGCATATGAGATCCACTGAATAGCTAGCAAATGAAAGCCCCAGTCATTCACGTTCTTTAACATGCACAGGATGTGGCTCTCCTGCAGTTGTAGCCAAGGCTTAATGTCCCATCCGATGAACGGAAGCTTTTCCATGCCCATCGGTCTCTCCTTTCTCAGTGAGGGAAGGAAATCTCGATTCAGGATTTGTTAGCGATTGAAACCTAACAATGTAGATTAGGAGCTTGTCATGCTATCGACAAAGCCAACCACCACCGAACAACGTGCGTGTGTGTGTTTGTGTGTGTGTGTGGGGGGGGGGGGAATCAGATGATTTCCTAATTGCTTCTGTTTTTCTCATAATGCAGGATCACAAGGTCAAAATGGCCAGGTCACAAAGACGCCAAAGGTTCTGGGCTGTCATGGGAAGAGGAGAAATAGCCCAGCTGTTACAAGAGATGGAGGCCTCTGCTAAAGCGCCTCTAGTATTTTCTTCAATGTGCAAAGGATATTACTCTCCTGGACACGAGGACATAATTTAAAGTCTCACACTTTAAAAAAAGGTATAAGGTTACACCAGTTCAAGGTGGCAGCTAGGTTACCACCATTTAATGGTATAACATAACACCATATTCTAGTGTAAAATTACACCAGAGAAAGTGTAACCTTACACCAGGAACAGGTGTAAGGTAACACCAGAATCCAGTGTAAAGTTACACTGAGGGAAGTGAAACGTTACACCAGAAGCAGGTGCAAGGTAACATCACATTCTGGTGTAACGTTACACCATGAACAGCCACCCTAAAAAGCTATTTGCTGCTACCTAGCAGCAAGGAAGAACACTATATTTTTTTAAAAATCACAATTTTTTCCCACGAGATAGCAATAGTTATATATTTGCGTAATGAGTTAAATGAGAAAAATTCTAAACTCTAAACACCTACAATCAAGGACGTAACGCAGACAAAATACACAACAAAAAGTAAGTTTGCTTTTAATGAAGGTAGGTATCACTTAAACCACTATACCAACTCAATTAACTTGCTACGTTCCTTTAGGAAACTGTCTAATGTTTCACAATTTCCGCAGCATTCATATTCAGTGATTTCAAATGGGATTTTGTTGCAAATTATATACCACGAGGAAATTTTTTAATTTCGTGAAACAATTAATGTTACTGTAAAAAGCTCTTTGAAAATAGAATTAATATTAGTTATTTAATGAAGGTGTAGTTTTCATTCATATGCAAAACTTTTTTTTCTGCATATACACTTAATCCGTATTACAGTATTCAAGTCTAAGTTTCTTTTGTTGTTGTTTTAAATAAAAAAACTTTTTTTTTTCGATACCGTAGATATTTTCTCTTCAAGACTTTATTAAAATTTTTAAATTAATCCTATTCAAATGTAATGAGATAATATTAGTATTAATAAGAATGGTAGTGAAAAAAAATTAATTTGTTCCTATTATAAGATTAAATATGCTGGGTTCCTCTAATTTATTATTGCATTTTTATTGTTGTTGTATATATATATATCTCTGTTGTGTATTTTCGGAAGTATTCATGGGAATGTGAATGTGAATTCGGAATGGGAATGTGACTCATTAGTTGTCACACAGGACCCAAGCTAGCTGTGCTCCGTGTGCTCGCGAAGCAGAAAGCCCTTTCGTTACTATGCCGTCACTAGCCGTAGGCTCTGGTGTGGGTGACACGGAGAGGAGCGTAAACTGAGTGAGACCGACAAACCAAAATGTAGGTCGCGTCGACAGTTCTTTCTAAAAAAAACCCGTAAGGAGGCGATTCGGTTCTGTGTGAATCTGGAACACAAGATATTGTTCTGTGTGAATCTAGAACACAAGATACTCTTCTGTGTAAATCTGGAACACAAGATACGTTCTGTGTGAATCTGGAACACAAGATACTGTTCTGTGTGAATCTGGAACACAAGATACTCTTCTTTGTGAATCTGGAACACAAGATACTGTTCTGTGTGAATCTGGAACACAAGATATTCTTCTGTGTGAACCAGGGTTTGGTTCTGTATGAACCAGTTACTCATTACTTGCTGCACTTGCTTTCCGGAGATATATGATAATAATAAGTTTCATGTTTCCCCTTTTTTATGGGGAAGACAGCATGAGAGGGTCAATTTTTCATGACTTAGGACATTCCCTGCGTCAGAAGCTTTCATTTGACATATAGCTTCTTATTTTCGGACTTCGCGTCCTGGAGATATAGCTTAAGAATTGTTTTCACATCCCCCCTTTTTTAAGGTGGAAGAAAGCATGGAGGGATCAATTTCTTATAGCCTATGACACTCCCCACGTCACAACCTGGAACCCAAGCTTTTATGTGGCACATAAATCATTAAGTTTCTCCGTCGCATTCGAAAGATATGGTGGAACAACATTTTGTCAAATGCAGAAAAGAACAAATGGACAAACTGACCAACTGACCAACCAAGAAATGTCAAAGCCAAAAGCAATGTTTAAGCCTTAACTGGCATAGTGGTTAGGCAGCTAGCGACTGTTCCAGCAAGGCTAACTTTGTGTGTTGTGTTAGCTCTAACTAAGGCAGTGGTCAGCAGTGACTTCGATCGTAGTAGGGCATGTCCTTGTATGAGAAGGCCTCTATTAAGCTAGGAGTAGCTTCCAGGATTCTTCTCTGTCCTATATGTCGCAAATCAATCAATCAAAATGCGAAGAGAGGTAAAAATGGAGTTGCGTTTTTCATTTCCCAGGTGTAAGGGGTCACTTGGTAATCTTCACGTTCAACCACCAAAATTTCAAAATTCTCGCATAAATGCATCGTTTGCATATCGTTTAAAATTAAGAATTTTCAAATTTTTCCACCGTTAGAAGGCGCAATTATACTTTTAGGAAATTTTCAAAAGTGTGAATCATAATATTTCATCAATTCCTATCTAACCCAAAAATAATTTTTCATTTATTTCTAAAAACAAACAGTTGTCTGCTAAAACTAAAAAGGTATGTTTTCCCACCCCTTCTGGGTCTAAAGGATCAACTCATTGTTGGCAATGGAATCTCGGTAACCTTCACATTCCACCACCAAAATTTCGAATTTCCGGCATACACACATACATCGTTTGCAAAATTTGTTGAAAATTTTGGAAATTTCAACTTTTTCCATAATTAGAGGGCGAAATTAAGCTTCAGGGAGATTCGAAAAGTGCATATCGTAATATTTCATCAATATGTATCCAACACAAAATTTTTTTTAATTTATCTCTATAAACAAAAAAAGTTCGATGCCGACAAAAGCCGACAAAGCGAAATTAAATGAGATAAGTTGCCAAAATCATTCATTCTACAGAGAGTTCTTTAGATGACTACGATGCATTGCATGAACAACAGGTATGCAGGCAATTTGACTACTGTACTAGGAATTAGTGTAGGTTACACCACAATGAACGCCATGCAATGGCCGAGTGGTCAGCGCACTTGGCTATTGATCTAAGGGACCTGGGTTCGAGTCCCGGGTAAGGCATGGATGTATGTGTCGTTTTTCTGCTGAGGTCCTGCCATCCTCTCAGACCTTCTACTATGGCATATAAACTGAAAGGCTCCTGTCAGACGTCTGTGGCAAGCAGCTGCTTGACGGGTATTTTTTTTCTTACACCACAATGTGGTACAGAAAAGGTGTAATCCCTTGACTTTACACCAGTTTGTGCTGTAAGGCATAAAAGATGTAATCCCATGACTTTACACCAGTTTGTGCTGTAAGGTAACACCATAAATTGGTGTAACCTTGCACTCTTATTTTACAGTGCTCCGAAGGAGTGGCGGCCTTTACGAACCCATCCTTGTCCCCTTTCTTACCTGGATAGAGCGGTGATTAGAGGAGAAAATCGCAGCGTAGGCGCAATAGGACATCGTCTTGAACTATGGACCTTGCTGACTCCTATCAACTCTAGAGACCCTCTAATATACGAATACATTTTTTTTGCTAATCATTATGCTTTTAGCATTAATAACTTAATCTGAATATTGTACTGTTTTGAATGAGACGAAAAGAATCACGCCTCTGGGCAATAAGGAATGTTCAATTTCAAGGAAAATAGAGTTGGATTATTCGACAAAAGAAATTACGACTAATGCAGAATTGGGAAAATGATAAGAGAAAAATTTCATTAGTATATTATATACAAAAAAGATATCATCAGTTTATCTCTTCAAAGGTTGCGCTTCATCACTTCATCATCCCTGGAGGACTGGCACTTTTTTTCAGGGACGCAGCTGTAGCGGGGAGGCGGAGGGGGGAGACTATGATAAAAACTTCGGCTACTTTTGCAAGATTTCAAAATTCATTCTTTTGAGAGTTTGTATTGAAGCTTAAAATATTATCCCCAAATCTATGGAATTTCTGCAAAGTACCAGTTATTATTATTTAAAAAAACTAGCTCCTATGAGGTCCCAGGGCACGCAACACTAAGGGCCAGGGTCCCTAGAATGCTCAGCGCCCTTTACCAGTACGCGCCTGCCTTGGACTATAATTCAAGCAATTTTTTTAATTTCCAGCACTAATATTTTACTTAAAAGTGTTCTAAAGTTTTGCTCTTTCCAACTTTTTCCTCCACTAGAGGGAGTATTACGAAAAAGCTCGTAAAATGGTTTATTATTAAACAAAAATGAAAAGAAAGAAGCAATTTCATCTCTATGATATGCGTTTAATTTTCTGTTTCACCAAAATTAGCAAAAAAAAGGAAAACAAAGCATATTTGTAATTTTCTTTTTCTGGATGAGTCAAAATGACTCACCATGTCAATCATTGAGGGTTGCAGCCTGAGGCCGTTCTTGTGTTAAGATTGCATTTGCATTTTATGAAAGAAAATGGAGAATGAAATTACGATTGTGTTCACTGCAACATCCTCCGAAGATAACTGAGACAGAGACATTGAGAAACGGATCATCCAGCTTTATAAGGCGACAAATTGAAGTCTTTCTTACCACGTGTAATCAAATTCTACAATCGGTTGAGAGAGAAAAGTGTCTCAGTTCTTTTTAACTCCGATAAGGAAATCTGTGTTGTCTGAAATTGTTTTGGAGGAAGGATTACTCTATTTTATCAGTTTTACAGAATATTGTTCGCAGATTAGGTTATTCTTTTTTCATTACAGATGTTATGAAATTACACGAGGCTTATTGATTCGATACATTTTAATATTGTGTCGGAGAAAAACAAATATTAAGATGAAGGTGAGATGAAGTCACCTTTGTTGTGCACTGGGTTGATACATTTCATAATTCATAGATGAGAACTGATATTACGGATGGCGTTCAAAATGTTCTTGATACGTGTTTGTAGATTTGCACTCGTTCCTCCGAAATGAATGAGCTATGACTTGCTTGAAAGCTTGTATAAACTTGTCATAGGTCGTATCATCATTTCTCTCTTCCCTAGCGCATAAAGTCGGTCTGCGAAATCTGTGCTTTATTGCTATGAAGCCTACTAAAGAAGAGGGAAAGATTTTACATTTTCACAAAGATGCAAGTTGCGAACGACGTGAAGAAATTTGATGCCCATTTATCAGAAAGTATGTGAGGATCATGCCCGTTCATATGGCACGGTTACGAGATGGATGCGCAAATTCAGAGAAGGACGACAGAGCTTTGAAGACCTCTCTCGTGCAGGAAGACCGAAGAAGAATCATCTCTGCTGTTCGGGAACTCATTAAGGGAAACCCATACATCACCGTTCGTTTATGATGGTGATTTATGGGTTTCATCACGAAAACCCACACATCATCGTTCGGCATCTAAACATACATCCCTGTACGTTTAGATCTGATTTATCAACTGGCAGTGTGAAAACAATTATTTTTTTAAATTTACGGTTTCGAAAGATCTGTTCCAAATGGGTTCCCCACAAACTGACAGAACTGCACGTGCAAGGAGATGCTGAAAATAATTTTTCATTTATTTTTAAAAACAAACAGTTGACTACTAAAACTAAAAAGGTATGTTTTTCCACCCTTCTGGGTCTATAGGGATCAACTCACTGTTGGCAATGGAATCTTGGTAAACTTCACATTCTACCACCAAAATTTCAAAATTCTGGCATACATGCATACATCGAACCCAGTGGCCCCAAACGGTTAACAGACATTATCATAGGTGATGAGACGTTGTTTTATTACCTACCATACAACTCCCAGAAAGATGACTATTATGTTAGGGTGGGGGAAGATCAAATGCGTCCCCAAATCCTCCGACAAGACATTCGCTCAAGGAAGAGATGTTCACAATTTTTTTTCATTTCCCAAAGAGTGGTAACCGTGGACACCTTACCCGAAAAAATGACTATAAATGGCCAATACAACACAAAAATTGTTTTACTGAAAATGGTTAAGGAGATGAAGGAGCAGCGTCCAAAAACAAATGCTTCAAAGATTCTCCTTTTTCATGACAGTGCCAGTGCTCACCAAACCCGTCACGTTACGGTCTACTTGGAGCAGGAAAGAATGAAACATCTATCCCATCCTGTATATTCAGCCAATCCTGCACTATGTGAGTTTTGGTTGTTTCCAAAAATTTAAAAGGAACCTGCTGGGAAGCCTTTTTCAACGGTGCAAAGCTTCGTAAAATACGTCCGTTTAGAGTTTCGGATTATTCCCCAACAGAAGTACCAGCAAAGGTTGGAGAATTGGCCAAGGTACTGGACTATGTAACTTTGCATAGATGCTGGAGCGAAGTACTTCGAATGACAGTAAGAGATTGGTTCAGGTAAGTGCGATGGTTTTTGTTCTGCAGATGCATGTCAAGAACTTTTTGGACGCCCTTCTTAAACACGAATCGTTAGAAAACCTTTCTTTTTTCCTTTTTACTCTTAGATAAGAATTTATATTGAAGGAAAATTAATCAACTGAGATGCAAACGTTAGGTGTTATTCCAGTTTTTCTCCCGTGCGACAAAAATTTTGCTTTATCTCCAAATTACCTTTAATTATTTGTTTAAAATCTGGCAGTGGAATTTTTTCCTCCATTTGAGACATCAAAAAACCACAGAAAGGAATTTAGCTATTTTTCCAATTTTGGTATGAATATGCACGAATGATCTTTTTAAAAGAAATTCCTATTATTAGAGTACAAATATCAGTGCGTGATCACCAACTAGATCTCCCACTAAAAGCTAGAGTAACAATCTCCTTTTTTCCTCAGACTTTTAACGACAGATATTTTTTCTTTCTCTTCTGCCCTCATCTGTCACTCTCAATTCTCACTTGGAACATTATTAATCGTCTGTCTAGAGTTTTGGCGGGATCTGTAAGCACGAATGATGCATTAATCTGCGTAAAAAAATTAGTACCCGACATTGCCCACATAATCACCGCATACTGCTATAATTAAAGTTGCACCCCCCCCCCCCCTAAACCTCCAACGGCCGTCAACAATGGGGGCGCAGCACATCCACGTCACAGAGCAGGGAAAAACGCGACGGAGTCGTAGCCCCGCCCCCTTCCTTTACGCTGTACCATTAATAGTCACCGAGTTAGGCCTAAGAGAGCGCTGAGACTGTCGCGAGCGCTTCATCCATCAGACGGCGGAATTTCTTTCCCTTGCGCCAAGTCACCTGATGCTCGAGGTGCCAGGCGCCAAAAACACAGCCGGACACCTGCAGACTATAAAGACACTAACCGGAAGGAAGTGGATGGCTACACTCACTCATAAATGCACTTGGTAAAAGTTTTTCGCCCCCTCCCCCCATCCAGCTAAAGTGAGAGAGGCGAGATCTTCTGTGATCTCGCCTCTCTCTATGATCTCTATGATCTCGTTCCAAGTGCCTAGCTGATTGAAAGGCGACAGATCGAGATAAGATAAGGCGAAAGGGATCAGCTGCGGCAATAGCCTTTCGGGTGCATGCGTCAACATTTCCCTCTTCACTTTGTCAATCTTCCTTTGCATCCCTCGTGTCTCCTTTATGTGAAGAACAGAAATGCGCTAAGCAAACACTACTCTTGGTTACTTGATATGTAGCAAGAGGAAGTTAGGAAAGGGAATTGCCATTCAAGAGCATTCATAACGAAAGGTTTAATGCGTTAGCTGGATACAATTAGGGGATCTAGGACATTGATAGCCTCTTTGATATAACTCTTTAACCCCAAGAAATCTCAGAAAAAGTAGTAAAGACGAAGGAATTGCACGATTTCGACAATTCCATTTGAAATTTCGGTAGTTTTGGCACGTTACGGGCTTAAAGGGTTAATTTCTCGTCTTGAGTGAAAAAATTCACTATCCATTCCATTAGAATCCACCATCCATCCATTAAAATGGGATGAAAAAAGTTGAAAACAATATTATTAAGTAAAACAAAATTATTACGTAAAACAAAAGTCAACTAACTTTATAATTGAAAAAATCTGACTTTCGTTTTCACATTTCTGCTAACATGATGATTATATCATGTCATGAATATGGCATAAACTGCGCATGGGTTGTTTCCGTTACTCGACACCTTGGTGAGAAATGAAACATCGAATAAGATATCTTCAGTTGCATGAGACATTAAACGAAAGTCACGTGTTCAGAAGCGCCATAACACGTGCATGTTAATGTTTCTTATCATCAATGCAACTCATTAGTATTAATGGTCTCTATCGTCATTGCAACCCATTAGGGTTAATGGTTTCTATCGACATTGCATGTTAATGACATCAGTGTTATCGACATCAGTGTTAATGGTTTCTACCGTGATTGCAACCCATCAGTGTTAATGTTATCTATCATCATTGCAACACATCAGCGTTAATTATATCTATCGACATTGTAACCAATCACTGTTAATGCTTTCTGTCGTCATTGCAACCCATCAGTATTAATGGCATCTATCGTCATTGCAACCAATCAGTGTTAATGGTATCTATCGTGTTTTGCAACCCATCAGTGTTAATGGTATCTATCGTCATTGCAACCCACCAGTGTTAATGATTTCTATCGTCATTGCAAACCATCGGTATTAATGGTATCTATCGTCTTTGCATCCCATCATTATTAATGGTTTCTATCGTCATTGCAACCCATCAGTGTAAATGGTATCAATGGGCATTGCAACCCATCAGTGTAAATGGTATCTATGAGCATTGCAACCATCAGTGTTAAACTTATTTATCGACATCGCAATCCATCAAAATTAATGGTATATGTCGTCATTGCAACTCATATGTGTTAATGGTATCTATCGACATTGCAACCCATCAATGCTAATGGAATTTTTCCGCATTGCAACCCATCAGTGTTAATCGTATCTATCGGCATTGCAACCCATCAGTGTTAATGGTATCTATAGTCATTGCAACCCACCAGTGTTAATGCTTTCTATCGTCATTGCAACTCATCAGTGTTAATGGTATCTATCGACATTGCAACCCATCAATATTACTGGTATCTATCGGCATGCAAACCATCAGTGTTAATGGTTTCTACCGTGATTGCAACCCATCAGTGTTAATGGTATCTATCATCATTGCAACCCATCAGCGTTAATTGTATCTATCGACATTGTAACCAATCACTGTTAATGCTTTCTGTCGTCATTGCAACCCATCAGTATTAATGGCTTCTAATCGTCATTGCAACCAATCAGTGTTAATGGTACCTATAGTGTTTGCAACCCATCAGTGTTAATGGTATCTATCGTCATTGCAACCTACCAGTGTTGATGATTTCTATCGTCATTGCAAACCATCGGTATTAATGGTATCTATCGTCTTTGCATCCCATCATTATTAATGGTTTCTATCGTCATTGCAACCCATCAGTGTAAATGGTATCTATGGGCATTGCAACCCATCGATGTTAATGGTATCTATGATCATTGCAACCATCAGTGTTAAAGTTATTTATCGACATCGCAACCCATAAAAATTAATGGTGTATATCGTCATTGCAACTCATCTGTGTTAATGGTATATATCGACATCGCAACCCATCAATGTTAATGGAATTTATCCGCATTGCAACCCATCAGTGTTAATCGTATCTATCGGCATTGCAACCCATCAGTGTTAATCGTATCTATAGTCATTGCAACCCACCACTGTTAATGCTTTCTATCGTCATTGCAACTCATCAGTGTTAATGGTATCTATTTTGAATTCTGTCAAGAAAGGAGATATTACCCTTGTTCTTGGTGACTTCAATGCCAAAGTTGGTACTGACTCTGACCTTTGGGGAGGAGTAATAGGCCCTTTTGGTATTGGTAGCTGCAATAGCAATGGGCAACGTCTCCTACAGGTAAGTAAACTCAATGGATTCAGAATAACTAACACTTATTACAAACACCGCGACATACATAAGTACACATGGGTTTCACCTGATGGGCTGCATAAGAATATGATTGATTACATATTAATTAACAGCAAATGGACTAGTTCTGTTAGGAATACCAGGGCATATAGGGGAGCTGAAATTGGATCTGACCATTACCTTGTTAAAAGTGTGTTGCAACTTAAACTTAAAAAGTGTTGTGCTAGGGTTAAAAAATTTACTTTTAATACTAAAGCTCTGAAAGATCCAGTTATAGCCAAAGCTTACCATGATAGGTTACTTAGTCATTATGACAGTCATGGTTTGCTTACTACTGAAGTTGAGGAAGAATGGGATCATTTTAAACAGGCTTTTTTGGACACTAACAGTACTCTTTTAGGAAAAAAGGAGCAGAAGAGGCAAAATTATCTGAGTGATAAGGCACTTGAGCTTATTTCGGAAAGAAAGAACTGCAGGAATGCCCTTAATCAATACCCTACTAGTCCTAATAGAAAGCATTACAGAGACCTTAATAAACTTGTAAAGGATCAGTTAGCTGCTGATAAAAATTTTTGGCTTGATGGTTTGGCTGACAAAGCCGAGGAAGCAGTTAGACAGCACAACAGCAGAGAGCTGTACCAGATAGTTAATGTTTTGTGTGGTAGAAAACGGACAGGCATACAAGGATTGAAGGATAAACAAGGTAAGGTTATAGAAGGGGAGGATTCTGTCATGGCTAGGTGGGCTGAGCATTTCAGTGATGTTCTAAACAATGTAGTTAGTTCTACTCCCATTGTTTGCAATGATGATAGATGCATTGGTGGCTTTAATGTTGGCCCTATAACACAATCTGAAGTTAGTTTGGCTGTTTCTAAACTTAAACTTCATAAATCCCCAGGGGTAGATGAAATTACTACGGAAATGCTTAGAGCTGGGAATGTTTCGGTTACCACTTGGATGACTGAAATTCTGAATCTCTTTTATGATAAAGGCATGGTTCCTAAGGATTTTACCAGAGCTATTGTTATCCCTATTTTCAAAAAAGGTGATCGCAGTTCTTGTGATAACTATAGGGGTATCAGCCTACTCTCTGTTCCAGGTAAAGTTCTTTCCATGATTGTGCTTAATAGAATTAAGAATCTGGTTGACAGGCAATTGCGTGATGAGCAATGTGGATTCAGAAGTGGTAGGGGATGTGTAGATCAGATATTTTCACTTAGGCAGATTCTTGAGAAATGTTTAGAGTTTCAGAAACCTTTGGTTGCTAGCTTTGTTGATTTCAAAAAGGCTTCCGACTCTGTTGATCGTCATAATTTGTGGTTGATTGTGAGATCATATGGTATACCAGACAAGTTAGTTAACATTATGAAAGCTCTCTATAATAACACTGAGTCGTGTGTGAGAGTTGGTAAGGCTTGTAGCAATTGGTTTAACATTACTTCTGGTGTTCGACAAGGGTGCATTTTGTCTCCTTTTCTCTTTAGCTTGGTTATTGATTATGTTATGCGAAATTCACTTTAAGGGAAAGATTTTGGCCTTAAATGGGCTGGAGATACGAAAATTTCTGATTTAGATTATGCTGATGATTTAGCCCTTTTGGCAAATGATGTTGATGAGATGAACTCTTTCATTCGAGCTGTTGATGAGACTGGTAGTAGAGTAGGTTTGGTTATAAACAGAGAGAAAACTAAAGTGATGAAAATTGGTCAGGCAGGCTGTGATTCAGTTAATCTGAATGGTTGCAGTCTTGAGCAGGTGTCACAGTTTAATTATCTTGGGAGCTATGTAACAGATAATGGTGATGTGCGGCATGAGATTAACAGACGAATAGGGATTGCTGCTGGGACTTTTAAGAATCTATGGAGAGTGTGGAGAAATAGGCGTATACACCTAAAGACTAAAATTAGACTGTATAATAGTTTGGTTCTTTCTAGGGTTAGTTATGGTAGTGAAACTTGGACACTTTGTAAACAAGATAACAGGAAACTAGATGCTTTTGATTCCAGATGCTTACGCAGTATCTTGGGCATTAGGTGGTTCAACTTTGTAACTAATGATGAGATTAGGAAAAGGAGTTTGCAACCTCCTTTAAGCAGCATATTATGCAGAGAGAGACTCCGTTGGTTTGGCCATGTTGCCCGTATGAATAATTATAGATTGGCGAATAGGGTTATGAACAGTGTGCCTAAAGGCCTCAGAAAGAAGGGGAGACCTAGGATGCGGTGGGCAGACAATGTCAAACAGGACCTTGTTAGAATTGGTGTGCAGTGGCCAGATGCAGTAGATGTAGCTCAGGATAGACTTGCTTGGAGAACTAAATTGCACGGTCTGGTTGGACCTCCGTAGCCCATGGCTGCTTGAGGATGATGATGATGATGATGATGATCATCATTGCAACCCATCAGTGTTAATTGTATATATCGACATTGCAACCCATCAGTGTTAATGGTATCTATCGTCATTGCAACCCATCAGAATTAATGGATTCTATCGACTTTGCAAACCATTAGTATTAATGGTATCTATTGTCATTGCAATCCATCAGTGTTAATGGTATCTATTGTCATTGCAATCCATCAGTGTTAATGGTATCTATTGTCATTGCAATCCATCAGTGTTAATGATATCTATCGTCATTGCAACCCATCAGAATTAATGGATTCTATCGACTTTGCAAACCATTAGTATTAATGGTATCTATTGTCATTGCAATCCATCAGTGTTAATGGTATCTATCGTCATTGCAACCCATCAGAAATAATGACTTCTATCGACTTTGCAAACCATTAGTATTAATGGTATCTATTGTCATTGCAATCCATCAGTGTTAATGGTATCTATTGTCATTGCAATCCATCAGTGTTAATGGTATCTATCGCCATTGCAACCCATCAGAATTAATGGATTCTATCGTTATTGCAATACATCAGTGTTAATAGTATCTATCGACATTGAAGCCCATCAATGTTAATGGTCTCTATCGTTATTGAAACCCATTAGTGTTAATGGTTTCTACCTAATGTCCGACCCCGCCTTCTCGTGATGCAGACCGTTAGTACCTTTCAAAAGAGATACTCTCTTGTTCAAGTGAACGGAAGTGGAGGGCTGCCAGATTAGTGTGGCCTACTGATCTGGATAACTATGGCTACTTTTCTTTCTTTCTATCCTGCTGAGGAGTGATCAACCACACAGGGTCCTGGTGCTGACCATATAAACCTACTGGACTGGACAGATATATGGCTCTGAGCTTGATTATGGATCCTGTTTTTGCTGCACTGGTGGACTTCTGTGGAGGGAAAATCTTCCGCTGTGTTTTCTGTTTGTTTGTGGGTTGACAGTCCCAAGTGAATAGATTCACAGGATATGTTTATCAGCTGGTGGATAATCCTGAGCAGAGGTCATCGCAGGCACCTGAACTCTTTGCTTCTACTGGCATAGTCAAATTCTACATTGGAGCAAGTCTTCCAGTGTAGATGGCTTCAGCCTTTAGTGGTGGGAGAACGGGTCTCTGCCTCATGTCTGCGATTAGGGGGCTGTTTGATATTGTCGGAAATCCCTCTCTCAATAAACATAGTTTCTTTAAACATCCCACTAACCATTTTCTCTCCATAGGTAGTTGGAATGTGAGGACTCTGCACAGAGCTTTTCCTCTTGATGTCCTCACACAAGAATTCCACCGTTACAATTTAGATATTCTTGGCTTGCAAGAGACCAGAAGGACAGATAAAGGTCAGATTATTAAAAATAATCTTAAATTACTCTTTTCAGGGAGGAAAGATAATAAACATCACCAAGGCGTGGGTCTGCTTCTCAGCAGACACGCTAGTGATGCTCTTCTAGGATATGAGTGCATTAATGAAAGGTTTCTTACAGCAAAATTTCAGACAAGCATTAAAGACTTGAATGTTATCTTCTGTTATGTCCCCACTGAGGATGCCGGTGGGTGAGGATGAGAAGGATAGGTTTTACGGACAACTTCAGGATATTTTGAATTCTGTCAAGAAAGGATGTATTACCCTTGTTCTAGGTGACTTCAATGCCAAAGTTGGTACTGACTCTGCCCTTTGGGGAGGGGTGATAGGCCCTTTTGGTATTGGTAGCTGCAATGTCAATGGAAAACGTCTCCTACAGGTAAGTAAACTCAATGGTTTCAGAATAACTAACACTTATTACAAACACCGCTACATACATAAGTACACATGGGTTTCACCCGATGGGCTCCATAAGAATATGTTTGATTATATATTAATAAAGCTGTATTATATATTAATAAAGCTATATTAATAAAGCTAAAATAAAGCAAATGGGCTGTTTCTATTAGGAACACCAGATCACATAGGGAGCTGAAATTGTAATATAGGGAGCTGAAGTTTTTTAATCTTTATATTCATTCATATAATCAATAACTAAAGAATACTTTTTTGCTTTTTATATAACTTTTTCTTTTTTTATTAATACTGTTTAAAATTTCCTTTGTAATGTACAGGTATACAGGGATTGAAGGCTAAACAAGGTAAGGTTATAGAAGGTGAGGATTCTGTCATGGCTAGGTGGGCTGAGCATTCCAGTGATGTTCTAAACAATGTAATTAGTTCTACTCCCATTGTTTGCAATGATGACAGATGCATTTGTGGCTTTAATGTTGTCCCTATAACACAAACTGAAGTTATTTTGGCTATTTCTAAACTTAAACTTCATAAATCCCCAGGGGTAGATGAAATTATTACGGAAATGTTTCGGTTACCACTGCATGACTGAAATTTTAAATATCTTTTATGATAAAGGCATGGTTCCTAAAGATTTTACCAGAGCTATTGTTATCCCTATTTTCAAAAAAGGTGATCGCAGTTCTTGTGATAACTATAGGGGTATCAGCCTACTCTCTTGTAAAGTTATTTCCATGATTGTGCTTAATAGAATTAAGAATCTGGTTGACAGTCAATTGCGTGATGTGCATTGTGGATTCAGAAGTGGTAGGGGATGTATGGATCAGATATTTTCACTTAGGCAGATTCTTGAGAAATGTTTAGAGTTTCAGAAACCATTGGTTGTTAGTCTTGTTGATTTGAAAAAGGCTTTCGACTCTGTTGATTGTCATAATTTGTGATTGATTGTGAAATCATATGGTATACCAGACAAGTTAGTTAACATAATGAAAGCTCTCTATAATAACACTGAGTGGTGTGTGAGAGTTGGTAAGGCTTGTAACAATTTGTTTAGCATTACTTCTGGTGTTCGACAAGGGTGCATTTTGTCTCCTTTTCTCCTTACTTTGGTTATTGATTATGTTATGCGAAATTCATATCAAAGGAAAGATTTTGGCCTTAAATGGACTGGAGATGCGAAAATATCTGATTTAGATTATGCTGATGATTTTTGCCTTTTGGCAAATGATGTTCATGAGATGAACTCTTTCATTCGAGTTGTTGATGAAACTGGTAGTAGAGTAGGTTTGGTTATAAACAGAGAGAATATTAAAGTGATGAAAACTGGTCAGGCAGACTGTGATTCAGTTAATCTGAATGGTTGCAGTCTTGAGCAGGTGTCACAGTTTAATTATCTTCGGAGCTGTGTAACAGATAATTTTGATGTGTGGCATGAGATTAACAGACGAATAGGGATTGCTGCAAGGACTTTTAAGAATCTATGGAGATTGTGGAGAAATAGGCGTATACACCTAAAGACTAAATTTAGACTGTATAATAGTTTGGTTCTTTCTAGGGTTAGTTATGGTAGTGAAACTTGGACACTTTGTAAACAAGATAACAGGAAACTTTATGCTTTTGATTCCAGATGCTTGCGCAGTATCTTGGGCATTAGATGGTTCAACTTTGTAACTAACGATGAGGTTAGGCAAAAGAGTCTGCAACCTCCTTTAAGCAGCATATTGTGTAGAGAGAGACTCTTTTGGTTTGGCCATGTTGCCCGTATGAATAATTATAGATTGGCGAATAGGGTTATGAACAGTGTGCCTAAAGGCTTCAGAACTAGGGGGAGACCTAGGATGCGGTGGGCAGACGATGTCAAATAGGATCTTGTTAGAATTGGTGTGCAGTGGCCAGATGCAGTAGATGTAGCTCAGGACAGACTTGGTTGGAGAACTAAATTGCACGGTCTGTTTGGACCTCCGTAGCCCATGGCTGCTTGAGGATGATGATGATTATGATGACAGTATTGACTTCGGATGTAGAAATTTTCCACATTTTTGTACAGTGAATCCAGTGAAGAACTGAGGAACATGAATGAATCAATAAATTTAATTGGACCGAATTTAATGCATATAAATTTTTTGTAGTTTGTGGAATACAAGAAATTTTCTTCTTATCTTTAAATTTCCACAAATCTTTTACTATAAAGTGACCATCAAATCCTTTGAGATTATGAAACAACACTGGTATTTCAAGTGAGAATTTGTATTGAAGATTACATTTGTTGTGAACAGCACCTCTGTATTTTCCAGTTAAGTGATCGTGGTCCCTTACTCTATCAGTTCCTAGAATTTTCCCACAAATATTACAATAATTTGCTCCAGTAAAAATTTGCCAATCAAAATCAGGCATCTTAACATTTCTTTTCTTCAAACCATTGATCAAATTTTCGGCTTCGATAATTTCATTCAAAAATTGTTCTGTTACATTTTTCCCTCTGTACATTCTATTTTTTGATCAGTTTATCTTCCGATCCAACTATAATATATGCATATCCTCACGGTGTTTAATACTTAGTTCGTACCGTACATGGATTATTCTCAGTTCTTCTACATTTCGAAAAGCATTCGAAGTCTGCATAAATCACATATGGATGGTTCAAACCGTTTTTAATTGTATGGAATTTCGTACTATTCGCTTCGGGAAACTTGATAGTTTGAAAAGTGTTTGATTTGCAATTATTTACTTGATTCTTTAATAAATCGTCGCGAGTGAAATTATGAAGGCAGTATGGGCAGGGATAGGATTTACCATCATGTCTTGAAAGGTATTCTGTAACCCTACTAATATTTTTAATCCAACAATAGCGAGAATTAGTGCCGTTTTTTAAAAGTAAAAGTTGTATGGGTTCTTTAACAGGATTCTGTGAATTATATAACGTATGCAAACCATCTTTCTTAGAATTGAAAACATTTATAGAAAGATTATTTAAAACCTCGAACTTCGGGATTTGATCGAGGGTTATTGGGTAAGTCAATGAAAATGTGTCTAAGGCGTTTTCAAATATTTTATATTCTTCCACACGTTGTGGATGGTCTTTAGCAGGATATAGAGCTGATAATATTGACCACAAGAAACATTTGTTGTCGTAGTTTTTAACATTCACTATTCTTTTTGTAGATTTCAAATGTTCTGGTAAATTTACGAAAGCAGATGCTCCAACTGCATTATACTGAGACATTTGAATTTCCATAGAAATTATTTTGTCAAACACCCATCCACTTCCCTTTTGTATAAAATTTTCAAAGTCATTATCAATTTTCTCATAAGCATTTTTTAGTAATTCATTGAGATAGGTAGGCAAACTGATTATTTCGTTACATGTCGAAAAATGTGCACATATTTCTTTCTGTCCATCAGGATCCGTTTGCTTTTTAAATTTTATTTGTAATATGAATCTAACTTTTAGAGGCTGACTGAGTTTATTCTTAATTATATATTTCCATTTATTGTTATTTTTCTCCAGAAAACTTTTTATGTCTTCTCTGACATTTATGTTTTCAATTCAATATTTGCGAAACGTTTTCCGAAAAGCACTGCTTTATTTATATGATATTGATTTAGATGATGATTGTAATTGTCTTTTCTGTTAAAGGTGTAATTGCGAAATTTTAATTTTTCAAATGTGCGAGATGTGCATGCAGTTTTCATATGACGATTCATATTAGATTTGCGAATTAGTACATTTGCCACATTTGGTACATTGAATAGTTGCGCTCATCTTTGAGTTAGCAGTTATACCCTCTTTATTATATACAGTAGCTAAAAATCACGATCGAAAAATCATGGTCCGATAATGCAAAACATCGAATATTTTACATAATCCGAAATTGAAATAGACATGACTATAGTGTGTGCCAAGAGTAAATTTCTAAATAATACCGATGTTATTGAACATAATCTTGTGTTCCTTTTTGTCAATAATATAGTTTTTTAACAAAATATCCAAAATTTCGACAATGTCAATTAGTATGTCTGTACTGGTGTTTCCAGCTCGTTTACTGGCAACCAAAATTGATAATTTTTCGCATATGTCGTCGAAACTCTTGTATAGTCCAGAAACAAACTGTTGACTTTCTATTACTGTGAGCATCATTTTAATCGACTTTAAATATTTTCTAAGTGCCTCAATGTGATTAACGATAATTCGATATTTCTCAGTAGTTCTACCATAGCGTTTGGTTTCTGTAGATGTTTCTGAAGATGCCCGATTGTTTGGTAAATCATTTCTTTCAGCTCAGGAATGGGATTTCTCGCCTGTAAGATATTACTCGGAAGTTTTAGTTTACATTGGTTTAATATTTCATCTTGCAAGTTGGAATCTGGATTAAAAACGAACGTTTTTTCTGGCATCTCAGTGGACTCTTCTGGTTCTGAAGTTTTCACTACATCTTGTATGTTTTTCATGGTTTCTTCACGCACAATTTCCAGACCTTTTAACCGTTCGACCACTGACTTGTGAAATTCTTGGAGCGTTTCCTTAACTTGTTCCTCTCCCAAAATAGTATCTTAAATTTCCGATTTTGTGGTAGCTCGCGATTTCAAGATTTCATCTATAATACTGTGTAATTGCTTAAGATCTTTCATCTTTATTCATATACAATAAAGACATATACCCAGTGATGAAAGTCGGAAACAAGACCTCCAAGCACTTTTGTTCTTTCTTTTGGATCTGGATAGTGTCTAGCAAGTGAAACACTAATCTTGCTACCCCTGTATAATTTCTTGTTTACTGGAGTAACAGAAAAAAACTGCTGAAGTTGTGGTCTTACTACTTCAACGAATTTTTGATCGTACAAGTTGATACTATAATTTATACTAAAAGAGGGATTTGTTGTGCAGCAGATTACCTTGCTTATATATCCATTAGAAATGCATAGATGGTAATTATCTTTGAAAATAGGTGGCGTTAGTAGGTCGAATTTTGTGTTTATCTGTATAATTGGATAAGACTGCAATACGTCTTTTTTCACTTCTTTATAGGTAAGGCAAAAAGAACCATAGGAAAGGCAAATTACAGTATTTTTATCAACGTATAGTTTCGTAGCAGCATCATTGTTTAGAATTGGGGTGTCAACACTCGTAATTCGTTTTCCCTTTGTATCGTCAATTAAACTGCTCCCACTTGATGCAAAAAGTCCATTTTCATTTCTCAATAGAGAATTGGATGGGTAGGATCTAACTTTGTCAAGCCATCAACGTAACGTTTTTGTTGTCGCATTTCTGTTGTGCCTCGTTCCCCGAGATTTCCTATTCTCTTATTGTTCGCATTAAAGACATCCTCGCCTGTTAATGCGACTTTTTCCAAATATCCCTTAGTTACAGCAGCAGTATCAGACTCGGGATCGGCAATATCAAGGATTTGTTTTTTTCTCTGCATTGAAACTATGCCCGTCGAATGCAATGCTTCGTGGAACGTAAAGCCCATCTTTATTTCTCACCAATGTATTCATTGGACTATTTTGAACAGTGGTCAAGTTGTCGACGTAGTGTTTCGTAGTGGCATTGTATGAATCGATCGGTTCTGCAAGATTTTTAATGCGTTTATTGCTTGCATCGTAATTATCATCGTCATTGCAAAGTGCTCTTTTTTCCAAATATCGTTTTGTAACTACTCCAGAATATGCCTCCGGTTGAGTAACATTGGTCTGTAAATGGTAGCTAGGTAGTCACTGGAAGGAGAGCTATGCACCAATCCCCTGTGATGATGCATAGAACCGGTCAGGCCTAGCACCTAATGTCCGATCCCGCCTTCTCGTGGTGCGGACCGTTAGTAACTTTCAAAAGAGATACTCTCTTGTGGAAGTGAACGGAAGGGGAGGACTGCCAGATTAGTGTGGCCTACTGATCTGGACAACTATGGCTACTTTTCTTTTTTTACACCCTGGTGAGGAGTGGTCAACCACACAGGGTCCTGGTGCTGACCATATAAACCTACTGGACTGGACAGATATATGGCTCTGAGCTTGATTATGGATCCTGATTTTAATGCACCGGTGGGCTTCTGTGGAGGGAAAATCTTCCGCTGTGCTTTCTGTTTGTTTGTGGGTTGACAGCCCGAAGTGAATAGATTCACAGGATATGTTTATCAGCTGGTGGATAATCCTGAGCAGAAGTCATCGCAGGCACCTGAACTCTTTGCTTCTATTGGCATCGTCAAATTCTACATTGGAGGAAGTCTTCCAGTGTAGATGGCTTCAGCCTTTAGTAGTGGGGGAACGGGTCTTTGCCCCATGTCTGCGATTAGGGGGCTGTTTAATATTGTCGGCATTCCCTCTCTCAATAAACATAGTTTCTTTAAACATCTCACTAACCATTTTCTCTCCATAGGTAGTTGGAATGTGAGGACTCTGCACAGAGTTTTTCTCTTGATGTCTTCACACAAGAATTGCACCGTTATAATTTAGATATTCTCGGCTTGCAAGAGACCAGATGGACAGATAAAGGTCAGATTCTTAAAAATAATCTTAAATTTCTCTTTTCAGGGAGGGACGACAATAAGCATCACCAAGGCGTGGGTCTGCTTCTCAGCAGACACGCTAGCGATGCTCTTCTAGGATATGAGTGCATTAATGAAAGGTTTCCTACAGCAAAATTTCAGACAAGCGTTAAAGACTTGAATGTTATCTGCTGTTATGCCCCCACTGAGGATGGCCGATGAGGATGAGAAGGATAGGTTTTATGAACAACTTCAGGATATTTTGAATTCTGTCAAGAAAGGAGATATTACCCTTGTTCTTGGTGACTTCAATGCCAAAGTTGGTACTGACTCTGACCTTTGGGGAGGAGTAATAGGCCCTTTTGGTATTGGTAGCTTCAATGGCAATGGGCAACGTCTCCTACAGGTAAGTGAACTCAATGGATTCAGAATAACTAACACTTATTACAAATACCGCGACATACATAAGTACACATGGGTTTCACCTGGTGGGCTGCATAAGAATATGATTGATTACATATTAATTAACAGTAAATGGGCTAGTTCTGTTAGGAATACCAGGGCATATAGGGGAGCTGAAATTGGATCTGACCATTACCTTGTTAAAAGTGTGTTGCAACTTAAAAAAAAGTGTTGTGCTAGGGTTAAAAAATTTACTTTTAATACTGAAGCTCTGAAAGATCCAGTTATAGCCAAAGCTTACCATGATAGGTTACTTAGTCATTATGACAGTCATGGTTTGCTTACTACTGAAGTTGAGGAAGAATGGGATCATTTTAAACAGGCTTTTTTGGAAACTAACAGTACTCTTTTAGGAAAAAAGGAGCAGAAGAGACAGAATTATCTGAGTGATAAGGCACTTGAGCTTATTTCGGAAAGAAAGAACTGTAGGAATGCCCTTAATCAATACCCTACTAGTCCTAATAGAAAGCATTACAGAGACCTTAATAAACTTGTAAAGGATCAGTTAGCTGCTGATAAGAATCTTTGGCTTGATGGTTTGGCTGACAAAGCCGAGGAAGCAGTTAGACAGCACAACAGCAGAGAGCTGTACCAGATAGTTAAAGTTTTGTGTGGTAGAAAACGGACAGGCATACAAGGATTGAAGGATAAACCAGGTAAGGTTATAGAAGGTGAGGATTCTGTCATGGCTAGGTGGGCTGAGCATTTCAGTGATGTTCTAAACAATGTAGTTAGTTCTACTCCCATTGTTTGCAATGATGATAGATGCATTGGTGGCTTTCATGTTGGCCCTATAACACAATCTGAAGTTATTTTGGCTGTTTCTAAACTTAAACTTCATAAATCCCAAGGGGTAGATGAAATTACTATGGAAATGCTTAGAGCTGGGAATGTTTCGGTTACCACTTGGATGACTGAATTTCTGAATATCTTTTATGATAAAGGCATGGTTCCTAAGGATTTTACCAGAGCTATTGTTATCCCTATTTTCAAAAAAGTTGATCGCAGTTCTTGTGATAACTACAGGGGTATCAGCCTACTCTCTGTTCCAGCTAAAGTTCTTTCCATGAATGTGCTTAATATAATTAAGAATCTGGTTGACAGTCAATTGCGTGATGAGCAATGTGGATTAAGAAGTGGTAGGGGATGTGTGGATCAGATATTTTCACTTAGGCAGATTCTTGAATTTTTTGGAGAAATTTGAGAGAAATTTTTAGAGTTTCAGAAACCTTTGGTTGCTAGCTTTGTTGATTTCAAAAAGGCTTTCGACTCTGTTGATCGTCATAATTTGTGGTTGATTGTGAAATCATATGGTATCCAAGACAAGGTAGTTAACATTATGAAAGCTCTCTATAATAACACTGAGTCGTGTGTGAGAGTTGGTAAGGCTTGTAGCAATTGGTTTAGCATTACTTCTGGTGTTCGACAAGGGTGCATTTTGTCTCCTTTTCTCTTTAGCTTGGTTATTGATTATGTTATGCGAAATTCACTTCAAGGGAAAGATTTTGGCCTTAAATGGGCTGGAGATACGAAAATTTCTGATTTAGATTATGCTGATGATTTAGCCCTTTTGGCAAATGATGTTGATGAGATGAACTCTTTCATTCGAGCTGTTGATGAGACTGGTAGTAGAGTAGGTTTGGTTATAAACAGAGAGAAAACTAAAGTGATGAAAATTGGTCAGGCAGGTTGTGATTCAGTTAATCTGAATGGTTGCAGTCTTGAGCAAGTGTCACAGTTTAATTACTTGGGAGCTATGTAACAGATAATGGTGATGTGCGGCATGAGATTAACAGACGAATAGGGTTTGCTGCCGGGACTTTTAAGAACCTATGGAGAGTGTGGATAAATAGGCGTATACACCTAAAGACTAAAATTAGACTGTATAATAGTTTGGTTCTTTCTAGGGTTAGTTATGGTAGTGAAACTTGTACACTTAACAGGAAACAGATGGAACAGGATAACAGGAAACTAGATTCTTTGATTCCAGATCTTAGGTATTAGGTATTTAGTATTATTATATTAACGCAGTATCTTTGGCATTAGGTGGTTCAACTTTGTAACTAATGATGAGGTTAGGCAAAGGAGTTTGCAACCTCCTTTAAGCAGCATATTGTGCAGAGAGAGACTCCGTTGGTTTGGCCATGTTGCCCGTATGAATAATTATAGATTGGTGAATAGGGTTATGAACAGTGTCCCTAAAGGCCTCAGAAAGAAGGGGAGACCTAGGATGCGGTGGGCAGACAATGTCAAACAGGACCTTGTTAGAATTGGTGTGCAGTGGCCAGATGCAGTAGATGTAGCTCAGGATAGACTTGCTTGGAGAACTAAATTGCACGGTCTGTTTGGACCTCCGTAGCCGATGGCTGCTTTAGGATGATGATGATGATGATGATGATGAGTAACATTGATTATTTGTTTGCCTCGCGCATTGTAGCGATTGTTCCGTAAAATTAAAGAAGTATTATTAACGTATTGAATAGTAGCGACATCTCCATTTTCTATAGGTTTGCCTATATTCGATATTCTTTTAGTATTTGCTTCATAATTTCCCGTGTGATTCAGTGTTATAAACTCTTGTTGCAGGTATTGTTTCGTCACAGAGTCCAAAACCTCTTCGGGATTGGCTACATTTGTCAATTTTTTGTTACTCATGTCGTAGTCCCCGTCGTGTGTCAATTTAAAACCGACACCTGGAATTCCTGCTGGTCCTCTTTCGGAACAGGTCTCAGAGCTGATGACGCGAAACATTGTCAAGCAAATTCATCTTTATTTACGAAATTTTTTTCTGTACTTGAGAGGCATGTGCTTGGTTTTTTTATCGATTAATAAGAAATCTTGTGGTTTTGAAACATCATATGCATAAAACTGCATAAAAATATCTTTCCTGATTTCTGTTGCATGATCCATTTGTATCTGCAACATTTCTCTCTTGTTCTGCATATTAAAGTATATAAAATAATTACACTGTAGTCGAATGCATTTTGGAGTCGAAAAATAACTCTGTGTCAGGTAAATCAATGATATGTTCTTTTTCCTTCCTCTGACGAATAATTCTTCGATGAGCTTTTGATCTCTTTCCGTTACGAAATCGTCGAAAAGAATTAAATTTTGCATGTCGGGATCCAGTTCGTTGACCTTGACTATATCTTCTTTACTGGAAGAGAAAGTTGCAATTGAATTTTTTTCGCCAAATGTTTTCTCCAAAATTTCTTGCAAATCGTCGAATATTTCTTGCATAACTGATATTTCGGCTCGGTTAAATCTCTGGGGTATAAAAAGATTTTATTGTAATATAAATTTTTAAATATTAAGTTCAACAAAAGGTTCGTCTTCCCTGAGTCCGATGGACCACAGATTAAAAGTCTAAATGCCAGAGTGGTGCTAATACGTTTCTGTTCAAGAATTTCTCATCTTCTTCAAAGTCAAAATTTGAATCTGCATTTGCTTTATTTAAAAAGATCAACCTCTTTGACCAGCAATTAAATGTATTATCATAATCAAACCATTTAACATAATATTCTTTTTTATTATGCTTCACTCTACTTTTCAGAATGGTTTCAACTTTATAAATGTCATCTTGTATTTCGTATTTCACCATTTCTTAGGTGTAAAAACTACCAATGATTGGTTCTCCTTTCAGATCCTTGATCTTATAGGTTATGGGATCTGTATTCAGAACTTGAGCAATTTCAAAAATCTTTTCTGTAAAATTCGGCAGATAACCTTTTCTAAACGGTGTCTTGTACTTGGCGATTCTCACTCTGTCGTCAATTTAAAATTTTGGTGCTATAATATATTTAATTCTTTTACCAAAGAGATTAAAATACACAATATCTTTGTTTTTCTGCAAGCTTGCCTCTTTTGGGGTCATTCTTATTGATCTATGACAAGAAGTATTGTTATTCTTAACGAGTTTTGGTAGAACATCGATCCATTTTCTAGTATTATTAGCAGTGAAATATTTCCGCATTTTTGTCTTTAGAGTCCTATTAAATCGTTCCAGAATTTGAGCTTTAGTCTCATTTTCAGTGGCAAACCAATGGACACCTCGTTGATTAAACAATGCTTGAGTTTCTTTATTGATAAACTCAGTTTCCTTATCCGTTTGTAATTGGCTGGCATACGTTGTTGAAAAATTTCTACAAATGCTTTGGTAATCTCATTACCAGTTTTCTTGCCCGGGCGAATTTGCTGAAAATGTCAATCACTGTTAAAATGCAATTCGTGTGGTTATTGTGAAATTTAATTTTTTGCATACAATAAAATCATTCTGCCACTGGTCGTCTACATTCGATACATAAACCCATCTGGTTTGGAATTTTTTTTTTAAATGGGTTTGTGTAACGTGTACACATCTTGCTGTTGGAGAAATCTTTTTACTTCTTTTTCCGTCAATCCAGTTTTGCGCATTAGATCTTTTATACCGGAAAATCCCTTTAATGGGTCATAGTAAATGGAAGAAAGCATCTTATTTCTTGTGCCCTAAACCGAACCGTTTCTTTGTTTTAATGATAGGTTTGATTATCGTTCTTGAAATTTCTCCTAAAGTTGGATTCTGAATTTCATTCAGTGGCGGATTAAGATCATTTGGGGCCCCCAGGCACAGGCAAAAGAGGGAAGATGACTTTGTAAATTGTAAAAAAAATATTAATGAAACAAACACAATTTTATTTGTGATAAAAAACAGAGTTTTGCAAATATGCACAATATATATATAACTATATTTTAACTTTGCACACTTTTGAAGCAGCAAATTGTCGGATTACTTCTTTGAAATCTATGTCTTTAACAAATTCGTGCTCTATGCATAACAAACTCGAAGCATTTAGGCGATTTTGAGACATGGCGCTTCTCTTTTTTTTATTAATGATAATTTGGAAAATGATCGTTCTCCTTCACAAACTAAAGTTAAATACGATCTAAATGCTATAGCAACATTTGGATAGCAGTTGGATTTTAAAACTTCTTTAATAGTTCTTAAAAGATCTTCTCCTGAGCCGGTATTTGTGTTTTGGAGGATTACTTTTATATGCTCATGACAGTGTATAATTTCGTTTTCTAATTCATTTTCCAGATCCAGTGGATATTTTTTCACAAGTCTTTGAGCTGCAGATCTTTTTCCATTTAAATCTGTCATTTCATAATCGAAAATAAATGAAAATATAAATTTAATTCTTTATAACAACGAGATCTTCTTTCCATTTCAGCAATTAGGCTATCACAAATTACTAAAAAAACTTCTGCTTTAAATTTTTGTTTTGAAGAAAAAATTTCCTTACAACCGGATTAACCATCGAATAATTTTCTTTTAATTTGACGTGTTTTATCGCTTTTATAACATATGATTAACTCAAATTCGGATGAACATTTTTTTAAAAATACTTTTTGCCTTTTCTTCATAATAGTCAAAATTTTGGCGAATTATTTTCAGATATTCTGTCAAAGATTGTATTTGATCTACAACTAGTTTTAAAATAAGCCCTTCCGTTTGAAATGTCAAGTTTACTTTATTTATCCTTTCTAAAACATCATACCAAAATAAAATGAGAATACATGTCTCTAGTTTACATAGTTTACTCAAGATATTTGTCCCTTCATTTCGCGTGTCATAACTTTGGTCAGAATCCTGAAATAAGATTTTTAAAGTTGACATAATTTCCATGTAGTTTATTTTTAATGATTTTAAAGCATCATATCTAGCTGACCATCTTGTGTCAGAGAGAGACTTCAACACAAATAGTCTCTTATTAACTTTTAAATTCGATGATTGTTTCTTGGATATCTCTTCTTTCATCAAATTCCACCTATATGTCGAACCAGACAAAAAATTGTATAATTTTTGTACATCCCCAAAAAATGATATCGCCTCTATACATCCACTGGCTGCTGTCTGTCCAACAAGATTCAGGGAATGAGCACTACATGGGACAAACTCTGCAAAATTATTAATTTCCTTGATTCTACTTTGGACACCCTGATATTTTCCAGACATATTGGCCGCATTATCATAACTTTGAGAGCAGCAATTTTTGATTTTTAGATCGTACTCACTTAAATATTACACAATTTCTTGAGCTAAATCATTTCCTTTGTGGCTTTCTAAAGGCAAAAATTTTAAAAAACGTTCTGACACTTCAAAAGTTTGCGAGTTTACATACCTAATTATAACTGCAAATGTCACATCAGGATTAGAGTCAACTATAATTCCAAATTATTTTGATTCTTTTACTTGTTTTAAAATTAAATTAGTTACATGGTCTCCTAGCAGTTGAATAAATTCATCGCAAATTGTTGAAGACAAGTAAGATGTTTTGCCACGCCCGATATTTTTAAATTTCGAAATATGATTTGTTAGCCAAAAGCTCCAATACACCTAAATAATTCTCATTATGTACTGATCCAAAAATTTCAACTTTACTTCTTAATGGAAGCCCGCGTTGGCACAAAAAACATATGACATCAATAATTCTTTGTAAAACTTTTTTCCAGTACTCACATTCATTTTCATACATTTTAGAGAAATCGATTTCCAAACACTGTTTCTTTGATCTAGCAAACCAACTAAAACAGGACTTTGAATATGAAGCACTATTTTCATGTGATAAGAGCCTGGATGTGGCATTTTTCGTCATTGAAGCCTGTAATAAACTGATCTTGAAATCCTTCTAATAAAAATAACTTGCAGGGTTCGCAGTATAACTTACGTGTTTTCGGTGAAAATATTAGCCAAAAGCGATCTACGTCTTCACCGTTCAACATTTTGCGTTTAAACATCGATTTTGAAACGAATCTTTGAGTTGCTCCTCTGATTTGTAATGTAGATTTTATCATTTCTTTATCTTCAAAATCAATATTCTCTACAAAATGTCTTTTTTCGATAAAATACTGTCTTAGTTCTTCAGACTTACTCCATTCAGCTAGATCATTGCTAATTAGGTCACACTTATTGCAAGATGCCGTTGGTTCTTGTTTATCATTATCCGAATTATTATCTACTGGTGATGGTTCTAATGAATCACTTTCGATTTTGACAATTTCATGTTCGGTTGGTGATAACATGCAATCCTTTTGAACATTATGTGAAGCTGACGAGGAATATTTTTATTTCTGTGACTCTAAAAATTTTAATACAGATGTTTGTCCTTTAGCAGATTCTTTAACCTTTTTGCGGGCAATTTTCTTTTTTCTGCTCCACTGGGATATTGCATTTTCATTGCGGATCTACGATCAAAACAAAATTTAAATAAAGTTATTTTAAATTAAAGAATTAAATCAATGAGCAAACTTACTTTTTGGAAGATGTTGGAAATTTTTATAAGTTTTAATTATTATGCGAGTGTTGCGAACAGCGCGGTATAATGCCGGGAGTGCGAGCGATCAAGTGTTCTGCAATATGTTTTTGAAGTGTCTGTCCGCTCTCCCAAGGATTGCCAGTAAACCGTCGCCGAGTTGGGGTGGTGGAGGTGGTGTATTACTAGTTATACTATGCTATTAGTACACATAATTGTTGATTGAAATGCCTATCTCTAAAGTCAGTAAAACATATAAAAATGATTCTGCATGTAAATTAAGTATTTTATTTTATAAGTTATAAGCTTAATAGACTTCTTTTAAAACACCCAACCAAAGGTTCTTGAGATGGGGCCCTCCTGAGACTGGGGCCTCTAGGCACGTGCCTTATGGATAATTCGCCACTGATTTCATCCAAACTATTTAACCCTTTCACGACCAAGGGAAACATTTTTCCCATTTTAAAATTGGTGATTGTCGTATTTAATTATAACCTTATCTGCATTTTTTATACAGAATGTCAAAATAGAACGTATGCCGAACGCAATTACGTAAACGGGAACGTTTAGGAAACAAAAACAGAACTGTCAGGACGCATAATATATGTACTATGTGCAATGTCCATCTTTGACTCACTACCAAAAGAAATTGCTTCGCCGAATATCATAATTAGCACATCATTTTGTATAGTAATTTTATTCCATCATTTTGTATTATTTTAGTTAATATTTTGTTCTAATAAACCAATAAATAAACGACATTGCATAATAAGCCTAACTATAATTTGTGTTACCTTTATAGTCCATTGGGAAAAATATTTCCCACAAAATTCCAAAAAAACTACACATTGTTATGTATTTTTCTTATGATTTTTATTTATTTTACGTCTAAACAAACTAAAATAAACAGTTACATACTAATATTTATTCTTATAAACATTATGGTCCTGAAAGGGTTAATAATTCTTGGTCGCCTTCGTGCCTCTTTTTAGTTTCTGTAGATTTGCTGTAAGAAATATGCTTTTTGCAGGATTTGTCCACACGGTTAATACCAGGATCTCCTCGCATTAACCTTTTCTCCAGTTTCGTAAACGGTCCACAATACTGGTAACCTGGAATGTGCATTTCGGGTGGATTAAACTTTTCTTGAATCCAGCTTACTATATCTCCACTTTTTACAAATTTTCCTTTCGGTTTCACAAATTTATACTTCATTTTTCCACACGTTCGGCATCTACCTCTCATCATTACTCTTTTATTCTTTGATGTAACATATTCAACGTTATCCGTTAAAGTTTTCGTTTTACACTTTACACAATACATGCTTAATTTTTATATATAAAATATAAGTACGTGACATTTATAAAATAAAGTATAATGTATCACAGTTATCTGACTAGTTTAACGCCTGGACAAAAGAAGAAATTGAAGAGTGCATTTGTAAATAAGAATCCTATAACTTTAAGTATTGATCCACAAAAGAAAGGTAACGATACTTTGAAACTGACGAAGAGACAAATCATTAAAGTGAAAAAATCTACAACGCCAGTTCGACTTCGTTTCAGTAAAACACAGTTAGGTGGATTTCTGCCGTTCTTAATACCTGCACTCATAGCACTGGGAAAAGCAGCTGCAGTTGGAGCTGCAGGATATGCTGGTACTAAGCTTGCACAAAACGTTTTAGGAAAAAGGTTATGCATTCCTGGAAAGCAAAGAGCAGCTGGCTTATCTAAAAATAAAAGAAAGGGAAAAGGTTTGTACACTCCAGGAAAACAAATAGCTCAGGGATTAAAAAAAAGAGCCGTTAAGTAACTTAGATATCGAAAATATAATGGAAAACGAAAAAGGATTCCGTGGTGTATACTCTATCGATTCTTTGCCAACAAAAATATTCAAGAACGAAAATGGTATAGTGAACTTTGACGTTTCCCGTGGTTCAGGAACTCATTGGGTAGCTTATTTCAATGATGGGAAGTTACCTTACGTCGAGTACTTTGATCCATTCGGTTTATCGCCACGAGAAGAAATAAAACACTATTTACTTTCATCTTCAAAGCCGATCGTGTATAACTCTTCGCAAATTCAAGCAAATTACTCTGTAAAGTGCGGTTACTATTGCATCTATTACATTAAACGAAGGAATTGTAACATAAGCCCATATGATGTATTGTATCAGTTTGAACAAACTCCTAACAATAGGAATGAATTGTTGGTAACAACTAGCATATAAATACTACATAGTACTACACTATATTAATAAAGATGGTACTCATAACTATCAATTCCTATACTATTACGGCATACAACCCCGAAGATTTGGAAATTAATTATGAAACGCCGATCACACTCAATGATGAATACGAGATAGCACTGATCGGTAGCAATATGTGGTATTCGTGGTACAACATCAGTGATAAACATAACAAAAGCTTCTCTGAAATACTTCAATGGACACAAATGGAATAAAATAATTTTTCCGAATGGAATGTTCGATATAGACGGCTTTAATGATGTTTTGAAAAATGTCTTTGGAGATCCTAGCCCTATAATACTAGAAAGCAACCTCCCCACATTAAGATTTGTTTTTCGTTTGACAAGAGGATATAAAATAGATTTTTCTGAAGGAAAGTCACGAGAAATACTAGGGTCCGAATCGAAAATTATCGATGCAGCAAAAAACGAAGGAAAGTTCCCACCCAACATAACGAGTGGGGTCGATCGCATTCAGATAAATTCCATTACACGGCAACTTCCTCCGACTGTAAGCAATGCCCTCCATGTTAATGACTTCAGCATCTTTTGCTCATCGTCCAGCATGAGGGTCATTGAACGACAACTGCAAACTGCCCTGAACAATCTCTCGGTTTGGGCGACGGCCAATGGGTTCCAGTTCTCCCCACAAAAGACCACTTGCATGCACTTTTGCCGCAAGCGTAATCTTCATCTAGACTCTGAGCTGCGGCTCAGGGGTAACATCATTCCAGTTGTGGCGGAGACCAAGTTTCTCGGTCTCATCTTCGACCGGAAATTGACCTTTTCACCTCATATTCAACATCTCAGGTCCACGTGCACGCGGGCATTGAACATCATCAGGGTACTCTCCTCCTTCTCTTGGGGGGCGGACCGATGTTCCTTGCTCTGCCTGTACCGTGCACTTGTCTGGTCGAAACTGGACTACGGATCCCAGGTATATGACTCCGCCCGGGATTCGGTGGTGAAGGTGCTGGACCCACTCCATCATCAGGCCCTCCGTGTGTGCACGGGGGCCTTCCGCACTTCACCGGTCTCTACGTTGAGACCGACGAACCTTCATTATCTATTCGCCGTCAGCAGTTGTCCCTGCAGTATGCAGCAAAATTGCGATCCCTGCCTGGCCATCCCACTTGGGACTGCGTTTTCAGTTCCAGGTGGGAAACGTTATACCAGAATCGGCCGACTGCCATTCGTCCTTTCGGTTTGCGTGTCCGAGGTTACCTGCGAGACATCAACACCAGTCTCGATAGCATCGCACAATCGACAGCTGAGCCACTTCCACCTTGGCTCGCTGTTTCCCCTTCCTGCGATTTTTCCCTGTGCAGGACGGGAAAGGCCTTTACACCCGACTGTGTGTACCGGCAACTCTTTGCCAGCCATCGTGCTGAGCACCCGGACTTCTTGCCTGTCTTCACAGATGGCTCGAAGTCCGGCACTTCAGTGGGATCAGCCATGGTCTGCTGTGATGTAATCATTGCAGACCAGATCCCACAGCAGCGTTCCATCTTCACTGCTGAGTTGCATGCTATCAGCATTGCCTTGGACCATATAACAGCTAAGCATCAACGTCGGTGTGTGCTATACACCGACTCGCTTAGCTCGCTACAGACTTTGATCTCGGTGAGGCATCGGCCTCACCCTGTTCTCTCCAAGATCCGCCAGCAGCTCCATCGTCTGGCAGCCACCACCACGATTTTCTTCTGTTGGGTGCCTGGTCATGACGGAATCAGGGGCAATGATTTGGCAGATTCTGCTGCCTGGTCAGCCACGCCCCTGTCCGACTCTCCATTGCCGGTTCCATATGTGGATTTCCGGCAGCGCTTCACCATCGAGCTCCGGGCACAGTGGCAGAGATCTTGGTCTGAACAGGTTGCTAACAAGCTCTTCGAGATCAAGCCCATTGTCAAACCGTGGCAGTCTTGTTTTCGCAGGAATCGTAAGGAGGAAGTTGTCCTTGCTCGGCTCCGCTTAGGTCACTCGTTTTTAACACACTCTTTTCTTCTTAAGGCGGACGCTGAACCTAAGTGCAAGTTTTGTGACACCATTTTAACTGTTAAACATATTTTACTCAATTGCCCAGCTTTTAACCTTGACCGACGTTTGTTTTTTACCTTTCACGATTTTACGTCCGAGCCCCTTACACTCGGACATCTTTTATCTGATGATTCACTTTTAACTCCTGTTTTCGACTTTTTACGTTTTACTGGTTATTTTACACGTATCTGATTTTTACTATTTTTTTTGAGTTTAGACTTTTTACGTTTTACTGGTTATTTTACACGTATCTGATTTTTACTATTTTTTAGTTAGTTTTTTTACCTTTTTTATTCTTAACTTCTACACTTGTTGTTTCGTTTTATTCTTTTTACTTATCGTTTTTGTGCCGTTTTGTTTGTGTTCGTTTTAACTTTGGTTGCGGGTTATGAGACTTTTATCCCTTTTTATCGTTTGTTTGGCGCAATATAGCCTTGGTTGCTGTTGCGCCACTAAACCCCAAACAACCAACCAATCGATCGCATTCTAATTCACTGTACTATTGTCGAATCTTCCTATCTCAATAAATGGAAGAGCGACGTGTTGTACAGTTTCGTGCCTCAAACACCGCCTGGCAGTTTAATCGACCCACATCCATTCTTCCCCATATATTTACCGCTGAATAAAACTGATTACATTTACAACGTTAGAATGAAAGTAACCGATCAGAACAATAAAGTAATTGACTTAAACAAGGAAAACGTGACTTATATGTTACACATCAGACCCAAATAAAGATGAAGATACTGAGAAAGCGAATTAAAATATTTTATACAAATCCGTCGCCTATCGTTCGAAAAAACGAGAAAATATCCCCCAAGAGCAGAAATATTCTTAATCAGTTAATATACGGAAATGGCCTAAAAATCATGAAGTAAGTATAGGATGAACGTTGAAGCTACTTACTGGAATTTGTTCGAAGACTCAATAGACGATAATTCCACGACAAAATAAGAGTACTTAGAATATCGGGAAACCAATGTTAATGTTAAAAAACTCGAAAAATACGGAATATTTACCAAAGATGTGGACTTTTTTCTACATCCGCACAATAGTTATATACACGTCAGAGGCAAAATACTGAAATTAGATGGATCTGATATCGGCGGCAATGATGTAGTTACGATGGTCAATAACGGATACAACATTTTTAAGGGAGCTCAATATTATATAGGAAACAGAGAATTGGAAGATATTGAATTGCCAGGAGTGACGACCACGATTCACAATTTAATTAATTTTACCGAAGACTTTTCACACAGTGTTGCCACAAGTATGATGTGGCAGAAAATAAAGATACGGCAGACAGTTCCAAAATGAATAAGTATTTTTACGACGGAGGCGAAGATAAACTGGACACGAATAATAAAATAAAGGATTTTGCACAAGCGTTGAAGAAAAATCCTGAATTCAATCAAGGATTCTCGGACAGATATGAAATTACAAAAAATAGTCAAAATGCAAGTTTATTCTTACCACTGAATCGACTGTTTGGATTCTGCCGAGACGTGGATAAAGTGTTTCGCGGTGTAAAACATACCATAAAAATTGAAAAAAGTGATGACAAAGACATTATTCAGAGACTTGGGGCTACGTTGCATAAATTTGAAATATCTCATGTATCTTGGTTTATTCCAAAAGTGGAACCATCACTACAAGTACTTGCAAAACTAGAATCTCAGTTAGCAAGCAGCAATCCACATGAAATCTTTTGGGAATCGTGCAAACTCTACAAATCTGATACTCGAATTGACTCTCATGTCAGTTGGCAGGTTACTACAACTCAAAACAAACTTATCCATCTTTATGTCGTCTTACAAAAGTCTAACTGATTAAATAATCAAAAGAGAAACAATATGGTATTTGATCACATGTTACTAGAACGGATTCAAATCAGAGTGAATAGCAAAGAGTTTCCCGAAGAAGAATTGGAGTGCAACTTTGAACCCAACAGTTTAGACTATGCTCGAGTTTACAACAGCTTTTTAGCTGCAAAAAATATGGATATCGACTCGGGTACACAAGAGAGTTACCAAAATGTTATGAAACTGTATCAGATATTCCACTTTGATGTCAGCAAATACGAATTACATCTATATGAATTATCAGCAACTGCTGACATCGAAATACGATTTAAATTAAATAGACCGCCAAATGAATTATACCACGTATATTGCGTAATTGTCTCAGAATGAAAAGCAACTTTACAACCACTAGTGGGAAAACTTTTAGTTGTTGGATAAAAAAAATATTTTAAATACAATGATTTCGAAATCTACACCTATTTGCACGTTTAAAAAAATATGTATGATCCCGAACCAGTATTTTTTCAGCTTCACTTTAATTCTGAGGTTCAGTGAATAAGAGATTTAGTTCAATGAAATTAAATCTCTAGCCTGTTGTTCTTTTGAGGAGATCGAGACTGATTTCTGTTTAGCACGATAACGTAAACTCTTCTCTCTTTACAAATTTCACACATTCTCAAAATTATTCTAATCTACATCATTTTTCACTTCAAATTCTTTCTGATTGTTTAAAAAATGAACCTAAATCACTTTTCACTTCCAAATATTTTTTTTTCATCTAGTACCCTCTCTTCATACATTCACAGATATTCAAAGTCTATCTTTTCATCAGAACCACGGAAAACGTCATTTTACCTGTTGATTTTGTCATGTTTCAAACTAATTTCTGAAAACTGTCTGACTTTGTCAAATTCTCCGATTTACCTGGCTTTTTACAGCCGAATAATCTAGTGAAGTGTATGATAACTCAAGAAACCACATCGTTTTTTATCTCTTTCACACACACTTCATTTTCTCTGAAAATTAGTTAAACAAATTGGTTCTCGTCTGCCCAAAAAACTTAAATTAATTTTTTCACATGAAACACCCGGTTTTTTTTTCCGATTTTCACACATATTTTCAGAAAAAACCACAAGACACACTGATTTTTACAACCGAATAATCCAGTAAGTGTACGATAACTCAACAAACCGCATCATTTTTTATCTCATACACACACACCTCATTTCAAACTAATCCATTTAAACTAATTCACAAATTAGTTTATACCTCATCTTCCCAAAAAAAACTTAAATTAGTTTTTCACATGCTAAAAAGCACCCCCTTTTTTTAATTTTCACACATATTTCTACAAAAAACCACAAGAAACATACTTTTTACCTCATCCCCCATAACTTTTTCCATTGATTTTCACAGAATTCTTTGGACCCATTTACTGGCCCAGAACTCTCATTTATGCTGCTACTGTTGTTTCGCTTGAAGTTGGGTTGGTTGGGGTGTTTTACTTCTGAGCGGCACTTTTTTACACACCATGGGCTAAATGGCCAGGTCAAAAAGACCCCGGAGGCTCAGAGAAGGTTGGGGGAGGGGACCCACTGGAACAGCTGTTGGGAGACAGATGGTAGCCTCCCGTCAAGGCCATCCAGCGTGTTCTTTAACGTGCACAGGGTATGATTCTCCCGCACACGGGGTCACGGCTTAACGTCTCTTCCGACGGACGGCTGTCTTTCCAAGCCCATCGGTGTCCCCTACTGACCGTAGGCGGGGCGCGGAGTTTTACGGAGATAAATCTCAACGCTAACTCATCTGGGACTCGAACCTGGGAACTGCAGATTACGAGTTCGCTTGAAGTGATTGAGTCTCTTTTCATATGAGACTTTCGTAATAGCACATCCAAGACTCGTCTCCTGCGATGACCCTGTCCAGGAAGTGAGGATCTCTAGCGACAGGGAGTTTCCACTGCTGACAAACCTTTCAACGACGATTGCGTTTGTTCATCGGATAAACAGTTAAAAACCCATTTCGAACACTACTAGTCACATTTGAAAGTGTTCCATAAGTATTCCGTGAAATAATGTTTCCATTATTCGTGTTAATTCTCCTATTGCTCTAACAGACAAACTTCTGAACCCACGAATAATGGCAGAAATTATGTTGAGAGAGACTTCATCAGTGCTCGTGGACGGTCTGCTCCTCGCGAAATCAAAGCTGCTGATTCTCGACCATTTTCGAAATCGCAAACTGTTGCCATCTGTAAACTGTTCATTTAGTTGTGCTAAACATTTTTCCTTGTACGCTTCTTTCAATGATTTTGTAGTTTCCGTAACACTTTTTTCAAGTCGCACATAAAGTTCTATAGCACAACACTATTCATTTTAGAATCCATAAGTAAAAACTTGAAAGAAAGTCGAAAAATTGCAGTTAGCAAACTGCTACGAAGATATCTAAAATTCACACGATTTCTAAGCTTAATAGAACACCACTGGAAACTAAACGACATTTATCATGGTTACGAACAATATGCTTAACAATGAGTACACTCGCATGGCTACTAAACAGTGCTGCCAATTTCTAGTAAAAATATTCTCAGTTTTGAAACGCCCTAGATTCATTTAGCTGTCCCTCGATTTACACGGCCAAAAATGCAAACCAATTTCAATTACACGATTGCAGACTCAGATTTACAGAGTACTGATTTAGACTTCTTATTTATATAGATATAATAAATATTGTGAAGTAGCAGTGGAGCACCGACAACGGAGATTATTAAGTCTGTCATCCAAAGGTAAAAATCAGCCAAATAGTTTTAACAGATATCATTTATTTTCAAGAATATATAGATAATAGTAAATTCCTATATTTACAAAATAATCATCTATAATAAGTTATATTCTTTCGCTAAAATTATATTCTTGCCATTGTAATCTATCTCGCGACATCTCAATGAAATGACGCCTGTTTTGAATCGGCAGCGAGATCTGACTTTTCTAGACTGAATTTTCCAGACTAGTAAAAACCGTGTTTTATCTCATTTTTAGCAACAAATTTAGCTTTGTAGACTCTTATATAGGCTAAATACAATTGATTCGTAAGCACACTGGTTCATAAAATATCATATAAATACTAATTTATAAAATAAAGCATTTAATGTTGCTGGAATTGCTTAATTTCTGATTTAATATCCTTTCAAATGTCTTCAAATTCGGTAGTGCATTTGCACATTAACGATGAATATTTTTTGTGACCAATAAGGAAATGTATGAGAAATTAATTTAAGTTTATCTGAATTAATGCAAATAAAGTACAAATAATGTTAGATCAATGCTTATTATTAAAATTGAAGTGAATTTGAAATAAATATATATAAATAGAATTTTGAATGTAAGTTTTATTAGGAACAAGGATTTTTCTGGAATCTATCGACCCTTTTTTTTCCATAAGTTGTTGATCTCCATTCTCATGGTTTCGATTTACACGCCAACCCTATCTACTGTGTAAATCGGAGGATGGGTGTTCATACCAACGAAGTGAATTAACTCATAAATGTTCCCAAACAAGAATAAAAACTAAATTTACCAAAGGTGACGAAACTTTCAGCACTTATTGCAATTTGCGAGTTATTTAAATGATGCGAACTTTCTAGAATGAGGAAGGAAATTATGATTGAAAAGAAATTTATAAGAATTCGAATCTGAAAGCTTTTTGGAAATCGCATGATTTGTTCGAAAGATAAAGAATTCAATGGATGATTCAAACACAACTCTAAGAGAAAGAAATAAATGGTGTACTAAGCACTTTCATTTCTTTACGTAAAACTCAAGATGTACTCAAGATAGTGAGAATTAGTTAAGAACCGTAATTCGGCATTCGATTTCCATTTGGCATATTAATAGTTATTTGGATTAGAAAAGCAAAAAGAGATCACTTTTAAAAATGTTACCAGACTGCTGCAAGTATCTGTACGTAGACAAATATTTTACTCTTGTGAAATATTATTTAGAGGGAAATATTTAAACGCAAAAACTGTTTCAATTAAAAAGAATCCAAATTATTGTCCAACAAATCGCTCCGAAGAAATTTAGTTTGATCATCAAACTTTGTATCCATGTATGATGACGAATCGTTTGCAGATACGAGTCTACTTTTCTCCTTAGTTAACTCAGAAGTTCCAACCAAATTGAATGTGAAACGTTAACAATTTGAAACTAAAAATATCGACGGGGCTGTTATTTTAAGAAAATAATTTCGTCCTGCGAAAGGATAAACTTATGAGCCAGTAGGCGTATGTGGAATTGAGTAAATATATCTCGGAAAATGAGTAGCAAATGCGCAGCTGCGCGGAGCAATCGAGGTGATCCATTCATCACTGGGACTATATTCACTGGCGGACGACGACACCTCCTGACGATGGCAGCAGTATCAGTGCACAGCATAGTGACAAAGTGGGGCAATTGGGGTAAAGGAGCAACTCATGGAGGAGATGAGCCGAGGACTTGGGTCCAGGTGATGTAGGAGTCACTCTAATTCTATCGACCGTTACCATCATTACTGCCTGAAACATCGTCATTTAAATGTCACCCTGAGCAACCAGTCAAGTGCGGTACCAGTCACTAATGAGTCATGTGACCGTGCTGTTTGCATATGACGTCCGTGGAGGTGGCATACGCTGTCTACTTGATTTTTAAAGAAGAGGCGGCGGCAGACCGTCTCTTGGAATGCTCGACCATGCATTGAAGATCAGAGTTGGAAAGATGATTTCCGGGTAGTTGAAAATTGATTTAAATGTAAAAAATTGATTAAATTGCGCAACCATGTCAAAATTTCGTGAATCCGCTGCTGTTTCTGGGATATTTCGAATAGAGTATTTTCCCTTCATGGCGAATTTTCCCTTTGTCCATTTGATCAGCGAAGAGTAGTTTTTTTTTAAATCAATTCTTTGGGCATCCACTTGCTATTTTACCTTGCCGACTGCAACTCAATGGTGGGAAACAGTTGCACCACGGCCATTTTTAATTTCTCCCACCATTTTAATGGATTGGCTTATTTCGACTGAAGCTTTCGGGTGGCTGAGCAAATCGCATTCTGTTGTGCATTCATCGTCAGTATTCTCCACCCCATGCTTCGTTAATGCTACGAGATGATTCATGTGCTTAGAGACCCAGTTTGAGCTCGTGAAGAAAAAACTAAACCAAAAACGATTTTATCCACTTAGTCTTAACTGGTATAGTGGTTAGGAAGCTAGCTACTGTTCCAGCAAGTCAAACCTTGTGTGTTGTGTTAGCTCTAACTGAGTGAATGGTTAGCAGTGATTTTGGTCTTAGTGGGCAGCATGTCCTTGTATGAGAATGCCTGAAAAAGCTAGGAGTACCTTCTGCGATACTTGTCTCTCCTATGTGTTGTGAATGGGAGAAAAAAACGCTGACTGTTATACGGGGGGGGGGGGGAGAAATGAAAATCTGAAATATCTAGATAAATACATTCCCACTCCGTTTTAAGTTGACCATGATCATTTTTCCAGTTTCGATTTAATAAAATCATATCACATATAATCCTGCGCACTAGAGCCCAATGATGTTCCACTCTTCCCCACTGGAATCTTATTATCACACATTGCATTGTTATTTCTAAATCTTACTTTGAACTCTAAACCCTAGAATCACTCTTAACATAACATTTAACATTTATTGAAGTTCACGTTATTTTTACAATTAACATAACACTTACATTAAACAATCGATGGCGTGGAGACTAGCATACGATGACATTCCATCTCATGAGACTACGATAATAAGTCCGGCCTCTCTAAGACTCTGCCACTACCCTGAGACCCTTCTTCGCTCACTGATTGCTGCTCTACTTGGGTTCGATTTTTTATTCTGATCTCTTAGTTTCTCCTCTTCTGCCTCTCTTTCCCGAGCTAATCTCCTTTTCTTTAAAATTGTAAAAATAACTTCTCAGAGTTTCAACTAAATTACTAATTTCCTCGTTTGGCTCTACCCTAGAGGGGTAAAAACTTTTTCCACCATTCGGAGGACATCAATATCTGCCACATTACTCCAACGCATTGGAGGGGTTCCCAATTCTGCTTCCAAGGTCTGATACGAAGTTGTTTGCTTAAATAAGTTAACCAAAGGATCTTCTTCCTGCTGACTTTTTAAACTGGAGTGACATCCTAAACGTTCTGATGGGCAAAATGCCAAATTTTCTGACTAGGAATTTACTGACGGATTAACGAAAGCCTGATTCTGAATTTGGTGTGAAAATTAGGTGGAGGGTGCCATCCGATGCTCCACTATACAGGATAAGTACTCTAATGGAAGGCACCCCATGTCACTCTCGTGTGCTGATCGACGCAAAAGGAAAATTCACGTTATTGCTGCGAAGCGGAACCAATCGAAAAGATCTGCGTTACACAATGGTTGTCTAATTCCGTCTGTATGTTCAATTCAAGAAAATGGAAACTTTTGAATTTTGAGTCGTGCCAAGGAATTATTGCCAATAGGATTTGGTAGCGATAGATTCAGAATATATACTGTAACTCTCTATTAGAAGCCCAGAGACGACTATTTTCGAGATTTTTTTTATGTTATAAAAAAAAAGTTTATCGCTACCAAGAGTTCAAATAGTTGGGACTAATGTCCATGTTCGAAGCTCTCGTGGGTGTGAGGATGGTTGGGAGAGGGGACCCACTGGACAGCTGTTGGGAGAAGGGTGTCATACTGTGAGAAAGGTCAAGGCCATCCAGCATGTTCTTTAACGTGCGTGGGATGTGACTCTCCCTCAAACAGGACCACGTCTTACCCTCGGATCCGACGGACGGCGGCCTTTTCAAGCCCAACAGTGACCCCTATTCACTGTAGGCAGGGCGGGGAGTTCGCAAAGAAAAATCTCTTCTCCTGCCCAGTTGGAACCCGAACCCGAGAATTGCAGATTACGAGCCTGGAACGCTACCAAGTGAGCCTCCTCTATCCCCGTAATAAAAAAAAATGAGAATAATAAAAATAGAAAGAAGGAAGGAAAAGGAAAAGAGAAATGCTGATAAAAATGATGGAGGGTAATGCTCTATGTAGCTATCGGGGCTGCTGTAGCTAAAATGTTTTGAATTCGAATTCAAACTAGTGGGGCAGTCTCTGGCTAAATGGCCAAAATTTCTACACTTGAAAAATTCCTTCTGTCGATGTCTAGTACTCCTAGACGAGTTCCAACGGTTCTTATGTTGACGATGCATATCAGGGTCGTGGGCGCCGTAATTGGAGTAACACTTTCGCCAGACTTTTTAATTTTGTCTTTTTGTTGCACAATTGATCGCACTGTAGACTCAGGCAATTTGAAATCCCTTCCTACAACTGTAAATTTACCACAACTTTCTATCCTTTCTATAATTTTTAGTTTCTTTTCTAAAGTCACTACATTGCGAATTTTCTTAACCGATTTTTCGCATTGTCGTTTTGACATTTTAAAACTTACGAAGGGATAAAAAAATATGTAGTCAATTTAATTAGCGTGCGTTTGACACTGCAGCTAAGATGACACTGAAGGATAGACCCAAATGATGCACTGGCTCAACCGTACAAGGCACCGCCGTACGGCCTTCTTTTGTCTCGTCCACATTCGTAACTTTACGTTATGTACATGTGTATGATGTGATTGAGCTAGAAAGAAAGTTAGCACCCACGTGCAACCATTCATTTTGACTTTTCCTCGCATGTTTCAAAGCCACACAAGTGCCGAGACAAAAAAAAAAGATCGCAATATAACGAATCCGCACTCGCCGGGGTCGCGATGAACGGGGGTTACCTGTGTCTGTATACATTCCCCGCCAGAAATATTGAGATCGAACGCAATGTAACATCTTCAGCTCCCCGAAATGATCAGAGCATGGAAGGTCGTGACAGAGTTCTAAAATCTGTCCAACTAATCTCTTGGGTATAACTAATTATTGTATGAGCTCATTTCTGACGTCCTTCCCATGCGGTACTGAGTAATGGAAAAGCAGCCCGTCTTCCAGATAAAACTCGTCCGACATCCTTCGTTGAGGCTTGTGGCTAGCCCCCTCTAAGAATTCTATTATATCCCTTAGCTGGCGGTCTTCCCTCTGTAGATCCCGAAGCTGTTGCTTGTCTGCGAACTTGTTAATCAACGTTATGTTGAGAATGCTAGTAATTTGCTAGACAAAATTACATTCTCTTCAATGGCATTTATATTACGAGATAATACATCAGCAGGGATATTATGCTTTCCAGGCCTATAAATAATATCAAAGTCATAGCTCTGAAGGGTTAAATTTCACTTTTGCGAGCCTGCTTGACGGGTCCTTGGTTTCGGAGTGTTATTCTTGTGTGCAGCGCAGTATTAAAATAAGTTTCCTGTGGATCACTTGTGTATATGAGTAATGTTAAGATTTGTGTGCTATTATTGCATTAGTAAGATTTCTCAGAATGAAGTGATGAATAGATTGGAAGTATTTCATGTTATTAAGATTATTTTGAGAGTATTCTGCATATTGTGTTAAGCAAAGTGTGGCCGATTAAATTTTATGCTCACAGCTTGCAGATTGGCTGTTTAGCACATTTTAGTGCACTTTGCCTTGATTCATTCAGTGAAAGTTCTTAAGTTATCATGCTGCAGGAGTTTCCTAATGTTAAATGATTTATGTTTCAGAAAGGAGAAAAGTTTGCTTTAATGATATTGCTTGAATTAAATTTTAAATGTTGATATCCGCCATTGTGATGGTATGCTTAAGGTGAAGTGCAGTGCTTTTTGTGTCGAAAAACTATTGATGATTCCTTAAATATTCTAAGGAGTTAAACGGTTTATGTTGAAAGATATCAGATCTAAAAGTGCATTGTGATGGAATTTGTAGTGAAATTTTACACGAAAGCGATCACTGCCCAGTAGCTTAATTGAAGAGAGCAGCTGACCCACAATCAGCAGGTGTAGGATTCGGATCCCACCTGGACAAATGAGCGTTTTGTTTCTATATAATGTTATTGTGTCGTAATTTTTTAAAATATCACTGATAATTAATTGATGGTGTTGAGTTCGGTTGTGTTTATGTATGATTTATGTTTAGAGTTTAGAGTAAAGTTAGGAGTAGTTGAGTAGTTAGGAGTAGTAGAAAGTTTAATGAAAGAAAAGATTTTATCAGATATTGAATAAGATCACGACCAACTTAAGATGGGGTGGAAATGTATGTGATATCCTCCTTACTCAGATTCTTTCCGACTGAGCCAGATGTGATGTCCTCCCTACTCAGATCCTTTCCGACTGAGCCAGATGTGATGTCCACCCTACTCAGATCCTTTTCGACTGAGCCAGATGTGATGTCCTCCCTACTCAGATCTTTTCCGACTGAGCCAGATGTGATGTCCTCCCTATTCAGATCCTTTCCGACTGAGCCAGATGTGATGTCCTCCCTATTCAGATCCTTTCCGACTGAGCCAGATGTGATGTCCTCCCTACTCAGATCCTTTCCGACTGAGCCAGATGTGATGATACCGGTTTGCTCTGATCCTGTCTGACTAAGCCAGATGTGATGACCAGTCCCAGTAGGAGAGACAATTAATCGTACGCCTCTCGAGGACGATGAAATTGTAATTTAATAAACTTCACCCTCACTTCGGTGAAAAGACAGGTTCGTGGGTTTTTAGGCCCGTGGCACTGCACGCCTATGATTCGCTGTGTTGAATGTTGAATAAAAGTAGTCCATCAATTAACTGCACGAGATTGAATAGGGACGACACAATTTATTTACACTTTATAACTCAAGTGCTGGGGATGCGCTCAGCTCCGTGAGCCTTTGCTGCTGCAAACATTAATAATGAGGTGGAGAATCGCACACTCTGCAAAATCTCTCTTTACAGACCTCAAATTCGGCGAAAGGATAATCAACCGTTGTCTACACTGTGGTTCACTCTGAATCCACAAAACTATTATCAGATTTACACAAGAATCTCGATTCCCTTTGGAATCGCACCCTCCCTTCAAGGGTTACTTCGAGTAAGGGCCGGCGTCCTTCTGACGCTTGTCGAAACGACCTTTCGCTCAATGTGAACGCACCAAACTGTTGCTTCAATCTCCTCACCCTAGCCTCGTGCGCGGACCCCGCACCTCAGACTAGTCGTATACCATCATAAACCAATTCTGGAATTGATCTGATGCAAGCAACAAGCTTCAGACCCGAAACCAATATCCTATGAGTCACGCACACCCCCTATCAACACTCAAGAATACACTTAATACATAAAAATATCTACAATAAAAAATACAACAAAAATACAGCAATCATCATCATCCTCAAGCAGCCATGGGCTACGGAGGTCCAACCAGACCGTGCAATTTAGTTCTCCAAGCAAGTCTATCATGAGCTACATCTACTGCATCTGGCCACTGCACACCAATTCTAACAAGGTCCTGTTTGACATTGTCTGCCCACCGCATCCTAGGTCTCCCCTTCTTTCTGAGGCCTTTAGGCACACTGTTCATAACCCTATTTGCCAATCTATAATTATTCATACGGGCAACATGGCCAAACCAACGGAGTCTCTCTCTCTGCACAATATGCTGCTTAAAGGAGGTTGCAAACTCCTTTGCCTAACCTCATCATTAGTTACAAAGTTGAACCACCTAATGCCCAAGATACTGCGTAAGCATCTGGTATCAAAAGCATATAATTTCCTGTTATCTTGTTTACAAAGTTTCCATATTTCACTACCATAACTAACCCTAGAAAGAACCAAACTATTATACAGCCTAATTTTAGTCTTTAGGTGTATAGGTATAGGCCTATTTCTCCACACTCTCCATAGATTCTTAAAAGTCCCGGCAGCAATCATTATTCGTCTGTTAATCTCATGCCGCACATCACCATTATCTGTTACATAGCTCCCAAGATAATTAAACTGTCACACCTGCTCAAGACTGCAACCATTCAGATTAACTGAATCACAGCCTGTCTGACCAATTTTCATCACTTTAGTTTTCGCTCTGTTTATAATCAAACCTACTCTACTACCAGTTTCATCAACAGCTCGAATGAAAGAGTTCATCTCATCAACATCATTTGCCAAAAGGGCTAAATCATCAGCATAATCTAAATCAGAAATTTTCGTACCTCCAGTCCATTTAAGGCCAAAATCTTTCCCTTTAAGTGAATTTCGCATAACATAATCAATAACCAAACTAAAGAGAAAAGGAGACAAAATGCACCCTTGTCGAACACCAGAAGTAATGCTAAACCAATTGCTACAAGCCTTACCAACTCTCACACACTACTCAGTGTTATTATAGAGAGCTTTCATTATGTTAATTAACTTATCTGGTATACCATATAATCACACAATCAACCACAAATTATGACGATCAACAGAGTCGAAAGCCTTTTTGAAATCAACAAAGCTAGCAACCAAAGGTTTCTGAAACTCTAAAAATTTCTCTAAAATTTCTCCAAAAAATTCAAGAATCTGCCTAAGTGAAAATATCTGATCCACACATCCCCTACCACTTCTTAATCCACATTGCTCATCACGCAATTGACTGTCAACCAGATTCTTAATTCTATTAAGCACAATCATGGACAGAACTTTACCTGGAACAGAGAATAGGCTGATACCCCTATAGTTATCACAAGATCTGCGATCATCTTTTTTGAAAATAGGGATAACAATAGCTCTGGTAAAATCCTTAGGAACCATGCCTTTATCATAAAAGATATTCAGAATTTCAGTCATCCAAGTGGTAACCGAAACATTTCCAGCTCTAAGCATTTCTGTAGTACTTTCATCTACCCCTTGGGATTTATGAAGTTTAAGTTTAGAAACAGCCAAAATAATTTCAGATTGTGTTATAGGGCCAACATTAAAGCCTCCACTGCATCTATAATTGCAAACAATGGGAATAGAACTAACCGCATTGTTTAGAATATCACTGAAATGCTCAGCCCACCTAGCCATGACAGAATTCTCAACTTCTATAACCTTACCTTGTTTATCCTTCAATCCCTGTATGCCTGTCCGTTTTCTACCACACAAAACATTAACTATCTGGTACAGCTCTCTGCTGTTGTGCTGTCTAACTGCTTCCTCAGCTTTGTCAGCCAAGCCATCAAGCCTAAGATTCTTATCAGCAGCTAACTGATCTTTTACACGTTTATTAAGTTCTCTGTAATGCTTTCTATTAGTACTAGTAGGGTATTGATTAAGGACATTCCTGCAATTCTTTCTTTCCGAAATAAGCTCAAGTGCCTTAACACTCAGATAATTCTGGCTCTTCTGCTCCTTTTTTCCTAAAAGAGTACTGTTAGTGTCCAAAAATGCCTGTTTAAAATGATCCAATTCTTCCTCAACTTCAGTAGTAAGCATACCATGATTGTCATAATGACTAAGTAACCTATCATGGTAAGCTTTGGCTATAACTGGATCTTTCAGAGCTTCAGTATTAAAAGTAAATTTTTTAACCCTAGCACAACACTTTTTAAGTTTAAGTTGCAACACACTTTTAACAAGGTAATGGTCAGATCCAATTTCAGCTCCCCTATATGCCCTGGTATTCCTAACAGAACTAGCCCATTTACTGTTAATTAATATGTAATCAATCATATTCTTATGCAGCCCACCAGGTGAAACCCATGTGTACTTATGTATGTCGCGTGTTTGTAATAAGTGTTAGTTATTCTGAAACCATTGAGTTCACTTACCTGTAGCAGACGTTGCCCATTGCCATTGCAGCTACCAATACCAAAAGGGCCTATTACTCCTCCCCAAAGGTCAGAGTCAGTACCAACTTTGGCATTGAAGTCACCAAGAACAATGGTAATATCTCCTTTCTTGACAGAATTCAAAATATCCTGAAGTTGTTCATAAAACCTATCCTTCTCATCCTCATCGGCATCCTCAGTGGGGGCATAACAGCAGATAACATTCAGGTCTTTAACGCTTGTCTGAAATTTTGCTGTAAGAAACCTTTCATTAATGCACTCATATCCTAGAAGAGCATCACTAGCGTGTCTGCTGAGAAGCAGACCCACGCCTTGGTGGTGCTTATTGTCGTCCCTCCCTGAAAAGAGAAATTTAAGATTATTTTTAATAATCTGACCTTTATCTGTCCATCTGGTCTTTTGCAAGCCGAGAATATCTAAATTATAATGGTGGAATTCTTGTGTGAGGACATCAAGAGAAAAAGATCTGTGCAGAGTCCTCACATTCCAACTACCTATGGAGAGAAAATGGTTAGTAGGATGTTTAAAGAAAGTTAACAGTAATGGTTAGTAGGATGTTAAAGAAACTATGTTTATTGAGAGAGGGAATGCCGACAATATCAAACAGCCCCCTAATCGCAGACATGGGGCAAAGACCCGTTCCCCCACCACTAAAGGCTGAAGCCATCTATACTGGAAGACTTCCTCCAATGTAGAATTTGACGATGCCAATAGAAGCAAAGAGTTCAGGTGCCTGCGATGACCTCTGCTCAGGATTATCCACCAGCTGATAAACATATACTGCGAATCTATTCACTTGGGGCTGTTAACCCACAAACAAACAGAAAACTTTATCAAGACACCTGCTCAAGACTATTATTTTATTTTTAGTATTGTTACAGCGGAATTTTTGGCGGATGTTTGGATGCCAGTGTATCGATTGGTAGAGAGGAAACAATTATTCTTTAAAATTAAAGTTCTGAAAGATCTGTGCCAAATGGATACTTCACAAACTGACAGAACAGCCAAAAAAAAAAAGGTTTAGAGTCAACTCATGTAAAGAGATGCTGGCAATGTTTGAACCTCGTGGCTCCAAAACGGTTAACAGACATTGTCACAGGTTATGAGACGTGGTTTTATTACTATACAACTCCCAAAGATATTGACAACTATGTTTGGGATGCGGAAGATAAAGTGCGCCCCCAAATCCTCTGATAAGACTTTCGATTAAGGAAGAGGATGTTCACATTTTTTGTTTTCAATTCCCAAGGAGTGGTAGCCGGGACACCTTACCTGAAAAGCGACTATAAATGGCCAATACCAGACCAACATTGTTTTACCTTAAATGGTTAAGGAGACGAAGGAGCAGCATCCAATAACAAGTGCTTCAATGGCTCTCTTTCTTCGTGACAATGTCAATGCTCACAAAACCCGGCAAGTTATGGAACAGGAAAATTTCACACGACTACCCCATCCAACATGTTCACCCGAGCTTGCACCGTGCGATTTTTGGGTTGTTTCCAAAAATTAAAAAGGAACTTGCCGGAAAGCCTTTTTCAAGGGTGAAATTGGAAAATGCTTTCATTCAGAGTTGCCGACCAGAAAGCCACAAAGCGTTCCAGAAATGGTGCAGACGTCTGCAACTTTGCATAGATGCTGAAGGGAGTACTTTGAAGGACAATAAAAGTTTCATTGTGGTAAGTACAATGGTTTTCGTTCTGTAAATGCATGTCAAAGACGTTTTGAATGCCCCTCGTACTTATTCCGACTTATCAAATTTATAAAATTAATTTGCTTATTAAGTTTTTAGTTTAAGTATATAAATTTCGAAACTATTTAATTTATCGAATGAATGTTGTTGAAATTTAAGAATCAGATTTGATTGAGAAATTTATCTTCAAACACATTTTACCTTAAAAGTCTTATTTTAGAAGTAATAGAGCTTCGAAGTTACGTTTCCAGTGACACGACATGGAGTTGCAATTTAACTTTTATGCTTGAGTGAGATATGGTCAAACAATTTTGATTTCATATTTCGCTGTGCTTCTAAGAAACTACTTTTTTTTTCTGGGAGACTTCGTCTTTGTGGACTTAAGTGGATAGAGAGTTTTATCTTTAATAGCCTATAATTAGTGATAAAGATATACGAAATAAACGGATAGAGTTTGTGGGAAAAAATCACTCACGGGCACTAACCGAGAAAAATAAAATCGTCCGTCACAACCTACTCTTCGACTCTGGTGATGCTTTGCTAGCGACAATCTAATGTAATCCAGAATCTTCTAATAGTGTGTGTGTGTATGGGGGTGACATATAGAGTCTGAATTTCGGATACTTCCGCTTTCGAAATTGCACGTTGTTGAAACTCTCAAGAGAGGAAGTTAAAACCTTTTCACATCTTGGGTAGGCGAGTGTTAATGTGTAATACGCTTCTCAAAGAAATCAGGGAATCATGCTCAAGTTATGCCAATGGGAAAGTCATATTTGAAGGTCCTTGGAGACTAAGTATTTTTTATGGGAAAAATATGATTAGACCATCGGTAAAAAAACTAGAGATATGACTCAATATAACTAATGAATACGTTTGAAATGAGAATAATCTTTAACTAGCGAGAATATGCTAACTATTTCTAAAAGCCAAAGATTGAAAAAGTCTAATTTCAGACAAGCTTCGCATTCAGTTTGATTTTCTATAAATTCACTGGAGATGAAGACAATTTTATTCAGAACACGAATAGATGGATTTCAATGGCAAAGTTTTTTTTTTTTCGTTTTTTAAGGAAAGGAGGAACTCCCTTGCACAAAGGATGGAGATAAATTAGAAGTTCTGTTAGGTTTGTCCTCGTTTCTCATGTAATCCAACCACGCTCTTCCAAGACTCGAACCCGGACCCTGAAAGTTACATTCTCACTACGAGTCCAAAAGATACCACTTGCGCCACGAGACGCCATTAAATTTTGCTGGCATGCCAAATGAAGTATTATTTTGGCCACGTTTGTAAAACAATCATGCTAACTTAGTATTTCTCAGTTTTGTTCTACCTGTTTTGTTTTATAACAAAAATGCGTCTGTAAAAATATTTCGTGGTCTGGAAATTTTTTCCTTCTTGTCCTAATATTGCTTTAGTTGGCACCTGTTGGAGATAAAGATCGGAATCAATTCTCTCCAGATCTTAATTTTCAACAATATTTACTTCGTATTCGAAGAGTTATCGAAGCTGAAACATCATCAAGCCATAATGTTGCCAGTGACGTGAATTTGTCTCAAAATTTAATTCAAGCGTGTTCAACAGTTTAAGAACGAAGTGTATTGTTTAAATTTGCGTAATAAATGGTGGAGCTTCTTTTCTCACATTTTGCCAACATCTGAGAAATTTTGTTTAAAAATTTTGAAGAATCCTGCTTCGATAATCCAATGAAACGTAACTAATATTGTAAAAAAAAATAAAGATATCGAGAGATTCAATTTAGATCCTAATTTATTTTCAGCCACGTTTTTCCATAAAAGCGTTTTTTTTTTTTGTGTTAAGGAACTTCTATTGATACTGCTACGACCAGGGGCGTAACTATAGGGGGGGATGCTCCCCCCCAAAGTAACTCGGAGTTGACAAAATTCGAAGCGACTTCGTAAATTCTAGGTGAATTGCGAAAATTTGCAATTTTTTCTTTTGCAAAATTAAGGGGAGTTAGCAGATCTAGACAACTTGGCAAAATATAAGGTAATTGTCAAAATCGAGGCAACTTGGCAAATCTAGGGCAGTTGGGGAAACGGAGAAAACGCAAAATCTAGAACAGTTGGCAAAACTCGAATCCACTTAGGTGAGTTGGCAAAATCGGGACAACTTGTCAAAATCTTGGGGAGTTGGCAAAATTCAGGTGAGATGTAAAAATTGTTTGTTTTTTTTTCTGTAAAATTATGAGTTGGCAAAATTCAGGTGAGATGTAAAAATTCTTTGTTTGTTTTTCTCTAAAATTATGGCGAGTTGCCAAAATCGGGGCAACTACGCAAAATCTAGGAGAGTTGGCAAATCTTGGGGAGTTGACAAAATTCAAATTCAAATATTCATATTTATTACAACATAAAGGAATACATGAGGACAATGAACACACAATGCACAACACTTTATCAAATACATTATCAACACAACACTTTACAAACAACAGAGGAACAAGAAAAGCACAAAACAAAGTAAATCCATCAAGAGTTTATATGTGAAGAACCAAGGAGCTTTCGGGCTCTTCCAGGTTATAAAAAGATTAATTGATTTTTGTTGAAGAAAATAGAGTAAATAAAAAATAAAAAGTATAAAAATATTAACTGTCACGAGTGGTGTGAGTATGCAGTTTACCAAATATCAGTTCCTATATAAATACTATAAAAAATTATTTAATCACAGTAAACATACATTCAATGTTGTCTAACTTTTACAAATATGCACGCAAACATTTCTTAAAAGTTGTTAAACATTTTTCGTTTCTTATTGTATACTCCAATGAATTTAAAATTTTTATCATCATCATCATCCTCAAGCAGCCATGGTCTACGGAGGTCCAACCGGACCATGCAATTTTATACGGGCAACATGGCCAAACCAACGGAGTCTCTCTCTGCACAATATGCTGCTTAAAGGAGGTTGCAGACTCCTTTGCCTAACCTCGTCATTAGTTAAAATGTTGAACCACCTAATGCCCAAGTTACTGCGTAAGCATCCATAATCAAAAGCATCTAGTTTCCTGTTATCTTGTTTACAAAGTGTCCAAGTTTCACTACCATAACTAACCCTAGAAAGAACCAAACTCTCATGCAATCTAATTTTAGTCTTTAGGTGTATACGCTTATTTCTCCAAACTCTGCATAGATTCTTAGAAGTCCAGGCAGCAATCCCTATTCGTCTGTTAATCTCATGCCGCACATCACCATTATCTGTTGCATAGCTCCCAAGATAATTAAACTGAGAAACCTGCTCAAGATTGTAACCATTCAGATTAACTGAATCACAGCCTGTCTGACCAATTTTCATCACTTTAGTTTTCTCTCTGTTTATAACCAAACCTACTCTACTACCAGTTTCATCAACAGCTCGAATGAAATAGTTCATCTCATCAACATCATTTGCCAAAAGGGCTAAATCATAAGCATAATCTAAATCAGAAATTTTCGTATCTCCAGTTCATTTAAGGCCAAAATCTTTCCTTTGATGTGAATTTCGCATAACATAATCAATAACCAAACTAAAGAGAAAAGGAGACAAAATGCACCCTTGTCGAACACCAGAAGTAATGCTAAACCAATTGCTACAAGCCTTACCAACTCTCACACACGACTCAGTGTTATTATAGAGAGCTTTCATTATGTTAACTAACTTGTCTGGTATACTATATGATTTCACAATCAGCCACAAATTATGACAATCAACAGAGTCGAAAGCCTTTTTGAAATCAACAAAGGTGATGTGAAATGTTTAGAGTTTCAGAAATTAAAGGTTTCTGAAACTCTAAACCTTTTTCAAAAATCTGCCTAAGTGAAAATATCTAATCCACACATTCCCTACCACTTCTGAATTTAAATCCAATGTAGCTGCAATGGTCCTAGTGAATGCTACATAGCATCACTAGGACCATTGCAGCTACCAATACCAAAAGGGCCTATTACTCCTCCCCAAAGGTCAGAGTCAGTACCAACTTTATGGACACCCTGTATAATCAATCATATTCTTATGCAGCCCATCGGGTGAAACCCATGTGTACTTATGTATGTCGCGGTGTTTTTAATAAGTGTTAGTTATTCTGAATCCATTGAATTTACTTACCTGTAGGAGACGATGCCCATTGCCATTGCAGTTACCAATACCAAAAGGGCCTATCACCCCTCCCCAAAGGTCAGAGTCAGTACCAACTTTGGCATTGAAGTCACCAAGAACAAGGGTAATATCTCCTTTCTTGACAGAATTCAAAATATCCTGAAGTTGTTCATAAAACCTATCCTTCTCATCCTCATCGGCATCCTCAGTGGGGGCATAACAGCAGATAACATTCAAGTCCTTAACGCTTGTATGAAATTTTGCTGTAAGAAACCTTTCATTAATGCACTCATATCCTAGAAGAGCATCACTAGCGTGTCTGCTGAGAAGCAGACCCACACCTTGGTTATCGTTCCTCCCTGAAAAGAGAAATTTAAGATTATTTTTAAGAATCTGACCTTTATCTGTCCATCTAGTCTCTTGCAAGCCGAGAATATCTAAATTATAATGGTGGATTTCTTGTGTGAGGACATGAAGAGAAAAAGCTCTGTGCAGAGTCTTCACATTCCAACTACCTATGGAGAGAAAATGGTTAGTGGGATGTTTAAAGAAACTATGTTTATTGAGAGAGGGAATGCCGACAATATCAAACAGCCCCCTAATCGCAGACATGGGGCAAAGACCCGTTCCCCCACCACTAAAGGCTGAAGCCATCTACACTGGAAGACTTCCTCCAATGTAGAATTTGACGATGCCAATAGAAGCAAAGAGTTCAGGTGCCTGCGATGACCTCTGCTCAGGATTATCCACCAGCTGATAAAACATATCCTGTGAATCTATTCACTTGTGCTGTCAACCCACAAACAAACAGAATATACAGCGGAAGATTTTCCCTCCACAGAAGCCCACCAGTGCAGCAAAACAGGATCCACAATAAAATAAAAAATTTTATGCAAAATTTCCTTTTTCGTTTTTTCTGTATAAAATTGTAAACCCAAAACTCTGGGGTTAAAATTAGGATTTCTAATCGGAATTAAACTTAGATTTTTATACAAAAAATAGTTGAAGTATATATATTTAATTTCTTTATTTGCAATATATTGTTTTTGTTGTATAATATTGTGTTTCCTGCAAAAATAATTATAATTAAGATTACGAACTATTTTATTTTGTACATAAATTAAAGCAATAGATTTCATTTATATTCTCCTCCCCAACAACAAATCCCATAAATTAAGGTAAACTGAACCTATGCAAAATAAATATCCCGTAGGAAATTATAATTAACCTAACGTTTTAAATAGTCAATTTTATATAATATTCTGTTTAGTCTTGAAGAGAGTGAGTAAATATGTTTTATTTATTTTAAATAAGATTCTATTATTAATCCTAAATAACTCTGGGTAACACACAAAAAGGCTTTAAAAAGAAAATAGTAGTCAATCTTTACTAATTTCGAGGTGCTGAACACGAAAATGACAATAACATTTGTCGGATGGCTCTTGTTTAGGAGAGACAGAGAAGATCATGTACGAACGATTCAGTCCACATTGAGTACATAGGTAACCATTTCGCAACGCTCTATTTTAAACTCCAGATTACAACATATTGCGTTGTATTGCATCAGCCCGCCATATACACAACCCTCGGAGGTATTTGCATCATTCTCTGATGCAATGTAGTTGAGTCATGACATCGTGGCTTTACGATCGCGTACAAAAGATGATGCAATCGTTAGTTGTAAGCGATGTTTCGTAGGGTGAGCAAGTCTTTTGAGCAGCTCCCATTTACCCATGAGTCATAAGTACAACACAAGTGATCCTTGCAGTTTAAATCCAGCAGTAGTGATGCCTTGTAACTGTGTTAATAGTGCAGATACATTTTGTTACACTTGCGGGGAAGTGATGCTTGCAAACCAAAATCAATCCAATAGTGAAAGCGGCGTATGAGTTTTATTATGGATGCAAGATTGGGGACAAGGACAAGGCCTGATCCCCACACATGTGCTGCAGTACATGTGCAAGAAATCTTCCGAAGTGGCGGAAAGGAGAAAAAGTGGCGATGTCATTTGCTGTTCCTATGGTTTGGAGAGAGCCAAGCAATCACGCAAATGACTGCTATTTCTGCATGTTTCCACCTGTTATTGGAGGCATCACAAGGAAAAAGAAGTGGACAATAGCGTACCTGAATATACAATCTGTTCTACCACCAGTTCCATACAGCGAAGGCCTTCCCATTCCCGAACCTCCAAAAGAATTTTCCATTGATTCAGACGATGAGGAGGGAGGCGAACCAACGTCGGGTTCTCCGTAACCTTTGATGTCTAATGATGATCCATACGTCTGCCACGGTGCATCACCTGCATCACACATTCTCACCAAAGAAGAGATGAACGATCTTCATCGCGATCTAGAACTGTCCATGGGCAAAGCAGAGTTACTTGAATCAAGACTTAAACAATGGAATCTTCTCAAGGAAAATGTACGAGTGACTTCGTTTTGAACTCGTCATGAGCATTTTGCATCTTACTTCAGAAAGGAAGATGACCTTGTGTTCTGCTGCAATGTAGATGGCCTGATGAATGTCCTCGGAATCAAACATGACCCTCAAGAATGGGACCATTCATAGACTCCTCGAAATTGAGTCTCTAGGCGTTTTTGCTGCATAGTGGAAATCGACTTCCATCCGTCCAGTCGGACACGGTCTACATGAAAGAAACCTACGACAACCTAAAACAGCTGTTGAATTGTCTTCAATACATCAAGTATGGCTGGCATCTCTGTTGTGACTTGAAGGTAGTGGCTCTGTTGATGGGTCTGCAGCTGGGATGCAGAAAGTACTGCTGTTTCTTATGTGAATGGGACAGCCGAGCAAAGACTTTGCACTACATGAAGAGAAAGTGGTCACCGTCCCTACACTTCAAACTCGGTGTGGTGAAAAACTTCGTAAAAGCCATGGGCCGAACTGCATCAGCTTTCAAGTAATTGGCTGACAAACTCTCTCGACTCAGCGAAGCGAAAATTAAAGAGGGAATTTGTGTGGGTCCTCAGATCCGCGAGCTGTTCAGAGACCAGATGTTCAACAACCTGCTTCAGGGTGATGAGAAAAAGGCTTGGGACGCGTTTCGTCTGGTGTCAACTAAATTCCTCGGAAATGACAACTGCAAGAAACTGGTTAAGGATATGTTGTTCTCTGTATCACAAACTTGGCTGCAATATTTCTTAAAGATGAGCTTTCTCCATTCCCACTTAGATTTCTTCCCCGACAACTCCAACATGGTTTAGTGATGAGCACGGTGAACGTTTTCACCAGGACATTGCAATGATGGAGAAATGATACCAGGAAACTGGTCCACTTCAATGTTGGGTGACTACTGTTGGACGCTCGCCAGATATCATCCTGAGAAGCTGTACAAGTGATGGACAAAGCGACGTCGGGAGTAGAAGCCGAGTTTTACCGATACATGGTGGGTGTAGGTATTTTTCTATTATGTAAGAAACTATTACGAATTTCTCAGAAATCGTAGCCAATTTTGCATTTGATTGTCATAGTCGTGTAATTATGAACTTATATTCGTGTAATTATGAATAATCTTGAAAGCTTCAACACCTTGAAATCTTTAAGAAATAGCTACTTTTATCTCAGAGTCATGACTTTTATGAAAATTTGTTGCCCAGTATAATTATAGCTATCAGTGACTTCGATAGTATCACTGTTACAGCAGTCTGTACCTAAATAGTTCAAATCCTGGAGTTTGATGTTATTTCTAAATCTGTATAAACGAAGTTAATGTAAAATTTATGCACTTATTTCTTTATTACATTTAATTCTAGGTCATTATTAGTAAGCCATTTTTTTAATAATTATTAAACTACTATTAATATTTCCAAGTAATGTTCATTATCTTCTGCTTCAAAAACTATGGATGTATCATCCGCAAAAGAAATTATTTGTCCGGCAATTTGTAATTTACCGAAATCATTGTTATATAATAGAAAAAGTAAAGGACACAACACAGAACCCTGTGGGACTCCACTTACAGTCAATAAGGTTTTTCTTTTAAAATTGTTAATAATCACAATTTTCTTTTTATTCTAAATGAAACTTTTAACCAATCATAGACTACACCACGAAAACCATAAAATTTCAGCATATGTAAAAGTATTTTACGATTAATAGAGTTAAATGTTTTTCTGCTGTCTTAAAAAAACTCAATAATCTTTTTAGTATTATTAATGCCCTTATAAATCAATTAATTAAATTTCATTAGCGCACGAGACGTATTGCATTTTCACGGAAACCAAACTGATTTTTAACAAAAAGCTCAATGTTATCCAAATAACTAACCACTCTTTTTTTAACTATTTTTTCAATGACTTTAAAGAAAATTAGTAAAATTGCAATAGGTCGATAATTATTATAATCATCTCTGTTTCCCCCTTATAGATTGGTTTAATTATAGAAAATTTCAAATCGTCCATAAAGGTTCCTATTTCCATGTATAAATATAAACTAATAATCCATTTAAATATAAACTAATATCTATTATATCCAATATAAACTAATAAACTAATTTATGTCTAGCTATTATTTTTAGTATTTTGCATTTAAGTTAGCGTATCCTCCAGCTTTATTTGAATCTAAATTTGAAATTAAATTCAAGACATTTCCTGCATCTGTATTCATCGTCGTCGATCATTGTTATAGTTAGTAAAAAAATTCCTATAATGTAAATTCTTTGCATTTTAATAGTTATTTTAAGTTTTTTTAATCTTTATATTCATTCATATAAGCAATAACTAAAGAATACTTTTTTGCTTTTTATATAACTTTTCTTTTTTATTAATACTGTTTAAAATTTCATATGTAATCCATTTTTCATTAATACTTTTAACTTTATTTTTATCTCTCGCATCATCAATATTATAACTTCAATCCTGCATCGCTATATAAACCATATTAATGAATTTTTGATAAACCAAGTTAACCTTTTTGCATACAAAAGATATCGTTATCCAATTTATAGTCCCTTATTTTATATTCCAGTTTCATGTAAAATCATCATCATCCTAGTGATGCTATGTAGCACATTTATTTTCGAACATGGAATTAATATTTCTAATAAACAGATGATCAATTGTTGATATAACCCTAGTCATTTCCTTTATTTATGGTGGAATAACGCACTTAATGCATCATTATTGTATATATAACCCGTAGGTGGCCATTATACTTAAATATCTGTAAACTTCATTATTCTTACTATTCAGATCCAAATTCATATCACCAATTATATATACATTTTTATACTTTACCTTGTCTAAACAACATTCTAATTCATCCAAAAAAGCTTTTACAGTGTATTTTATGAGACCTCTAAATGGAAATGAAGCATAAATCTTTTATCATACATCTCTAAAATCTCAGCAGTATTAAAGTTTCGGCTATGTTTATTTTCTTCCATTGATAAATTATTTTTAAAGTAAATTATGTTACCTTCTGATTTATTATGTTCTCTCCCAATAATGGAACAGTTATATCCAAAATTCTTAAAATTATCAACTTCATAGTCATTAATCCATGTTTCCCTCAAAACAAGAACATCAATTACATTATTTATATTATATAGTAACGTAAGAACTTCATCAAAATTTTCACGCATACTCCTTACATTAACATGAAATAAATTCAAATTATTACTTAATCCATCATTATTGTATATAAAATCACTTGAGTAAAAACCTAATAATCCTTGAAAATCTTCAACCTTTTCACATAATGATTCTTCAATTTCAAGATACTCCATTACAAATGGTCAAGGTCTTTCTCACTTATTATTCGAATTATTGTTGAATTTTCGGTCTTCCTCAGAAAAATCTTACCATCTTCGAGCCATAAAAATTTTTAATTATTTTTTATTTTAATCTGTTTGGCTTCAAAGAAAAGTTTCTTATAATATCTGAAATATGCTCATTTACGTAAATTCTGGTGGTTCCAAATCTTTTATATACTTCATTAGCAGCAACTGTTCTCTTCAGTTTAAAAGCTTTCACCCATTCATCGCGTTTTGCTCTATTTGTAAATTGAACTATCACTGGTCTAGTTTTACCTTTCGAAGTTGGTACTCTTTGCGCAGTAACAATATCAGTGTTATTCACTTTTAAAAATGTTTGAAATATTATTCACAATTTCATTTAAATTTTCTTCCGAAGATCCCGGGACACCTCTGATTTCTATGTTCATTCGACGAGAATAGTTTTTTATTTCATTTATCCTGTGTTGCATGTCTTGTACTGTAGATTTCAAATCTGTTGTTTCTCTAATTAAATAAACATTTTGTTCCATAAATTACAAAATTTCCGTTTTCATAGTTTTTGATTCTTTCGTAAGGTCTGATATATTTTCTGAGTTAAATTGTAATGATTTCACAACCTCACTTAGTTATTTTTTTTTTATACTGACAGTTATTTCAGTTTTAAAGTTTTCATACCATGTCTCCAAATCTTTTTTGTTATTACTATTCAGTCACTTTGCAAAAATCAGGTGAGATGTAAAAATGAGGATTTTTTTTTTCTGTAAAATTGTGGCGAGTTGGCAAAATCGAGGAAACTTGGCAAAATTCGAATCCACTTGGAAAAATACGGGCGAGTTGTGAAAATGGGGAATTGTTTTCATGAAATTGAGGAGTGTTGACACATTCGAGAAAACTTGGTAAAATTTTGGGGAGTTTGAAAATTTTGAAATGACTTGGCAAATTCAGGAGAGATGTAAAGATTGGGATTGGTTTTGTGAAATTATGGAGAGTCGGCCAAATCAAGGGGAGTTGGAAAAATTCACACTTACTTGCTACTATTAAGGCGAGATGTAAATATTGGAATTATTTCTGTGAAATTACGGCTGTTGGCAAAATTGGAAGTTACATGGGAAAATGCAGGAGAGTTTTGAAAATTGCCTCAACCCCTAGCCCCTCCCCCACGGAGAGAAAATCTAGGTACGAACCTGACAGAGACATTACTTTCTCAGTTGGCAAAATTTGATTTTCGAGTTGGAAACTTTTCGATTTCTCTCCCCCAACCATAGTTCTTCGCTGCGTCCCTGGTTACGACAGATGAACCAGAACTGATCTGCCATTTGACGCTCGCTTTATTCTTCGTCGTAAGAATTTCGTCACTAGTCTGTTGAAACAGACAGACTTGAAATGATAACGGTGTTTAGAAATATTGGAAACTTTTTGGTAGTAAAAGAAATGTATATTTGTTTTCCTTTTAGTGAGTTACTGTTTTGTTAATCTAAGAGAGAAAGTTGTTTCGATTTCTCTTACCCTGAAGTGAAGGTTATTCAAGAGCAGTGGCGACTCGCGTATAGGCACTGTGGAACTGCAGCACCCCCAATTTCAACTTGATATTATCGATAACATTTAATATAATGAGTCCTTTTTTCTTTAATTCTTTCTTTATACTTGTACAATATATAATCCTTAAGCTTAATGTCAGTAGCCATCCCCCAGTTTATGAAAAGATACAAAAATCTTTGTATGGAACTGTGCGCTTCACAATACTAGCGGCGAGGTGTTTGACTGTTGTGCGCATGAGCACATAGGAAGCTACACGCGAGGTTGCAAGGGAGAGAGAGCACTGTCGTTCCCTCAGTGCCGACCCTGGCGTGCTGGTTTGAAGGTAGTTTTTTTTTTACTCCGCGTGTGTTGTGCTTAAAAACCGTGTACCATATTCTTGAATGTGATAAAGTGTGTAATTAGATTATTATCCTGCTTCCAGCTATTCTATTTGATTCATTTTTTTCGGTTCTTTTATTTAACAGAAAACTTTAACCATGGCCTTGCATCCCCAGGAAAAAAGTTCTGTGACTGTAAACAAAGGCTAAAAATTTTCTGCAGCAGCACCCCCACTAATTTTAGCTACGAGCCGCCACTGTTCAAGAGACATAGCAATCAAACCGAAGAGGCAAATGTTAGTCGGTGCCGCCCCATGGCCGAGTGGTTGGCACGCTTGGCTACTGATCTAAGGGACCTGGGTTCGAGCCTCGGGTTAAGGCATGGATGTATGTGTCGTTTTTCTGCTGAGGTCCTGCCATCCTCTCAGACCTTCTACTCTGGCATTGGAAACTGACAGGCTCCTATCAGACCGCTGTGGCAAGCAGCTGCTTGAGGAGATATATATATATTATTTATTAATATGTTAGTCGAGCAAGCGGATCTGGCTTTAATTTCTTCGTAGGAGGAGTTCATCGTCTGATGCGTGGTGATCTTAATGTATAAGATGAGGTTTATTTGCACTGGTTAAAAGAAGACAACAGGAAAAGTAAATAAGGTTTACTAACAACATAGGGTATAAAAAGAATTAATAAGGTAAACCTTGGTAACTTATAGGTACAGTAATACCCCGCTTTAGGACGATTTTCAGATATGAGCAATGCCCCTTTATACGACGCTGCATTCGCTCATACAATGGTTTTAACGATATGACGTTACCGTGAATCAATCAAAGCATCTGGAAGTGGGTCAAATAGAATTAAAGAATTCTGGAAAGGCTTCACAAATCTATCACAGATGCATTCCATGGAGTAAAAGAGTCTACGCTTAAAGGTGTATGGAAACAGTTGTGCCCCCAATTTATTGATGATTTTGAAGATCTTGTTGACGACGTTAATGTAAATATTGTAGACATGGCAAGGCAGTTAGAACTAGAAGTGGAGCCTGAAGATGTTACTGACCTGCTTAAATCTCATTTCCAGTCCCTAACTAACGAAGATCTTCTTTAATTTGAAGAGCATAAGAAAGGTGAAAAGGAGACCAATTCTGATGATATATTGAGCTTTGTGCCTAAAGAAATACCTGGCAAAGAACTTTCAGACGCTTTCAGTCATTTAAATATTATCATACCCAGTTTTGAAAAGGTGGATCCCAATTTTGAAAGATGCTCCAAAGTAAATTGTAGCATTTTAGATCAATATGTCTCTTATAGAGAAATGTACAGGGAAAAGAAAAGACGATCTACCATTGAAACTTCGTTAGATACATATTCCATAAAAGACCAGCATCCTTTCAAATTCTATCTCAACTTTCAACATCCACTCAAAGCCCTAATCGGTCATCAACTAGTACAAGAAGTCCGTCCAAATCTCCAGCAAGAAAGCTTTTAGCATTTGATGAAGACCCAGATGTCCAGAAGTTGTGCCATCCTCTTCGTCAATAATTTTTCCTTTCTTCAACAGGTTTTAGTTTCTTAATTTTACATTCGTCAGTTCCTATAAGAAAAAGAACGATAGATTAAGGGTAAGGGATGTACAGTGTTTATTGGAATTGTAAATACTTTATTTGCATCATTTGCCCACATATATGACTGTTTAAAAATGTCATCTACAAATTTAAAGAAAAAAATCAATGATTCGCTAAACGACAGTGGGCTGGAATCCAACGTGTCGTATGACCGGGGTACGCCTGTATTTCAACAAAGGAACTTTCGCTGCGTTTTTCAAATGTTTAAATAATATTCCATTTGTGCTTTGAGTAGATATTGAAATAATTTTAGTACAAATATTTGAAGTATAATTAAGAGATGTAAAACACCTTTTTTATGGTTTAGCTTCATACTGATGAAGGCAAGTATTTCTGTAAGTTGAATTTGTTTTAGATATGTGGTCTTATACCTTTGTAATAAATTAGTTCATTTCTGAATTTTTGTTGCAAAGCATTCTTTTAAACTCACGCTCAGTTTTCTGTTAAAAATTCATTCTTAATAATTAACTTTAACCAAATTATCTTTAACTTTAACCAGGGCTCTACTTATAATAAGACCCGTATATTTTTTTTTTCGTACGAGTTGATTCGATTCATGATGAGAGAAAAAAGATCTGGGATTCTATTGGACGAATTGGGAGTTCGTATTTGTGTGTTCCGAAATTATTCTCGAGCAGTTGCACGGGTCATTCTCATTCTTCTTAATTGCAGAAAGACTTCGTTATTGTCGACTTAGGTATAATGAATAGAAAGTTTTATCTCTAGTAGCCTATGATTAGTGATGAAGAAATACGAGATAAAAGATGGCGTTAGTGGAAAGGGGGGGGGGAGTCCACGGACCCTCATAGGTACACTTAGTGTAAAAGACACCTGAAACTCATAAGTGATTTAAATCTGACTATTAGAACTGAAATGACGGCACACTTGATAGAACTGTATGAAGCAAAAAAAAAATGATTAATATGTAAAGTTTGTATCATTTATTTTGTCACTTTAGGTACGGTATTGCAAGCGATTAGCTTCAAGATTAAGTTGACTCTGAGAGTGCACAGTGGGCTCTTCGACACTCTTCATAGTCAAATGACCTAACAACTGTCGAGTCGTCAACTATGGAGTATTAAATCCCCCCCACGCTGCCAAAGTCTCTCTAGCTGGTATTACATAATATCACGATGGTATTTACATAAATGAAATTTTGAAGGTCTATTGTCCACTAATTATGCACTCTTATATCACCTGATGGGCTATCATTCCGTTTCTAAATCGTTATTTGTTCTCATCTAAAAATATCTGAATGCCGGTGGAACAGATTTTTTTCTTCTGCGTGTATCTTCGTGACGATCTTTCTCAATAACAAGCGAAAACATTTCGGGTGGAAATAGTAAAATCATCACGAAAACTCCAAGATTGGTGCATGAATTCGCCAGTTAATGTCTGTCAGCGCTGTGTCATGATCTGTGTTTTTCAAAGTATCTCACATCGACAAATCTGCAGAGATGAAAAGGAAAACCTCGGCCCAACGTCAAGTGGTCGCCGTCGCCGCCGCTCTCGATGCCGCACGAAGCGAGCGAGAGCTTTCGCCGAGAGGTTCCGCGGCACTTTAACCACCTCATCATCCGCACCACTCCAGCGCGTGGAACCGAAGCCTCGAGTGCCAGTGGCTTCAGTGATGAAGTGGCACGTGTCTCCAGTTACGAGCGAGACGGCGGAAGGGAGGCCTCGAGGCACACACAATGGAGATCGCCAGAGATGCCGGAGAGATAGACACGGCTCGACCATGACAAATATCTGCCGTTCCCACCCCCTCGCACCCCTCATCACTCGAGGATCTAGTTCATAGGCTTAATTGATGTACGTGCTTCTGGCCATTTTCCACGAGGAGGCTTGGGAAGGCAGCTTACAAAATGGAGATTACGGAGATGGGAAAGGGACGGCGAACGTTGAAACCACTCGAAAACCAATCTCTACATAATGCGGGATTTAATGAAGTATCGGGAAGCCCTGTGTAAAAGATCGCCTATTGTTGAAACGGGAATAGGATAACGTGCAACAGGAATTGAAAAATTTCTGCATATTGGTCGAAACAATTTTCGGATTTTGAAACTCCTACAGATACTTATGAATCTGGAAATAAGAAAGCGACAATTGCAGAAGATTCAATAAGCAACAACATTTTGTGATTTTTTTTCGAAGTTCAAGGCTCAGTAACTCTTAAAATAAGCTTTTATGGAAATATATCAAACAAGAATGAATATTATTCCACTGAAACCTATGAAATGTAAATCTTAGACAAATCATTCTAGATCTCGATTTACAACAATTCATTTCGGAATTTAAAACGTTTAATTTTTAAAAATTGGCGAAAATTTAAATTATTATAACATAAGCAAGCCGTCCCGTGGCCGAGTGGTTATCGCGCTTTGCTACTGATCTAAGGGACCTGGGTTCGAGCCCCGGATAAGGCATGGACGTTCGTGTTGTTTTCCTGCTGAGGTCCTGCCAATCTCACAGACCTTCTACTATGGCAAATAAACTGACAGGCTCCTGTTCAGACCTCTGTGGAAAGCAACTGCTTGAGGGAATATTTATTTATTTATTATAACATATACGACTAAAAAAACTTATTTTAGTGAGTGTAACGCTTTTTCGTTAGATTTTAATCAATTTCATGATTTAAATTTTTACGACTAACGATGCTACCGTCGAAAATTCCCGTTTCGGTATTTTTAAAATACAAGACTAATACTGTTTGAAATTAAAATTATTATATTCGGGTATTTGTCTTGAGCCATTATTAAAAAGAAATGTAATAGTTATGAAAATTCGAATCAACATTAGTGTATTAAAAATGAAGCCACTGAAACCTTCGAAATGTAAATTCTGTCACTTCATATTTCTGAAACTGATGGTAGCTAGGTCGTCACTGGAAGGAGAGCTATGCACCAATCCCCTGTGATGATGTATAGAACCGGCCCCGGCCAAGCACCTAATGTCCGACCCCGCCTTCTCATGCTGCAGACCGTAAGTACCTTTCAAAGCAGATACTCTCTTGTGGAAGGGAACAGAAGAGGAGGGCTGCCAGATCAGTCCTCCCCTTCTTTTCACTTCCACAAAGGGTGATCATTCCAGGGGTGATTATTTCGCTCACCCCTGGTGAAGAGCAGTCAACCACCCCTCAGCAACGGTGATCAGAATGGAATAATAGCTCTGAACTTGATTATGGATCCTGAACTTGCTCTACTGGTAAGCTTCTGTTGAGGGAGAATCTTCCTCTGTGTTTTTCGGGATTTTATTGTGGGTTGACAGCCCCAAGTGAATAGATTCACAGGATACATTCCATCAGCTGGTGGTACATCGCAGGTACCTAAAATCTTGCTTCTCAAATCCTCCATTGCGCATCGTCAAATCCTACATTGGAGAAAGACTTCCAGTGTAAATGGCGTGAGCCTTTAGTAATAGGGGAACAGGTATAGCCTGCGATTATGGGGATGTTTGATGAGATCGACTTGTGATGAGACTCAATAAACATAGTTTCTTTAAACATCCCACTAACCATTTTCACTCCGTTGTTGGAATTTGAGGACTCTACACAGAGATCATTCTGTTGATGCTCTCAAACAAGAATTCCACCATTACAATTTAGATATTCTCGGCTTGTAAAAGACCGGATGGACAGATAAAGGTCAGATTCTAAAAAATAATCTTAAATTAAACTTTTCAGGGAGGAACATAAAAAGCATCTCCAAAGCGTGCGTTTCCTTCTGAGGAGACACGCTAATGACGCTCTTCTAGGATCTGAATGCATTAATAAAATGTTTCTTACAGCAAAATTTCAGACAAGCATTAAAGACTTGAATGTTATCTGCTGTTATGCCCCCACTGAGGATGCTGATGAGGATAGGTTTTACGGACAACTTCGAGATATTTTGAATTCTGTCAAGAAAGGAGATATTACTCTTGTTCTAAGTGACTTCAATGCCAAAGTTGGTATTGACTCTGACCCTTTTGGTATTGATAGCTGCAATGGCAATGGGCATCGTCTCCTACAGGTAAGTAAACTTAAAGGTGTGAGAATAACTAACATTTATTACAAATACCGCGACATACATAAGTACACATGGGTTTCACCTGATGGGCTGCATAAGAATATGATTGATTATATATTAATTAACAGCAAATCAGCTAATTCTGTTAGGAATACCAGGTCATATAGGGGAGAAGAAATTGGATCTGACCATTATCTTGTTAAAAGTGTTTTGCAACTTAAACTTAAAAAGTGTTGTGCTAGGTTTAAAAATTTTACCTTTAATACTGCAGCTCTGAAAGACCCAGTTATAGCTAAAGCTTACCATGATAGGTTACTTAGTCATTATGATAGTCATGGTTTGCTTACTACTGAAGTTGAGGAAGAATTACACCATTTTAAACAGGCATTTTTTGAAACTAACAGTACTCTTTTAGGGAGAAAGGAGCAGAAGACACAGAATTATTTGAGTGATAAGGCACTTGAGCTTATTTCAGAAAGAAAGAACTGCAGGAATGTCCTTAATCAATACCCCAGTAGCCTTAATAGAAAGCATTACAGAGAGCTTACTAAACGTGTAAAGGATCAGTTAGCTGCTGATAAGAATCTTTGGCTTGATGGTTTGGCTGACAAAGCCGAGGAAGCAGTTAGACAGCACAACAGCAGAGACCTGTACCAGATAGTTAATGCTTTGTGTGGTAGAAAACGGACAGGCATACAAGGATTGAAGGATAAACAAGGTAAGGTTATAGAAGGGGAGGATTCTGTGATGGCTAGGTGGGCTGAGCATTTCAGTGATATTCTAAACAATGCGGTTAGTTCTATTCCCATTGTTTGCAATGACGATAGATGCATTGGTGGCTTTAATGTTGGCTCTATAACACAATCTGAAGTTATTTTGGCTGTTTCTAAACTTAAACTTCATAAATCCCCAGGTTTAGATGAAATTACTACGGACATGCTTAGAGCTGGGAATGTTTCTGTTACCACTTGGACGACTGAAATTTTGAATATGACAGTGTCATCTGTTGTTAAATGGTCCCGCTTCACTGACTCTTTAAATATTCATCAAAGATTGTTGAAAATTGACACTTCACATTGTCTCCAAATTGATGAAATCTTAAAAAATCGTCATAAGGATTCAGATATTGAATTTATGTTAGTGAACAAATTGTTACAAAAGTTGTGTTTTATCTATTGAAGTGTTTTTTTCACAAGTGTCAAAAGTTGAAGATAAATTCTTCAGCTTCTATTCATTCTTTAAATTTTAAACGAATATTGCGGAAAATATATTTAGAGAGATTTGAGTGACATCTACAATTTATCGCCAATAACAGTTTTTGCGTAAAAGGTCAATATTAGGGAGCTTTGAAAGTGGCTTTCCATTCACATAACATGGAAGTGTCCGGACACTTTTTTTCAACAGAGTGTATATATGATTGATCATATTCCTATGCAATCCAACAGGAAAAACTCAAGTGCATTTTTAAATATCTCGGTGATTGTATCAGGTGTTAGTTATTCTCAAACCGTTAAGTTCACTTACTTGCAGGAAATGTTCCCCATTGCCATTGCCCCATTGCCATTGCAATTACTAATTCCGATAGGATCCCGTCCCTGCGATGCGATCAGTTTCACTCCTGCCCAAAGGTCAAAGTTAGTACCAACTTTAGCACTGAATCACCTAGGCAAGACTCCTTTCTTGATAGAATTCAAAATATTCTGAAGTTGTCTGTAAAACCTAATTTTTCTCATCCTCATTAGAGTCCTCTCTGGAAGAATAATAACTGATAACATTCAGGTCTTTAATCTTAGTTTTAAATTTAGCTGTAACAAATGTTTCATTAATGCAGTCTTATCCTAGAAGATTATCACTGGCATATCTGCTGAGAAGCAATCCCACGCCTTGGAAATTCTTTCCATCCTCCCTTCCTGTAAAAAAAAATTATTTACTTTCTAAGTATCTGACTTTTACCTGTCCGTCTGGTCTTTTTCAAACCCAGAATAGCAAGGCTATAAGTCAGGACGTCAAGAGAATAATCTCTATGCAACATCCTCACGTTCCAAGTACCAGTGGAGAAAAATGGTTAGTGGAGATTTTCAAAAGAAACTAGGTATATTAAGGGAGGTAGAGCCAAAAATATCAAACAGCGCCCCTAATCGCAGGCATGGGGAAAAGACCTGATCCCCATTTCTAAGGGCTGAAACCACTCATGCTGGTAGGAACTTCAGGCACCACCATTGAAGAACCAGAATTTATATCGAAAGTGACTTGCCTGAGACTCCTTACTCCAGTTCAGGATTGACGATGCTCAACTATCAGATGCGATGGCCTCTGATCAGGATTATCCACCAGCTGATATAAGGTATTCTGTGACTCTTCTCACTTTGGGCTGGCAACCCATAGACAAACAGAAAACACAGCGTCAGATGTTTCCCTCAACAGAGGACCATCAGCAGAGCAAGCCCACTATCCATAATCAAGCTCAAAGCCATAAACTATTCCAGTCCAATGGGTATAAATGATCAACAAAGACCCTGTGAAGTTGACCACTGGCCAGCAGGGCAGAAAAAAAAGTGGCCATAGATGACCATAGCTTTCTTCATATATTAGGGAGCGATCTGGTCAACCCCCCCCCCTCCTCCCCCGAATTTTCGGTCGTTTTAGACGATATCTGCAACTTGTGCAACTGCTTTGAAATCCAAAATAATTATCGTTGTATAATTTTATTTTAGCCTCATAGTATGTTTCCAATCTGTCCACAATTGGGTCCCTGCTTTCTTGAAATTTCAGACTGGCTAATCGAACAGCATCACCCACCTTAAATGCAGGTTTCTCTTTCTTGATAGTTTTCCCATACAAGCGTTGCCACACTACGTCTTCATTGTTCAAGGTCACGGTCTGGGGAATCATGTTGTGTGCAGTGTAAGGGGTACTGTTGTATCCTCTGACGACATGTTGCAACACGTCTGGTTGAAAGTGGCTTTCCATTCACATAACATGGAAGTGTCCGGACACTTTTTTCAACATAGTGTATATATAATTGATCATATTCCTATGCCATCCATCAGGAAACACTCAAGTGCATTTTTAAATATCTCGGTGATTGTATCAAGTGTTAGTTATTCTCAAACCGTTAAGTTCACTTACTTGCAGGAGATGTTCCCCATTCTCATTGCAATTACCAATTCCGATAGAATCCCGTCCCTGCGATGCGATCAGTTTCACTGACCGCATCGCAGGGATCGCATCGCAATACACAGGAGAAACAACACGGAGAAATCCGTGTTGTTTCTACTGTGTATTGTAGCAATTGGAGAACCCTACTCAAGTCTTATTCTCAGAACTAAAACCCCCCCCGAAAATAAATTCTCGGAAACTCCCCGAAACTATGAGAGAGTGGCCTCCACCACAAGACGTTCACCAACTTCGTAGCTTCATTGGACTTTGCTTATACTACAGAAGTTTTGTCAAAGTTTAGTCAAGGGTTTCTCCAACATCACAAAGCCATTATATCGTCTAACAGAGGAGGGCCAGCGGTTCATGTGGACCACTGAATGTGAAATAGCCTTTCAGCAACGGAAGAAAGCTCTTTTCATGGTGCCACTTTTGTCTTATAGCTTTTCTATCTGTTAGATGTACTTAAACTTCGCACCCACCACTGGCATATCCGCATGCTGGTCAACAGTTCCCATTAGATTCTGACGCAAGCGACACAGGAGTTGGTGCTGTACTTTCACAACAACAGGACGGAAAACAAAGAATTATTGCATATTTTAGTAAAACTTTATCTAAATCAGAACGAAATTCTTTTCACACAAAAAGATTCTTAGCAATAGTAAAAAACAATAGGCAGTTAAACTTAAAAAATCCTGAAGGACAAATTGCAAGGTATACGGTTTTTCCTTTGAGCATCGTAGTGGTAAAGCTTCACAGGAATACAGATGCATTTTCTAGACGCCCATGCATTGATAACTGCAAGCATTGCTGTAATGCAGATTTGAGATATGACACCACAGTTCCATAGTCACTCTGCCATGCATCACCAGTAGTTGCGTGGTCAAAGGCATTATCTGCGCTATCTCTACGTTTCTTGATTTCCCGTAGCAGATCCACATTTCGAGATCTTCCTTTCTTGCAAAGATCCGATCCTTTTCAAGTCTCCCTCTCGCAGTCCTCTCGCACTTTCTCCATCTCTCTCGAGATCTCTTCAATCCATATGAAGGCTTCATCAGAACGCCGCTCCCCCAGCGAGCTTCTGCTGTCCGTCGAATTTTGTAAAAATGAATTGAATCTAAATTGCTTCTTTTTCAGATAACGAAGAATCTCGGAATGTTTTCCGGTTCGGCATCGTTTCTTTCCCGCATCAGCAAAATGTTCATTATAGCTCCCACTGCTGGAGATATATTCACCTTCAACCAATTTCGTTGTCTTAACTGTAACTGTAACAACATCTCTACCAGCTCTCACTTCTTGCATAATTTTGTTCCTATAATTTTTATACTACTCAACAATATTCTTATGGTTAGCATCTTTAAAACATTGGTCATCTGTAATGTTACCTCCAGTGCTATTAGTTTCGTAACTTTCACCTATTGGTTTGGGATTCACATTTTGATATGCGTTGCGTTTCTCTTTTTCTTTTTCATGTTTACAATCTAACTTAACACTATCAAGATCGACTTTTTCACTGACAATTTCAACCTTTAAACTATTACATTGTCTATTAAGTTCGGTTTTAATATCCTTGAACTGATCAAGAATCTTACCAAATTGAGAAGCCACTTCAGCTCTCATCTCAGTATTTTGTGCTGCCGTTTCGGCTTTTAAGTCATCTTTTTGTGAAACTATCTCAGTTCTCAAATCATTATTTTGTGTGATCATTTCGGTTTTCAGTTATCACTTTATCTAGCAAGGTCACCAATTTCACCTCTTATATCAGTCATCTGTGTAGCCATTTCGGCTTTCAAGTCGCCACTTTGTCTAACAAGTTCACCTTTAATCTCAATTATTAATTTTACTAACTCCTCCAAACTTTTAGCTAACGGCATTCAATAAATTATCTACACTCCTAGACACCAAATGTTCGAATTTAAATATGGATAAGCACTGAGCCTGAGTTTCGAATAGTGTATTTTCAAACAAATTACAGTGGTATGGATGAAATAACTTATAAACAAACTAACTACTATTTTACATAAATCAATAACACTTTTCTACAGAACATACAAGACCAGTCTGTCTGTTCTACTAAATTACTACCTCTTCACTGTCTGTCGTATCTCTTGAATTCCTCCACTTCCGGCGTAAACAATCCTTCATCTTGTGATAGATCACTAAGTTTATCTTACTAACAACACAAAATAATCAACCGCGCACACACCATAATAAAAATATTTCTTCTTGTTTTCACTTAACGCGCACTGACTCAAACTATCTAAATGTCCTTTTCCGATTTCACAATTTTAACACACTTAACGCGTAAATACTCAGATGAACTTCTTCATCTTTTACAATACCACGCACTACTGCATTACATTTCTCTCATTTTCATTCTTACGAACTGTTCTAAGTTCCAATTCGTTGGCTAAATTGAATCTCGCGTAGAAGCACACACGAGAGTTCAAGTCACGTTAAGTCATGAAGTCACTGTTGCTCGTTCATCTGTCGTAACAATAGTGTAGATCGGCGAATAGGGTTATGAACAGTGTGCCTAAAGGCCTCAGAAAGAGGGGTAGTCCTAGGATGCTGTGGGCAGACAATGTGAAACAGGACCTTGTTAGAATTGGTGTGCAGTGGCCAGATGCAGTAGATGTAGCTCAGGACAGATATGCTTGGAGAACTAAATTGCGCGGTCTAGTTGGACCTCCATAGCCCATGGCTGCTTGAGGATGATGAGGTCATGATTATTATAATTCCTATTTTCAAAAAAAGGTGATCGTAATTCTTGTGATAACTATAAGGATATCAGCAGGCTTTCTGCTCCAGGTAAAGTTTTTTGCATGATTATGTTTAATAGAATTAAGGATATGGTTGACGGACAATTGCGTGATGAGCAGTTGGATTCAGAAGTTGTAGGGGATGTGTAGATCAGATTTTTTCACTTAGGCAGATTTTTGAGAAATGCTTAAAATTTCAGAAACCTGTGGTTATTAGTTTCTAAATTTCAAAAAGGCTTTTGATAGATTTTGATTTTCTGTTGATCATCAAAATTTATTACTGAAATTTATTACTCGTATGGCATACCAGACAAGTTAGTTAATATAATGGAGGCTCTCCATAATAACACTGAGTCATGTGAAGACTTGTAGCATTTGGTTTAGCATTGCTTCTGATCTTCGACAAGGGTACATTTTGTCTCCTTTTCCATTTAGTTTGATTATTGACTATGTTATGCGAAATTCGCTGAAAAGGCAAATTCACTGGAAGGGAAATGGTTTTGGTCTTAAATACTCCAGAGATCTTTACATTTCTGATTTAGATTATGATGATGATTTGGTCAGGCAGGCTGTCCTGACCAAAAGAGGGTTCAATTAATCTGAATTATTGCACTCTTGAGCTGGTGTATCAGTTTAATTATCTTGGGAGCTATGTAACAGATACTGGTGACATGTGGCATAAGATATTAACAGACGAATAATGATTGCTGCTGGGACTTTTAATAATCTTTGGTGAATGTGGAGAAATAGGCATATGTACCTAAAGCTATTACTCACTTTTATTACTGACCAAAATTAGACTTTATAGTAGTTTCAGTTAGTTACGGTCGTTCTTTGTTACGGTTTTCTAGAGTTAGCAACGGTAGTAAAACGTCGATCGTTTGCATCAAGATAACAGGAAACTTGGTGCTTTTGATTCTTGATGCTTACGCGTATCTTGGGCATTAGGTGGTTCAACTTTGTAACTAGTGATGAGGTTAGGCAAAGGAGTCGGCAACCTCCTTTGAGCAACATGTTGTGAAGAGAGAGACTCCGTTGGTTTGGCAATGTTTCCCGTATGCATAATTTTAGTTTAGCGAATGGGGTTATGAACAGTGTGTTTAAAGGCCTCAAAAAGAGTGGGAAATCTAGGATGCGGTTGGCAGACTGTCAAACAGGGCCTTGTTAGAATTTGTCTACAGTGACAAGACGCAGCAGATGCAGCTCAAGAGAGATGTGTTTGGAGAACTAAATCGCATAATCTGTTTGGATCTCTGTAAACCATGGCTGATTGATGATGATGATGATGATGATGATGATGATGATGATGATGATGATGATGATGATGATGATGATGATGATGATGATGATGATGATGATGCATTTGTTCGAGGGGAAGAGGAGATTTTGATACATCATGCTACCCAGGATATAGAGCGAGAGCTGTCGTTTGGAAATGCCTACACGCTTCGCTGATTTCTGGAAGGAGGGATTTTTTTTGTTTCGAAAAAAGTAAAAAAAAATGACAAAAGTGTTACGTAACATGGAGAAGGGGAGGGAAAGTAGGAGATGCGACCATGCTTTACTTAGGGGATGAGGGTTGAAAAAAGCATTGTCTAATTTATGAACGACCTCATCTAGTAGAAACATTTTGCTAGAAGTAGACTGAATGAGGGTCAATTTTCTATAGGGTCTTATGGTCCTGTTTTCAAAACTTCCTTGTAATTGAGGATTTTGATTGCATGCTTAGTAGGAAAGATTTCAGTGAATTAATAGATGAGTCAACTGAAATTCAAAAAGGAACAATGTAAAGCAATATTTGGAATAATGAGCTGATTATAAGAGGGTTTTCCAAGTTTCTTGATGACCTGAAGAACTGCTCATGGACCCTCCCCCCCAATTTCAAATTCTTAAGACATAAGTGTTCTCTTCCAATGATTCAGAAATATCAAGTACCGGAACGGCGTCCGATTTGGAAAGAAAAACACAGGAACAGCTTTCTATTTCAATTATATGGAAGTACAAGTTTAGTGTGCTAAATAATGGGTGAGAGTGATTTCATACTGCATACCTGGGTCGCTAGATTAGACGTGGCGGTCCTGTTCAGTGGCCATTTGGATCACCAAATCTCTGCTGTTGGATTTCTTCTTGTGGTGCCATGTCAAGGATCTGGTCTACCCAATATCGTCCACTCCAAAACGATAATCTTGTGAAGCACCTTCATGCTGTCTTAGAAAGGCCACCATCCATCGGATGTGACGTTAAGCGGTGGCCCGTGTGGAGGAAAGCCATACCCTGTGCACTCTCACACAGCTCCAGATGGTAGCCTCTCATCAACTTTCATGCTGTCTTCAGAATGCATTGACGCCACATTATTGGAACGTGTGCAGTCATACATTCCTAGACGTGCACAAGTGTTGGTACACATGATGGGTTGCCACTTCGAACACCTGCTACTCTGATATATCTGAAACTTTCCCACGATATGATGTTTTTATGCGAAGCATCCCCTTAATACTGGATTACTTGTCGCCCGTGTTCTTTGATTTTACCAATATCTTGAAGTTGTCTAGAAATTCGGTTTTGCCATCGCAGTCACACTTGCACCCTTGTATCATCACATAACACGTCTGTTGCGTGATCTCCCGTTGTCTAACCATTGCAAAAAAGAACGTTTGGTTGTAAGCGGATATGACGTCATCAGTATTTAGATCAATTTAACTCGGAAACTTTCGTTCACACAGACCTAGTTCTTTGGACCTATTTGATCCTCTCACGAGGAGAAATGTCACCATGCAGAGGTTACACCATATTTCAGGGACACACTGTACATGACTGATAGACTTTGCCTCTCTTAAGAGGGACGGGGGACGGCTCAGTCGACAGCGTGCCTGACTCGTAATCTGCAGTTTCAAGTTCAAGTAATACTTGGGCCAGTGTTGAGATTTTCATCAGCAGCCCCCCCCCCCCCCTGCCCTGGTCATTAGGGGCACACCGATGGGATTGTACATCAGATGCTCCTCGAAGGGAACCACCTTGACGTGGTGAGGGGGCTTGAGTGCTTTAATGAAGTTGAGGGCTATGCTGACTAGAATCATTCATGTCAGACAGGCCGAGGCGGAAGGGCCAGACTAAGAGTTCCTGTCGTCATGGGCGCCGAGTCAACTTGGATCTTCAATATCCTTGTTTGTGGCGATGAAGATTAAACTTAGGATTTGACCGAGGGATGAACTTTATTTCTATAGTACTGTTCGTCCTACGTAGTCGTGGGGTGAGTTGTATCTATATGGTACTGTCTTGTCCCCTACCGTAGTTAGTGGTAATCTTGGCATTATCCCTATAGAAGGCGTGGAGTCTCTGAATTGCGATACATCTGTGTTTTGTCATTCAATTAATTACCTGTACATCGGATGGGACGTTAAGCCGTGACCAATGTAAATGAGAGCCACGCCCTGTGCATTCTCACACAGGGCAAGATGGTAGCATCCCTTCAAGCTAGGTGTCCTTGGCTGGATGCTACCATCTGTCTCCTAACAGCTGTCCAGTGAAGGACGTTAAGCCGTGACCCTATGTGAGGGAGAGCCACGCCCTGTGCATTCTCACACAGGGCAAGATGGTGGCATCCCTTCAAACTAGGCGGTCTTGGCTGGATGCTACCATCTGTCCCCTAACAGCTGTCCAGTGAAAGACGTTAAGCCGTGACCCTATGTGAAGGAGAGCCACGCCCTGTGCATTCTCACACAGGGCAAGATGGTGCCATCCCTTCAAACTAGGCGGCCTTGGCTGGATGCTACCATCTGTCTCCTAACAGCTGTTCAGTGAAGGACGTTAAGCCGTGGCCCTATGTGAGGGAGAGCCACGCCCTGTGCATTCTCACACAGGGCAAAATGGTGGTATCCCTTCAAACTAGGCGGCCTTGGCTGGATGCTACCATCTGTCTCCTAACAGCTGTCCAGTGAAGGACGTTAAGCCGTGGCCCTATGGTGAGGGAGAGCCACGCCCTGTGCATTCTCACACAGGGCAAGATGGTGGCATCCCTTTAAACTAGGCGGCCTTGGCTGGATGCTACCATCTGTCTCCTAACAGCTGCCCAGTGAAGGACGTTAAGCTGTTGCCCTATGTGAGGGAGAGCCACGCCCTGTGCATTCTCACACAGGACAAGATGGTGGCATCTCTTCAAACTAGGCGGCCTTGGCTGGATTCTACCATCTGTCTCCTAACAGCTGTCCAGTGAAGGACATTAAGCCGTGGCCCTATGTGAGGGAGAGCCACGCCCTGTGCATTCTCACACAGGGCAAGATGATGGCATCCCTTCAAACTAGGCGGCCTTGGCTGGATGCTACCATCTGTCTCCTAACAGCTGTCCAGTGAAGGACGTTAAGCCGTGGCCCTATGTGAGGGAGAGCCACGCCCTGTGCATTCTCACACAGGGCAAGATGGTGGCATCCCTTCAAACTAGGCGGCCTTGGCTGGATGCTACCATCTGTCTCCTAACAGCTGTCCAGTGAAGGACGTTAAGCCGTGGCCCTATGTGAGGGAGAGCCACACCCTGTGCATTCTCACACAGGGCAAGATGGTGGCATCCCTTCAAACTAGGCGGCCTTGGCTGGATGCTACCATCTGTCCCCTAACAGCTGTCCAGTGAAGGACGTTAAGCCGTGGCCCTATGTGAGGGAGAGCCACGCCCTGTGCATTCTCACACAGGGCAAGATGGTGGCATCCCTTCAAACTAGGCGGCCTTGGCTGGATGCTACCATCTGTCTCCTAACAGCTGTCCAGTGAAGGACGATAAGCCGTGGCCCTATGTGAGGGAGAGCCACGCCCTGTGCATTCTCACACAGGGCAAGATGGTGGCATCCCTTCAAACTAGGCGGCCTTGGCTGGATGCTACCATCTGTCCCCTAACAGCTGTCCAGTGAAGGACGTTAAGCCGTGGCCCTATGTGAGGGAGAGCCACACCCTGTGCATTCTCACACAGGGCAAGATGGTGGCATCCCTTCAAACTAGGCGGCCTTGGCTGGATGCTACCATCTGTCCCCTAACAGCTGTCCAGTGAAGGACGTTAAGCCGTGGCCCTATGTGAGGGAGAGCCACGCCCTGTGCATTCTCACACAGGGCAAGATGGTGGCATCCCTTCAAACTAGGCGGCCTTGGCTGGATGCTACCATCTGTCTCCTAACAGCTGTCCAGTGAAGGACGATAAGCCGTGGCCCTATGTGAGGGAGAGCCACGCCCTGTGCATTCTCACACAGGGCAAGATGGTGGCATCCCTTCAAACTAGGTGTCCTTGGCTGGATGCTACCATCTGTCTCCTAACAGCTGTCCAGTGGATCCCTTCCTCCCAACCTTGTCTGAGCCTTGGGGTCCGTGAGACTTGGTTATTTATCTCATTCTGTGCAAAAAAAGTATCACTCAGAGTAAAACAACCCAACCCAGTCCGCTCTCGAGTCACATTCATTTTGATTCCGTTAGAGATCAGCACCAATTAAACTGAGATTAAACTGAGACAACTGTCATGAGTGAAACTATTTGGATTAACTGAACCATTGACTGCCTGAACAATTTTTATTACTTTAGTTTTCTCTCTGTTTATACCAAACCTCTGCTATTAACAGTCTCATCAACAGCCCGAATGAAAGAGTTTCATCTCGTCAATGTCGCTTGTCAAAAGGACAAAATCTATAACATAATCTAAATCAGAAATTCTCTGGACTATTTAAAGCCTAACTCTTCACTTTACAGAAAATTCCGCCAACATAAATAATAACGAAACTATACAGAAAAAGTAAAAAAATAAAAAAGTACCCCCTCAAGCAGCTGCTTGCCACAGAGGTCTGACAGGATCCTCTCAGTCTATGCGCCATAGTAGAAGGTCTCAGCAGCCTGACTTCAGCAGAAAAGCAAAACAAACATCCGTGCCCTACCGGGGATTGAACCCAGGTCCCTTTGATTGGTAGCCATACATGCTAATCACCACTCGACCACGAGAAAAGGGGACAAAAAAGCACCCTTGTCTAACTCATTAACTAGAAAATAACAGAGCGATTTAAAGAAAATTTACAACATTTAAAACAAACCATTCTGTCTTAGAAATGTCGGGTATTTTGGCTAGTAAAACGTTAATTCTTTCGCACTAAACATTTTCTAGAATTTCCTTCCTCTTTATTCATCCCCTGCACAGTCGCATCGACCCGATCGGGATACCTTGGCTGGATTATAATGCGCATATACACTGAGATGCCATTTTCTTAGGTACACCACCCCATGTCACATAAATGGTTCATTCCAACACGTAATACGTCACGTGGCCGCAATGTGTGTATAAATCAGTCAGACCAGCTCCTCGAGCATCAGTTGGAGTTGCACTGAGCGTCAGAATGGACGAAAAAGAGCGATCTGGCGTGATGATTTCTGCTGAGCGCGTGCCGTTTCTGTCTTCTCCCGAACGGCCGCTCCTTTTTGGCTTTTCATGCACAACAGTTTCAAGAGTTTACCGAAAATGATGCGAAAAGCAAAACATAGACAGTAATCGGTACAGGGGAGTCGAAGGACACTGACAAGAATTGTGCAAACGAGCAGACAAACTTCAACCACGCAAATCACAACAGAATTAGACATTGGTGTGCAGAAGGTCATCTCCAAATGCATGACGTATCGGAATTTGTCACGAATGGGCTTCAATAACTGCCAACCATGTGAAGTGCTGAAGATGTCAGCGAAGAACACGGAAAGCACATCTCCAGTGTGCAGAGGAACATTGATACTGGACCTTGGAAGAGTGGAAAAAGGTAGCCTGGAGAGACGAATCAAGATTCCTTTTGCATCATGCTGATGGAAGGATCAGAATTTGGCGAATACATCCATCTTCTCTGGTGTCAAACAGGACACGATGTGATGCTTTCCTGGCACACATCGATCTGATACCCATCGAAGGACATCTGAATGACATGGCATATTTGAACATCATTGCTGACCAACTTCGTATCTTTATGGCTAAGCTTATTCTGCATGATAATGCACCTGCTCACAGGGCCCGTATCTCTACCGAATGATTCCAGGAGCATGTCGACGAGCTTTCCTTGCTTCATTGACCTGCACAGTTTCCAGATCCAAATCCTATCGAGCATCTTTGGAATGAGATGGTAAGGACTGTTCGCAGCGAGACTGTACTGACGTCCGATTTGCAACAATGTGGAAGACAAAGTACTCTTTGTTGCTGAGCAACACAGCAACCACGGCAATCCCCGGTTCCGTCTCACGACACTACCAAGTTATGGAAAGCCGCGACTATCTTACTATTGGGGACAAGGCTACACCATATAGATGCATCTCATCCCCAAAATCCCATGGCGAGCAGTTCTATAGAAGGAAAGCTCATCCATCGATCAAAACCTAATATTTACTCTGATCCCCGGTTAGCCATGAACAAGGATATGTAGATCCAAGTTCGCTCGGCACCCGGGGTGGAGATTCTTAGTGGGGCCCAGATTTTGAAAAGGGTCTTTGCCTACTAGGGGACCAAATCCATTCTGCAGGGCGCTTGAACTGCTCCACTGAGCACCAGATTTTGAGGTCTTGCACCGTCCAACCGGGCCACTAAACCGGTCAGCGATGCCTTCGACCTCAGTTGGTCTTGGCTCTGTCCAATTGGGGCCCATACCGGTCAGCAGAGTCTTCGACCGGTTGCTGGGCCACAAGCCACCCCCCCCCCCACCACCACCACCACGTCAAGGTGGTCCCCTATCGGGGGGGGGAGAGTGTGGAAGACAATCATTTCCGCATGTTACAACATTCTTGCACAACCATCATCTTGTAAGTCTCCTGCCCCAACGAATTCGAGCTGTTCAGAAGGCCGCCGTCACGTGCGCCGTGGCAACTTGGATCTTTATATCCTTGTTTGTGGCGACCCGGGGCGAAGATTATAGTTAGGTTTTGCCGAGGACTGGACTTTATATTTATAGTACTGTTCACCCCAGATTGTCGTCGGCTAAGCTTTACCTATATGGTACTGTCTTGTCCCCGAGCGTAGGTAGTGGTAAACTTGGCATTATCCCTATAGATGGTATGCATCTATAGGAAACTCTGAATTGCGAAACATCTGGGTATTGTCATTCATTTAATTACTTGTTCAGAAGGCCAAAAAAAAGGCACAACACGCTACTAGGTTGGTGTACTTAATAAATTGCATCTCAGGGTACATACTTTATAGATAGATAGATAGATCTTAGTTCACTTTGCATAATACAAAAAGGTATAAATTAAAAAATAAGAAAAAAATACTTATCTTTCTATAAGGCCCTAAAAAGTTGAAATTAAACCTAAAGCATATCGATGCTGCAATCGGACACTGAGTTCGTATTCACCTGAAAGGAAGATAGGGCGCCTGAAATCATGTCCAGTAGGAAAATCGGTGCCCTATCTGCCTTCGAAGTGAATACGAACTCAGTGACGGATTGTACCTTCGATATTAGATTAGGTTTATTTTCTACTTTTTAGGGCCCTTATAGGAAGATAAGTATTATTTAATTTTTATAATTTATACTTTTTTTTTTGTTGTCACTAAAAATACCTTTCTTCAGAAACTCCGAGTCGTCCCATGGCCGAGTGGTTAGCGCGCTTGGCTACTGATCTAAGGGACCTGGATTCGAGCCCCGGGTAAGGCATGGCTGTTTGTGTCGTATTTCTGCTGAGAGCCTGCCATCCTCTCAGACCTTCTATTATGGCATATAAACTGACAGGCTCCTGTCAGACCTCTGTGGCAAGCAGCTGCTTGAGGGGGTATTTATTTATTTCTTTTTCAGAAACTCTGATATATTATATATATTATGACTCGTAAATATCGAGCACATTTACCACCCTTTCGGATTCAAGTTTTAGATAGCCCACGACATTGGAGACGTCATTAAGACTGTGACGTATCCAATCCCCCCCCCATGACATTGAAGACATCACGTTTTAACGTGAATGTCTTCAGTGATACTGAAGACGTCACGTTTTAATTTTGAATACGACCCATTAAAGTCGACTCCCGCGAAAATCCGCCCACCTCCACATTTTATTAGGGTGGAATAGTGAGGGCAAAATTCGAAATAGTTTACGACCATCATTATACGAGCTTTCATTTGACACCAACTCGCAACCGTACACCCTCGCTTCCGATGGTATAGAACAAAGATTTTTATATTTCCCATCTTTTAGGGAGGAGGAGAACATGGGGCTCATTTTTATACGACACTCCCCACGTCAGAAGCTTTCATTCGACACACAGCTCGTTACACTCCGCAGTCGTAGTCAGGAAATAGGGGAACAATCATCTCATTTCCCCACTTTTTTTTTTCTTTAGGAGGAAGAAAGCATGAGGGATCAACATTCCGAACGACATTCCCCACGTCAGAAGCTTTCATTCGACGCATAGCTTGTTTCTTTTGACCTTCGACTTCTGCAGATACAGCTTAAGAATAGTTTTAATATATTCCCTTTTTTTTGGAAGGTATGGGGGGGGTTAATTTATTTATAGCCTATGACACTCCCCTCGTCAAAAGCTTCCATTTGGCACACAATTCATTAAGTTTCTACATCGTATTAGAAAGAGAGGGTGGAAAAACTTTTTGTGAAATCCACAAAGCGACAAACCAACCAACCGAGAAATGTCAAAGCCAAAAGCAACAGGAAGATAGGTAAAAATAATCCACTCCAGATCCAAATGTGAGTTCACATTCACATGTGGATTCAATTTTGCGTTAATACAATCCTATCAAGCATAAATTTCAAACTACAACAAAACTAGATTATTGAAAAAGAATTTGATTAATAATACAAAATTGATATTAATCGAATAAATTTTTAAAATTCATATTTTTCATCACATAAATTTTTTAAAGAACTGTGTATCCTAAAACTTTAAGATAAGATCTCTCGGAACAGCATTAAAATATCTACTAGCTAAATAAATATAAAGCCTTTCTGTTAATGTTCTAGATATCACAAATTCTGTAACAATAATTAATATGATAATCTTGTATTAATTTCAAATGTTTCAATTTCTACTTGTCCCCAAGTTTCTCTACCTTTTTAATCACTTGGAATATATATATATATAATTTACGCACAGTAAGGATATGTAAATTTTTATAAATTCCATCAACGTGAAGAAATTTCCTCAAATTCATCATCTTAATAAGATAAGTTTGAGCATATTGTGATGGCTTGATATAGAACAAAGCACCACCCCATGATAAGAGACCATATAATATATAATAAGTAAGCTTTAACTCACCCGAAATACATAATCTTCAAAACAGAGAAGTCAACAAATTTTCTTATGTAATAAATATTAAGTATTATTTAATTTATTCTTTTGATTACTTCATTTATATGTAAACCCTATGTTAACTTCCAACCAATAATCACACCCAAATATTTATAACTCTCATTAGAATCAATTACTGGGCAATTGCATGTACATCATTGCATAATGGTTTATGAAACTTAATTTTTATCTTAAGAAATCAGTCACATTTTCTCCTAATCTTAAATCAATGCTTTTTTTTAACATTGAAGAAAAATTGACTAGATTTAAACCAGTTACTAATAACCCGAATATCACTAATAGCTATTTATAAAACATTCCCTCTCATCACCTTCATAAATTATTATTGAATCACCAACAAATGCCACTAATTTACCAAATAATTTTAATCACAAAAACCTTTTTTAATAAATATTAAAAATAGCAAAGGTTCAACAACAGAACCCTATGCAGCCCACACTTAATATCAATCTCTTTACTAATGAGTTTGCCAATTCTAACACATTGCTTTCTACCTTTTAGCCAATCAAACATTTTATCTCTAATTCCATATCCACTTACTTTTTTAACAAGATTACATGTGTAACAGAGTGAAAAACGTTTTTAATATTTAAGAAAAGAACAAGAGCCTTTAATTTTTTATTGAAACATTGATTGTTCATTGCAGTTAAATTGAAAATAACTTCTTCAGTGCCTTCCTAAATACAATCTAATCCCTTCCTAAATCCCGGACGTTCTAAATCCTTCCTAAATCTTAAATCCTTTTCCACCTGCGTTCGAATTCCAGTCAGGACAGCCAATTTTTTTTCAACACATTATTTTAAGTGTTCCTTGGCTACAGGACTTTTCCTGTGATAATTTATTACTGAATAGTTTATAATAACCCTGTGAGCGTGAGTGACAAATATTATTACCATAAAAAATGTGCCGGCTTCGCTCCCCAACTCCTGATAATAGATGGCGCCGCTGGTTAATCAACAGGAAGGCTTATATGTCACTTAGTAGTGGAAGAAATTGCCAGCTCCTCGGTAGTTTAGCGGTTAAGACTTCTTGAATGCTTCTGGAGAGACCTGGGTTCGAATCACAGTCAGGACAACCAATTTGTTTTCAACTCATTATTACAAATGTTCCTTGTCTACAGGACTTTTTCAGTGATAATTCATTGCTGAATAATCCATTTTGGTTGTTAGAGATTTCTATTGAAATATGAAATTAGTTTTTGTTTCCCAACTTTTTAAAGAATTTTCGAAGATACAGAAAGCAAAAATAAATAGGTCGATGATTGTTAATAGCATTGACATTACCATGCTTGTAAATAGGTAAAAGTATAGCAGGTTTTAAAACGTCTGGAAAAATCCCTTATTACAAAAAAAGATTAACTAAGCAACATAAAATCGTTCAAATTTTCTTAAAAATGTTTTTAATTTTCAACAATTAAGACAATCTTTTTCTGTTGATTTACTCTAATTTAATTGTGATACCACCTTCGAAAAATTATGTCTATTACACATGACATTGAAAAAGAATGAACAGGTGAAAAGTTATAATAAAAATTTGGACTGTACATTTCTTCAACATTTAATAACCCATCTGTCATCGTCGAAAAGCGAGGAATCTATAGTTCCAGCAAAGTAACTATAGAATTTATTAACAAATTCTAAAGGAGGTTCTTCGAGAAGCCTCCCTTATTAACTTTGTCAAAATAGCCTCCCTTATTAACTTTGTCAAAATAGTATGACATTTCATAAAATATTTTATTTGATCTTGCTCTTATCTATTTTGTTCAAATTGCGTATAAAATTTATTTCTCTGATTAAAAGAACTTGCTAATGCTGTCGTTATTCAAGGCCTAAGTTTATTGATTTTCCTCCTCGGATGTAACAACATAGATTTTTCAACTAATAATTTTAAATCATTTAGAAAAGCCTCAAAAGCTCTTTTGATATTAGCATTATAAAGAATATGATCCCAATTTTTAAAACTCAAAGATTTCAATCCATAGTTTATCTAAGTTGATTTCTTATTTTAAATCATAAAAAAATTTATTTATTGTTCTTAATTACTCCTATAAAATATTCTAAACAACAAAACAATGATCTAATATGGATTTTTGTAGGTGGTTATTATTTAAGGTTTCTGACATAATAATGATCTATACAAGTGTTTGATATATATCTTGTGACACTTTTATGAGTAGAAACAAACCCATTTAAATTAGTTACTTGGTTAATTTATTAACAGCGGTGTCCACATTAATAAGATCGACATTGAAGTCACCAATTACAATGATGTTATTGCAATTTAAGTGATTAATAAGTTTTCAAACTCCTCACTAAATTCTACTTTTGTGAATTCATCAGATCCATACAAAGCCAGTAGAGGTATAGTAATATCATCTAATTTCAGATGCATAAGAATAGAATCGGCAGTAATAAAAGATGTTAATAATTCAGTAACAAAGCATCACAGGATAAATTTCCTGTAGACAAGAAACACTTTGGTTGATCTGCGTGTGATTCGAATTCATGTCTCCCAGAATCATGCGAGACGTCTTAACTGCTAGACCACCAGAGTCTAACCGTTTTCTTCAATAATGTGCATATAACCACTCCGCATTGTTTCTGCTCCACAAGAAGAGTGGGTCGGACTTTATGTGCTGGCCGGTTCTATGCAATTATCACAGGGATTTGTGCATAGTTCTTTTACCAGTGTGTATATCAGGAGAGAAAAAATTAATACAAATGTCTTCTTACATAACATTGAAAACTTCAAAATTAAATTCAGCTCTATATAAACAGCAATTTATTATTATCCCTATTTTCAAAAAAGGTGATAACAGTTCTTGTGAAAATTATAGGGGTATCAGCCTACTCTCTGTTCCAGGTAAAGTTCTTTCCATGATTGTTCTTAATAAAATTAAGAATCTGGTTGACAGTCAATTGTGTGATGAGCAATGTGGATTCAGAAGTGGTAGGGGATGTGTGGATCAGATATTTTCACTTAGGCAAATTCTTGGGAAAAGTTTCAGAAACCTTTGGTTGCTAGCTTTGTTGATTTCAAAAAGGCTTTCGACTCTGTTGATCGTCATAATTTGTGATTTATTGTGAGATCATATGGTATACCAGACAAGTTAGTTAACATAATGAAAGCCCTCTATAATAACACTGAGTCATGTGTGAGAGTTGGTAAGGCTTGTAGCAATTGGTTTAGCATTACTTCTGTGTTCGACAAGGGTGCATTTTATCTCCTTTTCTCTTTAGTTTAGTTATTAATTTTGTTATGCGAAATTCACTGCAAGGGAAAGATTTTGGCCTTAAATGGTCTGGAGATACGAAAATTTCTGATTTAGATTATGCTGATCACTTAGCCCTTTCGGCAAATGATGTTGATGAGATGAACTCTTTCATTCGAGCTGTTGATGAGACTGGTAGTAGAGTAGGTTTGGTTATAAACAGAGAGAAAGCTAAAGTGATGAAAATGTGTCAGGCAGGCTGTGATTCAGTTAATCTGAATGGTTGCAGTCTTGAGCAGGTGTCACAGTTTAATTATCTTGGGAACTATGTAACAAATAATGGTGATGTGCGGCATGAGATTAACAGACGAATAGGGATTGCTGCCGGGACTTTTAAGAATCTATGGAAATTGTGGAGAAATAGGCGTATACACCTAAAGACTAAAATTAGACTGTATAATAGTTTGGTTCTTTCTAGAGTTAGTTATGGTAGTGAAACTTAGACATTTTGTAAACAAGATAACAGGCAACTAGATGCTTTTGATTCCAGATGCTTACGCAGTATCTTGGGAATTAGGTGGTTCAACTTTGTAACTAATGATGAGGTTAGGCAAAGGAGTTTGCAACCTCCTTTAAGCAGCATATTGTGCAGAGAGAGACTCCGTTGGTTTGGCCATGTTGCCCGTATGGTTAATTATAGATTGAATGAACAGTGTGCCTAAAGGTCTCAGAAAGAGGGGGAGACCTAGGATGCGGTGGGCAGACAATGTCAAGCAGGACCTTGTTAGAATTGGTGTGCAGTGGCCAGATGAAGCTCATGACAGATATGCTTGGAAAACTAAATTGCACGGTCTGGTTGGACCTCCGTAGCCCATGGTTTCTTTACGATGATAATGATGATGATTATTTTATAGTTGCTGAGACAGAAGAAATATTTTGTTCTCGTTAGTTTAGCTTTCAAGTTGGTAATTATTTTCATCAGATTTTTAGCATAAGAACTCGAAATTGTCTTACTCAAGAATCGAAATCGGGGCAGCGGAACTGCCAATACCTGAAACCAGCGACGCATAGCTAAGAACTTTAAAAATGAAAAGACAATTCCTAAATATTTATCTTTACTTTTTAATTTTAAGGTAGTTTGTATATAAAGCATAAGTTTAAAATATTTTTCTTTAAAATCTTATCATTAATCATGGAAAATGCATATTTGTTAAAATTAGAATCTATCTAAGATGGGATTTCATTTTCTACCTCCCAATTCAGCATACAACTAATTGATCTCTAGTGGAGAGTTAAGTGGATTTAAAGATAGATTATAGGGAAGTCTTTTTTCCCTTAAAACTGTTAGGTGAGCACGCAAATGAAAACAGTTGCCTTACAAACACCAAATGAATTTTTTCCAACCCTTATGTATTACTTTCATTTCCTTGATCTCGTACGCAGCCGAATCCAGCATTCCTCAAAGGTTTTCAAAAACGCGGCACCCTTGTTTCGCCTCCCGCTGATAAGTGCCACGTGACATGATTTTGCTGCAAGTGAAAGGAACGGTGGCGAACAGAGTGAGGAGAAGGGAAACAGTGAAGGGGAAAGAGAAATGTTAACCTCTTCCTTTGACACTTCAAGTGTCCAGAAGGGTGGAGTTAATAGTTTTTAAAATTAGGCTTAAGTTAATATTTCTGTTATATTTTATTAATCAGAACGAAATGCTCTTTCATTTTGTATGCAACATGATCTAGATTATTTAGTCACTGCAGGATAAAGTTTAAAAGTTCAGCTGTTTTTTGCCGAAAAAATGTTAACATTATTTTCGATACAATTTCATGCACTGCGAAAATCCCGAAGCTTTAAGGTTGAAAACTTTAAAGCTTTTAAGCTTTGAGGTTTTCAACCTTAAAGCTTTAAGGTTGCATCACAGTTGAAACCTAATAGCAGTACTTTTGTGGCGGAACACTAGTCAAGCACAATGAACATTTTTTCCCTTATTTTGTTTTCAAATGCAGATCTGAATTATTTGCAGCAAAGAGATGTCTCCTTATAGTAGTGACGGGGTTAAATCGTCTTCGAAAATCAGTTAGAATTTTGCTGGGAAAAAAAACTAGATTTAAAAAAAAAAGGTTTTTATTTGATTTCAGAAATTCTTGTTAATATACATTATTACTTCAGGAAGTGCGTCGTTTGCTACACACCAAGCGATGAAGAAGACGTGAAGTGGATGTTATTGGACACTCCTGCATCTCTTTAACTAAAAAGAAAAAAACTTTCTTATTTCTTTAAGTTTGAAATGACTGAGGCAGAAGTGTTCTCTTCCCACACGAGACATTGAAAATCGCCGCGAGTTCTCGTGACTGGCATGCGCATCCGCCAATGTCTCTTAAGCGTTCCTCACCAAACTATTAAAAAATTAATAAAGTTACAACTTCCCAAACCTTCGATGAGTACTTTTTAAGAGCTCTTCGTCCAGTCTCATGAAAAGACGAGCAAAAAGTCGAGCGTAAAACAAGATTAAATAAACGTTCGCTGTCTCGCTTCTGCCGCAGTCAGAGTAAAGAAGACCCCTAAAAAAACCCCGCAGCTTATCTCGTGAGTATTCAGAGGCGAGATGAACACCCAGGCGTCAATATAGAGCAACACTCGTCGAGGGGATCGTCGTCTGCTCTGCGCGCCAACACAGCGTAATGACGACGATCCGCGAGGCATCGCCTTGCCGTCGAGGGCGATTAAGAAGAACTCGAGGAAGATTTCCTCCTCTGATTGCTCATTCGCCACTTTGCAATACGTGACTGTTCAATACCTCGGGAGCTCGCGAAGACGTCGCTTTACGCGCCACGCTCTGCTCGAGGCAGGCGCGACACTCAATGGTATTTAATTACCGGCACGTGGGGGAGGCGTTGCGTTGGACGTTGAGAGTTCTGGCCACTGAAATGGAAGGAAAAGAGGGAGGGAGGAAATGAATGGAGAGAGAGAATGAATGGGAGAGAGGGAATTGAAAGATGGAAACCTTTTCGAATATCTCAGGTTGGAAGGAAATACATGGTTGGAATGTAAAGAGAATGGTGCCATTACTTAACGATGCTTTATATATTAATATTTCTCGGGATCGAGTAACCAATGTTTCTGAGTTGAGATTTTCTCCGCCACCTCCGTCTTTGCCCTCGATGAGGAAGATTCCGTGCACAGGATAAAACGAAAAGATTTGTCTCCGAGTGCAAGAGAGTGCACTCTGTTAATGAATGGCCTTCACTCTTCTCAAACAGATGGAAAGATTTGTCACACTTTTATCTATACACTTATTGCGCCCGATGGTTACAAGAGGAACGCCATGGAACGTGACCATCTCAAAGTCACTCTTCTAACAGTTGTCCAGTGCATCTCATTCCCTAATTTTTATGACCCTTCGTAATCTGACAGTTTAACCCATTATGTGCAAAAAAAGGCGCCACTAAAGGTGAAGCAACGTAACTGAAAGTCACGAGTGAGTATCTATGAATTCGTAGAACGATCTGCATTCACATTGTTTATTTGGTGGTAAATAAAATAAATAAATACCCCCTCAAGCAGCTGCTTGCCACAGAGGTCTGACAGGAGCCTGTCAGTTTATATGCCATAGTAGGAGGTCTGAGAGGATGGCAGGACCTCAGCAGAAAAACGACACAAACAGCCATGCCTTACCCGGGGCTCGAACCCAGGTCCCGTAGATCAGTAGCCAAGCGTGCTAACCACTCGACCACGGAACGGATATTTGGGGGTAGATGTAGAAAAATCCCCCTTGGATGTCTCCACCTTGTCGTTGGGGAGGAGTGCGCTTGCGAGTTCTGACAAGTCCCTGCGAGCCATGCCGGTAGTAGCTTTGCTACTGACAAGGTTTCCTATGCTGGACAGATCGAGATGGGTTGGAGACTGACTTAGAGAGACACACTGGTCCCCCAATTTGAAGGTTGAGCATGGGGCCAACACCCACATGCCCTGGAAAAATGGACTGCAATTTGGAACATGAAATATTAGATCATAATATGAGTGGGAGCCCTTCAGGATCAAATTGATGAATTTAAAGATACAAAATGAATGTTATAGCCCTCGAGGAAATTAGATGACTGAGAAAGGATGCACTAATAAAATATAATGCGATGACACTTTGTAGAGGAAATAACACATCTGGGCATGAGATAAGCACAGGATTTATTGGGTCCAAAAAATTCTGGAACTCTGTGAGACACTTCGAAGCATGGAATGATTGGATTGGATTGTTTTACCTCTGAGCGGCACTTTTTTGCACACCATGGGCTAAATGGCCAGGCCACAAGGAACCCGAAGGCTCAGAGAAGGTTAGGGGAGGGGACCCACTGGAACAGCTGTTGGGAGACAGATGGTAGCCTCCCGTCAAGGCCATCCAGCGTGTTCTTTAACGTGCACAGGGTATGGCTCTCCCGCACACGGGGCCACGGCTTAACGTCCCATCCGACGGACGGCGGCCTTTCCAAGCCCATCGGTGTTCCCTACTGACCGTGGGCAGGGCGGGGAGATTTTGCGGAGATAAATCTCAACGCTGACCCAGCTGGGACTCGAACCTGGGAACTACAGATTACGAGCCTGGCGCACTACCGACTAAGCCACCCCCGCCCCAGCATGGAATGAGAAAATTTGTAAGTTACGAGTAAACATGAAATTGTTTGATATCACTCTGATTAATACTCATGGCACCTACAGAAGAAATAGAAGAAGAGACGAAGGATGAGTCCTATGATTTACTTGAAGATGCACTAGATCAGTGTTATGTTCAAGCAAATCATAGAACCATCCAAGGAATGATATCATTCCATTGCTAGGGTATTTCAGTGCAAAGATTGAAAGAGAAGACATTTTTAAAAACACAATTGACAACCAGAGCCTACACGAACGTTCTAACGATAATGGCCTAAGGATTATTAATTTTGCTATATCCAAAAACCTTCTTATCAGCAGCAGAACCTTCATGAGAAAGAATATTCATAAACATACTTGGACATCCTTAAATGGAGAAGCACATAATGAAATTGATCACATATTAATCAACAAAAGGTTCAGAAATAGCATCCAAAATATCAGAGTGTAGATTAGATCATTATTTGGTAGGCTCCAATCTTAACATTAAACTAAACAGCAAATATTTCGCAAAACGTAATTAAATTATTATTATTAATATAATAATTAATATTATAATTAAATAATTATTATTAATTAATTAAATAATAATTATTATTTAATTAATTTTAATTTTTCACAAACCCGATTTAACCTGGAAAAGCTGCAGAATGAAGGGGACAGGAGACTTTGGAAAGATATTCAGAACAGCATTGAAATGTCAGCAGAGAAACCCATTGAATTAAAAAATGACACAGGGAAGAATAAATGGTTTAATAACATATGCAACCAAGCTATCGAGCAGAAAAAAACTAGCAAGAGAAAATTGGTTACAGCAAAACAATACAGATTCATACCAGAGATATCAAAATATATGCAGAGAATCTACTAAAATCAACTGACGGGAAAAAAGAAATTTTTTAAATAATCAGGTTGAGGATATTTAGAGGTCTCAGAGGCTGCAGATGACAAAGGAATTCTACAGAGGAATTCAAAATGACAAAGTTGGGTATCGCACTTAGACTGCAAGAGTTAGGGACATTAATGGTCAAGTTATACCAAATGAGGATGGGATGATTGAAAGATGGAGAAGGCAGTTTAATGAACTGCTGAACTGAGAAACTCCTAGGCAAACGTTTGAATGGATGAATATATTGAGCTGTGGACCAGAGACGGAAAAACATGCTTTAGAAGAAGTAATTGAAAGTATTTTTCAACTGAAGAATATTAAGATATTGACGGAATTGACGCTGAATTCCTAAAGAAAAGAGGATGAGAACTACGTGAAAAACTCAGTCGGTAGCGCGTCAGGCTCGTAATCTGTAGTTCCCAGGTTCGAATCCCAGCTGGGTCAGCGTTGAAATTTATCTCCACAAAATTCCCCGCCCTGCCAACGGTCAGTAGGGGACACCGATGGGCTTGGAAAGACCGCCGTCCGTTGGTTGGGACGTTAAGCCGTGGCCCCGTGTGCGGGAAAGCCGTACACTGTGCACGTTAAAGAACACGCTGGATGGCCTTGACGGGGGGCTACCATCTGCCTCCCAACACCTGTTCCAGTGGGTCCCCTCCCCCAACCTTCTCTGAGCCCTCGGGGTCCTTGTAACCTGGCCATTTAGCTCATGGTGTGCAAAAAAGTGCCGCTCAGAGGCAAAACAACCCAACCAAATGAAACTTATTGCTTGAATCTTGCTAACAATCTTTATGCATTTCATTATCATCGACGCTGCAAATGAAAATGTTTGGAATGACTTCGATTTTGCTTAGAGGGGGGGGAGGGGTTCTAAAGACTTATGGAAGCTAAATATCTGATGCTGAACATTGAAAGATAATGTATTGGTATTTCTAAAGGTTTCTAAAGGTAATGCGATGCACCGTAACAACTTGACGGAACGCACAGAGTTCTGCCTACATCTTTCGGGGAGACATTCTAGCTGTTCAGCGATACAGACTAGATTTTTGTGCTCTGTGTGGGGTTTTTCAGAGGTGATTTCGACACTTATTTCCTTTGTATGGACGATAATTTTTCAAATTTCCAAATGAAAACATCTGAATACCGGATCAGAGACAACCAAGACAAAATATTAATTCCAAGATCATATAAAGAAAGGTTTAAACAAAATGTTCTGTATGCTGGTCCTAAATTATAATAATAACTTAAATACTGATATCAGATCTTTAAATAGTGATTATTTAAAAAAACACATATTTGAGTGGCTTATGAAGTTGGAAAGTATTGATTATTTACTTGCATGGCCTATGTTGTCACTCATTTTTGTTTTAAACTTTTTACATAATTTTGAAACCTCGAGCTAGTTTTCTTAAGAGGTTGTAGTGTTTAAGTATATTACGAATTGCATTACATTGATGAAATAAATTTGAATTTGAATAATGCCCATATTACCCGTCCCATGGCCGAGAGGTTCGCGCGCTTGGCTAGTGACCTAAGGGACCTGGGTTCAAGCCCCGGATAAGGCATGGATGTATGTGTCGTTTTTTCGGCTGAGGTTCTGCCATCCTCACAGACCTTCTACTATGGTATATAAACTGACAGGTTCCTGTCAGACCTCTGTGGCAAGCAGCTGCTTGAGGGTTTATTTATAATGCCCACCCCATACAACTCACGTGGTAGACGATTTCCTTAAAAGGAAAAACATTCGTAGTATGAAGTGGCCAACCAGATCCAATGACCTGAGTTCAAATGAGCATGTGAATGCACCGGAGAAGAAAATTTCAGAAATTTCCCTTTCCCACAATACTCCATGAGTTCAGATCTGCTCTTGCGAGTTAGTAAGATTTATGTCCATAAAAATTCACCCAACAGCCTCGTCAACAACATGAGGACCCATTGCGTGAGTTTATGTGCGACAGTCAGGAGCAATCGCAAGCCATATTCACTTATCCTGACCTCTAATTAAAATGTCTCCATCGTTACACTGTTAGTGATGTTGCAATACTTTCGATGTAGCATTTTCTGAAAACCGTTTTCAGTTACGCACACTTTAGTCCATTATCCTTTATATTTGAGCACCAGAAGGAGGAATAACGAGCAGGTCGATTAATTTCAACGTTTTACCTCAAGAAAAATAGGGTTGCATGTTAAAAAAGAGTAAATGAAACTAGTGAATAGAGACTAGAATTAAATTACTTAAAATTATTTTTGTTGAAAGAAAATTGGTTGAAACAATTGCAGGAAATGATGATTTGAAGAAGTTGAGGACAGGATATGGGGAAATGTTTTTCAAAAGCAATTTAATTAACAAAAGTTGGTTAATAAAAAAATTTAAGTGCATAATTCATCTGGAAAGAAATTGACAAAAATAAATGTTTTAACACTTGATTCTCAATTTTTCTTCCTTTCTTTGTCGAAATTCAAAATGCCTCTTAGAGCTAACCCTCAATTTCTCCATGTCCTCTTCATTCTCAATTTTGCTTCCTTCCTTTCTTTGTCGAAATTCAAAATGCCTCTTAGAGCTAACCCTCAATTTCTCCATGTCCTCTTCATTCTCAATTTTGCTTCCTTTCTTTGTCAAAATTCAAAATGCCTCTTAGAGCTAACCCTCAATTTCTCCATGTCCTCTTCATTCTCAATTTTGCTTCCTTTCTTTGTCGAAATTCAAAATGCCTCTTAGAGCTAACCCTCAATTTCTCCATGTCCTCTTCATTCTCAATTTTGCTTCCTTTCTTTGACGAAATTCAAAATGCCTCTTAGAGCTAACCCTCAATTTCTCCATGTCCTCTTCATTCTCAATTTTGCTTCCTTTCTTTGTCGAAATTCAAAATGCCTCTTAGAGCTAACGCTCAATTTCTCCATGTCCTCACACAATCGTAATCTACCTTGCGTGTGCCATCGATGTTTTAAATATAATACCCAAACTGATTAAAGCCAGTCAGTAATTGGTCTGCAGAGCATCGTCAAACCTCCACTTTATCTCCCCACCTTTCGACCCGATGCCAGTGTGGACCACCCCACACGTCGCGTCTGTAAACGCAGCCTCCCTCCCTCCCCTCCAAGAGCCGTCAGCATCCATCTAATCCCGTCGACCGCCACATCGCCGCCGGAAGGTGACAGAAATACACAGACGATCAGCGGTGAGTGTCGAGGGCGGGTAGACAGGGTTGGGTTGGCTGCAGGCCAATCCATTGGGAGGGCGAAAGGAAGAGTTTTGGCAGGACACGTGTTTCTCGCTCTCACCCAGCTGGAGGGTTTAAGACTTCCTTGTTGCTCTTGCTCTTCTGTGGCAAGGAAGCATTCTCTCGCGGTAGCTGAGGGATTATTAGAGAGAAAGCAAAGCATAGATTGGATATCTCTCAAATCTCGCAGCGACAAACGGAATAAATGCAGAGGTTGAATATTTTATCTACTTTGCATCTAATCGTTAAAGGAGCATAGCATTTGAAATCGTTGATTGGGAATTGGGAGTTGTAAAAATATCGTTGTTTAAAAGAGTAGGGAGATCACCTCTTAATTCTTAATTTTTGTTAATGCCTTAAATGAGAGAAATGTTACTCGGCCAGTTTCTATTTCGCTTGGGTGTTGTGTGAGTGGCAAGAACATCAAATGTTTAATTAAATTAATCAAAATTAAATTATATCAACCATTTATTATACAGTTCAAATTAGTTCCTTCTCCGATATTTCTAATGGACAAATTATCTCCGTTTTAAGCGAATTCGTCTTAGGCCAAAGTTTTCAAAAACTCGTGTCTTGCGGGTACAAATGGAGTTACACTTCCGGTCTCTAGAAGATGTTTGTCTCTTTTGATCGACATAATTTTTAAGTCAGATGTTATGGAATATATGAAAACGTATATAAAATGTAAAGCATAATGAAATATAATAATAATGAGTCACCCGTGAGAGTTGGTAAAGCTTTGCAGTGATTAGAAAGCATTACTTAATAGACAAGGTAGCATTTTGTCACCTTTTCTATTGAAACGGTGAAGTCTCTCAGACAACTTGCAATATTGTGCAATAGCTAAAGGAACTGCACGCAGTCGTGTTAATTGAATCTGCAGTCGTGTTATTTGAATTGCAGTTTCCTACTAATACAAATTCTACCAACACGATTTCGATTTGAACAAGGTTTATTAAAGTACAATTGACACGACTGCTCTTTCAATTTAATATGATTTCTCCACTACTTCTCTAACATTATTTATGTTACTGTATTTACCATTTAAGAAGAGCTATTAGATGCTCTCCTTGTTTATAATTTCATAAGTATCAAAAAGATCTTTCACTGTGCCTGCACAAATTAATGTTTTTAAAGCAGCTGTAATGCTTAATGTCTTTGCAAAAAGCAAACAACATTTTAATTGTCGCTGACCGATGGCAATGTACACCCCTACACGAGGTAACTCTGATTCGTTACAAGATTATAATTTGCCACGTATACAGTAAAACTGCTTATAAACGTACGGTTAGTCATCTTCATTGCTCGACAACACATCTTATATCGATTTTCCATTCTCAATCTTTATTACTCTACAATCATCTATACGTACCAAGTATTAAAGTAAAACTGCCTTTTAGCCATTGTTTCTACCTTTATTACTACTTTCATTTCTGTAAAAATGAATTAAATGTGTGAAATATGCAGAAACAAATGCAAAACACAAAGCTTTAATCAAAGTAGTGACATAATAAAGGAATAAAATTAAACGATATGTTAATCAGCTTAGTATTCTGGAATTCTCTATTTCTTTTGAGAAATTCGTATCCGACTAACACGATTTCATCTTGCACAAGTTTTTTTTAATCGGAGACTGAGTGTACTGAAATTAGAAGTTTATTTTGTAGTTTAAGCTTCCTTAGAATAAGAATTGGTGGAAGCAAAAGTCAGGAGAAATTGGTTTATAAGTATTAATTTTTTTAAAACTTGTTCCTGGTCATTTGGAAATATTAGGTTTCGAGAGTAGACTGCATAAAAATGCGTTCAAAAATATAAACGTTTCTGAAAGTCTTGTTCCCATCTTAACCAGAATTTTCGAGAAAGTATCTGCTGTATTTTCCCAGAAAAACAAAGCCTCGAGTTCCATGGTTAAAAAATGATAGCTACTATTTATGGCAGTTTTCTTCCGATACAAAACCATCGCTCCCCTGTGGTGTATCCATTACTGCCTCGGCTTAGGCTTTTTCTTTACTTCTATTACGTGCAGCTGACTTCAGTTTCGGTGATTTATTGTCTTTGTTCAGTGTTTTTTAATTGCTTTAGTTCAGTGGTTTTCCAACCATTGTGCTGCGAGAGTGATATGAAGAAAGAAACTGAAATTTAGATGAAGAAAGAGCTTGAAATAAAACTTCAATGGGTACGAATCACATAAATATGTAAAGCAAATATTGATAGATTATATATATTTTTAATGGGCTATACAATTGGATTAAGTTGTTGAATTTTAAAAGCATCAGTTTTGAGGTTTTCAACTGATGTGAAGCGGTGCATTGACATTTCACGAGTGAAGAGGAATTACGAAATGGATTCGACGCTGGCAGTGGCAGAACATTTTCGAATCGTTTAAATGCGTGACATTTCGTGTGAATCGAATTCTATGTGTGACATGAGAACCACTGTTAGTCTGCGGCAAAAATTGCTCTTATAAAAAGGAAAAAATAGCATTTTAAATATAATGCCATCAGATATTTTGAAATGCTGTCAATTGGGTTTTCTTCGTTAATTATGATATATAATATAACACCAAAATTAAAGCATTAATTAGAGTTTTCGAAAGTTTTTCTCTGTTTAACTTGTATTTTCTTTTGGCGAAAATATTCATTTAAAACTGTGCAAAAAGAGCTACACTAACTGAAAGATGCGATCTTTGAGACGGATTGTAATTTTTGAACTGTAATGATCCAGAATGTGTTTGTGAAAATATATTACGATTTTCTCTAGAACCTTTAAAGAAGTCAACTGGAAGATATCGAAAAGGCCAAGTTCTGAATCAAACGATTGGCAAAACTTTAATGATTTATATTCAAAATTAAAGAAAAAAAATCATCCACAATCACTAATCTCTCAGCTCACGAATTATTTTACTATAAAGTGAGCCGAGGGAGAATGTGATCATTTTAAATCGTTTGTTCTTCGAAATATCTCAAAAGTGAAAAATGGGGATACGATCTAAATGTATTGAAAATATTGGGAACGTCTTGCTTGATTTCGTTCTCACATATACGTTTATGAGTTGCGTCTTCCAGTTAATATGCAAAGGCATCTGAAGTTCTACAGAATGCAGCATCTTGAAAGATCAGTGTAGGGAGTCACTAACGGAGAAATACCGTTTCTGTAGCCTATAAACAAGGCACAAAGTATTTTGTACAAATTGCTACATTATAGGGCATGTGGAACCGCGTACAGTATTTAATTGACCCCCAGCAGTACTTCACCCTTGTATCTTATAGTTAAATGAGACACTCTACAATATATCGCACAATCACTGCGTGCAGAGCAGTAAGCATCCCACAGTTTCAAAACTGCTATTAAACTAGAAGACCGTCGAATATAGGAATTTCTTTTTCAAAGAAAATGAAGTTTTTCGTTTACCTACTTTTGAACATTTTAAGAGTTTTAATTCGAACTAATGGATCATGGGGGAAATGTATTAGTCCAATAGTAGTATTTGAAACAGGGAAATTCACAGTCCTCGGTTTATTATTTCAATTATTTTAACCACTATTTAGCTGTCCTTCATCTACAGGGTAAAGATGGATGCAGAACAACAAAAAACCCATGTCCTCCTGACGACATGCCAGGTGCTCTGACCGCTGAGCTAATACTACTTATACAACAAAAAGTATTCGCCATTTATTCTTTCAATTTAAAAAGTTGCGTTTCTCACACCCATTTGAGAAAAGGGGATAGTTTGTTGCTGTCAGTAGATAACTGTTCATACTCTACCACCGAAAATTGAAAATTTTATCATAAATAAATCGCTTTCAATATCGTTAAAAGTTTCACCTTTTCCGTACTTAGTGAGCTCTTAACGACGTAAAATAAAACCATCTAAGAATTTTAAAAATGCGAATATTATTCGAATTTGCACAATCGAAAGTGGGATTATTAAAAAATATACGAATATTTCATTAGTTCAAATACATCAGAAAAATGAATTATCCAGTTATCTCTTAAAACAAAACAGTCGCTTTTCCCACCCCTCTTGGTGTAAGGGGACAGCTTATTGTTGCGAATACAAATCACATGACTTACACATTCTGTCATCAAAATTTATTATTTCTAGCATAAATGCATCGCTGGCAATATTTGTTTTAAAGTTTCAACTTTTCAATTCTTTCACCTTTGGAGAACGCAATTTAAGAGATTGGAAAATTCGGATAGTGAGAATCGTATAATAGTTCATCAATTGCAATCATCCAATGCAAAAACAATTTAACTTCAAAAACAACATAAAACGAATATGGATGAAATATGGAAAGAATACGAACATAATGAATGGACAAGGAATAATCTGAACTTCTTTTAAAGCATTTCACTCGCCATAAACCCTGCAAAATATCTGATTCCCATTCTCCAATATCTATGAGCTATGAATGCATTCTCGATACGTTCTGTAACGGAACTTCGTCGAGCAGCTCAATGAAATTCAGCGAGAAGATCTGATGAATTCTCAGCTGAAACTATAAACCATCTACCTGAACAACCTTTCAACAATCTACTTCATCTCTATAAGAAGATGTGGTCATCGGGTAATATTACACAAACATGGACAACAGTAATAATCGTTCCTATTCTAAAATCAGAGCATCAACAGATCACTGTAATAGCTCATCGTCCAATTTCTCTATTCTCATACCTTACTAAAATAATGGAAAGATTAATCTTGTACCGAATCACTTGGATCATCTCTCGTTGCTCGGTGTTTCCAGAAGCAATTTAGGGATTTGCTCCACATGAAAACATGCTACATGTACTGGCATTTATTCATCTCATGATTAGACAAAAAAACTTTCTCATGCGTACGATTCTGTAAATGTAGAAGCTCAACTATATAAAATGAAGGCTCTTGGATTTTACGGCAAACTACTGGCGTGGCTTAAAAATTATACTGAATCTAGGAACATCAGAGTCTGTTGGAGAAGCACTCTTTCTTCAAGTAGAATCTATTGATCACTTCCTTCTCCATGGCCCAAGCCTGGAAAATAAAAGGTCTGGAGCAATATCCAGATGCAATGGAGGGAAAATTTATGCACCATACAGAGGTTGAGACTTATTCTCCATTTCAAAAAATATTCCTCTTCCATATATTCTCCCTTCCATTATATTCATTCCGAAGATTGACAACTATATCAGATTCAATCATAGATTCCGTTAAAAACTCAAATTCAGTTTGAATTCTTTCCGCCTTCCATCTTTATCTTGCAAACATAATCTTTCGTTAGCCATCTTTTTTTATTTGATACCATACGACTTTCTACTGAATGAGATATAAAACCAAGCAGTTACAGATTCTATAACATCAAGACAAGACTCCTCAATGTCATACTTCATACACTTCCATTTATTAACCACCATTTAACTGAAGTAATAGAAAATCAGTTTTTCTTTCATTTTGGTATTTAATTTTAATATTTTTTTAAACATAAGAATTTATTTCCTTGCCATGCAATCCCAGCAGCTCTGTGTCGATTGATTCAAATTGAGGGATCCTCCTTTTGAATGCAAACATTTGAAATAAACATCCCCTCTGAATGAAAACACTTTTTATGCCACCCTTCGAAGTTGAAACTTAGTTTATTTGCTTCTGGGTTTGAATCCTTTCTGCAATACGTTCATTAAAATTAGCACAGGTTTTTTACAACAACTTATTAAGGGAATTTAAGAATTAAATTTTTTTTCTAATACTTAGTTACAAAAACTGTTACTCCTGAAATATAACTAAGTACGTCTATAAGAAATTGCAAAGTCACTGATGCAATACGACGGCTAAGGCAAACAAAATATAAGTAAAGAACTTCATTTAAGCACTAAGAAATAAGAAAAATGAAACAATAAATGAAACTTTTTGCTTCCCACTGCAAACATCCCCCCCCCCCACAACACACACCTCTAAGCTGCTGGTTATGCTTTGTTAGAGAAAGGAAGAACTGCCACTCGATCTCGAGCATGCAGTCACGCACTTACCTTATCATCTTCATTTTTTTTCACCCTACTTTCGTGCTAATTGCCCCCAAAGAATTTCAGTTTTTTCTTTCAACTTCTGACGAGGTTCCCATTCAGTGGCTAAAAATAAGACGTTGTGTTTTTTCAAGTGCTTTTTATTTTCTCATAAATTATCACTGATATAAGAAATTTTCCGCAAAGGTTTGTGCTTTGACGAAAAACAAAGATTGAAATGTTCATACTTTTAACCTTCATATAATGGAAAATATATAAGAGACACTTAGTCCCTGATTTATACGTGTCTATGTTCAATGTTCAGTTGTGGATTGCAAAATATTATAAAATTCAACAAACTTTCTCTTTATTTGTACAGCACTTATCGGAACTTGTGACTATAAAGTCTCTTTTAGGTTGAATTTCGTTATTTAACTTCTTTCGTCTTTTCATTTGTGATGAATTCTCTGTCCCATACGAAACTCATAGAGGAGGAGTCTTTTGCAATCGAAAGAGGTTCGAGTTTAACTGCGCAACCAAAACGAGACTATTCCGATGTTTGCATGACACTACTCACAATAATCGATGGTGGTATGTATAAAATGAAATCTAACTGCCTTTGCATATGACACTGTTGAAATATTTAGTAATAAAACTTTTTCATTTCAACATTAAAGCCAGTGACGTTTAAATTTGCTTGCTTTATAAATAGCCAATTCATAACCAATAGCACGACTCGTAACCAATTCGCATTTTAAGACCACTTCTAAATACTCCAGCAATATACCAATACCTGCGAAGGCCAGTCTCGAAGCAATCGATGGTTCACTTGCACCTGATATCGATTCATCTGATGACTTACACCTAATATCGATTCATCTGATGACTTACACCTGATATCGATTCATCTGATGACTTACACCTGATATCGATTCATCTGATGACTTACACCTGATATCGATTCATCTGATGACTTACACCTGATATCGATTCATCTGATGATTTACAGCTGATATCGATTCATCTGATGACTACCACCTTGTATCCGTCATTAAAGGAAAATAAAACTGCCTGCAGTTCAAGCATCAGGTAGGAGTTTTATCTAGAATAAGTTAAAATGGAGAAATTACAGTAAAACTCGGTTATTCGGCATTTCTAGTGAATGGGGGTTGCTGGTTAGATGAATCTGACGGAAGCACGAGAAATATTATTATCGAAACCAAATAGAGTATGTTGAATCTCGTATTCAAGTCTTAGTTGAAATAAAAATGCAATTTAAAACAATGATAATGAAAGTAAAGTAGGATGTCCTTAACACGAATGCAAATATATAAAATATAATTGTATTTTATACGTATTTTCACACTTAATTAATATTTAAATCCGTGCACTTAACAAAAACTTCTCGAGAACTGCTTCAGTGAAAGCCACTATGAAAAGAATTGTAATTTTGGCTGTCGGATGGCGCTGACTACCGATAGTACAGTATTTTCCTAATAATGAAATGTGAAAGAGAATTTTTGAAAGATAAAGTAGGTAGAAAAGAATACACAACGCAAAAAGAATAATATCCGAGCCATAAAAATAGCGAAAATAAGTTAAATTTTAATTTCAGAAAAAAAAAAAACCCCTGTCCATACGCATGTGCAGTGTTGTTTGCTGGCCATTTTCTAACAACTCGGATGCTGGTCATCCACAGAACTGGCATTTCATTCTTGAGCAGCAGCTGATGTCGAAGGTTGAGAAGACGTAGAATTAGGCCTGGTAATTTTCTTGAATAAATTTCTAATGTTTGTTGCCTGCTATATTGTTTTCTTTTCTCATGTAAAAAGTTCAATTAGAAATTTATGCCGTTTGGTAGATAATTCCGGTGCTTCAGTACCGGATAACCGGGAGCTTACTATATTTTTATTAAGTACCTGGAAGACGGAGCTTTGCTTGGTAAAGGTGGGCTGAGTGATAAACTTGCTGTACATACAAAATTGTATAGTTTGCAATGTTATTTCCAAAGATTGTAATACTATGTCAAAATCATCCAGACTAATAATGTAAGACGAATCAGATGATGTCAACAATTTCGATTTGCCTTCCTTTAAGAAGCCGGCAGATGCATCCTCCAAGAGCAGTTGAGTCATCGGCGTTTAGGACTTCTTGGCAATTCTAGCTACGAGGTCAGGCCGGTCTTGAGTAAGCTGCTGTAAGGTAATTCCATCTTCGGAGGCAATATGTGACGCTTCTTTAATCTCTTGCCAATCGGGATTGCAGGTCATGGTGACGAAGAAATCTGGCGATCCAAGACGGCGAACAATAGCCATCGCGTCTTCGAAGTGTTCGGCTTGGTATCGTGTTGAGCCAGGGAATGATGATGGTAGTATTATCTTCTCACCAACAACAGTACACTTCTTCTCAGCGAGCTCGTTGATAAAGAGGGTAACTCCGGTGTATTGGTCGGCGAGAATCTGCTTTTGGTTAGCCTTGATCCATTGGATGCGGACAAGCCTGGGAATAGGGAGTATCCCCGGATGACCCCCTAAATGAGTTTTCCCAAAGTCGAGACCCAGCAAAATCGCTTTCTCGTACCCCAAAACGGAAGATTCACCCATTTCATCAATATCCCTAGGTTCGTTTTCAAGATAAAAGTTACATACAAATATACAAGAATTGCTCGCTTTAGAGTATAGGATGAAGCATGTTATGAAATTTTTGAAGTTCATAACTTAAGATATCTTAGAAAATTGAATATTTTCTTTTATTTCTCTTTAGCATTTTTATATAAAAAATTCCAAGATAATTTAGAATCTATATGTTGGCCTATTTTAAATTATCAGTAATATTGATATTATTATGGTTCATATTAATTTTAAGTTCATTTGTAATTTTCTTGTTCTTATGAAAATATATCAATTTGTTTTTTTTTTCGTTGATAATTTTAAATTCCAGTTATTACAATATTGTTTGAGTTTATTAAAGGAATTTTGAATTATTTTTTGTATTACAGAAATATCATTATGCATAGCTCAAAAGATTAAATCGTCAGCGTATGTTCCGTTTGATAAATCAGGAGAGAAAATTTCAGATATATCATTTAAGTAAAGATTGAATAATAAAGCTGATAAGATATCAGCTTGAATAAAACTAGTTTGAAATAAATATGAATTTAAAAAAGTATTTCCTATTTTGACTTTAAAATTTTTGTCTTGTAAAAGATAAAAAAATCATATAAATTTCCACGAATTTTTAAATTTCTAATTTTAAATAATAAACCTTGATGTGAAACAGAATCAAAAACTTTTTCGAAGTCAATGACAGCTGCTACCAAAATAGTTTGTATGTTATTTCATATTCATTTTCAGAAATAAAATTCAGTAATAAATCTTTAGTACTTCTACCAGGTCTAAATTCAAATCAGTTTTTATTCAGAATGTTAGATTTTTCCAAGTGCCAATTTTGTTATGTTAAAAACAAGTTTTTAAAAAAGTTTCAATATTGTAGAAGTAATATAAATAGGTCTGTAAGATTTTAGATCATCGGCCGGTTTGGATTCCTTTTTGATAAATATATAGTTATTAAACCTACTCTCAGGGTAACAGTGAGAATCCAAAAAAATTTTTTTAAAATTCTAACTTTTTTTGCCATTTAGGAGTTAAATTACTCAACGATTTATTTGTAACCCATCTGGATCCTGAGTTGTGTTTTTTTTCTTTTTTTTCAGAATTTTTATAGCTGTTTTTAGTTCATAAAAGGTAAAAGGAATATTCAAGTAATTTTTTCTTACAGTAATAAAATTTATATAAAATATTTGAATTTTTATATTTCTTATCTATGTTATTATTAGTTTATAGAAATAAATTCATAGAGTAATTTGCGAAATCTTCTGTAGTTTCCTGTACAGATTTATTGTTTTATAGGGCATATTATGTATCGGATTATTTGGAGTGGTTTCACTGTATAATTTTTTATATAATTTCCATAAGTTTGATGTTGTAGACTGAGGTGTTAATTTGTCTGTTAGGAGTCTCCAATTAAATTTTTGCATATATTTTATTATTATTATTTTTTTGCAATCGCTTTTTCCAATCTTTTAAAATTTTGACAATTTTGGAAAGTTTTTTTTACTGTACATTTTTCTCTCAGCTTTTCTACGGATAGCTATAAGTTTGTTGGCAAATATGGTCTGAATATTATTTTGGGGGATTTTCTAATAATTGATTGAGTATTATAGTTTTAAATGTTTTTTAAAATTTCTAATATGTCTGAATATTCTACCTTTTTATTACATATTTCATATTTATCTATATCGTTTTTAAAAGTATTCCAATTGATTATATTTTGGATGTGGTTTTAAGATTTTTGAATCTTTAAATGAGATGTATATAGGTAAATGATCGCTACCATAATTGTAAGTTGATGTAAATCAGGTAAGATTTTTTACAATTTTATGTGAGCAAATGGTGAGATCTATAATAGAGTTATTATTATTTCTATTATGGTATGTTGGAGTTTTATCATTAAGGATTATAAAATTATTATTTTCTATGAATTTTACTAAATGGATGCTTTTAGCTTCGTTTTTATACGAGAACCACAATTTATTATGTGTATTCAAGTCTCCACACATAATAATTTCTAAAATCTGTTAAATTTTCTAAAATTTTTGAACATTGATAATATTTTATACAAGTTCCCGAGTTGTATATATTAATGATATTTGTGATTATAATTTTTTTTGTTTGTATTATTATTAATTCTAATTTGTCATTTATGATGTCTATTGTAATTCTTCTATGTGCTAAATTTTTGTGTATATATGTTACAATATCTTTTGATTTTTCATTATTTCTTTATTGGTACGTGAAAAAATTGTTTAAATTAAAAACCTTACTTGTTTCGGATTCTTGCAAACAGATAATCTGAATATTCTTAATTTTTATTCAGTGTTTTAATATTTGGATTTAATGTTGGAGACCTCTACAGTTCCACTGCAATATCAAGGGGCACCTCTCCATGACTCTTTATAAAGGATAGATACAGTGGACCTTCGTTATAGCGCTGCTCGCTATACCGCGCACTCGGTTATAGCGCGGGCGATGTTCGCGATAAGTTATAGTGTTTGTTTTTACATATTTTCAAGCGTACCTTATGTACGTAAATAAAATAATAAATATATGTACTTATTAAGATGAATAACTATGTTATGTGAATTTTAATAAAACACTTAATAAATAAATTCTTTTTTTTTTTATTAAAATACATAATATATATATAGTTGATGGGATGTTTCAGTATATAGCTCAAATCGTTCTGAGTAAATTTATTGTGTCGCCACCGCGCCGCTCGGTATAACGCGGTTCACCTTATAACGCGGGTGTTGTTTCCCGCCCGACATGCGCGTTATATCGGGGGTCCACTGTAGTAATATATTCTTAATTAGATTTAATTCCGGCCCATTCGGAAGAAGATAGTCCAAAAGCTTAACCAATAAGCCTATGATCTGACCTTTTGAATAGTTGTTCAAAGGCAGTCTATTTGTATTTCCCAATGAGTAATGATCAGTCTTTTCTTGTGATTTCTTTTTCCTTTTGTTTTTAAAGTTGAGTTTATGGCTCCTGTAATATTTTTCTTAACCATTCCTGCATAGACATTTAACAAGTGATGAGGATTTCCCGTTTTAGTCGGTCTCGGAAATTCTTCCCATGTTCAAGAAAAAGCTGGACAGTCTTCGTCCAGGTCCGTATCCATATTTGGAGTGCAGCTCTCTCTCTCTCATGTTCATATGAATCGTAGTTTGAATCTTGTTAGCGTCAGTTTTTTTTTGTTATTTTTGTGTCTATTAAAGCGTAATTTTCTCTAGAATTAACATTATAAGAATTTTAAAATCTATTTTGGCTTCTACAAAGGCGTGTTGCCAGTTCAAACCTTCATTGAATTGCAATGCACGGGCTATACAAGCAATTAATCTCACTGTACATCCAACCCAAGTCGTGGGTGGGTGCCAGTGCAGTTGGGGCATCGTAGATTTTTCGATGTACATTGGCGATGGTGATGTTTGCCTCCGCACCTTTTACAAATCTCTTTCCTTGTAGGTTGGCACAGCATGACCAAATACATAGCATTTAAAACATAAATTTGGAGGTAGAATGTATCTTTTCACATTATGTCTGCTGAAACCAATAAAGACAAATTGAGGTAGAGAGTCTCCCTCAAATTCCACGATAACCTAATGAGTAAGTGAACAGAAAGTTTCTTTTTTGTTTTCTAATTTTTGATCAAAATGAAACATACGTCTGACACTCAAAACCTTTTGATTAGAAAGCATTAGTTCCTCATCAGATAGGTGTGTTGTAACATCAATTACAGTACCCAATGTTGATTTGACGAATTTCGGGTGTTCTACCAGAAAGTAAAGACAAAACTTCATCTAACTTCATAATTTTATCAAATTGATTCTTATTGTTAGTAAAGATTAGTAATCCACTTTGAGAAAGGAATTTTCCATTTACATGTTCTCCTAAAAAGTCAAAGAAAAAACTTGTGACTTTCTTAATATCTAAGGCACTTAAATCTTCATCAACTCCTGATAAAACTAGAGCATATTCATCATATTTTTTTATCTTTGCTAGGATACTTTATGTTTACAATAGTCTATCGTAATTATGATTGTATATTTTGATCATTATTTTTAGTATCAGTAATATTTTCTATATTTATATGATTTATTTCCTTTTCCTTTATTTTATTTTATTTGTTTTTATTAGACAATATTTTAGCTGATTCAATGGTTAACTTTGTTTTCTTTGTCCTTTGATCTGTTTCTCCAAGTATGTTAATAGTATCCATAGGAAAGTTGCCTTCCAGTGGATCTCCTTCCTCTAACCTTGATGGGGGACTTCGATCTGTCTCCTTTCCAGTGGATCCCCTTCCTCTAACCTTGATGGGGGACTTCGATCTGTCTCCTTTCCAATGGATCTCCTTCCTCTAACCTTGATGGGAGACTTCGATCTGTCTCCTTTCCAGTGGATATCCTTCCTCTAACATTGATGGGAGACTTCGATCTGTCTCCTTTCCAGTGGATCTCCTTCCCCTAACCTTCATGGGGGATTTAGATCTGTCTCCTTTGCAGTGGATCTCCTTCCTCTATACTTGATGGGGGACTTCGATCTGTCTCCTTTCCCGTGGATCTATTTCCTCCAACCTTGATGGGGAAACTTCGATTTGTATCCTTTCCTGTTGATCTTCTTCCTCTAACCTTGATGGGGAACTTCGGTTTGTCTCCTTTCCTGTGGATGTCCTTCCTCTAACCTTGATGGGGGGACTTCGATCTGTCTCCTTTCCTGTTGATCTCCTTCCTCTAACCTTGATGGGGAACTACGATCTGTCTCCTTTCCTGTGGATCTCCTTCCTCTAACCTTGATGGGGGACTTCGATCTGTCTACTTTCCTGTGGATCTCCTTCATCTAACCTTGATTGGGAACTTCGATCTGTTTCCTTTCCAGTGGATCTCCTTCCTCTAACCTTGATGGGGGACTTCGATCTGTCTCATTTCCTGTGGATCTCCTTCCTCTAACCTTGATGGGGGACTTCGATCTGTCTCCTTTCCAGTGGATATCCTTCCTCTAACCTTGTTAGGGAACTTCGATCTGTCTCATTTCCAATGGATCTCCTTCCTGTAACCTTGATGGGAGACTTCGATCTGTCTCCTTCCCAGTGGATATCCTTCCTCTAACATTGATGGGAGACTTCGATCTGTCTCCTTTCCAGTGGATCTCCTTCCTCTAACCTTTATGGGGGACTTCGGTCTGACTCCTTTCCAGTGGATCTCTTCCCCCTAACCTTCATGGGGGATTTCGATCCGTCTCCTTTCCAGTGGATCTCCTTCCTCTATACTTGATGGGGGACTTCGATCTGTCTTCTTTCCCGTGGATCTATTTCCTCTAACCTTGATGGAAAACTTCGATTTGTCTCCTTTCCTGTTGATCTTCTTTCTCTAACCTTGATGGGGAACTTCGATTTGTCTCCTTTCCTGTGGATGTCCTTCCTCTAACCTTGATGGGGGGACTTCGATCTGTCTCCTTTCCTGTTGATCTCCTTCCTCTAACCTTGATGGGGAACTTCGATCAGTCTCCTTTCCTGTGGATGTCCTTCCTCTAACCTTGATGGGGGGACTCGATCTATCTCCTTTCCTGTGCATCTCCTTCCTCTAACCTCGATGAGGGACTTCGATCTGTCTCCTTTCTTGTGGATCTCCTTCCTCTAACCTTGATGGGGGACTTCGATATGTCTCCTTTCCTGTGGATCTCCTTCCTCTAACCTTGATGGGGGACTTCGATCTGTCTACTTTCCTGTTGATCTCCTTCCTCTAACCTTGATGGGGAACTTCGATCTGTCTCATTTCCTGTGGATCTCCTTCCTCTAACCTTGATGGGGGACTTCGATCTGTCTCCTTTCCTGTGGATCTCCTTCCTCTAACCTTGATGGGATACTTCGATCTTCTCCTTTCCAGTGGATCTCCTTCCTCTAACCTTGATGGGAGACTTCGATTTGTCTCCTTTCCTGTGGATGTCCTTCCTCTAACCTTGATGGGGAGGACTTCGATCTGTCTCCTTTCCTGTGGATGTCCTTCCTCTAACCTTGATGGGAGAACTTCGGTCTGTCTCCTTTCCAGTGGATCTCCTTCCTCTATACTTGATGGAGGACTTCGATCTGTCTCCTTTCCCGTGGATCTCCTTCCTCTAACCTTGATGGGAGACTTCGATCTGTCTCCTTTCCAGTGGATCTCCTTCCTCTAACCTTGATGGGGGGATTTCGATCTGTCTCCTTTCCTGTGCATCTCCTTCCTCTATCCTTGATGGGGGACTTCGATCTCTGTCCTTTCCAGCGGATCTCCTTCCTCTAACCTTGATGGGGGACTTCGATGTGTCTCATTTCCTGTAGATCACCTTCATCTAATCTTAATGGGGGACTTCGATCTGTCTCCTTTCCTGTGGATCTCCTTCCTCTAACCTTGATGGGGGATTTCGATCTATCTCTACTTTCCAGTGGATCTTCTTCCTATAACCTTGATGGGGGACTTCGATCTGTCTCCTTTCCTGTTGATCTCCTTCCTCTAACCTTGATGGGAACTTCGATCAGTCTCCTTTCCTGTGGATCTCCTTCTCTAACCTTGATGGGGGACTTCGATCTGTCTCCTTTCCTGTGGATCTCCTTCCTCCCACCTCGATCTGTCACCTTTCCGGTGGATCTCCTTTCTCTAACCTTGATGGGAGACTTCGATCTGTCTCCTTTCGTGTGGATCCCCTTCCTATAACCTTGATGAGGGACTTCGATCTGTCTCCTTTCCTTTGGATATCCTTCGTCTAACCGTGATGGGGAACTTCGATCTGTCTCCTTTCCAGTGGATCTCCTTCCTCTAACCTTTATGGGGGATTTCGATCTGTCTCCTTTCCCGTGGATCTATTTCCTCTAACCTTGATGGGAAACTTCGATTTGTCTCCTTACCTGTTGATCTTCTTTCTCTAACCTTGATGGGGAACTTCGATCTGTCTCCTTTCCTGTGGATCTCCTTCCTCTAACCTTGATGGGGAACTTCGATCAGTCTCCTTTCCTGTGGATGTCCTTCCTCTAACCTTGATGGGGGGGGGACTCGATCTATCTACTTTCCTGTGCATCTCCTTCCTCTAACCTCGATGGGGGACTTCGATCTGTCTCCTCTCCTGTGGATCTCCTTCCTCTAACCTTAATGGGGGACTTCGAGATGTCTACTTTCCTGTGGATCTCCTTCCTCTAACCTTGATGGGGAACTTCGATCTGTCTCCTTTTCTGTGGATCTCCTTCCTCTAACCTTGATGGGGGACTTCGATCTGTCTACTTTCCCGTTGATCTCCTTCCTCTAACCTTGATGGGGAACTTCGATCTGTCTCATTTCTTGTGGATCTCCTTCCTCTAACCTTGATGGGGGACTTCGATTTGTCTCCTTTCCTGTGGATCTTTTTCCTCTAACCTTGATGGGATACTTCGATCTCTCTCCTTTCCTGTTGATCTCCTTCCTCTAACCTTGATGGGGAACTTCGATCAGTCTCCTTTCCTGTGGATCTCCTTCCTCTAACCTTGATGGGGGACTTCGATCTGTCTCCTTTCCTGTGGATCTCCTTCCTCCCACCTCGATCTGTCACCATTCCGGTGGATCTCCTTCCTTTAACCTTGATGGGAGACTTCGATCTGTCTCCTTTCGTGTGGATCCCCTTCCTATAACCTTGATGAGGGACTTCGATCTGTCTCCTTTCCTTTGGATCTCCTTCCTCTAACCGTGATGGGGAACTTCTATCTGTCTCCTTTCCTGTGGATGTCCTTCCTCTAACCTTGATGGGGGACGTCGATCTGTCTACTTTCCTGTTGATCTCCTTCCTCTAACCTTGATGGGGAACTTCGATCTGTCTCATTTCTTGTGGATCTCCTTCCTCTAACCTTGATGGGGGACTTCGATTTGTCTCCTTTCCTGTTGATCTCCTTCCTCTAACCTTGATGGGGAACTTCGATCAGTCTCCTTTCCTGTGGATGTCCTACCTCTAACCTTAATGGGGGGGACTCGATCTGTCTCCTTTCCTGTGCATCTCCTTCCTCTAACCTCGATGGGGGACTTCGATTTGTCTCCTTTCCTGTGGATCTCCTTCCTCTAACCTTGATGGGGGACTTCGATATGTCTACTTTCCTGTTGATATCCTTCCTCTAACCTTGATGGGGAACTTCGATCTGTCTCATTTCCTGTGGATCTCCTTCCTCTACCCTTGATGGGGGACTTCGATTTGTCTCCTTTCCTGTGGATCTCCTTCCTCTAACCTTGATGGGGGACTTCGATCTGCCTTCTTTTTGTGGACCTCCTTCCTCTAACCTTGAAGGGAGATTTCGATCTGTCTCATTTCCAGTGGATCTCCTTCGTCTAACCTTGATGGGGAACTTCGATCTGTCTCCTTTCCTGTGGATCTCCTTCCCCTAACCTTGATGGGGGACTTCGACCTGTCTCCTTTTCAGTGGATGTCTTTCGTCTAACCTCGATCTGTCACCTTTGCAGTGGATCTCCTTCCTCTAACGTTGATGGGAGACTTCGATCTGTCTCCTTTCCGGTGGATCTCCTTCCTCTAACCTTGATGAGAGACTTCGATCTGTCTCCTTTCGTGTGGATCCCCTTCCTATAACCTTGATGAGGGACTTCGATCTGTCTCCTTTCCTTTGGATCTCCTTCCTCTAACCGTGATGGGGAACTTCGATCTGTCTCCTTTCCAGTGGATCTCCTTCCTCTAACCTTCATGGGTAATTTCGATCTGTCTCCTTTCCAGTGGATCTCCTTCCTCTATACTTGATGGGGGACTTCGATCTGTCTCCTTTCCAGTGGATCTCCTTCCTCTAACCTTTATGGGGGACTTCGGTCTGACTCCTTTCCAGTGGATCTCCTTCCCCTAACCTTCATGGGGGATTTCGATCTGTCTCCTTTCCCGTGGATCTATTTCCTCTAACCTTGATGGGAAACTTCGATTTGTCTCCTTTCCTGTGGATGTTCTTCCTCTAACCTTGATGGGGAGACTTCGATCAGTCTCCTTTCCTGTGGATGTCCTTCCTCTAACCTTGATGAGGGGGACTCGATCTATCTCCTTTCCTGTGCATCTCCTTCCTCTAACCTCGATGGGGGACTTCGATCTGTCTCCTTTCCTGTGGATCTCCTTCCTCTAACCTTAATGGGGGACTTCGATATATCTACTTTCCTGTTGATCTCCTTCCTCTAACCTTGATGGGGAACTTCGATCTGTCTCCTTTCCTGTGGATCTCCTTCCTCTAACCTTGATGGGGGACGTCGATCTGTCTACTTTCCTGTTGATCTCCTTCCTCTAACCTTGATGGAGAACTTCGATCTGTCTCATTTCCTGTGGATCTCCTTCCTCTAACCTTGATGGGGGACTTCGATTTGTCTCCTTTCCTGTGGATCTCCTTCCTCTAACCTTGATGGGATACTTCGATCTCTCTCCTTTCCAGTGGATCTCCTTCCTCTAACCTTGATGGGAGACTTCGATCTGTCTCCTTTCCTGTTGATCTCCTTCCTCTAACCTTGATGGGGAACTTCGATCAGTCTCCTTTCCTGTGGATCTCCTTCCTCTAACCTTGATGGGGGACTTCGATCTGTCTCCTTTCCTGTGGATCTCCTTCCTCCCACCTCGATCTGTCACCATTCCGGTGGATCTCCTTCCTTTAACCTTGATGGGAGACTTCGATCTGTCTCCTTTCGTGTGAATCCCCTTCCTATAACCTTGATGAGGGACTTCGCTCTGTCTCCTTTCCTTTGGATCTCCTTCCTCTAACCGTGATGGGGAACTTCGATCAGTCTCCTTTCCTGTGGATCTCCTTCTTCTGACCTTGATGGGGCACTTCGATCTGTCTCCTTTCCTGTGGATCTCCTTCCTCCCACCTCGATCTGTCACCTTTCCGGTGGATCACCTTCCTCTAACCTTGATGGGAGACTTCGATCTGTCTCCTTTCGTGTGGATCCCCTTCCTATAACCTTGATGAGGGACTTCGATCTGTCTTCTTTCCTTTGGATCTCCTTCCTCTAACCGTGATGGGGAACTTCGATCTGTCTCCTTTCCTGTGGATGTCCTTCCTCTAACCTTGATGGAGGGACTTCGGTCTGTCTCCTTTCCAGTGGATCTCCTTCCCCTGACCTTGATGGGGGATTTCGATCTGTCTCCTTTCCAGTGGATCTCCTTCCTCTATACTTGATGGAGGACTTCGATCTGTTTCCTTTCCTGTGGATCTCCTTCCTCTAACCTTGATGGGGGACTTCGATCTGTCTCCTTTCCTGTGGATCTCCTTCCTCTAACCTTGATGGGGGACTTCGATCTGTCTACTTTCCTGTTGATCTCCTTCCTCTAACCTTGATGGGGAACTTCGACCTATCTCATTTCCTGTGGATCTCCTTCCTCTAACCTTGATGGGGGACTTCGATCTGTCTACTTTCCTGTGGATCTCCTTCCTCTAACCTTGATGGGATACTTCGATCTCTCTCCTTTCCAGTGGATCTCCTTCCTCTAACCTTGATGGGAGACTTCGATTTGTCTCCTTTCCTGTTGATATCCTTCCTCTAACCTTGATGGGGGGACTTCGATCTGTCTCCTTTCCTGTGGATGTCCTTCCTCTAACCTTGATGGGAGGACTTCGGTCTGTCTCCTTTCCAGTGGATCTCCTTCCCCTAACCTTGATGGGGGATTTCGATCAGTCTCCTTTCCAGTGGATCTCCTTCCTCTATACTTGATGGAGGACTTCAATCTGTCTCCTTTCCCGTGGATCTCCTTCCTCTTACCTTGATGGGAGACTTCGATCTGTCTCCTTTCCAGTGGATCTCCTTCCTCTAACCTTGATGGGGGGATTTCGATCTGTCTCCTTTTTTGTGCATCTCCTTCCTCAAACCTTGATGGGGGACTTCGATCTCTGTCCTTTCCAGTGGATCTCCTTCCTCTAACCTTGATGGGGGGATTTCGATCTGTCTCCTTTTTTGTGCATCTCCTTCCTCAAACCTTGATGGGGGACTTCGATCTCTGTCCTTTCCAGTGGATCTCCTTCCTCTAACCTTGATGGGGGACTTCGATTTGTCTCATTTCCTGTAGATCTCCTTCATCTAATCTTAATGGGGGACTTCGATCTGTCTCCTTCCCTGTGGATCTCCTTCCTCTAACCTTGATGGGGGATTTCGATCTATCTCTCCTTTCCAGTGGATCTTCTTCCTCTAACCTTGATGGGGGACTTCGATCTGTCTCCTTTCCTGTTGATCGCCTTCCTCTAACCTTGATGGGGAACTTCGATCAGTCCCCTTTCCTGTGGATGTCCTTCCTCTAACCTTGATGGGGGGACTTCGATCTGTCTCATTTCCTGTGGATCTCCTTCCTCTGACCTTGATGGGGGACTTCGATCTGTCTCCTTTCCTGTGGATCTCCTTCCTCCCACCTCGATCTGTCACCTTTCCGGTGGATCTCCTTCCTCTAACCTTGATGGGAGACTTCGATCTGTCTCCTTTCGTGTGGATCCCCTTCCTATAACCTTGATGAGGGACTTCGATCTGTCTTCTTTCCTTTGGATCTCCTTCCTCTAACCGTGATGGGGAACTTCGATCTGTCTCCTTTCCTGTGGATGTCCTTCCTCTAACCTTGATGGAGGGACTTCGGTCTGTCTCCTTTCCAGTGGATCTCCTTCCCCTGACCTTGATGGGGGATTTCGATCTGTCTCCTTTCCAGTGGATCTCCTTCCTCTATACTTGATGGAGGACTTCGATCTGTTTCCTTTCCTGTGGATCTCCTTCCTCTAACCTTGATGGGGGACTTCGATCTGTCTACTCTCCTGTTGATCTCCTTCCTCTAGCCTTGCTGGGGAACTTCGATCTGTCTCCTTTCCTGTGGATCTCTTTCCTCTAACCTTGATGGGGGACTTCGATCTGTCTACTTTCCTGTTGATCTCCTTCCTCTAACCTTGATGGGGGACTTCGATCTGTCTCCTTTCCAGTGGATATCCTTCCTCTAACCTTGATGGGGGACTTCGATCTGTCTCCTTTTCTGTGGATCTCCTTCCCCTAACGTTGATGGGGGACTTCGATCTGTCTCCTTTCCAGTGGATCTCCTTCCTCTAACCTTGATGGGGGACTTCGATCTGCCTTCTTTCTTGTGGACCTCCTTCCTCTAACCTTGAAGGGAGATTTCGATCTGTCTCATTTCCAGTGGATCTCCTTCGTCTAACCTTGATGGGGAACTTCGATCTGTCTCCTTTCCTGTGGATCTCCTTCCCCTAACCTTGATGGGGGACTTCGACCTGTGTCCTTTCCAGTGGATCTCTTTCGTCTAACCTCGATCTGTCACCTTTGCAGTGGATCTCCTTCCTCTAACGTTGATGGGAGACTTCGATCTGTCTCCTTTCATGTGGATCCCCTTCCTCTAACCGTGATGAGGGACTTGGATCTGTCTCCTTTCCAGTGGATCTCCTTCCTCTAACCTTGATGGGGGACTTCGATATGTCTCCTTTCCTTTGGATCTCCTTCCTCTAACCTCGATGGGGAACTTCGATCTGTCTGCTTTCAAGTGGATCTCCTTCCTCTATACCTGATGGGGGACTTCGATCTGTCTACTTTCCCGTGGATCTATTTCCTCTAACCTTGATGGGGAACTTCGATTTGTCTCCTTTCTTGTTGATCTTCTTCCTCTAACCTTGATGGGGAACTTCGATCTGTCTCCTTTCCCGTGGATGTCCTTCCTCTAACCTTGATGGGGGGACTTCGGTCTATCTCCTTTCCAGTGGATCTCCTTCCTCTAACCTTCTCCGAGTCCCAATCCTTGAACCTCATTTAATTTGTATTAACTGTTGGATTACTTGTAAATAGTCAGAAAATAATTTTTTGAAGGAAGAGTTGGGGGGGTATTTAAATACCGAACCAAAGTGAAAAGAAGTAGAAATTGTAGAGGGATGATAACTTATTCATAATTGCCTATAAAAACTCTAAACTGATGAAAAGCAAATTAATGTAAGGAAACGTTTAATCTTAAGCACTTGAATCTCTTTTTTTTTTCAATGCGTTTAATCATCTAGGGTTCTTAAAAACTGAGGAAAACTGAAGACTGAACGAAATGACTATAAGGCACAACAAAACAAAAGTATTAAAAAAACTCTTTAACAAAGTTGGTTTATTTACTCTTGATTGATACGTGCAAAGCAGGTCGATGATTGTCGCCATTTTTATTGTAGGAACCTGATCTATTTCATCTTCGAACTATACGAGTATTTCTATGGAAAAGAAATTATCTATTAAAACTTAAAAGGACCATGTCACATTTTCACACTTATTGCTGAAGGAAACCCAAAGTTCCAAAAGAATCGTAACTCTTTTCTCTATCAATAAACAGTTCCTTTCCTAATAATGAATTCCGTGATGAAATTCCTTTCTTTTCATCGGTGTAGGATGACGAATTCCCAATTGTCTCAGTTCGGTCTGTTTCCCATGTTACCCAATTAGAGGGATTCAGTTTTATCTCACCGATTTGCTATTCTTCCTCTCTTCCCATGTTACCCAATTAGAGGGATTCAGTTTTATCTCACCGATTTGCTATTCTTCCTCTCTTCCCATAAACAAATTTCCGTTTCCTTCTCGGCTTGCGGAGAATGCTTAGAGTGTGGGCTGGGCGCTGATATGCCACAGCATCAGGAATGTTGCCAGCAGGAGGCTCGAGACACGCCTTTGACCTGCTAGGTGGATTCGTTCCGCCCAAGGTCTCTCGTGCGCTCCCTCCCTGGGCTATTATTTGCAGCAGTTAAACAGGGCAACATTGCGCTAGGAAGTTTTAGGCCTAATTACCAACGGAACACTTCCCCATTTTTTTCTCTGTCTCCATCTCACCCCAAGTAGAGGCACTCTAATAGTGTATTCTCTGCGAAAGGGAACTTGTTCACTTTGTGGTGTTTGACAAAAATAAAGTGTCGGCCTTACAAAGACAAAGTCTCCTCATTTCTCTCCCTTCCTCTTTCCAACGGATTTCATCGGGTGTCTGAAGAAGGCCCGTGCTCTGACTTGTGAGTGACAGGCGCTGCCCTTTCAGCTGCACCTTCTCGTGTCTCCTGCCACAGCGGAGCAGCCCCTTTCAGCGAGTCGTTCTGACTACCTGGCACGCATGACAGATGGAGATCGTACCTGCTTTTAGTCGCCATCTCCGTTGTTTCGTCCCAACTCTTGTTCCCTTTTGCTCTACGATAAACGTTGATGCAATAACGACTGCGAGGCGAACCTCTTAGCTAAAGTGGAAAGGGGAACAGAAATAATTGGACTCTTAATAATTAGACGCATCGCTAGATATTCTCACCTCACCAACGAAGCCTTCGCATAGAACCTCAGTTTCTGCCGAATCATCGGTTTCTTTCTCTCCAATATCAGGAAATGTTTAGACGTGACGGGTTTACGCCCACAGAGCACTAAGCTCATAAATTGCGATTCCCAAGTTGCAGCTCTGATACCAATTCATCCGTATTTTTATTTTCATTTTTCTTTTCAGAATAAATATTTGTGTTCTACAGTGAGATAAATATCTAAATGGCAAGAACCTCGAAAATTTAGAACACTGTTGAGAAAGGACGCTGGTTTAGTTGCCACTTAGAGTACAGATCTGCCGCTAACAACTGTAGAGATCACAGTGAAGGTAGAATCATCTGTGAAAGTGAAGTAGAAAGTGAATCATCAGTGAAAGTGAAGTAGAAAGTGAATCATCAGTGAAAGTAAAGTAGAAAGTGAATCATCAGTGAAATAGCAGTCATCTGTAGAAATTACAGATGAAAACTTCTCGTCAGAGCCAATCATCCTTTATCTTTAATCGATGGCGAATATTTATCTCTTGCATCTGCTTAAGATCGCATCGAATGCAGATTTTTCATTTCCAATCCCGAAGGTTTCCTCTTCCTTCAGGGGAGGGGAGGGAGGCAGACCAAAAAATATCATTGCTGGCAAAGCCGGGCCTCGAACCTGGAAGGGTCAGGTTGTGAGGTGGACACGACACCAATTCAGCTCTATCTCGGTCGTATTAAGGAAATTGACGATGTCTGACTCGAAAGGGACCTCCGGGGTTCAGTAGGGGGTTAATGTCTTAAATTATTCGCTCTAACTAAAACGATGCATCGATTAGGTAAAAGACTCCCACTTGTTCCTAAAACATCCAGTAGGTTTTTTTTTAACCTGTCCGAGGTTCGTGTAACGAGTTATAAGATCCTTGAGGCCATTCAGATGATTCTGCAGAAAAAAAGGAACATTTAACGAGAGCTTTTGTGGAAGGTATTATTATAAATTTAAACAGATGAAAACTTAGCGTGAATTCAATATATGTATACCAAACTAAAGTATGAATGAAGTAATTTATTGCAAAAGCACAAAAAATATATACAAATAAAACAATCTTATCCAATATGTTTAACTAATTCTCAATGTTTAAACCACAATGCTGTGAATATTCAGTTCCTATGACAAAATAGGACCTATTACTTTGTAACATCTAACAAACAAATTAAATTAAATTTCATTGTGTTAGAGGACTACCTTATAATTTTTTATATCTTATAGATGCGAAATATCTAAAGTTGGTCTCTCCTGATAGAGGACCCAAAAATAACTTTACTGTTGATTCCCTTTCACCAGCGGAACCAAGCTCATTGGGTTGGGTTGTTTTACCCCTGAGCGGCCCTTTTTTGCACATCACGGGCTAAATGGCCAGGTCACATGGCCCCGAAGGCTCAGAGAAGGTTGGGGGAGGGGGCCCACTGGAACAGCTGTTGGGAGACAGATGGTAGCCTCCCGTCAAGGCCATCCAGTGTGTTCTTTAACGAGCACAGGGTATGGCTCTCCCACACACGGGGCCACGGCTTAACGTCCCATCCGGCGGACGGCAGCCTTTCCAAGCCCATCGGTGTCCCCTACTGACCGTGGGCAGGGCGGGGAATACAGATTACGAGCCTGGCGCGCTACCGACTGAGCTCCCCCGCCCAAGGAACCAGGCTCATCTTGTCTCAAATAATAAGTCTTCTTACGTAGTAACACACAACACTAATTTAATACAATGTATCCTTATTTCTTCACTACTCCACTACATCTATTTGTTCTTTCTTCAGGAATCTTATTATTCAAAGCATCTCCGTTCTAAACAGGTGATAACGTAATTGTCACGCTGAGGCATAGGCGAGCGTTCATGACACGTCTACCATAAGCTCATTGTAGCACGTTCATCTGTCGTAACAGTATATTTGTTGAGTAACCAGCATTGGAACAAATCTCGGTCCTGCGCAATTAATCGAGAGACTTAAATATGTATATTGACATTAGAGTAGATGATTATGCATAACGTAATAGTTAAGACTACAACAAATAAATGAGAAAACTTCTTATTGAACCATAAAATTTAAGCCTTAGTAGTTCCATTTCGATATTCATAAACCGACCACACCAAATTACAAAATTCAGTAGATTTCAAAATACTTGGGGTTTATTAGTATCCGAATACCGACGTATGATCAATGGGCAGCATCTAACGTAGAGATCGAACCTGCCGTCGTTGGTCATGCTTGCTGCACGGAGAAAGTGCTGAAAGGCCGTAGAAAAAGAAAATTTTAAATGCAATGGGCGGATTGTTCCAAATAGGATATTAGAGTGACCAAATGCTGTGATTTAATGCTGTGTATAGCTCAGGATAGATGTTTTGTATGTATATTTGCATGTATAGGTAGGTAGGCATGACCGGATCTAGTGGGGGGGGTCAAGGGGGACATGCTCCGTCATCTTTCAGAATGACAGAAAGGGTAATAGAAAGGAAATTATTAAACGCATTTATATTTCATTCATTTTTGAAGATATTTTTAAAGGCCTCTAAAATGGAGAACATGTTACACTGCAATGAAAATTCCGTTTCTTTATACTTCCCTCCCCCCTTTTACGTTTTCCCGGCTCATTTCAGTTTCTTGACCCCCCCCCCCCCTAGATTTTTTTCTAGATCCGGGTATGTATCTCTGTATGTGTGTATCTATCTATCTATGTATTAGCGGCGTATGCAGGATTTTCTTATGGGAGGAGGAAGCATTTTGATAGTATGTTAGGAATTTAAAGTCAATATCAGTCCAAACGGATAATATATCAGGCAGAAAAATTTTAGTGCCATAAGTTTGATGAAATTATTTTTAAAATTCATTCTTTACCTTGCAAAAAATTAGTCCTTAGTAATTCGATAGTTGCAGTCATGGGGGGGGGGGAGATCCATCGGGTCCAGACCCGATGAACGCCCACCCTCCCTCTACACCAGCTGTAGGATCCTCAAGCCCTTGTTTCGTTGCCTTCTTTGTTGTAGGTCTGTATGTGTGTGTATGCACACGCAGATAAGTAGGAATATATATACAGTCGCTCAAAAAAGTATTCGAACGCTATGGTTGATTGCAGAATTCAGAAAAAATATCTGGCAACGATTTTTTTTTAGAAATTAGTGATCTGGCAACCTACGTGTCACGTGACACGAACACGGCACTTGCCCCTCCCCCTGTGATCGAGTAAAAAAATTCCACAAATTATAATCGTAACAATTTAAACGTAATTAATTTATATACATTATGTATGTGTTTTTGCATTGATGCAATACTGTATTCTATAATCTACTTGTGAAAAAAAAACCCTAAAAAATTAAATAATTAAATAAAAATTTATTGATGCAATTATTTGTCTCCAAGCTTTGCACCCCCCCCCCCTGGAAAATTTTCTGCGGACGCCCATGGTACGTATATATGTACAAACAGAAGTTGAATTATTTAATTCGTGGACTACCAGCAACAATTCGCAGTTTGTACGAGTTAATACACGATATGCGTCAATAGAGCGACTCTTGAAAGGAACGAAGCAGAGGGTTGCAAGTTGAAACACGTTGAGATATGGTTGCAAGTAAAAGCAGAAGAGTATGCAGTTGTTGCACACTCCCAGAGAGTGGATTGCATGAACTGAGCACAAGGGATCATCGAACGAGGGATTGTGCATATTCATACAGCTCATTCCAGGATATAGGACCGCAATATAGAAACCGCGTGATGAAGAGGTAACAGTGGAGATTATGGTGCAGTAAGCCATCATTGGTCATCGTTGGCCATCGTTGAACAGTGGAGTATATATATATATATAATCTCTTTCCCTGCACATAATTATATCCCACTAGTTAATCTGGGCACCAATGATAATTCTTAAATAAGTTCTAGAGATAAACTATTAAACGCTAAGTGTAACTGATAAGTGCTAAAAGTTGCTCTAGCTGTTCAATGAAGCTTCTCACTAAAGGGACCGTCAATTAGACTGAGGCGCGGTGGCTAACGGAGCTGAGCAAACGGACTATTTCTCTTTCTCAATGCTAAGGGAATCAGCCTAATCCTCCTTTCCCCTAAGGGGATCACCACCTAGAAGAAATGAACACCGAACTTCAGGGTCTCAGTGGGGATAAGCGACGGGCTTCCACAGTCTAATGCCCTCTCCCACATTTTTAGTTAGTTGGTCACTTATCTCTGCTCACTCCTTTACTTCGCAAATAATTAAACTCTGAATGGATGACGAAAGTTTCGCATATTGGATAAAAGGAACAAATACGAATTTATTTAACTACTAAGGGACCTGGGTTCGAGCACCGGATAAGGCATGGATGTTCGTGTCGTTTTTTCTGCTGAGGTCCTGTCATCCTCTCAGACCTTCTACTCTGGTATATAAACTGACAGGCTCCTGTCAGACCACTGTGGCAAGCAGCTGCTTGAGGGGGTATTTATTTTATTTATTTATTACTTATTTAGTTAAGAAAAAATGCTGTTCCGAGGACAGTTGTAGAGGCAACCTGTACGCAGACGCTTATTTTGGGACTACCAAGATAACATGAATAAATACACTCTTATCAAAAGTAGCCATCCTGTGACCGAGTGATTAGCGCGCTTGGCTACTGATCTAAAGGACCTGGGTTCGAGCACCGGGTAAGGCATGGATGTGTGTATTGTGTTTCTGCTGAGGTCCTGCCATCCTCACAGACCTTCTACTATGGCATATAAACTGACAGGCTCCTGTCAGACCTTAGTGGCAAGCAGCTACTTGGGGGGTATTTATTTCCTTTTATCTATCTTAACCTATTTGAAATTTAATTGCTAACTAAGCAGAACAAGGGATTAAAGAACATCTACTAACTTATTCACTTCCATAGTGCTCGGGTCATGTATGGAAGTTGCCTCCAATAATCCATAGGTCACAAGGACGATGGTTCACAAAAGGAAACTTACATTACTGGACCCTGCTCGAATTCACAGACCACAAAAAAATCCCAATCTCTCACTGTTTCTGTCGAAGTTTCTCTCTCCTCAGCTGTTTACTGCTGCCTGGGATGTATCAGGACGAGGTCATCGGTTGCTTGCACTGTGCACCTGTACTTCTTTTGATGTTTATCTCATTCGATTGCTGGGGGGAGTGTGCATACGGGAGGGTCATCTGCATCTTCTCCAGTGATCGTCTCGACTCATTTCAAGAGCAATAAATACATTCTGTGAGTGCAGTCTTTAAAATGCGCCCGTTCTAATTTTAAGGTTCCTCATCCATTGATTATCGAACTGTTCCATTGTATTTCTTCATAAGGTCAGCTATGGCACCACGGTTATTATCACTATCCTGTTAATTGCTAGATTAGTTTTCAGTTTCTGGAGACTTTTTATAATGAAAGTTGTACTGTAATTGCATATCTCTTAATTTCCACTCTGATTCCTCGATGTGAATTCAGAAATAAAGTTTTACTACTCCATTCTTTCAATTTTATTCAACGTTTGTTGAAACTCATGTCGTTCATGACCTCTATAATTTGTATGGATTTTTTTTTTATTTGTATTCTTCACTTCTTGGAAGTTTCTGCTTCATGCTGAGAAATCCATCACTCTCTTTTTTTTTAAAGAATATAATTTTTATTCATAAGAGTAAAGAATACAAATACATTTACCATTTGACCCGCAAAGCTAAATAGCTTATCTGCAGGAAAATGAATAAATTATATTAAACATAGAACATTCAGCCACAAAAATGGTGTACATCAAATAAATCCACAAAACACAACACACAATAATCAGCTAACTAGAAAATACCAAATAATTTTTTAATTCCATTTTAAGTCTTCTAAAAAAATCTATATTTAGTAATTCTTTTGGAATAGCATTAAATATAAGTGGTACTTGATATTCGGAGGTATGTTTCCCGTAATTATTTCGAAGATTTGGCAATTTGTAATAACTTTGGTTTTGATGTCTTGTATTTTTGTTTGTTGTATTGTTGTTCTTCATTGACTTTCATATTTTCTCGAAAATTATTCATCAAAAGAAGTCTGATATGGACCAATGGCAAATATATGTTTCGCGGTGTCCACTATTTGTTGGTAGGGTGCATTATTTTTGCCAAGGAAACGATGCTTCGTATAGTGGTCCTTTTTCAAGCGTACAGTGGTCCCTTTTTAAACGTATAGTGGTGTTCCTTTCTAAATTATCCCATTCACAACAGAAATCAAGGTGCGAGTTTTAGGTTACTACAAATAGGCGATGAATATTTAATCAAATCAAGCGTACCAAAAGGAATTCAATTTTATGTTTTCTTCACATGAATTTCATGTAATGGAAACAGATGGATAAATATTTCCGTTGCATTTGTAAGCGCGCTAGGCTCGTATTCTGATGGTCCTAGGTTCGAGTCTTCATTATAGCTATGTTGATATTTTTTCTGCTAACTTCAACTCTGACCTCAGTGAGAAAAGGAAAACCGATGGGCTTGGAAACGCGTTGGATGGAGCTTTAAGCTTTGGTTTCGTAAATAGGAGAACATCAAATAACGTGCTGTTTAACGGAGGCAAAAATCCGTCTCCTAACATCTGTCCACTTGATCCCTTTCCCCTAAATAACTCTGAACCTTTGCGGACCTTCCTACTTGATCGTTTAGCCATTTACGTGCATAGAAAATGGATCCATTAGGAGACAAAAGAACCCAACCGTTGTGTGGCAGCACTGTCTTCAAACTTATCTCTCATGCATCAACAAAGAGTTGCCACTCATGCAGGCTGAGTTCTGGACCAAGTGTTTTCCTCAATCCGTCTACATTAGTTAAAAACCTAACTACTACTCGTACAGAAAAAACTGAATTAGGTCTTTTTGGCGGAAGCGTTGGGGGTTTCTTCCAGAAAATTCCGACCTTTCAATCTAAAGCCAAATAGCGAAACTGCCGTTCAGATTTTTCTCTTTACGCATTCTTCGTGGCAGAGACTCTCTTAGCATCAACTGCGGGTGTCTGTGGTAACTGAGCGTTTCGTACCATGTCAGGATAAAGGCGGAAATCACGAATGCCTGTATCATATACAAAGGAAATATTTGCATTACGTCAACCCTCGACTTACAGGGTAGATAGATTCCGAAAATTACCGTGAAAATTGAGACTTATGGAAAAAAGGGGGAATAGATATCAGAAAAATCCTTATTACTCATAAAATTAAATTGAAAGTTTTATTTATATGTTACCGCTAAAGCTCGAAAGCCGTTAATGTGCACATTACCTAGCTAATCAGCAGATTAACTAATTTGCTCCGTTAACGTGCGGAATCAAGGGTTTTCCGCATTTTATCTACGTAATGTGCACATTAACGGCTTCCGTATCGTTAAAGTTCAAAAGTTTGTTTCTCTCATTTCCTTTCCCTACTCCTTCCCCCCTCTCCGTCCACTTTTAGTTTCGTTTCGCCAGTGTCTTGTTGTCGCCGGTTGTTTTTGTTTCTCATAGTTTGCGTCGGCTGCTAGTGCGTAGCATAGCTAATTCTGTTTTCAAATTCGTTTCTGCCTGTTAGCGCGTGAATTTGTGTCGTGATTTTTTTAAAGCAGGTAAATTTAGCTCCTATTATGTAAGCAAGCACCAAGGACCCTTTTTACTGTCCAAATTATAGTCACGTGACCTAAAGATTCATACTTAAGAGATTCTCCACTTGACGGATTCGTTCTCACTTGGCCTTCGCTCATTTGGGGCGTTTTTTATAATGCGGCAGGCCGTGTACTGTAGAGCTAGATACGTTATCTGAATAATAGGATAGTTAAAAAACGAAAAAGTACAATGTACCGGCTATTACCAATTCCGATAATAACCGATACGCCATATTTTATTTTCACTTTAACGAGTGCCTTGTAGGTAATGTGCAGATTATCCAGGTAATTTGCAGATTACCTAGGTAATTTGAGAAATGAAACAATTTTCGGCACGTTAACGGATCACCCTAGTTAATCTGCACAATACCTAGATAATCTGCAGAATAACTGATTTCTGCACTTTAGCGGTAACATATGTTATACACATTTATCTCAAATTTTAGTTCAGCAGTAATAATAAATATCAATGTAACATTATTTTGTTGTTTATTTGTAAAATTTTGATACGTTTAGTTAAATTTTTCATACATTTCTTTGCGTTAAGAAAAATAGTGTAGACGTACACTATCGAATTTGAAGAAGTAATTTGATAGTAGGATGTTTGTGAACTGAACATAAAATAGGAATGATGCATTTGCACCAGAACGTAATGATTTATTTTCTAAAATTAGCATTTCTGTGATATTTTGTCAAAAGGTGTACTTACCAATCAGCTGTATTTAGTCTATATAATAGTCTACAAAGAAAAAAATAAGAATATAATATATAATATACATATTACATAAAATAAAAGTAAGCATATAATAATATTAATTAAATAATAAAAGTATAAAAGTCTACCTATTGCTAAAAATTAGATATAATAAGGTTGGCCTGAAAGAATTCTGTCTAGAAAAGTCAGATCTTCCTGCTGATCGAAAAAAGATTTTGCTTCATTAAGATGTCGCGAGACAGGTTGCATTATAATGCCAAAAATAACATTTTAATCAAATAATATATTGCTACAAATGACGATTTTATCAAAATAGGAATTAACTATTATCTCTTTACCCTTTAAAGCAAATGATATTAACTGAAACTCTTTAGTTGATTTTTACTTTGCGATGACAGTCAAATTGTTTCCCAGCTCCTTCTTACAATGTATTATATCTAAATATAGTTCACAACAGCATCAAAATTTATAAAAGAGCCAAAATACATCAAGTTAATCTTTGGATTTTAGAATCAATTGTATATTATTTGTTATCTTTGTGAAAAAATAAAGTACAATGAAACATTTTCAAGGGCCATTTTCGTAATTAGTAAAAATCATGTTTAAGGATCGCAGATATATGTTGAAGAGTAGAAATCGAGTGGGAAATGGAAAACTTATTTCCCAACTCTCTGAATGTAACATAATTCAGAAAAGAAATTATCTTTCAGCTTAACTTTTGACTATATGACTGTCAGACGATGAGATTTAAAGATTAAAAGATATATTTTAATGAAATAATATAAATTATATCATAAATCTAAACGGGTATCTGTCTCTTCTCAGCAACACGAGAAGGATTTCAGATCTTTACCAGGATGTTTACATTTCGGCTGTCGACACTGCCAAGTAATCCCCTGCATCGCCGTATGCGACGGGTTCTGATGAATTGCACTTTTTCGCCTCCCAACTGACGACTCTTGCCACTTAATATTGTTTACGTTACCAACTCGTTAACTTTATCCGAACATTTAATAGAGGTGCATCATAAACAGGTCAAATTGTAGTCATTAAACAGTTCGTTCAATCTATTATAACTTTCGAGCTGTTTTCATTCTAAGCACATTTCCTTTTGCATCAGAATAGGGCACAAGGCCAGATTACGAGGATTATCAAAATCCACGCAAGCGTTGGAGAAAGTAGCCGTGGAATATGCAGCTGGAGTCAGAGGAAACGGGGATGATATTGTGATGCAATATTCTTAGAGTGATCTCTGTTTTTCAAATATTCCTTTTCGGCAGTACCCAACATAAGGAAATAAAAGTACTTTGGATACAATCTTCGTCGATTCTGTGAAATTATTAAGATGCGTTTAGTAATTTTTCAAAATATTAAAGTATTTTGGTATTGTTAAATATTTTAGATACAAACATTTTTTGTATGAATTTTTGTTGAAAAATATTGCAACTCTCCGGGGGACAGAGTGGTTAGCGCGCTTGGCTACTGATCAAAGAGACCCGGGTTCGAGCCCTGGATAAGGTATGGACATTTCTGGTTGTCTTTCTGCTGAGGTCTCGCCTTTCTCACCCTCTGCTTTGAGGGGATTTATTTATTTTATTTTTTAAAAGAGAACCTTTTTTCATAACTCATCAAATTAATGGCCAAGTATGTCAAAGAGAATTAAAAATTAACTTCGGAATCTCGCCTCACGCGCATTACTACATTTCCTACATAAAACACAGAATAAAATACAACGTGACAAAATACAAAGGACAAAGAGTGTGTCTGTGTTTCTGATCATCATGAAACATTCAACCTTTTCACTTCAGAAGCCAAATGAAAAATTGTTTTTTGATTGAACAGGTGTTATTATTCGCATTTTCCGACTCTCTTAGTAGTTTTAATTTACACCGTTAATGACTGTTAAGCTCCGAAAATGACAAAACTTTAATATTGATCGACAAGCAGTAATCGTAACATGGTCCTCTTATTCATAAAACTAAAACAAGTTCAAATTTCATCAAAAAATTAAATAAATCTATTTTCAGATAAATTAATGAAATTTAAAATTGTTGCATATTTGATTTTATTCCTTTAGAAGTTCAACGACCATTTAATTGTTCATAGTGGAGATCAGCAGCGGGAAACCTTATGGCCTTGCTTTGTTAGGATTTTGCAAATCACATGAAATGAAAAAAATATTAACTTAAAATATTGTTACGAATTTAAATGGATGAGCACTGAGCGTGAGTTCAAGTAAATGTATGACAATGATAATTACAAAACAATGCAATTTATTGCAAAAGAAGTGGATGAAATTATTTATACAAACTAAGTCAACCGGAACGAAAATCTATATCAATATAAAGATAAACTTTCAGAAGAGTCCATTATCTTATTTCTATTCACACCCAAATCACAAAGCAAGGCTAATATCATTCGATGATCATGTTTGTGAACAAATAGGCGATATATCTGGATTAACCTTACCAATTCTTATAAACAAACTAAATACAGTGGACCTTCGTTATAGCGCTGCTCGCTATACCGCGCACTCGGTTATAGCGCGGGCGATGTTCGCGATAATTTCAAACATGTTTATACAGGTCCGTGCGGCGTTAGTAAGTATCGCATTTTATTGTTACTGCGTATTGAGTAATTGTGTATGTATTGAGTTCCTGCATGTATTTTGAATAGTGTTTAATTATTGTATGCATGATGAGTGAAAGAAAAGCTTACAATGTGAAATTTATTGTGTCGCCACCGCGCCGCTCGGTATAACGCGGTTCACCTTATAACGTGGGTGTTGTTTCCCGCCCGACATGCGCGTTATATCGGGGGTCCACTGTACTATCGTACGTCAAATAATAATCTCTTCCTACAGAATAGTTAAGAGTAACTCTATTCGGTTAACATTTACCTTTTCATTTTTTATTGTCAATATCCCTTGTATAACTTTCACTTTGACGTAAACCATTCTCATTTTCCTTTTTAATTCACTAGTAGGATTTACACTAATAAACTATTTAACCCTCGCGCGCACTCATCACATAAAATGCTTCTTCTTTTTAACCACTTTATCGTGTACAGACTGAGGCTAACGATGTCTCCTCCTTTCACATATCAACAACTCCAACATAACAATTCTATCTCTCTTATTCTTCAGTTAGGCTCTTCGTTCCAATTCGTTGGTTACGTAATTCTCACGCAGAAGCATCAAGTTCATGATCACGTTCATGACACGTTTATCATAAACTCATTGGAGCACGTTCATCTGTCGTAACAATATCTTTCTTAATGATACTTTGTTTTCTGAAGTTACAGTCCTAACATTATTGTTTAATACGTAAATGAAATTAAGCATTTTAAATATTTTAAAGACAAATCATGAAATATTTGTTGGGGTAGTTAATAACAAACAAACAATTGCTCGAAGACCTGAAGAAAAATTCATTTAATCCCCTTAGTCTAATTTCTTTCTTTCTGAACATCACTGCCACCAAACGATTCTTCTATTACGAAAACAGGATTTGCTCTTTCATCAGCATTTGGTATTAAATATTTCGCAAATGAAATTTGCACCGAGTACGAAACAAAATAGGATGACAACAGAAAATTCATATTAGTTTCTTCAACTGCGCTAAATATAACCGAATCTACTAAATCTATCGAATTTATCAGTTAACACCAATGGAGTTCAGCAGTTGGGTTGTTTTACCTCTGAGCGGCACTTTTTTGCACACCATGGGCTAAATGGCCAGGTCACATGGACCCCGAAGGCTCAGAGAAGGTTGGGGGAGGGGATCCACTGGAACAGCTGTTGGGAGACAGATGGTAGCCTCCCGTCAAGGCCATCCAGCGTGTTCTTTAACGTGCACAGGGTATGGCTCTCCCGCACACGGAGCCACGGCTTAACGTCCCATCCAACGGACGGCGGCCTTTCCAAGACCATCGGTGTCCCCTACTGACCGTGGGCAGGGCGGGGAATTTTGCGGAGATAAATTTCAACGCTGACCCAGCTGGGACTCGAACCTGGGAACTACAGATTACGAGCCTGGCGCGCTACCGACTAAGCCACCCCCGCCCCTAGAGTTCAGCAGTAACGAAGCCATTACAAATTGTGATATTGTTACGACAGATGAACGTGCTGCAATGAATTTATGATAAACATGTCATGAACGCTCGCGTATGTTTCTGCGTGACAATTACGTTATCACCTGTTTAGAACGGAGATGCTTTGAATAATAAGATTCGTGGAGGAAAAACAAATAGTGAAGAAATAAGGATATATTGTTGTGTGATATTGTTGTAAGAAGACTTATTTTTTGAGTCAAGATGAGCCTGGTTCCGCTGGTGAAAGGGAATCATCAGTAAAGTTATTTTTGGGTCCTCTATCAGGAGAGACCAACTTTAGATATTTCGCATCTATAAGGTATAAAAAATTATAAAGTAGTCCTTTAACACAAATGAAATTTAATTTAATTTGTTTGTTAGATGTTACAAAGTAATAGGTTCTATTTTGTCATAGGAACTGAATATTCACAGCATTGTGGTTTAAACATTGAGAATTAGTTAAACATAGTAATATTTAATGGTTTGACTTTATACTAAGAGGGATAGAAATACTTGTGATTGGATAAGATTGTTTTATTTGTATAATATTTGTGCCTTTGTAATAAATTACTTTATTCATACTTTAGTTTGGTATACATATATAATATTTACTTGAACTCATGCTAAGTGCTTATCCATTTTAATTCGTAACAATATATTTAGAACTCTTCAATCTATCAAAAACTGAAAAACCTCGATCAAAAAATGTTGGTCGTCGCCGGTAGAGTTAATTAGAAAATGCCCAAATCATTGGTATCGAGATCCGAATTTTTATTTAATATCAACAATTCATAATGTTTAATCCAATCAGGTCTTTTTCTGAGCATAATCAAGATTTCCCGAAGTTGTCATGTATTTAAATTTAGATTTTATAATAATTTAAATTGCCATTTCTAGGAACTCTACACTACACAAAATCAACAACACTCTTATGCTTGAATTGGAATTAATTAAAAGAAGTGTTGGAGAAGTTTTAACAATTTTTCTTTCCTTTTTCTCTTTTAAATGCTGTCTCAAAAGTTCTTCAGCATCACAATGGGTGGGAATTTGCATATTTCATTAGATTTTAAAGAAATCCAACGGAAGAGTCTTGCCTCAAAAATTTCATTATAAAGTATGCAGAATGTTTTCAAAATTTCAGTATTGTTGACATTGTGTTGATTCTTTCCTCCTTTGAAAGGACTCAACAGTGATCTTTAGATGGAAAAGATCAGTCAGGTTAAAGATCTGTTTGTTGGCATCTGTTTTTGCCAACTCGGTGAGGAATATAGGTAAGGGAGTCTGTCCCTGTATTTCTCAAGCTGAGAAATTTTAAGGGTCATGAAGCCCATTCTGGACAATTCCTGAGCCAATTCTTTACAGGTGATGTCATCAGGAATGTTCTTGATTATCACCTTTAAGTTCTTTTCTGATTTCATCTGGTATGTATGAAAAGTAAAATTTTTTTTCTCAAAGAAGTTTATAAAACTTCTATAGTCTTGGATACATTTCGTTTGGACTCTAATGGTCTCGCCAAATTTTGCTTTGCTGTAAATGCTTCCACAGCCAGTGTAACCAGCTTTTTTTGAGTGTTCAGCCAGTTTTTAGGTTGTCTCAAAACTATTGGTGCATTTCGTCCCTCTTAACTTTATTCTGAAGTGAGGAAACTTTCTGTGTTTGTGAGGATGTTCCTACGTCGTCTCTTATGTCATATTCTTCCTCTGAAGCACACTGGCTGGAGAGTAAGGAACACTTGTTTTGACCAGTGACACAAGGTTCATCTGTTTTTAAGGGCCTTTTTACATCCCTTTTTAACAGGTTTGAAACCTTGATCATTGTCATCTAACTTGCTTTTGTCATTATCTTCAATAGTGAAGGATCTCTAATATCGACACTGGTGGCAGCAATGAGCTGCATAATAGCATTACTGTAACACTCCTCAGAGCTGTTGTGCTCTTTAACTGCTTTTTCTAAATAAAAACACTGAAGAATGGCCTGGTTGAGTTCTTCAGCTTGCTCTGGACTCATAACATTAATAGCATCCTGTGAAGTGGACGCGCAGCAATAGCGATACATAGAGATCATATCACTGATTACAGCGCCACCACTAGGTGATTATTGGAAACTCAGCAGTTACCACTGCATGATGGCGGATACATGCATACTGGCTCAGTTGACAGTGAAAGTATTAATATGCAGTAAAGAATTTGAAGTTATTTTAATAGCGGCAATGCAAGGAGTCACGCAAATATGGCTTCTCAACAAGAGATTTTCTGTAATGTAATATGTACTATATTGATTAAGATTATAATTTTTATAATTGTTATACGGTATTAATAATACCCCCTCAAGCAACTGCTTGCCACAGAGGTCTGACAGGAGCCTGTCAGTTTATATGCCACAGTAGAAGGTCTGAGAGGATGGCAGGACCTCAGCTGAAAAACGACACAAACAGCATGCCTTACCCGGGGCTCGAACCCAGGTCCCGTAGATTAGTAGCCAAGTGCGCTAACCACACGACCACGGGACGTGTGTAGTTAAAAAGAACACCTAGTTTGTCCCATTTTGTTATCACCCTGTTTGTTATGAAGAGTATTTTTATCTCATCATTCATGCGTAAGGATTCAAACAGATCAAATGCTGTTATACCAGTAAGATTATTTAAATAACCTTTGAAGTAAAAAAAACTCGCATTTAAAATAGTGCAACAAAAGACAATTTTGAAATATTCTTAGAATAGCTTATTGATATTTTCAAGGAGATTTTGTAAGTTTTAATTGTAGTAAACCATAATGTAATTTATTACAAAAGTATGAATGAAAACATTTATTTAAACTCAACTCAACTAACATAAATTTATATCAATAAGAAAATAAATCTTCAGAAGAACTTAGCACCTCAACTCCTACAGAGTTGTTTCCTCTATAATTCTTCCTATCTTCAGTCAAGGCATAAAATAAAGCTTTTTACAACACTCGATAACTGGCACAATCATATTTGTGAACAAACCTGCAATCTATCAAGAATAACCTTACAATTCCTAAACAAATTAATGACTATACACCAAATGACTTCCTTCTAAGGGTTTAGTCATCAAGCATTCCAAAACTGCCGCTAAGTATGCTGGTTTCTCATAGCCAATTCTTTTCAAATGTTGATCACCACCCTTCAGACGATGACACTAATAAACTTATGTAATCTCCCGCGAACACACCAATTAAAAGCATTTCTTCTTTATACTCTAGTGCACAGATTAAAACAACTACGTTTTCCTTCACACAAATTCTTCCTAATTGCCATCCCTTATTCCTTATTTGTTTTTAAGTTAAGTTCGTTCGAAGTGGTCGTGAGGTCAATCGCATGCTGAAGTACATGCGAGCCTCAAAATGATACATCGCACCACAAGTTCATTGTAGCACGTTCATCTGTCGTAACAATAATAATAATTTTTATTTTTATTTGTTATATAACCAGCAGATTTATCCAGCATTGCTCGGGTATGAAACTCTTTAGAACAGAGAGAAGATGCCCCCCCCCCACATGCCATTTCATTTGGCATAAATATCGTTGCGAACAATCCCCTCCGTTTTAATTTTTCTCCCTCTCTTTTAGCGAAGGAAATAAATGGGATTATTTCGAGGGATCACGTGACACTCCCCACGTCAGAAGTTTCTAAACCAAAAAACGGAATTGCCTCGCTCAGATAATCGAACTTTTTAAATCATTTCGTACCCACAGTCCCTCAGACACAATTTGCCACGCATACGTAACTTTATTAAAAAAAAATATTGTCTGAGATGTCCAAAATTTCTATAGATACTTCAAAATAATAATTATTATTATAGAAAAATATTATTTTTTACTTAGCATATTAAAACTTTTAATAATTAATATATGAGATATACGTTTATTAACTTTTACATATTTTTAAAATTCAGTTCATGATTTTAATTTCCGATACGAATTCTTAGTTTCTGAAGCTTTTATTTCGACAAACAACTCGAGTTCCACTCGTGCTTAATTTGAAATTGCCAACTGGACAATGAATCTATCACGCGAAATCAGAAATTATTCTGATGCATTCATTATTTAAAATCTATTGGTGGCAACAATTATTTCGAATAATTTTGAACCTTAATGTTTAATTCCGCGAAATAAGAAATTAGTTCAGTTTGATCCATTCCTTTTTTTAAGCTATTTTGAATAATGTTCACCGTTAATGCTAAGACTATGGAGATTTTGAGAAATTCAAATCTGCCCACTATAATTTTGGTTGACCTCAGCGAGTTCGTACGTAGCCTATATTCTTCCCCTGGGTGCAGGGAACGTTCTTGCAAAGTTTGCTGCCTCTAGCTCGTCTGGGGGCTGAGTGCATAAGCGGGACAGACAATAAAACAAACTTTCTTCTTTGTATGTTAGATAAAATATATATATAAATAATAATAATTTATACTTGTTACATAATATTATATATTTAAAAATAATAATATAAATAATAATAATTTAACAACTAAATTTTACGTTGGACATTATCCTCAATAAAAATACTTAGTATCTCAATTTAATTCAAAATTGGCTTGGCCCTAGTAATTTTATTGCGTGCAGTGGAACAGCGAATTTTGCCATTGTTAAAAATTGATTTTTTTCTGTTGTTTTTACTGTTTAACTTTCTAGTCCTAAATTATTGCACAAATCGACTTGCCGTTCGCCCCAATCAATTTGTTTCAAAACGTCTAATTTAGTTTCTAACCTCAGACCTTTCCTTTTTCCGACACTAGAAATTGATGCCCTTGCACTCTTATCACCCATTGCAACAACTTAAAAAACGTACTAAGTACTGATTAATCATATCCGAGAAAAAGCGCTAAAAGACACACGTCACATGCAAATCCATTGTTTTGTTATTTTATTAATATGTCTCGAGAGAGAGAGAGTTATAACAGTCTTACATGGAGAGTTGAGTTGGGTTGGGTTGGTTTACATCTGAGTGGTATTTATTTGCACACCATGGGCTAAATGGCCAAGTCAAAAGGACCCCGAAGGCTCAGAGAAAGTTGGGGGAGGGGACCCACTGGAATAGATGTTGGGAGACAGATGGTAGCCTCCCGTCAAGGCCATCCAGCGTGTTCTTTAACGTGCACAAGGTACGGCTCTCCCGCACACGGGGCCACGGTTTAACGTTCCATCCGACTTAAATTTTTTCTTAATACAGAACAAAAGGAAAATTGCAGTAAGTGGCATTAATTGAAAAATAAAAATATGACGAATGCTAACTGTAGATATTTTATATAACTGAATACAAAATGATCAAACTTAAGAGTAACATGAAAAAATGCTAACAAACAAAAGATATTATTTCATTTATGATATTAGTTGACACCAAAAGCAACATCAAACGCCTGTCCAGGTTCCAAGGAAAATATATCTACGTGAAATTTGGTAAGAGCTAACCAAATGTGTTTGTTTATCAGAGATTATAAGTTATTCTGTATTTACTTTGGTGTATTATAAGCAGTTGTAAAAGCAATTTGTTAACAATGTTTTGTACATAAATCCTGTTTCTTTCTATATCTTTACGTTGAATATCTACATTTTAAATCGATTTACTTTTCTTTTCAAAGATATAAGACGTTTTTCATTCCTTGTCTTGAAATCCAACGAGTTGAAACATTTTGGACTAAAAAATTAAATGATATTGAAATAGAGATTTTCTGTCATTCTTGATTTAAGGACAGAAATAATATGATTTATGTACATAAATTTGTTTTACGTGTTTTAAAAAGGTTTTATTTCATGGGCTATGTAGTTAGTGTTATAACAGAATTTGTCGAAAACTCTTAATTAATTTTAATAAGTATATCAGTTTTATTTAAATTAGTTTTGCAATCATCACCCCAACTCATACCCATACATAATACAGTATATAAGGATTTACGAAAAAATTTTAAGGAAATATTTTTTGAATCTCATAAAGTCGATATACGATAAATTTATGACTTGATGACTCAGTTTACTGACTAAAAAGTAATATGACCTTTCCATTTTAAATTGCTGTACATCTCAATACCTAGATGGTCATATTTGTTAATCGAAACTATACTAACGTTTTTTAATTAAGAAGCTTTGATAATCTGTTGGTTTTCTACAACTTGATATCCCAATCAGACGTGTCATTTGATGTTCGAATATCTGTTATCTTGAGTTAATTCAAATAATAGAAACTTACATTTGAGTTAATGTTTAAGTCGTATTTATTAAAGCAGGAAATTATTTAAAGGATCAATATCAATTAATATCCAACATCAATTTTAAGCCTTTCCTTTACGTTTTCTCAGCAACTGCGAAAACCGCATCATCTGCCTAATAATCCCAATAAACATATTTCTTTAAGTTATACGAGAAACAGTGACAGCTTTTCAAAGTTTAAAAAACGCATGTGAATTTTTTTAGGGAGGTTAGGGAAGATGAATCTCTTCTAAATCATAAATTCTCTGTAATAACCTTTGTGTTAAGAATCCGTTAGCAGTTGCCTCAAAATTGTACTGTCGAAAATCTTTGACACGAAAAGTCATTCGCCTCTTCAAGATGATCAAAGCCATTGATGCTTTGATTCAAATAAACACTGACAATTATTGTCTACGGCAGGCAAGATGTTAAGATCAGTCTACGTTTGTGGCTATTACCCCTAGATTGAGATAGATAGTGGTGGAAAAGACTTGACAGAGTTTTAATAATTAATATATAAGCCTTTCAGTTGTCAATGTGTAATAATTGATTAATGTATCCTGTTTCTGAACACATGGCGAAATCTTCGATCCCTTTCTTAAAATGCGAAATCTTCGATCCGTTTCTTAGTCACGTATTTGATAAGACAGTCTGATACCGTAAAGCGATTGATAATCGCAGAAAAGCGAAGCATATGATATACTGAAAACTGTTTTCAAATATCTCAAATTATTTAGGGTAAATGGCTACATTGGCTCGATTTTGGACAGACCCCATTCTTCCGATGGCACACTACCATATCGAGACATCTGAACTAGTGCTTCTGAAACTGTGGGCCGCACCACCCAGGGAGTAGTGAGATCACAGAATCGACAGTAGTACTATGAACATCAGTTTCAGCTTCATCAGGGTGAACATTATCAATTGAAGATAAGAAAGGAAAACCATATCAAAAGGAAATAGACAAGAAGAGAACTCAAAAATAGAATCTTGATTATCCTGTTTCAAACAGGATCTCTGAAAGTGCGAATCGCGACTCCAGGGCAGGCACGGGAATATTCCTTCGTAAATTCTCGTCATGGGAAAGGGATCCGTCAGCGCTAAGAAGGGAGGATAGTCCTGGAGACGTTTCAGAACCATTGATCTGAGCGATGTCTTTCAGATATTTCTAACGAAACAGAAATCTCCAGCTTGTAAAACGTGGACAAACCATAAACAATGTACAGTTCAGGAACGTTTTTATACGGATCGTTCATTTGTGCGTTTCGAGCAATTGAAGCGGGTTACCAGTGATTTAAGATTTGGAATAGGATATCACATGTATGGTAATTAAGCTCAATTTTTGATTCTTTTAGCCACATATTTTTCAAATTATTAAGGGAATCATTATACAGTTAATGCACGGTCATTAAACATTGCGATAACATGTTAGAGCTCCTGAATGCCCGTTTGTCTGTATTGCTGTGCCGCTCTAAAGGCAGAATGATGTACAGGGGTAAGCTAAGTGCTGCTCTACATTGAACAGCTTGCATTAGTATTATTTGTATTTAAAGCTTAATTAGCAATTTTCAGCCCGACATAAGATTAGAGTTGGATTCTAAATCTAAAACTGTATCGTTTTTGGAGATTTCATCAAAACCCTTTGAAATTATTTTAGCCCCTGCCAGGTCTAGTGGTTAACGTACCTAACTACTAATATAGGCTATCTCCTTCCTTTGTGCAGGGAAATTAATTCTTCCTTTTAAAACATAGATATTTTAAATAGTCGAAATATTTGTGTCTGAGTGGAAAAGCATATTGTTCTGTACGCGCATCGGTTGAGCAAATCAATTAAAGTTTATAACTGATTTGCATAAGTTAAGGAACAACCTGAAAAACCTTTGGATCGGAAGTGTGAATCGGAAGATAGATGCGTATAAACACTGTGGATAGGAAGAAGAGTTGAAAAGTGGAATAAAACTTTTAAATCCGAATATCATGTATGATAAAAAAATTTAAGCTCAACTGAAATAGCCCAAATATTTCAATAAGTAGCACGGCCACCTCTTTGGCTTCACAGCGATGTCTCATACTATTGATAACACTCTCCAGCAGCACTGTGGGTAGGAATCTCCTTTTCTCCTCCAAAACACGTCAAAGCTGTGATAGGTTTCCAGGAGCGGGATTCAGGGAATCAATCCGTCTTCGAAGAGCATCCCATGCATGTTCTATCGGACTAATGTCAGGATACCGGGTTGTCCCTACCCAATGGTTAATAGGGCTATTCTGCAGATAGCGATGGATAAGGAGACAACGTAAGGGCGGGTGTTATCGTCCTGTAAGAAGAAGGAATCACCCATTGCACCAGGATATGGTTGCATGAAGAGGTCAAAGGTTTCATCCTGGTACCTGTGATCGATGATTTCGCCTGTTTAAAGCAAGTTGCAGATATGTGCAGTTGTCCAAAGATATCCGTCTCTTAACGATGACATTAGTGGCGTGATAACATGTTCCTTCTCTATCAACTGATGCCGTGCCTCTCTATGGGGGGCAAATCTCGATTCATCCGTCAAGACTACGGACAGCTCTTGCACCAGGTTCCAACTGACACGATGTCTGCACCACTTTAGACGATCTCTCTGTGGCGTAGGGTCAGGGGCACATGCACACCAGCGGCCGTCAATCGTAGAAGCGCACCTCATGAATACTCGGCCTATGGTAGCAGCGGATATCGCCGTTCCACCAGCTTCTGTGAGGGGCAAGTTGACTTGGTTTTCACATCTTGTTCTAACGGCCACGTAACACCAAATGGCGAGCCTCCCTTAATGGTTGTTACATGTCGACTACTGAATCGTCTTCCTGGAATCTCTGCCAAAGTCTAAGCCCCACTGAACGACTCATAACAACACGCCATCTGGAAAACATCTGCATGACTTTGGCCTCTCTCGAACCGACCTGCAGCTCGCCATCTCAATTCTTGCGATAAATGATGTATGGCTGATATAACCAGCAAATCTGCCTTCTAGACAACTCCACCTCGCACTTCGCAGTAGAACAACTTCAGAAAACTCCGCATTTAATGCTCTCGACGCATTTGCATATACCGCTGCCAACACCATTCATTCTTATATCATATCAGAATCCTGCGTCGCACTTTACATACATGGCTTTCGGGCATTTCTGTCATTTTAAGTTTTGCGATATCACGGGTTTCTTTTTTTTTAATTTATTTGTTCCTTAATATATGGAACCCATTGTATATTGAACAGGGAAAATATTTCGGATTCTGTTTTTCACATTTGTGTTTGTGTTTCTGTTTAAGAAATAATTCTCGAATAGTTGCACGGATCGTCTTAATTTAAAAAAAGCAGATTCTTTTAAAAAAATTACGTCTCAAGTTTAAAGAACTGAATTCGTCTCTGAAAGAAAAAAATAAAACTACTGCGACAATTGCCGAATGATGCAGTTTCGTTTATTTATTATTATCAGAAATAAATTAACGAAATTTTCTAAATAGTTATGCTTTTACGGTCATTTTGTCTCATATCTGGCAGATATTTCTTGACGCTCAGTTTCACAGATTTTGAGCATTTTTTCCCTCCACTGAGCACCACTTATGTGCACAGAGTGTTTGAAATGGCCAGGTCACAAAGACCCGAAGGCGCTCGAAACTCGATTGGAGAAGGAGAACCATTGGACGACAGCTGTAGGAGCCTTTTGGTAACCTCCCGTCAAAAGCACGGTTTTTAACGTGCAGAAATATTTCTCTTCTGCATATGGGGCCACGGCTTAACCCCTTCGCCGACGGACGGTCCTCCAAAGATTCTTTAAAGAGGTGAATGAAAAATTAATTTCTGTTTGCATACATACCAATAAAATATTTTTGCCGCTTCTCGGATCCTTCATCAATTTGAATTCCACAGTAAAGGAGCACTTGGAAATAAAGATAAAAATTTAAACTGACATTTTAAGCGGAATATTTGTGTACATAAGAGTGTGGTGATGATCAACTTTTCTCCCCTGGTGGTGATCATCTGGTTTGTCCCCTTCCTCCCCTGGTGGGTGAGAGAGAAAGCTGCTCTGCAAATTAAGCATTTCTATTCGTCAAAAGTAATTTTATCTCGTCTTGTATTATTGGAGGGCAGAGAAAGCCCTCGACTGGATTTCCATTCTATGAATGTCTGTTTTTTTTTTCGAAAGAAATTCGAAAGCAGTCGAATTTCTTTTTTTTATTTGCGACATATAGGACAGAGAAGAATCCTGGAAGCTACTACTAGCTTAATAGAGGCCTTCTCATACAAGGACATGCCCTACTAAGACCGAAGTCACTGCTGACCACTGCCTTAGTTAGAGCTAACACAACACACAAAGTTAGCCTTGCTGGAACAGTCGCTAACTGCCTAATCACTATGCCAGTTAAGGCTTTATCGATATTTTATGCAAAAATATTCAAATTAAACATGCTCAAATTGTAGCATGGACTAAATCAGTTTCTTGGAAACTGAAAAGATGGAAACGGAAACCAATGAAGAGACAAAAGTTTGTTAACAGAATTACACGCCGAGAGTTTTTTTTTCCCATTGTGTTTCGTGCCAATATGATTTGGTCCGCAGTTCTGCTGGGGATTGCAATGTATTGATTGCTGAGGCAATCGTACTCTGAGGGATTCAGAATTATTCAGAGTAATTCGTTACGGAATGATAAAAATAAGCATCTTGTGAGGTATGTGATGTAAACTGTATGATGGGAATACTTGTAGCAGAGATAGAAGTTTGTAGGTTTCTATCCAATCGGCTTGGCAAGCGATTAATTGTTTCGTTGTCCTCTAACCAAGTGGCTTGGGAGAGTTATATGATAGGAATTTGATTTGGTATCGTATTTAGTCAGGATGAAACAAAACTTAGTTCAACAACTAACGGCGTTTGGGACGGAGAGTCAAAGTGTTACGATGTACATAATTAAATCTGGATAAAAAAGTGTTTGTTAAGTTGTTGTTGGCGATCCCTAATGATTGATCCAGTGAAGCTGTCACTTGGTGATTGTTCATCTTGATGTACGTAGGAGAAAAAAACGCAACAAGTTCCTTTCTAACGAGGCAAAGAGGACACGTACGTCACTGAAAGTGGAGCTCAGGGCGCAAGGGAAAAAAGCGCAACAGAAAAGAGCAACTTGAAAAGAGCGTCTTAATTTATCCCCTCGCTGAATGATGAGAGCATTAAAAGCATCGCATTAAGTGTGTCATGAACGTATAGCTCCGATGGAGATGAAACTGTCTTCTCTTCGGACATCTGGGAAAAAGACAAAGGCTCTCCTCTCGAGACGACGGAGAAAAATCGCAATGCACATGCAACTCGCGCCTCACAAGGCAGTCGGCAACGCAAAGAAGGAAGAAAAAAATCGAAATGGAGTTTTTTTTCCTTTCATTAGAGTAAAGAAAGCCATAAAAATACTTGGACAGCCAACGGACTTCCTGAGCGCCAGAATCCGAACAATTCTGTGAACAAAAGGGGGACTCCCCCCGGAGTCCCGTCGTATTGTGACTTGCGTCAAAATGCCACACTCTCCGACGGTTCGAGGTCTGCTATAAATAGATTGGGTCAATTTATCAGGCGAGAAGGCAAAAATTTCAGCTACTTGTTGAAGAAGGCATTATTCATTGTGGCGCTGGTAACTGCTCTTGCTTTGTCGGAGGCAGACAGTGCTATTTCTGCTGATAAGAACTCACCTCCGCTGTACGCTGTCGCCTGTAGTTGTGGGCTGCAGGTCACCCCATTTGTTCCCGACGGAGGGACGAGCAGCGATTACTTGCGTCTGCTACTGTGGCTCCTTTCACAGGGTTGAAAGCGAAAAGACAGCAGCGATCATTTAACTGTCGGTGCAAAGCAAAACTCATTTATGAACACTCGGCGATAATCAGCAAGATTTGTTGCCGATTATCGCCGTCTTCATAAATCAGAAATGCCAAGTACCGTTTCGAAAATCGTCGAGACTTATTTCGTCTGATGTAACACAAACGCAATTGACGAAAACGTTTGATAAAGTAAACCAAGAAAGAGCAAACGTTTGGCAATGGCAACACGATAAAGATTTGAAGGATACGAGTATTAACAGCACCTTTTATATTTTAAACAGGACTTATTTTTTTTTTCCTTGAATTAAAACACTGCAGTTAATGGCAACACAGATAAGAGGATTCTGGTGATTTTTTCATCTTCTTGAAAGAATTTTATTTTCTGGGCTTCAATGCATTCCTGAATTAGCTGCATATTCAATGACAATGACATTCAATTCAATGACAACGGCAAATGATCGGGTTTATCGATAAACAGGGTTGCTTTGTTACAGCTGATCACAAAATTATATTTTGGAAGGTCTGAGGCTTTCTGATTTAGTTTTGCAGCAGCAACTCTTAGTTGAGCAGCACAGATAATTAGGGTTTTTGAATCATACGATAGATATTCAACTTGTTCTTGATTGACAGATTGGATTTCTTGGAAATAAAATTTGAATAAATAAATGATTAAAAAACTGCCTTACCAGAGTCTTATGTGTATCAAAGGAAGCGTATTCATCTCATTTGAGCTTTTGATTGATCGTGACGTACAGTCGCTCAAAAAAGTATCCGAACACTATGGTTGATTACAAAATTCAGAAAAAATATCTGGCATTGATTTTGTTTTAGAAATTAGTCATCTGGCAACCTTCGTGTCACGTGACACGAAGGTTGCCAGATGACTAGAAATTAGTCAAATCAATGCCAAATATCTGGCATTGATTTTGTTTTAGAAATTAGTCATCTGGCAACCTTCGTGTCACGTGACACGAAGGTTGCCAGATGACTAGAAATTAGTCAAATCAATGCCAAATATTTTTTTCTGAATTTTGCAATCAACCATAGTGTTCGGATACTTTTTTGAGCGACTGTACAGATTCTTCGCAGAGTCCATTCAGACTATCTGTTTATCAAATATCTGAAGTGTAGACAGATATTCCAATCACTTGTGGATACCGAGCATCGCTCCACTCTTCCTGATGGTAATCTTGATGCGCCATTTTATGCATTCTTTGAATGAATGAGACATAGTTTGCATTCATTTGTATGAAATTTATGGTGAGGAAACAAATTTTGTGTCTTCTTCACGTGTATCAGGTTTGATTCTATTTAGCTTTGGTATATCAGCAATTTAGATATCGAACAAGATTAAATCGAATGGCGAGCTTTGAGGGATTCGTGCAGAATTAAGTTTGCATGATGACTTCTCCTTCAATTCCTTTCCTTAAATTGTTCTTTCCTTATACTTTTACCATACTACGTAAATATCAAATGTAAAATACGAAAGAATCAAATTCTGTTGAGGAAGTCATAAATTAGGATGACCATACGTCCCCGATAAATGGGTACGTATGGTCACCCTAATTAAGTCCGTGGATTAAAGACTCTGTTCCTACGCATGAATTAAAAGGCTCTGTTACCGACGAATAAATGTCCTCTGAAGTGTTCCCGAATTTCGGTTTTATTTAAATATTTCTTAAATATTCAATTGACTGTGCAACTTGAGCAGATACAATGTAATAAAAAAACTTTGGTCGCAATGTAGGTGACTGAAAATTTGAGGCTGGAATGATCATCATCATCATAATGATGGACACCTGTAGACAGTGCATGCCTTTCCTCTACTTGCTGACACCATCTCGTCGGACATCAAATCTTGTCAAAGTGTTGATAAGTGAGTTTGAAGATCAAAAGTTTTCGCACACTACGTACTGTATGAATTTAAACTTGGCAATGCCTCGGCCCTGGCAGCCCGTAGCATACGGGAACACATGTGGAGAGAACAGTGCAGCGGTTCGTATGGCATAGACATAGTTCAAACGTTTCGTCAAGGGAATGAGGCCCTGGAAGATGTCCCAAGATTCAGACGACCCGCTCTTCTGTACAACAAGATCCTACAGGCAGTGCTCGAGATCGATCCTCATCCAACATATGAGGAGATGGCCACTGAGCTTCATATCCATGCGAATGCTGTTTGGAACCATCTACACCAAGCGAGAAAGGTAAAAAACGTTTGTCAAATGGATTCCTCATGCTCTTACTGAACAGAACAAAATGCGAGGGGGCGATCTGCAATTTCCTTCTCTCGCGCCTCAAGTGTGAGCCTCTACCTCCACAGGATCCTGACGTCTGAGGAAAAATGGATCCTGTACGACAAGAGGCGAAGGTCGTAGCAGTGGGTATCATCGGAGGAACTTCCGAATGAGCTGTTGCAAATCATCAGGGGCCACTGGTGTTAAAGGACAACGCAAGGTAGCACACAACTGTCATGACCCGTAACACAATTGCTGAACTACGATAAGCAGTTCTGCCACATTATCCATATTCCTTCCGATATTTCACCAAAGATCGTACGCTGGACAATCGTACGTGACTGAGATGGTTCTGTAATCACGATACCTTAGAGAGGGAGCTGCAGAACATTTTCTCCCATAAGAAAAATCAATTCCATGGGAAGGATATTTTTGACCTCGAGCAGCTTTGGGGTAAGGTCGTGCCGGTGATTATTTTGACCGATAAAGGTGCTTCTCTCTGAACAGCAGGAGTGTTTAATTATGACATACGAAAGCACTGGAATGCTGCTACCTGGCCTGATACTGGGGAATTTGTTAAGTACTGTCTCTGACTAAACAGAATTCGGCGGCCTGAAATTCCCCAGATACTTCACTGACAGGTCTCAGATTTGGAACACAGGTTCCGTCTGTGTTCCAAATGGGTTCAAAAGTCAAGTCCCAACCTGTAACGAGATGGGGCTCAAAGCTTCGAACTTCAAATGTGGCATATCTGTCAACGGTGCGACATCTACCAATTCTTTCTCAGCTTGTGAAGAAACTGTGGAGAAGTATTTCCTTCTACATCCAATTGAAATAATATTTTCATATATCGATTTAACATGGACGGATCGGGTGATACATGTACAAAATCCGGTGATATCGATTCAGTGATCCGGTATAGATCCGGTGATCCGGTGATACATATGCGAAAGTAGACACCGCGAAGGCTTCGTTGCAAATCAACGCAAATGTTCGTGTGTCTTGTGAAATCTTCAGTGAAAAACTTGCAAAAAATGAAAATATTTTACAGAAAACTCCATTTTTGTGAAAAATACACATATTAACAGTGAGTTTTGTTAATTAACCTATGCTAATTCAAGTTTGTAGCCGTCCCGTGGCCAAGTGTTACGTACTGATCAAAGAGACCTGGATTCGAGCCCCTGGTAAGACAAGTATGTTTGTGTGTTTCTGCTGAGGGATCGCCTTTCTCAAAGACCTACTATGGAGAATTAAACTGTTCAGACCTCTGTGGCAACAAGCTGCTTGAGAGGCAACACATTTTCTTTTTTTATTCAAGTTTTATTTCGCCCTACTTGATATTAAGGCTATTATTATGCGCAATAATATATAAAATATGTCCTACCGTGTTTTAACGTGTATAAGGAACCCCTTGATTTTTCATCAAAGATATTTTTCATCAAAGTAATTTGTTAATATCTATATTACTATCCATGTATAAGAAACCCCCCTCTTTTTGGGACCCAATTTTTGGCAAAAAGGGGGTTCCTTATACACGTTAAAATACGGTAAATATAAAAAAATTCTGCTACTTTATAACCAACTTCGAATTCGATTTGAAGGATTGACTTTCCATGAAATTTTATGTTACTTTGTAACATAAAAATTTCATGTTACTTATTCTTATTTTTTATAAAAATTTTAAAAATTCTAAAAAATTAATTTTAATTTAAAAATTTTTAAAATTCTAAAAAATTAATTTTAATTTAAAAATTATTTAAAATAATAATTTTTAAGTTTTATTTAAACGTAGAATTTTTATAATTTTTAAATTTAAAAAATTATAAAAATTTTATGTTACTTATTTTTATGTTACTTTGTAACATAAAAATTTCATGAAAAGTCAGTCCTTCAGATCGAATTTTCAAAAGTCCCCGGATCACCTTCCTCGAATCTGGTCACTCTACCATAAATTGATAATTCTTTTATTAAGCAAAAACTGTTTCAGTCAATCTATCGATAAAATTAGTCTATTGGTGTTAGATGATAGATTCCTGGAATTCTCTTTCAGTTTCTAATTGTTTCTAATGTCCGATCTCATGACGAAGACCGTTACTACCTTTAAAACGAGATATTCACTTTTCGAAAGGAACGGAAGAAGGGGGCGGTGCCAGGGCAGTGTGGCCTATTTTTCTGGAATACTAAACAGGTTCTTAGTGCTGACCATTTATACCTACCGACCTGATTATTGATCCTGGACTTGCTTCATTGGTGAGCTTCTGCTGAGGAAAAATCTTCCTCCGTGTTTTCTGTTTGTTTCTGGATTGACAGAAGAGTATAATATATAATATCTTTCATTAATGCAGTCATATCCTAGAAGAGCATCACTGGCGTGTCTACTGAGAAGCAAGCCAAAGCCTGAAATTTTTTTTTATTACATTTAAGTGTCTGATCTTTTCCTATCCATCTCGATTAGGTTTAATGTTGGAATTCTTGCATCAGGTCATCGAGATAATAATCTCTCTGCAGAGTGCTCACATTCCAAGTACTTGTGAAGAGAAAATGGTAGTGATCTTTAAGGAAACTGTGAAATAACTCCCTAATCTCAGACACGTGGCAAATACCTTTCCCCATTGCTAAAACATTAAGCAACCGAAGGAGGAGGAACTTCTTCCAGTGTAGGTTTGGAAATGCTTGTAGAAGAAAGGGTTCAAGTACCTGCGATAGCCTCTGTTCAGGATTATCCAACAGCTGATAAAACATATCCTTTGAATCTATTCACTTGGGGCTGTCAACCCACAAAGAAACAGAAAACGCAGCGGAAGACTTTCCCCTCAACAGAAGATCACCAGAGCAGCAAATTCAGGATCCATAATAAGATCTGGTAGGTATAAATAGTCCACTAGGTACATATGAGGTTGACCATTGCTCAGCAGGGCGTAAAATATGAATATGTATCCATAGCAGTCCATATCAATAACCCACATTGATCGGGCAGCCTTCCCCTTCTATTCCCTTCCAGAATAGAGTGTCTCTTTTGAAAGGTACTAACCGTCTGCACCATGAGAAGGCAGGTCGGATTTTAGGTGCTAGGCCTGACCACTTATGCGCATCATCACAGGGTATTGGCGCATAGCTCTCCTTTCAGTGTATGTCTAGCTACGATATATAGACCGATTCCGATGTCATATTCAAATTCCTGCAAATAAAATAAAAATAAATAAATAAATAAAATTCCGACCATTATCTGCCAGATCAAGAAAATTAATTGCTTTCATCTTCTAAGTCAGAAAAATTATTTTGCATTATCCTCCGAATCAGATAATCCTGTGCCACTATTTCTCGGTCAGGCAGATTCATACCACTATCTAATGGGTCAGGATTATTCCCTTCCATTACCTGCTTAGTGTGCAAAAATTACTCACGCTATCTCCTGCGTCACGAAAATCACCAGCCACACTATGAGCTGGATCACGAAATTTCGCTACAACTCTTTTCCGAGTCACGAAAATTATCCACTAATCTCTGCCTAGTCACAAAAATTCTCTACCACTATCAGTACGTCAGATATCCCTGTCACTAGCTGCTGGGTCAAACATTCACTTTTAAATCTACTGGTCAGGAAAGTTCACCTTTAAATCTACTGGTCAGGAAAGTTCGCCTTTAAATCTATTGGTCAGGAATACATTTCACTAATACTGCTGTTTATCGAGAACAGAGGTAAAAGTTTAAACCCATTCATTGTGATTGATAACAAATTTCGCTGCTGTATCCTATGAATTTCACCATAGTAAATTCCACAACATTTTTAGGTAGTTCTACGTTGCATCTTGTTAGTGCGTAGACTTCCTAGTATTTCAGAAACCTCAGAAACATAACACCTGGAATGTCACAGACTGCTCATAAATCCCTTTTACAGTTATAGTTTTCATTGCATGTTTTCCGATATCGCTGCAAGTGACAAAGTCCCTCCTCCTCTTTGGCAGGTGTGAGTAGCGCTGCCTTTCCGCTATGTTCTTAGCAGCTATGTCCTTCACCGACATATCTAGTTGTAAGAGCTGAAAAGTCATCCTGACACTAATGTATTAGTGACAGTTGCCGCTCTTACATCCACTCTTTGGCGGGAAAACTCGTGGGCTCCGCTACTGCGGAGCTCGTGGGCTTCGCCTCTGCTCTTCCTGCATCAAAGTAAAGAAGGTTGCTCGAAACCGGAGCTCGTTTCTGAAAGTTGGGAAATGACGGAAGTTCTATAATTAGTTACGACTTCTGTTGGCGAGTGGGTTTTTATGCGACTTTTTTTGTGCTCCAAAGTTATAGAACTTTATTTTAAGCCATTTCATGTCCTGAAGTATTTTTGAAATATATAGTTTACAGTAGATTCGTTTACGGCGTTATTTAAAAATCTGTTTCTTCTCCATCACCTGCAACAGAAGAAACATGAAAAGACAGAACAGTGTTGTTTTCCTTTCACTTCTTTCTGACAGTTGTTTCTTTCTCTTTAGAAGGAAACTAATTAACGTGTCCAATGTAACGGAGAAGGAATGCATTCAGATGACATAATTTATTTTTACACTTTGTTTCAGAAGACAAACTTTACGGGCTCCTTTGGCAATTCAGTAACTTGTTTACAACTCTGTCCTAAAAAATAATTATCCGCAAAGCATCGTCCGATTTGCAGTTCTCTGTTTTGTAAAAACCTAACAAATCTTCAGAGGAATACATCGTCGTGACTGCGGCATTCGCGAAGTTTCATAACTCTGCAACATTCATTAATTTACAAATACGACCATCTGACATCGTAGGTTTTCGAAAATCGACTTCCGAATTGTAATTTATCCCGTTGTTAGGAAAGACACTTCAGGATGCTGATTTATCCAGATGTTCCGAAACATAACTTCTGGACTTGAATTTTCCAAAAGGATTTACTGAACTATGATTGTTTCGACAAGATTTCTTTTTTGGAGAAAAAATTTTTCGATTAAGTTCTGATTTCGAAACACTTCGAGACTGGTTTCTCTGAAACGATTCTTCAGGAATTTCATTTTTCCAATTGCTCCAAAGAAAGATTTTGCAATCCCGTTGTTACAATAAACGAATTCGGGATGATATTTCGCCCTTGTATTATGAAAAAAGACACAGAGATGAAGGTTTGATCCAATGTCTTGAAAACGGATGTTGGTTTGCCTCGGTGTTTCTCAAATGGTAGATTGAAATGCTGATTTGTACCCGTGATCTGGATAAGGGTACTGAATTCATGCTGTTCTAAAAAGACAATTTAACAAAAGATATTGTAACAACGGGATTCTGAAAAAAAAAAAGGAACTTCAGTCTGACAATTTGTCTCTGTGTTGAGAAAAAAAGACACCAAGATGAAATTTTTGTCGTTGTTCAGAATAATAGATTTCGGGAAGATGATTTTTCCCCTTTGTTCTAAAACAAAAATTGAGATGTTGACTTTGCCCCCGTGCTCGGACAAAGAACATTGACACGTCAGATTTCCCCAGTGTCCTGACAAAAAAGACTGAGATGCTGAATTGTTTCGATCTTCCCAGATAAAACAGATAGGTGCTCCAAAAATAGTTTATGGATGATAATATCTCTCCGTATTTCGTAAACGAAATTGAGATGCTGATTGGTCATGGTGTGATAAAAAAAAACGCTGAGATGCTGATTTGTCTTAGTGTTCTGAAACGGGACATCGAGATGCTAATTCTGTTTCTCGGTATTCCATAATTCGAAAAGGCATTACTTTTTATTCCAGATCTTATGAAAAAAGACATTGCTTTGTTGATTTGTTCCGATGATTTTGGGAAATACAAATGATGGTTTGATTCGTTCTGCTATTCCGAGAAAAGTCATCGAGATGCTGACTTGTCCTACTATTTTGTAAAATGTCATTAAGATACTTTATTTCTCTAGGTATCCTGAGAAAAGTTATTGGCATGTTAATTCATCCTAGTGTTCTAAAAAGAGACATTGAGCTTATTTCTTCTCGTGTTGGAAAAAATAACAATGGACTGTTGATATGTCCTGTTGTCGGACATATCAACAGTCCATTGTTATTTTTGATGGAATAGCGAATGTCAAAGTGTTATGCAAAACAATACGAAGATGTTAATTGCCTTCGTGTTCTGATCATGATGAACTTTCCTATTGTTCCGAAAGAGTAAAATGAAAATTAAAATTTGCCTCATCCTCCACCTATCGTAAAAAATGATTTCAGAATGATGATCTGTGTCTTTGAACATTAAGTTGTTGGATTTATTTTTGCTGGGTTTGAAGTAGTGGTTTGAAATAGGATACTAATTCCTCAATGTCCGAAAAAGGTATTTGATATTCTGATTTCCACTGGGATCATCGAAAGAGGATGTTGAGATGCTAATTTGTGCGTCTGCTCTGAGAAAGCAACTTAGATATTGACTGAGATTCTGATTTCTCCTAGTATTCGAGAAGAGCATTGAAATGCTGAAGTCTTCTTCCTATGTTCTAAAATGTCACTGAGATGCTGATTTTTTCCGGTAAGAAAAAAAAAGGACTTACGAACTTTGAGCTTTTCTTGTTCTTAGAAAGGCAATATATTGTGATGCTGATTTCTCCTGTTTTGAGAAAAACGCTGTCGAGATGTTAATCTGTCCTGGTGTTCTCAAAAGGGTTTTAAATATTGATTCTCCCTGAGAGGGGGAAAAACAATTGAGCGTCCTCGTGTTCTTAAAAAGGACATTGAAATGCTTACTTGCCCTGATGTTGCGAAAAATGATCCTGAGATCTTAATATTATGTGATGTTCTGAAAAAATATTACTGGCATGCTGGTTTTTACAATTATTCCGTAAAAGGATTTCGCGACGATAATTTCTTTCCATGCTACCTAAAATGACATTGAGATGCTGATTTATCCTGGTATTTGAAAAACAATATTGGTATGAGGATTTTTTCAGGTGTTCCTTAGAAAAGGTGATTCATATACTTTGCCCCCTGGTATCTGAAAAGAACCTCCAGGTTTGATTACTCTTGGTGTTGTCAAAGAGATCATTAAGTTTTGCTCCAATGTTCTGCAAACCGTAAGTGAAATACTGATTTGTCGTAGTATCAGAATAGAAATTTGAGTTTTCCTGGTGTTTCGAAAACTAATATCTTGATTTGTCTAATATTTTTTTTAAAATGCATTGAGATATCATTTTCCCTAACATAATGAAATGAGAATGAGATGTTGATTTATTACATTGATCTTTAAAACGTTTTTGGGACAATTATTTGTCACTTTTTGCCGAAAGGAAAAGGCGTACTGAAGTGCTGAATTATTTTGGTGTTCTTAACATAAGATATTGAGAAGTTTATTTGGCCTTCTGGTCTCCAAACCGAGATCTAAATAATTTGCTCCATGATTTGTAAAAGGCATTTAAGGGTTTTCTTCTTATCCTTCACCATTATCATCAACATTCTCAAGCAGCCATGGGCTACGGAGGTCCAATCAGACCGTTTCCTGAGCTAAATCTGGTGTATATGGCCACTGCTAACCAATTCTAACAAGGGCGTGTATGACATTGTCTGGCCACCGCATCCCTGGTCTCAACCTCTTTCTGAGGCCTTTAGGCACACTATTCATAATCCTATTCGCCAATCTATAATTATCCATACGGGCAATATGGCCAAACCAACGGAGTCTCACTCTGCACAATATGTTGCTTAAAGGAGGTTGCAAACTCCTTTGCCTAACCTCATCATTAGTTGCAAAGTTGAACCACCTAATGCCCAAGATACTGCGTAAGCATCTGGAATCGAAAGCATCTAGTTTCCTGTTATGTTGTTTCCTAAGTGTTCAAGTTTCACTACCATAACTAACCCTAGAAAGAACCAAACTATTATACAGTCTAATTTTAGTCTTTAGGTGTATACGCCTATTCCTCCACACTCTCCATAGATTCTTAAAAGTCCCAACTGTAATCCCTATTCGCCTGTTGTGTCGTTTTCCGAAAGATGACACCGATTTGTTCTAGTGTTGTGAAAAATGTTTTCATATAAAGATTTGACATAGTATTCGAAAGAGGACAATGAGGTGATTTTTTTTTATCTCAGTCTATCTTCTGAACAAAGACATTGAGAATCTGATTTGGCACTATTATCTGAAGAAACATCAGATGAGGAGCCTGGCACATTACAGACGAATCAACTCTCGTTCGGGAATTATGCAATTAGCACTGAAACTGAAGGGGCTCTACGTGCCGCCAGAAGTTCTATATATTAAATATGAAATGATAGGATTCGTTGAAATAATATTTCAATTTTAGAAATCAACTTATGCTCCTTAAAACCTTTAAAAAAGTTATAAAACATTTTTAGGCTTACCACAGTTTTCGCCAATTCCAAATAAGATTCATTTTCTGTAGGCCGCTGGGACCAGCAGCTTACTTTGGTTTTGAATTTGGTCGCTGCAAGCCAATTCTGAACAAGGTCCTTTCCGGTTTTACAATGATCATCCGCCTCATTCGAGGCTTGTCCGTTTTCCTGAGGCCCTTAGACAAAATTTATTCCATTTTCCCCACGTAAGAATTACTTAAAGATGTTGATGATTTCTCGTTGCTATGGCAGTGGTTCTGAACACTAATCACGGCTCAGATAACTGCTCGAACGTATCTCCACTTCCAAGAAATGACTCTAGAACCATTCAAATCTCCCCCCCCCCCCCCCCTCAGCATTCTCAATGAATCAATTCATTATTTTACTAAGCATTTGGTCACGTGAATAGCATAAGGTATCCTTTTGCAATCAATAAAATTATATTAGTAGAATCAACTCTTTAAGATATATCCTGGAAATATTAATCACAATGTATATTTGAAGTTCGAATTTATTTTCCAAGATCACTACCCAGTAGTTGAAAAACACTGATGGAGCCAATGTGAATGCCCAGATTTAAGAATCTTTTAAGAATATCCATTTTATTCTGAATAAAAAGGAAGACAGTAATATCAGTGTAGCGTTAAACTAAAAGATGAGAAAAAATGCCGATTTTGTAAGAAACAAGAATCCAAATTTCGAAGCCACTGAAAAACGCGTTTTTGAGTAAATTCTTCGAAGTATGTATTGTAAATCAACTTAATTAAATTCGTATAGTGAATTTCAATCAGTTGGATAGCTATCTTACATTTAGGCATAAGCTGAAAATATTTTGCCTAAAACGATTATTCTTCATGGCTTTTGGATGAACGGTTAGTGTGATTAGCTGTAGTATAAAATTTTATTCTCTTTTAACTGAAGTCTATCCTCTCTCTCTCACAGATCTTCTCCACGACGTATTAAACTGCTAACGTCCTCTCAAGACTCTATGGTCAGTGCGATACTTGAAGAGGGATATTGCTATAGCTTAATTATAAGATTTCTATATTGATCAATGCACTTCATAAATAACACGGAAGCTTCCTTGACTTGCTGTAATTTCTATCCCTAATGTCCCATGTGTATAAAAAAATATTCCAGAAGCAGCCTCCTTATTACAGATTAAGACAGGAAGGAGCCACAGAAAATAGCTGTGAGGAAAGCGAGAGCTCAGCAGAGAAACAAAAACACGTCATAAATAAACTTTCGTGCTTTATACGAGATTCATTACTTCTCAGAGATAAATTTTGGACGGTCGTTACGACAAACTTTGACTCATTTTTATCGCTGAAAACACTTAGGAAAAGATTAATACACACACATAAAGAAATATAATGGCATCTCTAAACCCCTTAATGTAGTAACTTTCACTACTTTTGGGGTTGAGGGGCTGGTACAATCACTAGCTCCAGATTCATATCCTAAAGTATCCTAGTTCGAATCTTCAATGTCAGTGAATCAAAATTTGCGAAATGTTTCTTTTTTTTTCTTTGCTCGGGTATAATCGCATTCGAACCAAAGACCCTTAATTCACGAATCAAGACATTACCTGCAGATACTAGTTCTAAAAACAATATTTCTACTACGATCCCATAATATTTTCATATCCGTTTCATTTTATAGCGTATTACGGTAAGACTGAAGTGAGACGTGTTTAAATTTAATTTACAATTAACTAAACTGATATTGCTTTCATATTTGTTTTGTTATTTCAACCTCAAGGTGTCGATTTCCCCTTTCAACAGAGTGTAGCTTTCCCATTTCCTAGAGAACGAAATGTGAAATTAATTTTAGTTGAGCATATTTTCAAAGCATTTTTCGCTTATTTGAAGGGTTAGGAGATTTCCTCCTCCTCCTCCTCCTCCTCCTCCTCCTCCTCCTCCTCCTCCTCCTCCTCCTCCTCCTCCTCCTCATCATCATCATCATCATCATCATCATCATCATCATCATCATCATCATCATCATCGTCGTCGTCGTCGTCGTCGTCGTCGTCGTCATCATCGTCATCGTCGTCATCGTCGTCATCATCGTCGTCGTCATCAAGCAGCCATGGGCTACGGAGGTCCAACCAGACCGTGCAATTTAGTTCAAGCAAGTCTGTCCTGAGCTACATCTGCTGCATCTGGCCACTGCATACCAATTCTAATAAGGTCCTGTTTGACAACGTCTGCTCACCACATCCTTGGTCTCCCCCTCTTTCTGAGGCCTTAGGCACACTGTTCATAACCCTATTCGCCAATCTATAATTATCCATACGGGCAACATGGCCAAACCAATGGAGTCTCTCTCTGAAAAATACGCTGCTCAAAGGAGGATGCAGACTCCTTGGCCTAACCTCATCATTAGTTACAAAGTTAAACCACCCAATGCTCAAGATACTGCGTAAGCATCTAGAATCAAAAGTATCTAGTTTCCTGTTATCTTGTTTACAAAGTGTCCAAGTTTCACTACCATAACTAACCCTAGAAAGAACCAACCTATTATACAGTCTAATTTTAGTCTTTAGGTGTATACGCCTGTTTCTCCACACTCTCCATAGATTCTTAAAAGTCCCGGCAGCAATCCTATCCGTCTGTTAATCTCATGACGAACATCACCAGTATCTGTTACATAGCTCGCAAGATAATTAAACTGTGACACCTGTTCAAGATTGCAACCATTCAGATATACTGAATCACAGCCTGCATGACCAATTTTCGTCACTTTAGTTTTTTTCCGTTTATAACCAAACATACTCTAGTACCAGTTTCATCAACAGCTTGAATGAAAAAGTTCATCTTATCAACATCATTTGTCAAAAGGGCTAAATCATCATCAGCATAATCTAAATCAGAAATTGTCATATCTCCAGTCCATTTAAGGCCAAAATCTTTCCTTTGATATGAATTTCGCATAACACGATCAATAACCAAACTAAAGAGAAAATGAGACAAAATGCACCTTTGTCGAACACTAGAAGTAATGCTAAACCAATTGCTAAAAGACTTACCAACTCTCACACACGACTCACTGTTATTATAGAGAGCTTTCATTATGTTGACTAACTTGTCTGGTACACCATATGATATCACAATCAACCACAAATTATGACGATCCACAGAGTCGAAAGCCTTTTTGACTCAACAAAGAATTCAATTGAATACAATCAAACTCTAAACATTTCTCAAGAATCTGCCTAAGTGAAAATTTCTGATCCACACATCCCCTACCAATTCTGAATCCACATTGCTCATCACGCAATTGACTGTTAACCAGATTCTTAATTTTATTAAGAACAATCATGGAAAGAACTTTACCTGGAACAGAGACTAGGCTGATTCCCCTATAGTTATCACAAGAACTGCGATCACTTTTTTTGAAAATAGGGATAACAATAGCTCTGGTAAAATCTTTAGGAACCATGCCTTTATCATAAAAGATATTCAGAATTTCAGTCATCCAAGTGGTAACCGAAACATTCCCAGTTCTAAGCATTCCCGTAGTAATTTCATCTACCCCTGGGAATTTATGAAATTTAAGTTTAGAAACAGCCAAAATAACTTCAGACTGGGTTATAGGGCCAACATTAAAGCCACCAATTCATCTTTCATCATTGAAAACAATGGGAGTAGAACTAACCACATTGTTTAGAACATCACTGAAATGCTCAGCCCATCTAGTCATGACAGAACCAATACCAAAAGGGCCTATCATCCTCCCCAAAGTTCAGAGTCAGTACCAACTTTGGCATTGAAGTCACCTAGAACAAAGGCAATATCTCCTTTCTTGACAGAATTCAAAATATCCTGAATTTGTCCGTAAAACCTATCCTTCTCATCCTCATCGGTATCCTCAGTGGGGGCATAACAGCAGATAACATTCAAGTCTTTAACGCTTGCCTGAAATTTTGCTGTAAGAAACCTTTCATGAATGCACTCATATCCTAGAAGAGCACCACTGGCGTTTCTCCTGAGAAGCACACACACGCCTTGCTGATGCTTATTGTCGTCCATCCCTGAAAAGAGAAATTTAAGATTATTTTTAATAATCTGACCTTTATCTGTCCATCTGGTCTCTTGCAAGCCAAGAATATCTAAATTATAAAGGTGGAATTCTTGTGTGAGGACATCAAGAGAAAAAGCTCTGTGCAGAGTCCTCACATCCAACTACCTATGGAGAGAAAATGGTTAGTGGGATGTTTAAAGAAACTATGTTTATTGAGAGAGGGAATGCCGACAATATCAAACAGCCCCCTAATCGCTGACATGAGGGAAAGACCCGTTCCCCCACCACTAAAGGCTGAAGCCATCTACACTGGAAGACTTCCTCCAATGTAGAATTTGACGATGCCAGTAGAAGCAAAGAGTTCAGGTGCTTGCGATGACTTCTGCTCAGGATTATCCACCAGCTGATAAACATATCCTGTGAATCTATTCACTTGGGACTTTCAACCCACAAACAAACAGAAAACAGAGCGGAAGATTTTCCCTCCACAAAAGCCCACCAGTGCAGCAAAATCAGGATCCATTAACAAGCTCAGAGCCACATATCTGTCCAGTCCAGTGGGTTTATATGGTCAGCACCAGGACCCTGAATCAATTTCTGATGATTTCAGGATTGTATTATTTTTCTTTGTATGGGACATTTCTTAGCATACAATAAGCTAAATGACCAGATCACAAGGACACCAAGAGCTCGTAGAATATTGGAGAAAGCAGATTCGGTGAATAGAAGTTAGGAGACAGACGGAAAATACTCATCAACCCCATCCAGCGTATTCATTAGTATGCACAGAGGTATGATTCTCCTGCACACGGTCCCACGGCTAAATGAAGGCTGAGATCCGTCGAATGGGCTAAATGCCCATTCGACGGATCTCAGCACATTTTTGTCTCTTTTGTTATCAAGGTCAAAACGGGAATTAGAGGATAAAATTCTCAATACATGCTCAGTTGGGACTGTAGATTGCGAGCGTAGTGCACTAACTGAGCGAATAACCCTCTCAGGTGCTGTGAGGAAGTTTCAATCTTGTATGTAACTGAACACATGCCATCGCATATATACATATCTATTCATTGTTTTACATTTATTTTACATTTCTTATTATTTTTCATCTGAGCGGCGCTATTTTGCACACAATTCGCTAAATGTCCAGGTCACAAGAACCCCAAAGGCTCAGACAAATTTGGGAAGAAGGTACGCACTGAACAGCTGTTGGGAGCAGATGGTAATGTTCCATCAAGGCCATCCAGCGTGTTCTTTAACGTGCACAGGATATGGTTCTCCCATCCGACGAACGGCGGCCTTTCCAAGCCCAGGGGTGTCCTCTAGTGAATGATGGCATGGCGGGGAGTTTTGCGGAGATAAATTTTAACGCTGGCCCAGGCGGGACTCGAACTTGGGAACACAGATGAGAGCCTGCCACGCTACCGCCTGAGCATCCAGCCCTTGTACTAGTCAATAATTCGCAAGCGAAATGTTTTAACAACTTTATCTTTAAGAACTGTTTATTGAGCAACGACGTTAGATTCATTTCTAAATAAATTATAAAACTGCCGATAAACACACTAATAGTCTCGGAAATAGGATGGTTTTCATTAACAAATTAAGAGGTTCCGTGTTAGTTCGCGACGCACTGGTATGTTTGGGTACACTAATGAAAAATCTTAAGATACATTAATGGACTTGGAATAGAAGGAAAATCAACTTTAACAGAAACGACAAACGCATCTTGAGTGGGGTCTGGCCAAAGTTTCAAATGTCAAACTAAATATCACTGATTTCCTTTGCTAAGTATAAAAAATGTCATCTTTATTTTTCAGAAAGTGACGCGATAATCTCCGATCAGCTGACAGAGCGCTTGCAAGAATGCCGAGAAAATGAATGAGAATATCGAACTAGGTGAAGGTTGTGAAATGTTTCCCCGTGAGAGAGGAATCGAAATCATCCATCAATGTGTATGAGTGGAGTTAGAGTATACGATTATAGAGGTTCTGCCATGTTTTGAAACCGATTCTCCTCATCTCTGAAACAGTGAGTTAATATTGGAGTTTTGCTTTCGAGAAAACCCAGTGAGCAAAGATGCAGTTTTTATTGCTCGAAAGTCCTTCGCTTTGGCAGAGGCTGGGAGAAGGGGAAAGTATTATCGGGATAGATGTCGTTCGAGGCAGAAACCAAACAACTGAAATGTTCCAGCAAAATTACGGATTGATCCATCAGAGGTCAAAAACAAGAAACATATTTTCAGCTCCTTGATTTTAAAATCATTTAAGAAAAGATGTTTTCCGGTGTGAGGGAAAAACGCTCTCCTTAGAGCTCAATGCTTAGAGGGACTAGTCTGGAAACTATTCCGATCTAACACTGAGTCAGGATACTGCCCAGACTGAAGTGACATCTCATAACTAATTCTGAATACAGAAAAACCATCACGAGTTTTTTTTTTAAATTCATAATACCATCCAGTAATCTTTTTTATATTTCTTTAAACCATGGAATTTCTAATTAAAATCAGGAACCGCTTGTGTGAGGTTTGGTGGGCGAACTTTTCTACAGATAACTGAGGAACATCAACACGAGATATAGAAAAAATTTTCTTCCTTACCAAACTCAGCAGAAATTCATCGGGTTGATATCCTGTGTCGAATTATAAATATTCCGTATTGGTGGTCAAAAGGATTCCATATCTAATATATATATAGGGGTCTGCAGGATATGGAGTTCAAAATGGATGCTCTGAATAAGTTTGAATTACTTTATAAGTAAACTTTACGCGCATAGTGACAGTTCTCTATAGTTGCTAAATAATGACTACCTTCATAACTGTAATGTAGAAACATTTCAATTTACAACGAACTGGCAATATTTATATTAACAATACACGACCCAGTCCGCTTCTATATTGGGTTATCGTTTTCTGGGGAACATGGCAGCGATCATTGAACTGTTGGTCAAATACACATAACACTTGCTCATCATCATCAGAAAAACAGTTGAGATTGGGTGGGACATTCGAAGCTGAATTTTAGATCTGGAATAACATCCCGCAAAATGTTTTTTTTTTCAAACATGAGATTCATTTTAAAGTTATTCGGATCTATAATGCTATCCCAAAATTGGGTTTTAAACCTAGGTTACGAACCTGAAACAGTTTTAAGTGTCTAATACAATTCCGAATATATTAAAGACTGAAATATCATCATCATCATCCCTATGGACAGCTGTAGTCGTGGGCCATTGTAATCTGCAGTAAACTGTAAGTTTCAAGTGATGCAAAATGGATGCTGTGAGGCAGGTCCGTAAACACAGAGAGGCAGAGGAGTCTCACCCACAGAGGTCACCCCAGAGGAGTCGAAAGACTATGATCCCCCTTTAAAAAGCTTTCATTTTTTGGAATTTTTCAAATTCGTAATTTCTGCTCCTTTATGAGTGTTTTATTTGCATTAGGGATGCCGAAACAAAACTTTGGTCCAAATGTAAGTTAGACAATGATATTTATAAAGAAAAAAGATGCAAATTTTGTTTATAACAAATACGTCAATATGGTACAAATAGCAATTGAAAATAATAAATTTATTACTAAAGCTTCTAATTCTAAAATTAATAAAATCTTAAAAATAGCTGGATTACACATAGTATTAGAAACAGTATTAATAAAAAGGATAAACTGTATAAAAAAGACAAAAAATATCCTTTAGTAATTTCACATGCAAATGAATATAAAAATGTATAATAATATCTTAAAAAATTATAAAATCAACTGAATAAAACTATTCTAAAAAAACTTTTTAATAACTGTAATAATGATCGTACAAAGCAATGGAAATTAGTTAATGAAATTTGAGGAATGCAACAATAGATAGTATTTATCCTGATGAAAAAGAAACTAAAGTAATGGTAAATGAATTTAACGAAATTCATTTACCATTTATTAATGTTGAAAATAAAAAAAATATATTTTCGAAATAAATCATGCGTCAATGCGACATTTAAATGAACAAAGTATGTCTTTGAAATCAATATATTTTGAAGAAACAGATAATGAGGTTTTAAATATCATATCAAATTTAAATAACAAAAAAGCAATAGGTCAAGACAGTATATCTGTACATGTTGAAAATTATATCTGAATTTAAATTTAATTTCATTGTTTAAATACTGTAATAAACTGGAAATTTCATTGAAAATGATTGTAGTAATTATAGACCAATTGCAATATTACCATTATTTTCCAAAGTTATCGAAATTTTTGAAAAGAAAGGAATTTTGAGTTATTTAAATAATTAACATTTCTTTGCCCAGTAGTCAGTATAAATTTCGCTAAAAAATAAACACTGGACATGCTCTCTTAAAACTTAATGAATTAGTTTATAAAAGAATAAACAATAATTAAAAAGTTTTAACAATTTTTCTTGACATTTAAAAAAAAGCTTTTGATTCTATAAATCATGAGATACTTTAAAAGAAACTATATCATTATTGATTTAGAGGATTGGCTAAAGTCTTGCATTGAGTTGGGTAGAGTTGGAGCCACGGCTTAACGTCCCTGCCGACGGATGGTGGTCTTTTCAAGCCCATCGGTGTCCCCTACTGACAGAGAGCAGGGAATTTTGCGGAGGTAAATCTCAACGCTGACCCAGCTGGGACTCGAACCTGGGAACTGCAGAATACGAGCCTGGCGCGCTACCGACTGCCACCCCCGCCCCAAGTCTTACATTGAAAAAGAAAACAATATGTATTAATTAATAACATAAAAAATGATAATACTTGTATTAAACGTGGTGTTCCACAAGGATCGGTTTTAGGTCTTTTATTGTTATCATTAATGATTTTTATGAACTAACACCAAGGCGAATATTATTTCCTTTGCTGATGACACATCTTTAATATTTGAAGCAGCAAACTGTAATATATTGTTAAATAGCATTAGCAGAGATTTAAAGATTATTCGTGATCGTTTTATGGAAAATGAATTAGAGTTGAATGTATTGAAAACCAAATATATATATATCATTTAACTTAATGAACTCAAATTTGCCAAATTTCATAATACAATTTCACAAAATTAATTGTGATAATAACACTTGCAATTGTAAAATTATCAATAAGACTGAAAGTTATAATTATTTGGGTATAACGGTTGATTTTAATTTGAAATGGAAAACGCGTATTTACAATACATGCAAATAATTGAATCAAGTTTTATATAAATTTCACGTTTTAAATTTTTTGTAGAGATCAACTTCCTTCTTTTTTTTTATTTTTCAAGGGATGCAATCGACATCATTATATGGAATATATTGTTCGGGAAGGGATTATAAATCTAATTTACAAACTTTAAGTTTTGCACAAAATCGATTGTTTCGAAATTTATCGAAGAATAATTATTCCATCATAAATTTACTATATCGCAGTTGTAAATCATTACCTTTGAGAAAATTATATATATATATTATTCATTAATTTTCTTACACAAAAATCAAAGTTTAATGCCACTAAGAAAATCGAATTTTAATTCCAGAAGTATAGGTTTGAAATTTCATATTGAGAAATCGAACAAAGAAATCTTTCACAAAAATTTATTTTTCATAGTACAACATTTTTCAACGTATTAAGTATTAATGTAAGAAATCGGAAATGTTTAAGAACATTAAAAAAATTGTTAAACGAATATTTGTTAACAATTGACCAAATTGATACTATTTACGATGTAAAAAAAAATATAAGCCTTCAGTTTCAATGCTACAGTAGATTAAACTGAATAATCTTCTGCAAGTGTTTCATTTATTTCTTTTTGTTGCTCATTTATTAATTGTTATCATTTTTATTTAATTTTATGAAATATATAATAAATTTTATATTATATCCTGATTGAGCTTATAGTTAGCGCCTTGATTATGTATATTAAAGATATATGTTATCTTTTTTCCGTATGTGTGTGTGTGTATATATATATATATCATGTGATGTATTTTATATTATGTATGTGTTGCTATTTATATATTGTTTTTTGTTATCCTTGAGAAGTGTAATTGCTCAAGATTTCATAAAATTTATTGATGCATTATATGTTAAATAAATAAATATAAAAGAAAAAAAAATGCTCACAGGTCCAGTTCTTATTTTTATAAGAATTATTTGGTCCGCCGCCACTTTGGGAAATGCCAGATTTTAATGCTTTCGGCTGGTTAGGAGTCAGCCCTGCAAACGCGAGTCACATTCTTTTGACAGAATGTCCTTTCACTTTACCAGGAACCCACACCCCGCTATTGGTGAGAAAGGGGGACACTCTTGGACATAGATACGCCGCTGACTGTCGGATGGGACGTTAAGACGCGATCCAGCGTGTTCTTGTTAAGGAACACGCTGGATGGTCTGGATGAGAGGCTTCTATCTGTTTCATAACAGTTCTCCGGTGAATCATCTTCCCCAACCTCTGAACCCTCGGGTTCCTTGTGACCTGACCATTCAGTCCATTGCCTGCACTAAAGTGCCATAAAGATCTATAAACCCAATCCTCGTTAAGAAAACAGGATGGCACTGAAAGAGAATAGCGTTGTAATCCTGTGGTGTCGTTCATTTCACTTTCTTCTGGTGAGCACCATCCTGCAACCCTTTTCTAGCGAAACGATTTGGCCGCAATTAACAACAATATAATGCTCCAAATATTGTTAACATAACAAAATGAATTCGGTACTGAGATGATTAAGGAACTGAATACTAACGGTGGCAACGGTACTAACGGTACAAGCACGTTATTCAGTTTCAGATGGAACGTCTTCCAAAGGCACAATTGCAGCGCAGAACACTTTTCAGAAACAGTCATATTTTTCGTCAGAATCGAGACAATTTTATCGCACAATCTCAAACGACTTGTTCATGTGCTCAGTTTGCGATGTATATGATAGCATTAACTGATAGTGCGACTGCTATCGTCTACTACACATATTACTAACGGATTTCTGATGACACTGAATTTCGAAAATGCCGATCGTTCTAACAGTAGATCCTCCCCCCCCCCGCTCCGAATATATAGGCAAAATAATACGTGAGTCCCCAGATAATTTGTGAATCAGCAGTGTTTGTAAGAATAGGTCTCATCACCTTTCCCTGTTCATCTATTGCAAACATTCAACTCAGTCATTCCCCACATGCTTGTTAGGTCAACGGAGAGCCGAATTCAAAGTTCCTTAACTTCAAAAAAATTCTCAATGACAAAATGCCACTGAAGATATGTTAATGACAAATCTTTTCAAGTCTTGATTTTCAATAAAATTTGTTTATTACTAAGAGTTATGGAAACTGGCACATATAACAACAGTGCCATTAATAACAATTTATCTAGAAGTTCATTTAAATATTAATATACTGCACAACTGTTATATACAAACTTTTCTATATTTACTTCTCGCCCCCCCCCCCTCCCACCGAACGTACTTTACAAGTTTTAAAAGTTTATAGTGATTAATTTTACTCGATATGTGTGGAAAATGTTAAAACTATTGATGATAATGTATTAGTATTTCAGCTGCAATAAATTCTTAAATGCTAAACGAATATTCTTGGAAATCAGGTTTTAGAGATCTCTGAGTTTCCTAGCTTATCTCCACTGACAGATTTAAATAAAAAGCTATTTTTCAAAGTTTCAGAACTTAAGTGCAGGCAATGGGAAGAATGGTGAGTGTTGTTATATGTTCCAGTTTCCACAACTCTTAAAATATGACTTCCGATTGACTGAACTGTTTGGTGACTAACATTTTCAATATGTGCAATCACCAATGAAACAGATAATCAATTATTTGAATGAATGAGAGCAAATTGAATCGAAATAACCCCTTGACCTTGATCAATTTCCCTCCAATGGAATCGCACCGCGCAATTCGATGATGCACTGAAGTGACGTATTTCCGTCCCGAGCCAGATGATTCGGGTGTTCAGTTACCAAGTGTTCTTGATCTTCGGACCTACTTGTCCCTTTCTGCTGCAGTCGGCTTTTCACTGTCTACCTTTGATACGTGTTGTAAGAGATCCTGTGACCTTCAGGACGAGAGCTGTACTGCATCCCGTGAACCCCAGGACAGACGTTCATACACTAGATTTTTGGTGGGTGCTTGCACTCCACGACAATACAATATTAAATGAAACTTTAAGCCAAAAATTCCTATTCTACATCACCATACTTTAAGACTCAGACAATTCCAGACACATGTCGTGAAGAAGTCTATGAGTTTTCCAGATATTTCAAAAAGTGTTTCACATGATCAAGACCCCCTCCGATTACTCAATGTAATTTTCCGAACCTCATCTTTTCCCTCCATTAATCGACCCATTCTAATCTTTCTCTCTCTCGTATCTCTCAATACTTCCTAATCTCTCTCTCCTACATCTCAATATCCCTAATCCTTCACTCTCCCCTACCTATCAACCTCGTTATTTGTTTCTTTCTCCTATATCTCAATTCTCTTAATCCTTTTCTCCATCTCTCTCCTATTTTTCAATATCTCCTAATCTTTCTCTAACTCTCTCCTATCACCCAATACCTCCTAATCCTTCTCTCACTACTTCCTGGTCCTTGCCTTCTCGCTCTAATCTCTCTCTCAATACGTCCTAAACTTTATCTCCTATCTCGCAGTACCTCCTAACCGTCGCTGTCTCAAATCTCTCAATATCTCCTAATCTTTCCCTCCCTCTCTCTCAACTATCTCTCAGTACATTTTAATCCTTCTCTCTATCTATCTCCTATTTTCAATAACTCCTAATCCTTCTGTAACTCGATCATATCTCCCAATACTTCCTAATCATTCTCTCACTATTTCCTGGTCCTTGCCTTCTCGCTCTACTCCCTCAATACCTCCTAAACGTTCTCTCCTATCTCCCAATACCTCCTGACAGTCGCTGTCTCCAATCTCTCAATATCACCTAATCTCTCTCTCTCTCGCAGTACCTCTTAATCCTCCTCTCTATATCTCTCCTATTTTTCAATAACTCCTGGTCCTTCTCTAACTCTCTCCAATCGTCCAATACTTCTTAATCCTTCTCTCACTCATATTTCTCACTACCTCTTGGTCCTTGTCTTCTCGCTCTACTCCCTCTCTCAATACCTCCAAAACGTTCTCTCCTATCTCCCAATACCTCCTAACCGTCGCTGTCGCCAATCTCTCAATATCTCCTAATCTCTCCCACTCTTTCTCCTATATCTCAATAGCTTTTAACCCTTCTCTCTCTCTCCTATTTTTCAAAACTCCTAATCCTTCTCTAACTCTCTCTTATCTCCCAATACCTCCTAATCCTTCTCTCACTCCTACCTCTCACTACCTCCTGGTCCTTGTTTTCTCGCTCTACTCTCTCTCATTACCTCCTAAACGTTCTCTCCTATCTCCCAATACCTCCTAACCGTCGCTGTCTCCTATCTCTCAATATCTCCTAATCTTTCCCTCTTTCTATCCTATCTATCAATACCTATTAATTCTTCTCTCTATCTCTCTCCTATTTTTCAATACCTCCTAATCGTTCTCTAACTCTTTGCTATCTCACAATACCTCCTAATCCTGCTCTAACTTCAATCTTTCACTACCTCCTGGTCCTTGTCTTCTCGCTCTAATCTCTCTCAATACGTCCTAAACGTTATCTCCTGTCTCCCAATACCTCCTAACCGTCGCTGCGTCCTATCTCTCAATATCTCCTGATCTTTCCATCTCTCTCTCCTATGTTTCAGTAGCTCTTAATACTTCTCTATATCTCTCTCCTATTTTTAGGTACTGCCTAATCCTTCTCTATTTCTCTCCTGTCTCCCAATACCTCCTAACTTTTCTCTTCCTCCTAACTCTCACTACCTCCGGGTCCTTGTCTTCTCTCCTATCTCCCAATACCTCCTAACCGTCACTGTCTCCAATCTTTCAATATCTCCTAAACTTTCCCACTCTCTCTCCTATAGCTCAATAGCTTTTAACCCTTCTCTCTATTTCTCTCCTATTTCTCAATAACTCCTAATCCTTCTCTAACACTGCCCTATCTCCAAATACCTCCTAATCCTTCTCTCACTCTTACCTCTCACTACCTCCTGGTCCTTGTCTTCTCGCTCTACTCTCTCTCAATAACTCCTAAATGTTCTCTCCTATCTCCCAATACCTCCTAACCGTCTCTGTCACCTATATCTCAATATCTCCTAATTTTACCCCTCTCTCTCCTATATCAAAATACCTCTTAATCCTTCCCTCTATCTCTCTCCTATTTTTTAATACCCCCTAATCCTTCTCTAACTCTCTGCTATCTCCCACTACCTCCTAATCGTTCTCTCACTCCTACCTCTCACTACCTCCTGGTCCTTGTCATCTCGCTCTACTCTCTCTCAATACCTCCTAAATGTTCTCTCTTATCTCCCAATACCTCCTAACCGTCTCTGTCTCATATATCTCAATATCTCCTAATTTCCCCCTCTCTCTCCTATATCTAAATACCTCTTAATCCTTCCCTCGATCTCTCTCCTATTTTTCAATACCCCCTAATCCTTCTCTTACTATCTCCTATCTCCCAATACCTTCTAATCCTTCTATCACTCCTGCCTCTTTGGACCTTCTGGTCCTTGTCTTATCGCTCTACTCTCTCCCAATACCTCTTACCCGTTGCTGTCTCCTATCTCTCATTATCTCCTAATCTTTCCCCCCCCCCTCTCTCTCTCTCTCTCTCCTATCTCTCAATACCTCTTAATCCTTCTCTCCAACTCTCTCCCATTTTTCAATACCTCCTAATCCTTTTCTAACTCTCTCCTATCTCCCAATACTTCCTAATCCTTCTCTGACTCCTACCTCTCACTACCTCTTGGCCCCTGTCTTCTCGCTCTACTCTCTCTCCTATATCCCAATACATCCTAACCGTCGCCGCCCCCAATTTCTCAATATCTACTCATCTTTCGCACTCTCTCTCCTATATCTCAATAGCTTATAAACCTTCTCTCTGTCTCTCTCCTATTTTTCAATAACTCCTAATCCTTGTCTAACTCTCTCCTATATCCCGATACCTCCTAATCCTTCTCTCACTCCCACCTCTCACTACCTCCTGTTCCTTATTTTCCCGCTCTATTCTCTCTCTCAATACGTCCTAAACGTTCTCTCCTATCTCCCAATACCTCCTAACCGTCGCTGTCGCCAATCTCTCAATATATCCTAATCTCTCCCACTCTTTCTCCTATATCTCAATAGCTTTTAACCCTTCTCTCTATCTCTCTCCTATTTTTCAAAACTCCTCATCCTTCTCTAACTCTCTCCTATCTCACAATACCTCCTAATCCTTCTCTCACTCCTACCTCTCACTACCTCCTGGTCCTTCTCTTCTCGCTCTAATATCTGTCAATACGTCCTAAACGTTATCTCCTGTCTCCCAATACCTCCTAACCGTCGCTATCTCCTATCTCTCATTATATCCTGATCTTTCCATCTCTCTCTCCTATGTTTCAGTATCTCTTAATACTTCTCTATATCTCTCTCCTATTTTTAGGTACTGCCTAATCCTTCTCTATTTCTCTCCTGTCTCCCAATACCTCCTAACTTTTCTCTCACTCCTAACTCTCACTACCTCCGGGTCCTTGTCTTCTCGCTCTACTCTCACTCAACACCTCCTAAACGTTCTCTCCTGTCTCCCAATATCTCTTAACCGACGCTCTCTCCTATCTTTCAATATCTCCTAATCTTTCCCTCTCTTTCCTATCTGTCATTACCTCTTATTCCTTCTATCTATCTCTCTCCAATTTTTCAATACCTCCTAATCCTTCTCTCACTCCTATCTCTTACTACCACCTGGTCCTTGTCTTCTTGCTCTACTCTCTCTCAATACGTCCTAAACGTTATCTTTTATCTCCCAAAACCTCTTAACCTTCGCTGTATCCTATCACTCAATACCTCCTAATCATTCCCTCTCTATGTCTCCTATCTCCCAATACCTCCTAACCATCGCTGTCTCCAATCTCTCAATATGACCTAATCTCTCTCTCTCTCTCTTTCTTATCTCTCAGTACCTCTTAATCCTCCTCTCTTATCTCTCTCCTATTTTTCAATTACTCCTAATCCTTCTCTAACTCTCTCCTTTCTCCCAATACCTCCTTATCCTTCTCTCACTCCTACCTCTCACTCCCTCCTGGTCCTTCTCTTCTCGCTCTACTCTCTCTCAATACCACCTAAACGTTCTCTCATATCTCCAAATACTCCTAACCGTCTCTGTCTCCTATATCTCAATATCTCCTAATTTTTCCCCTCTCTCTCCTATATCTAAATATCTCTAAATCCTTACATCTATCTGTCTCCTATTTTTCAATACCCCCTAATGCTTCTCTCACTCTCTCCTGTCTCCAAATAACTCCTAATCCTTCTATCACTCCTACCTCTCACTACCTCCTGGTCCTTGTCTTCTCGCTCTACTCTCTCACAATACCTCTTAACCGTCGCTGTCTCCTATCTCTCATTATCTCCTAATCTTTCCCCTCTCTCTCTCCTATCTCTCAATACCTCTTAATCCTTCTCTCTAACTCTGTCCTATTTTTCAATACTTCCTAATCCTTCTCTAACTCTTTCCTATCTCCCAATACTTCCTAATCCTTTTCTCACTCCTACTCCTCACTACCTCCTGGTCCTTGTCTTCTCGCTCTATTCTCTCTCAATACCTCCTAAACGTTCTTTCCTATCTCCCAATACCTCCTAACCGTCGCTGCTCCCAATTTCTCAATACCTAATAATCTTTGGCACTCTCTCTCCTATATCTCAATAGCTTTTAAACCTTCCCTCTATCTCTCTCCTATTTTTCAATACCGCCTAATCCTTCTCTTACTATCTCCTAGCTCCCAATACCTCCTAATCCTTCTCTCACTCCCACCTCTCACTAACTCCTGGTCCTTATTTTCCCGCTCTACTCTCTCTCTCAATTGGTCCTAAACGTTCTCTCCTATCTCCCAATACCTCCTAACCGTCGCTGTCTCCTATCTCTCAATATCTCCTAATATTTCCCTCTTCTATCCTATCTATCAATACCTCTTAATCCTTCTCTCTAACTCTCTCCTATTTTTCAATACCTCCTAATCGTTCTCTAACTCTCTCCTATCTCCAAATACCTCCTAATCCTTCTCTCACTCCCACTTCTCACTACCTCCTGGTCCTTGTCTTCCCGCTCTATTCTCTCTCAATACGTCCTAAACGTTCTTTCCTGTCTCCCAATAGCTCCTAACCGTCGCTGTCTCCTATCTCTCAATATCTCCTAATCTTTCCCTCTTTCTCTCCTATCTATCAATAACTGTTAATTCTTCTCTCTATTTCTCTCCTATTTTTCAATAACTCATAATCCTTCTCTAACTCTTTCCTAGCTCCCAATTCCTCCGAATCCTTCTCTCACTTCTATCTCTCACTACCTCTTGGTCCTTGTCTTCTCGCTCTACTCTCTCGCAATATCTCCTAAACGTTGTCTCCTATCTCCCAATACCTCCTAACCGTCGCTGTCTCCTATCTTTCAATATCTTCTAATCTTTCCCACTCTCTCTCCTATACCTCAATACCTCTTAATCCTTCTCTCTATCTCCCTCCTATTTTTTAATACCTCCTAATCGTTCTCTATTTCTCTCCTATCTCACAATACCTCCTAATCGTTCTCTATTTCTCTCCTATCTCACAATACCTCCTAATCCTTCTCTTACTGCTATCTCTCACTACCTCCTGGTCCTTGTTTTCTCGCTCTACTCTCTCTCAATACATCCTAAACATTCTCTCCTATCTCCCAATACCTCCTAACCGTCGCTGTTTCCTATCTCTCAATATCTCCTAATCTTTCCCCTCTCTCTCCTATCTATTAATATCTCTTAACCCTTCTAACCTTCTTCCTCTTAACCTTCTTCTAACCTTCTTCCTCTTAACCCTTCTTCTTCTCTCTACTATTTTTCAATAACTCCTAATCCTTCTCTAACTCTCTCCTATCTCCCAATACCTCCTAATCCTTCTCGAACTCTCTTCTATCTCCCAATACCTACTAATCCTTCTCTCACTTCTATCTCTCACTACCTCCTGGTCCTTGTCTTCTCGCTCTACTCTCTCTCAATACCTCCTAAACGTTCTCTCCTATCTCCCAATACCTCCTAACCGTCGCTGTCTCCAATCTCTCAATATCTCCTAACTCTCCCACTCTTTCTCCTATATATCAATAACTTTTAACCCTTCTCACTATCTCTCTCCTATTTTTTAATACCTCCTAATCCTTCTCTAACTCTCTACTATCTCCCAATACTTCCTAACCCTTCTCTCACTCCTACCTCTCACTACCTCCTGGTCCTTGTCTTCTCGCTCTACTCTCTCTCAATATCTCCTAAACGTTCTCTCCTGTCTCCCAATACCTCTTAACCGTCGCTGTCTCCTATCTCTCATTATCTCCTAATCTTTCCCACTCTCTCTCTCTCCTATCTCTCATTATCTCCTAATCTTTCCCACTCTCTCTCTCCTATCTCTCAATACCTCTTAATCCTTCTCTCTAACTCTCTCCTATTTTTCAATACCTCCTAATCCTCCTGTAACTCTGTCCTATCTCCCAATATCTCTTAATCCTTCTCTCACTGCTACCTCTCACTTCCTCCTGGTCCTTGTCTTTTCGCTCTACTCTCTATCAATACCTCCTAAACGTTCTCTCCTATCTCCCTATACCTCCTAATCCCCTCACTCCAACCACTCACTACCTCCTGGTCCTTGTGTTCTCGCTCTACTCTCTTTCAATACCTCCTAAACGTTTTCTCCTATCTCCCAATACCTCCTAACCGTCGCTGTCTCCCCTCTCCCAATACTTCCTAACTGTCGCTGTGTCCTGTCTCTCAATATCTCCTAATGTTTCCCTCTCTCTATCCTATCTACCAATACCTCTTAATCCTTCTCTCTATCTCTCTCCTATTTTTCAATAACTCCTAATCCTTCTCTAACTCTCTCCTATCTCCCAATACCTCCTTATCCTTCTCTCACTCCTACCTCTCTCCAATACCTCCTAACCGTCGCTGTCTCCCCTCTCCCAATACTTTCTAACCGTCGCTGTCTCCTATCTCTCAATATCTCCTAATCTTTCCCTCTCTCTATCCTATCTACCAATACCTCTTAATCCTTCTCTCTAAATCTCTCCTATTTTTCAATAACTCCTAATCCTTCTCTAACTCTCTCCTATCTCCCAACACCTCCTTATCCTTCTCTCACTCCTACCTCTCTCCAATACCTCCTAACCGTCGCTGTCTCCCCTCTCCCAATACTTCCTAACAGTCGCTGTCTCCTATCTCTCAATATCTCCTAATCTTTCCCTCTCTCTATCCTATCTATCAATACCTCTTAACCCTTCTCTCTATCTCTCTCCTATTTTTCAATAACTCCAAATCCTTCTCTAACTCTTTTCTAGCTCCCAATACCTCCGAATCCTTCTCTCATTTCTATCTCTCACTGCCTCTTTGTCCTTGTCTTCTCGCTCTACTCTCTCTCAATACCTTCTAAACGTTCTCTCCTATCTCCCAATACCTTCTAACCGTCGCTGTCTCCTATCTCTCAATATCTCCTAATCTTTCCCACTCTCTCTCTCCTATCTCTCAATACCTCTTAATCCTTCTCTCTAACTCTCTCCTATTTTTCAATACCTCCTAATCCTTCTCTAACTCTCTCCTTTCTCCCAATACATCCTAATCCTTCTCTCACTCCTACCTCTAACTACCTCCTGGTCCTTGTCTTCTCGCTCTACACTCACTCAATACCTCCTAAATGTTCTCTCCTGTCTCCCAATACCTCTTAACCGTCGCTGTCTCCTATCTCTCATTATCTCCTAATCTTTCCCTCTCTCTTTCGCCTATTTTTCAATACCTCTTAACCCTTCTCTGTATCCCTCTCCTATTTTTCAATATCTCCTAATCCTTCTCTAACTCTTTCCTAGCTCCCAATACTTCCTAGTCCTTCTCTTACTTCTATCTCTCACTACCTCATGGTACTTGTCTTCTCGCTCTACTCTCTCTCAATACCTCCTAAACGTTCTCTCCAATCTCCCAATACCTCCTAACCGTCGCTGTCTCCAATCACTCAATGTCTCTTAATCTTTCCCACTCTCTCTCCTATAACTCAATACCTCTTAAGCGTTCTCTCTATCTCTCTCCTATTTTTGAATTCCTCCCAATCCTTCTCTATTTTTCTCCTATCTCCCAATACCTCCTATGCTTTCTCTCACTCTCACCTCAGACTAACTCCTGGTCCTTGTCTTCTCGCTCTACTCTCTCAATACCTCCTAAACGTTCTCTCCTATCTCCCAATACCTCCTAACCGTCGCTGCCCCCAATTTCTCAATATCCCCTAATCCTTCGCACTCTGTCTCCTTTATTTCAATAGCTTTTAAACCTTCTCTCTATCTCTCTCCTATTTTTCAATACCTCCTAATCCTTCTCTAACTCTCTCCTTTCTCCCAATACCTCCTAAGCTTTCTCTCACTCCCACCTCTCACTACCTCCTGGTCCTTGTCTTCTCGCTCTACTCTCTCAATACCTCCTAAACGTTCGCTTTGGTGTGTTGGCGCATTGTCGAGAATGTGTAGTGCTTTTACATGCATTTTAAGACTTGTCAAGTGCTTTTTTACTATTGTAACAAAATCTGTAAAGCACCACTCTTTTAACAAATACGAATCTATCCAATCAGAATTTTGAGCTTTGTAGGAAACTTGCAGGGCAGTTAAATTTAAATGCTTGAATGCTCGGGGTTTTGTTGATTTCCCAATTACAAAAAGAGGAAGTTTTTGCCTACCTGCAGCATTTGTACACGCAGTGATTCTTTCTTTGTTTGTTTTAAATCCTGATGCTGAGGTTTCTTGCGCTGTCAGAAACGTTTTCGTTGGAAGAAGTTGAAAATTTAACCCAGTCTCATTTGCATAGTAGAATTGTTCTGCGCATAAGCCTTCTTCTTCAATAAGCACTAAAAGTTTTTCTGAAAATTCTTTTGCTGCTGAAGGATCAGCTGACAATTTCTCACAAAGAAAAACTGAAGCAAATATGTACTGTACTATAAACAAAACAAGCGGCGACTTACTTCCGCTTCTTGGGAAGACATGTTAAAGCGGAAGCTGGGTTGGGTTGTTTTACCTCTGAGCGGCACTTTTTTGCACACCATGGACTAAATGGCCAGGTCACATGGACCCCGAAGGCTCAGAGAAGGTTGGGGGAGGGGACCCACTGGAACAGCTGTTGGGAGACAGATGGTAGCCTCCCGTCAAGGCCATCCAGCGTGTTCTTTAACGTGCACAGGGTATGGCTCTCCCGTACACGAGGCCACGGCTTAACGTCCCATCCGACGGACGTCGGTCTTTCCAAGCCCATCGGTGTCCCCTACTGACCGTGGGCAGGACGGGGAATTTTGCGGAGATAAATCTCAACGCTGACCCAGCTGGGACTCGAACCTGGTAACTACAGATTACGAGCCTGGCGCGCTACCGACTGAGCCACCCCCGCCCCTAAAGCGGAGGCCGGTTGAGCCGAGACCGGATAAGAGAGAGTCTACTCTATTTCTATATATAGTATAAATATATATTTTATACTATATATTTATTTTGAAATAGAGTAGACTCTCTCTCGTTCATCGTTCGACAGAACTCATCGTTGACTCATCGTTCGACAGAACCCGTTGATAAGAAATGCTGGTTTTAGCGAAACCGTTGTTCTAATTTTGGATTCAAGCATCCTTGTGCTAGAAAGAAATTTAAATTGCGGTTTAAATTCGAGACCAAAAAACATAAACTGGTCTAAATATCATACGAATAATTTTTTAAATATTAACCTTTAATCTTCAAGAAATGATATGCTAAATCAAAACACATTTGCAACATACAAGTATATTGTCCACCTTGAAAAAAATTGATTTTGACACGAATTATTTCAATTAAAACGTAATGCAGCAGATCCGGTGTTAGTAATCGGTTCATTGAAGGTTTCCTCAATATTATTATAATTACATGGCACTGCTTGAGCCGTCGCTTTCAACTGGAAGTTGTTGATTCAATTAATGATGGAAACCAAATTAGTCTTTCAAAAACTTTATGGAGGAAATATGTTCTTTTTATCAAAATTCAATCAAGAGCAGATACTAATTAGAGGCAATTTGAAAAGAATTAAAATGAAAGTAATTAAAATTGGTGCAGTTCTTGGACCATAATCGGCAACCTACAGTTTAAAGATTGGCAAAGGCTGCCTGGAGAGTATATCTAGCGCTTTTCGAACACTTTACGAGAAATAAAAAAATTGTGGATAGCAAACAGATTAAAAAACAAGAGTTGATGCATGGATGTTCGCGTTGCTTTTCTGCTGAGGTCCCACCATCCCACAGACCTTTGACTCTGTGTATAAACTGAGAGACTCCTGTGAGACCTCTATGGTAAGCAGCTGCTTGAGGGAATATTTTTTTATATTACATTCATTAGCTATTTTAGTGAGATGCTTTACAGTCAAGATCACAAAATATTTTTACAGCCGACAAACTAATTAAAAGAACTAGAACAGAAAAATGTCGGCTCTTCAACAATTGAAAGAGGGCGGTGATGGTTCTGTCGGTTGAACACTAGACTCTTAATCTGCAGTTCCCAGGTTCGAGTCCCAGCTGTGACAACGTTGAGATTTTTCACCGCAAAACTCCCCGCCCTGCCCACGGTCAGTAGGGGACACCGAAGAGCTTGGAAAAGCAGACGTCCATCGGATGAAACATTAGCTGCAGTACCATGTGCGGGAGATCCATACCCTGTGCACGTTAAAAATCACGCTGGGCGGCCTTAACGGGCGGCTACCATCTGTTTCCCAACAGCTGTTACGGTAAGTCCCCGCAACCTTCTCTGAGCCTTCGGGGTCCATGTGACCTGGCCATTTAGTCCATTGTGTGTAAAAAAGTGCCGCTCAGAGATAAAGCATCCCAGCAATTAAAATAATCTGTACATTATAACTGAAAACACGTCGATTAAGTGAAAAAATATGTTTTGAAGAAAACCCCATCTACTGAAATTTGCCAAGAGCAAGATTGATAGAAAGCATCGCAATAAACATGCAACCAAGATTTCTGAACTCTGAGCATTGGTTAAGGAGAAAGAAGATTAATCCTTAAATTTATTAGAATCGAAAACCTGAAACATGGAAAGGAAGGCGAAGAGAAATTGCAGCATTGAGGTAAAAGTATGAAATTTTGTGTTGATATCGGTGGTATCCGCAGATATGTTGAAAATGTAATTGCTGTAATAGAGAAATTCCCAAAACCCAATCCGAACAATAATAAAAGCATTAGCCATCATCTCATCCAAAGCCGAAAGAGGATTTTCTCTGTGAATAATATATGCACAAATAAGATGACGTGCCTGTCTGTTAAACATTTTAGTAATCTCATGACAGTAAAATTAATTGATTCCTGGGATTCAAAATCATAAGTGAAAACATGGTTACGGAAAAGACATTCTGCAGTAACAACGACCTTGTATGCAATGATGATCTGAGAGTTCGGCAGCGAAGTGAAAAGTTATAATGAAAATCAGGAATTTACATAGAAGGTGTTTTCTGAAATTAAAATTTAATATACGAATAAATTGTCTGTTGTTTCTTGCTCGCCAAGTCGTTTTCTCCCCCAACACTAACTAACCCATTGATCGAAATTTAGCAGCTCACCACAGATCGATGTCTATCCAACAAAAAAAACTTTTTAAATTATCTCTGTAAAACAAAGAAGTTGAATGTCTACAGATGAACAGGCGACAATATGAAAACGTTAGCTCGTTTTCAGAAAAATGAGCTAAACTTTCGTCTTGTCTCTATGAAAAACAAAGAATCGCGAAATGCGATGCATCAGTTCAACTGTTATAAACTGTCTCCATTGTCATCAACTGTCACCATTGCATACAAGGTCGTTGTCACTTTCTCCCTTGAGATCGGTGGACTTGCAATGACTTCAAAGGCTTCACTGCAAGTGATTAGCATTTAAAAGTCGTTAAACAATGCATTCACTTCTTGACGTAGGAGATTTAGATTTGAAGAAATGAATGTGAAAAGGAGGAGAGGAGGAATGAGCTCATCCTTCACAACGAGTTAAAACTTGTTCAGATATTCCAGACGAAACAGAAAACGAAGGCAACCCAGGAGAATTAATTAAAGACCTCAGCCACTCAGGTTCTTCAGGGATACATTAATTATGATGGAAAAGGCATCTCGAAACTTGGTAGAAGGAGTCTCAAGTGCAAAAGAAATAGCAAAGCAACAGGAGACATGGAAAGGTTTTTTGCAGACATGTTTCCTAGTAATGCATTAAAAGAGGAAAGCAGACAAACATATTTATTCAAAATGTCTTTTTTGGTAAAAAGACCACGGTGATTTCTCTAGGCTTGATTTTCATTTCAGAAACACTTGCCGAGGAAATGTCATGATGACGAGGACGAACTTCATGATGACTTCCCTCATTTATAATATCACCCACTTCTCCAGAAAGAAAGAGATTCAGTGCCTAGTCCTTCTTCTCCATCATGGAAGAAATTCAATGCAAGTCCTTCTCCAGAAAGGAAGAGATTCAACACCTTGTCCTTCTTCTCCAGAAAGGAAGAGATTCAACACCTTGTCCTTCTTCTCCAGAAAGGAAGAGATTCAACACTTTGTCCTTCTTCTCCAGAAAGAAAGAGATTCAACACCTTGTCCTTCTTCTCCAGAAAGAAAGAGATTCAACACCTTGTCCTTCTTCTCCAGAAAGGAAGAGATTCAACACTTTGTCCTTCTTCTCCAGAAAGGAAGAGATTCAACACCTTGTCCTTCTACTCCAGAAAGGAAGAGATTCAACACCTTGTCCTTCTTCTCCAGAAAGGAAGAGATTCAATTCCTAGTCTATCTTCTCCAGAAAGGAAGAGATTCAGTGCCTAGTCCTTCTTCTCCATCATGGAAGAAATTCAATACAAGTCCTTCTCCAGAAAGGAAGAGATTCAACACCTTGTCCTTCTTCTCCATCATGGAAGAAATTCAATACAAGTCCTTCTCCAGAAAGGAAGAGATTCAACACCTTGTCCTTCTTCTCCATCATGGAAGAAATTCAATACAAGTCCTTCTCCAGAAAGGAAGAGATTCAGTGCCTAGTCCTTCTTCTCCATCATGGAAGAAATTCAATACAAATCCTTCTCCAGAAAGGAAGAGATTCAATTCCTAGTCTATCTTCTCCAGAAAGGAAGAGATTCAACACCTTGTCCTTCTTCTCCAGAAAGGAAGAGATTCAACACCTTGTCCTTCTTCTGCAGAAAGGAAGAGATTCAACACCTTGTGCTTCTTCTCCAGAAAGGAAGAGATTCAATTCCCAGTCTATCTTCTCCAGAAAGGAAGAGATTCAACACCTTGTCCTTCTTCTCCAGAAAGGAAGAGATTCAACTCCTAGTCTATCTTCTCCAGAAAGGAAGAGATTCAACACCTTGACCTTCTTCTGCAGAAAGGAAGAGATTCAACACCTTGTCCTTCTTCTCCAGAAAGGAGGAGATTCAATTCCTAGTCTATCTTCTCCAGAAAGGAAGAGATTCAACACCTTGTCCTTCTTCTCCAGAAAGGAAGAGATTCAACTCCTAGTCTATCTTCTTCAGAAAGGAAGAGATTCAACTCCTAGTCTGTCTTCTCCAAAAAGGAGGAGACACCTGATCCTTCTCCAGAAAGGAAGAGATTCAACACCTGGTTCTTCTTCCACAGAAAGGAATGGATTCAACACCTGGTCCTCCTCCAAACGCTGTGCCATTAAATAGCCTATTATTATTCTAATTGTTATACATTCTATGTCGGAAAGGAAATTTTGTTTATGATATTTAAATGTCAAATGTATTTGTGCACAATATTTTTGATAAACTTTGTTTGCCAATATTTTTCAATTAAAATTAAAAAACTCTCCCAAATTATTAGCCCTAAATTGAAATACGTACATTTTAAATAGTAATCTTTTTGTGCTTTTTCTGTTTACGCAATCGTTTCGAGGGACCACCTATCGCGTAAATACATAACTAGGTATATAAGTTACATAGAAATATAACATGCTTAAATGATCCTTATAATTATATAAACATTCGTGAAATCTTAACTCTTTTGCTAGGGGGGGGGGGACTAAACCGTTTCGTGGAACAATTAAACCTACGAACGCTCTTGCGGAACATCTGTTGCGAAATATTTATTTAGTGAATCAAAATGTTCAGTATTTTGTTTTCTTCATCATTTAGGTATTAAGGCTCTCATAATAGATTTCATTCCACTAATCCATCTTTTGCTCCCGGTTTTCTCTTTTAGTCTGATGTTGGTCGCGCTGTCAGACACTGCCTCCGCCACCGTGTCCCGACCCTCCCTGTCCTGATTTACGGCTCGGATAGCATTGTGGCAAAAGCAGATCCTCCGCCCCACTATGGGGAAGGGGGGGGGGGTGAAAAAAGGAGGTTAGTGTTGCCCTTCGAAAGCTCTCCTGCACATCCACATTCGGCCTGCCCCACCAAAAATCGATGCGTTATCAGAAATTCGCGTGCCGCGAGCCGCTGCTGACTATTTACGAGCCCGAGGAGCAACGCGCGGGGTCCCTGGCAATGTTTTCCGGCAGCCTGATGTTTTGTTCAACGTTTTTGATTGAAAGTAAAGCGCCTTATGAGCCCAGAGAATTCACCAATCTTGCCCCGATTTAAAATCGTTCTCCACCTCGGACGTCGCACACGCCATATAGTGTCTTTTTTTTTTCTGCCACCCCTCTTTCATCCACTATTCCCTTCCCCCAAATAGAAACCAATAACGGAGACGTGCGACGGAGGAAAAGAGTGGGGGGGGTCATCTTAAGGAGAGGAGAAACCCTTGGGGGAGGAAGAAGGACAAAAGCGACGGAGAGAGAGAGAGAGGCCCGAATGCAAAAGCAGGAGCGCAGCGGATGGAGAAATCTGTTTCCCGGAGGTGTTGTTGGTCTCTCTCCCGGTGCCACTGAGGTGGGTCAAGCACGTGACATGACGTGAGCTCTTATTCAGGAATGTTTTCGGAAACAAATTCGGAACACGAAAGAAATGCGTTCAGTGTTTCGACAAACGACTTTTTTCCAGAATGTGTAAAGAAACAGATAATGTCTCATATTTAGGGAAATATGTTTTTAAAATAGAGTGTCTTTCGATTGGGTTACTTGGGCCATTCTTTATCAAAGTTTGTTAATCGAATTTTTTTTAAGTTTCGACATAAGGCTTCCGTTTTTCCTCTGTTAATATCTGATTCATGTTTATATTAAACTTTTTTAAGAACTTTTTTTTTCTTCACCTGATATCGATTTTTTTGTTCAGAGCAAGGATATTCCTGACGAAACATGTCACGTTTTCTGGAAATCAGAAATCCTTTTGTTGGTGATCTCCTCTCTCAAATTTTAAATTTCGCCATCAATCTAGAAGAGTGTTTCTCCTTCGATATTTCCGAAGGTAGTTCTAATTATTGTTCATTTGTAATCTGATTTTAATTGGGCCTTCAGATATTTTGAAAACCCCTATACAGCTATAAACACAAGGTAACAGAGGAAGTCCCCGTTATCCATTTTCTCACACATACGGGGGACAAATTATTGAGGAAGGTTGCGTAAAAATCCTCCCTTTCCCACACTCACATCTGTGGACCATGATTGACGACGATAATGCCAATTAAAAAGAAAAGGCCTTGACGATTAAAGGTTTAATTGATGAGGCTGAGGATTATTTTAGGAACCAAAATCGTCTCTATCACCGTTCTGCAAAAGTTCGACATCAGCTGCGAGATGTTTCATCTCGTTTGCTATAACGCAATTTTACAATCGAAAATGCGAGATGAAACCAAAACAACTTTAGACTCGTTCTTTACGAAATACAAATCTATCAAAAAGGAATCGGATCTTCAGGCGGATCCAGCCCCAACAAACCCTCTCCCCACACTCCCACCCCACTTCACCAACTTCCTCCACCAAATCTCTTCCAAAATCAACCTCCATGTTGAAACAATTTATTAAAATAAATTGTTCAGTTCTAATTATTGTTCATTTGAAAATGAAATATGTAGATACCCATATGCACAAACTCATACATATAAAAATACAGACAAAACGTAAAATTTGCAGCTTATTTTTACGATAAATAGATAATAGATAAGACAATTGATATATAATTCAGAGTAATTTCTTAAAAACATATGCAATCAAATGTTTACTCCGATGACCTAGTCCGTATTAACCACTCTTACATTACTTTTTCTAAGCGCCTTCGCTTTAAGTGGCGTTTTCCTGTCCCAATTAACCACGTATAAAACAGATCTCTTGCACTGAAATTGGACAGATTCACGTTACAACCGATCGCATACTCTATTAGACAGACCAATCACAGAGTCACAGACAGACCAATCACAACCATAAAATTGGTCCATGTTTCAATGAACTATAGAGCTCAATTTGTGGAAGCGATGAGTTGTATGCTTCATTCAACATTTTGTGCAGTGTTATTAATAAAGAAGAGTTTTGGGAAATGTCTTCATTTCTTTCTCATAATCAAAGATAAAATTCAATTAAAGGTAGAAAATTATTCTTTGCATTAAATCACTGTTAAAGTGTCATGTGGACTTTCTATTCTTATCGGAACATTGAAAAGGCATTCTGAAATTATATCTGTAGGTAATAAAGAAATAATTGGGACAATCAGGAAAACAACTTCTAGAGATGACAAAGTAATGAATAGAATTACACTTTCGAAGAGAAAGCTCAATTCACCAGAGCTTTTTGAAAGATGGAACATTGGGAGCAAACGTCAATGTGGGTGATAAAGAACTGAAAGAGAAAGGAGGAAACTCTTAGAAACCGGATGGTGAGGTTGTAGGACTGGAAAAACGCAACGTTTAATGTCATTTTTGCGTTACTGGAAATCAGAGTAAGAAGACGGCCTTTGAGGAATTGAGCCCTCAGTGTATTCAAGTGAAATATCCACCCAAAGTCACGGTATGGGGTGGTATACCCTGTTGGGGAGGTGGAAGGCATTGTAAAAAATGCAAAGTAAGGACTACATTGAAATACTAAACAAGAAATTGTTAACAACAGCCAGAGAACTTTTCGCGGATTGATTTTCAGGTTGACAACGCACCTTGTCACCGTGCGAAGGTTATTCAGAAGAAAATAGTACCATTAAAAGAATGAAATGAAGGACATTAATCCTACCGAGAACATAGGGTACAAAATTTGTTATGAAATTATTAAAAAGAGGGAAACATTGAGCTTTAAAATATTAATTTTGAAATGATTAATATTCTCATTAACAGGTGTACATTAGAAAACTGTTTTATAATGATAAAAATAAGGATAAATTAAATATTCATTTATATATAGTTGCTTGCGTTCAGATAATTATATCTGAATAAACCGTATCTGAAATAGCAAACCATAGTTTTGAAATCAGCATAAACAAATACTTCAGAGTGAATGATAAGAGTTATACATATTTAACAATTCCTTGCCTAGAAATCAGTACAAAAAGCAGAACATTCAAAAGTACGCTTTCAGAACATTTTGCCTCTAATGTATGCAAGTACATATACCTGTTAATTGAATATACAAAAAAAGCCGTATTGAAAAGTTGTTATTTACCAGTTTCTCGTAATTCAGGTGCACGGAGTAAACACGGGGTTGAATCCCATGGCGAGGAATTCAAATACCTTTGGAGGGAACCAAACGTTGGTATTAGGGGAGAGTGGAGGTGGAGAGATTTGTTCCATTTGCAAACTCATATCGTTTTATCTCGAAAATTTGCATTTATTAATCTGCTTAGCAGCCTAACTGATTTCACGCAATTCGTCACGGTCTATTAAACACTGAGAAACAACGATAAAGTGGAAAAGATAAAATGAACTTCAATAACCTGATACTTCAGTTTCAGATGAATCAGTTTGAGATTGAACTCGGTGAAATGAGATTTTCGGAAGGGAAGAGTCGTGGAGTGAGTGTCCGTACCTGCTCTTAAGCGGAGATTTCCAGTGGTTAAGTCGTTGAAGATTCAGTGGGAAGTGATGCAAGCTGAAATTTTTCTACGGCAGAGTCAGTGGTGAGTGTTAGAAGGTACTGGCTGGCAAAGTGAGATTCCTACGGCAGAGACGAACCGCAGTGTGGAGCATCACAGGCTTCTAAAGTGAACGAGGTCCCTAGTAGTGAGTTCTCATTAAAAAATCTTAGAGACTACTGAACCTGTATATCTAGAGGGATTTCTCAGTGGGTGGAGGCAGTTTCTAAACTGAGAATGCAAGTAGCGATGGCTTAATGGAAGGATTAAAGGATCCTGAAGTACGTAATATTCCCAGTAAGGTAGAAATAACTTGCAGCATTACAGATTCCAATTAGAAATTTCTTCGTTTTAGTTTCCTTAACTGAAATTATAAATAAAGGTGACAAAATGAAAAGAGTTTCCGCCTCTTAAACTAACATTCCCAGTACAGTGTTTCAGTGGGTGGCTGTAAAAGAGTAAAACTCATATTCCCTGTAAATATGACTGAGTGGATAATACCACAAGATCATAAACGAAATTCCAAATCGAAATGACTGAATGGCTCAAAAGAAATCTTCCAGGATCCACAGGTGTTTCTCATTAGATATTATTGCAGGTTCCAAAATCGAGATTCTCATTGACTCAATGGATAATGTTAAAGGCCCGTTTGTTGAGATAATCAGCAGCAACAGTTCAGTGCGTAATGCTACAGGTCCTAACGTCTCCAGTCTTTGTCGCCCATTAATAGTACCTATGCAGTGAGCCGGAAATAATCTACTAATAATTTAATACGCAAACAAAGATGGTTTGTAGAACGCAATTGACTCTCGCATATCACTCAGTAGATGATGATTACCACACATATTTAGCGTGCAATTAATAATACGCTGATTTCAAAAATTGAAGGACAGATAAAAAAACGCGATATCGTAAAACTCCAAAGATAGAAATGCACGAAAGTCATGTATAGTATGTAAAATACGACGCATGAGTGAATTTCGGTATGCCAATGAATGGTGTTGGCAGCGGTATATACAAATGCATCGAGCGTTAAAAATGGGAGTTGGAAGCTGTTCTCCAGTTCTCCTGCGAAGAAGTATTAGGTATGTCTATCAGGCATCATTAAACGGAAGAGCAGTGCGAAGCAAGCCAAATCAAGCAGATGTTTCCAGACATTTAATGGGAATCGTTCAGTGGTGCAGAGAGATTCAAAGACAGAGCGCCTCGTTTGCAATTCAGTAGTGGACAACGAGGCAAAAACCCAAGAGATGACTCTTATCTGTCATTATGCACCAGGGGGAGCAGGTGGTGTTAGGAGCGGATGTTAACACTACGTCACCTGCAATTGGACCTTGCAGCAGCCAGTGGAACGCCGATATCCGCTGCCACTATACGCTAAAGAGTTCAAGAGGTGTACCTCCATGCTAGGTAGCAATGTCCGTCTATGCTCCACACTGATGAATTGAGATTTTCCCTACACAGCGATTCACAGCATCAACTGATAGAGGGAGAATTACGAACACTCCATCATGCCACAAATATCTGTGAATGGCAGAGTCATGGTTTCAGGAAGGAACGTGATGCTTCGGTGATGATATCAATTTGTCAGCCAAGTATTTGAAAGTTGATGCAGTTCGGCCCATGGCTTTTACGAGGTTTTTCACCACACCGAGTTTGAAGTGTAGGGACGGTAGCAGGTTTTGTGCGTTTCTGCCACTGCTGGGTGTTCCACATTTTTCTCTCTGACCTTCAGAGATTTCCTCTGAGGCCACTTTCTCTTCACGTAGTGCAAAGTCTTTGCTCGGCTGTCCCATTCACATAAGAAACAACAGTACTTTCTATATCCCAGCTGCAGACCCATCAACAGAGCAACTATATTCAAGTCACAACAGAGATGCCAGCCATACTTGATGTATTGAAGACAGTTCAACAATGGACTCTTTTGTTGCCAGATGTTACGGCAACCACGGCAATCCCCGGTTCCGCCTGCCTTTCGACACTACCAAGTTGAATGGAAAGCCGCGACTATCTACTATTGGGGGCAAGGCTACACCATATAGATGCATCTCATCCCCGACCTCCTATGGCGAGCAGTCCTATAGAAGGAAAGCCCGTCCATCGGTCAAAACCTGAAATTTACTCTGTTCCCCGGTTAGCCATGAACAAGGATATGTAGATCCAAGTTCGCTCGGCACCCGTGGTGGAGACTCTTAGTGAGATCCAGATTTTGAAAAGGGCCCTTGCCTACTAGGGGACCAATCCGTTCAACAGGGCCCTGAACTGCTCCCCAGAGTGCCTGATTTTGAGGTCTTAGCACCGTCCAACCAGGTCACTAAACCAGTCAGCGATGCCTTCGACCTCGGTTGGTCTTGGCTCTGTCCAACTGGGACCCATTCCAGTCAGCAGAGTCTTCGACCGGGTGCTGGGCCACAAGCCCCCCCCCCACCACGACTAGGTGGACCCCTATCGGGGGGGAAGACAGTTCAACATCTGTTTCAGATTGTCGTAGGTTATCCATTCCGGTCGGACACGCTGCCTCAGGTTTCCGAGGGCATTCATCAGGCAATCTACATCGCAGCAGAGCACAAGGTCATTTTCGTTTCTGAAGGAAGGCGGAAAATGCTCATGACGAGTTCGAAACGAAGTCATTCGGACATTTTCCTTGAGAAGATTCCATTGTTTAAGTCTTGATCCAAGTAACTCTGCTTTTGCCTTGGACAGATTCAGATCACAAACAAGATCGTTCATTTCTTCTTCGGTGAGGATGTGTGGTGCAGATGACACACCATGGCAGACGTATGGATCATCATTAGACACCAAAGGTTGCGGAGAACCCGACACCAGATCGCCTCCCTTTTCGTTGTCTCAATCGATGGAGAATTCTTTTGGAGGTTCGGTAATGGGAAGGCCTTCGTTGTGCGGAACTGATCGGAGAGCAGATTGTATATTCAGGTACGTTATCCTCCACTTCTTTTTCCTTGTGATGCCTCCAGAAACAGGTGGAACCATTCAGAAATAGCAGTCATTTGCATGATTGCTTGGCTCTCTCCAAACCATAAGAACAGCAAATGACATCATCAATTTGGAAGTTTTTTTTGCACGCGTACTGCAGCATATGTGTGGGGTCTAGGCCTTGTCATAGTCCCCGAGCTTGCATCCAAAATAAAACTCATACGCCACTTTCACTATTGGAGTGATGGCCCTTTTCTGGCTTGCAAACGGCACTTCCTCGCAAATGTAAAAACCGCATTATTAACACAGTTACAAGGCATCACTACTGCTGGATTAAAACTGCAAGGATCACTTGTGTTGTACTTATGACTCAGGGGTAAATGGGAGTCGCTCAAAAGACTTGCTCACCCAACGAGACATCGCTTACAACTAACGATTGCATCATCTTTTGTCCGTGATCGTAAAGCTGCGATGTCATGACTCAACTACATTGCATCAGACAATGATGCAATACCTCCGAGGGTTGTGTGTATGGCGGACTGATGCAATGTAACACAATATGTTGCGATCTGAAGTTTAAAATGCAGCGTTGCGAAATGGTTACCTATGTAGTCAATGCGGACTGAGTCGTTTATACATGACCATCTCTGTCTCTCCTAAACAAGAGCCAATCGACAAATTTTATTGTCATTTTCGTGTCCAGCACCTCGAAATTAGTAAAGATTGGCTATTTTCATTTCAAAGCCTTTTTGTGTGTTGCCCAGTGTAAATCGTCATATGCATCATGGTACAGTCCTCAAATTTCAAAGAATTCTCTTCGCATAGTTCTCGTTGAAATGGGTTTTGAACTACTGCTACTGGAGAACTGTCTCTCAGCTGATGAACAGTAACAGCTCTGCTTCCCATTGTCTGCCGGAGCCTTTTTCCTCCCTCATACACTATTGACGGATTAACAATTATCACTCTTAATGGATTAACAATTTTCTCATACGCTATTGACGGATTAACGATTATCACTCTTAATGGATTAACAATTATCTCATACACTATTGACGGATTAACAATTATCACTCTTAATGGATTAACAATTATCTCATACACTATTGACGGATTAACAATTATCACTCGTAATGGATTAACAATTATCTCATACACTATTGACGGATTAACAATTATCACTCTTAATGGATTAACAATTATCTCATACACTATTGACGGATTAACAATTATCACTCTTAATGGATTAACAATTATCTCATACACTATTGACGGATTAACGATTATCACTCTTAATGGATTAACAATTATCTCATAAACTATTAACGGACATTTTTTGACACCTTTCCCATTCTCCATACACTTGGATATTGTGCCCCGTGATTTTCAGCTGAGTTCCGTCAATTTCGTTACGGATCCTACTCCTACAATGTTCCAACGATGAGCTTTTTTCCCCACGTCGCACTTGACTTTGCTTTCCACCAAGTATTTGCCAAACTTTTATAGGACTTTGTAATGACGTAGAATTATACTACTTATGACACGTCAATAAGAAAATGTTCATACATTTGCATGTTTCATGGTACTTCGTGCAAGATGCAATGTTCCTAATAATACTGATGCAGTCCAACTGTAGGATGGCACTTCGCATTCACAAGCTGAAGACGAAAAACGAAATATTTTAGGAATGAAAGAAGATGAGAGAAGAATAAAATACATGCGCCAGCATACATTGAACTTTGAAATGTTAATCAACAAGGAATTCAGTCTCGGACGAAATTTTCATTAAGACATAGAGGCAAGTGGATCTCTAATGGCTGAACGTAAGACAGTGTCTTCAATAGTGAAACTTTAATTTAGTTGTTTAATGTAACTTTTTAGGACTTAGAGTTCCTGCAGTAATGTTTCTCATCGAAAGCTCTTTTGCATAAAGAGACAAAATTTCATGAAACCTGTTCGATCCAGTTTACGAAAAAGAGATTATGCCTTACAATAAAATTGTCCTATAGCAAAAAAAGACCGCTTTAGCAGAATCTCTGGTTCAGATATAAATGAGTGTCAATATAAAACTTTAACATAATAGCATCAATCTTATAGAGCCTATAGAGGCAGGTAGAGATGACATTGCAAAAACCTCTTCACTCAAGAGGCAGGTAGAGATGGCATTGCAAAAACCTCCTCACTCAAGAGGCAGGTAGAGATGGCATTGCAAAAACCTCTTCACTCAAGAGGCAGGTAGAGATGGCATTGCAAAAACCTCTTCACTCAAAAGGCAGGTAGAGATGGCATTGCAAAAACCTCTTCACTCAAAAGGCAGGTACAGATGGCATTGTAGAGATGGCATTGCAAAAACCTCTTCACTCAAGAGGCAGGTAGAGATGGCATTGCAACAACCTTTTCACTCAAGAGGCAGGTAGAGATGGCATTGCAAAAACCTCTTCACTCAAGAGGCAGGTAGAGATGGCATTGCAAAACCTCTTCACTCAAGAGGCAGTTAGAGATGGCATCGTAAAAACCTCTTCACTCAAGAGGCAGGTAGAGATGGCATTGCAAAAACCTCTTCACTCAAGAGGCAAGTAGAGTTGACAGATGGCATTGTAAAAACCTCTTCACTCAAGACATCTAAAACGTAGTGCTCAACGAAACATCTGAAGCAACAGTTCGTTTTTCAAACGAATGAGTTTTTTAAATGCGCAGCATTTCACGTTCACTGAGTGTTGAATTACTATTACGCTGTCTGAGTCTGTAGTCTGAGTGATTTAGGAGCAACGTTGCTGGTCATAAGAATAGGCCTCAAAAATTAAGTTCTGTTGGTTGTTTTACCTCTGAGATACACTTCTTTGCCTGTTACAATGTCAAACATTGTTGCTTTTTTACTTTAAGATAATGGATTGAGTTATTTCACTTCTGAGGGACACTTTTTTATACAAATGGATTAAAAGGCCAGGTAACAAGGGCTTAGAGAAGGGGATCCACTGAACGGCAGTTAGGAGGCAAATGATAGCTCCCGTCAAGACCATCCAGCATGTTCTCTAACGAGCGCAGAATATGGCTCTCCTGCACAGAGAGCCACGGCTTTACATCCCATACGACAGACGGCATCGTTTCCAAGCCCATCAACGTCGCCTTTCTGATGATGGAGAGCGGGATGAGGCTCAGCGGAGATAATCCTCAATGCAGGCACAGGTGGGAATCGAACCTGGGAACTGCAGATTATGAGCCTGGTGGGCAACCAACTGCCCACCAGGGCCCTAACATAAAAGGAATCGTAAAACGTAACCTCAAGTGTCTTCATCGGCCCAGCAGCTACGAATTTTTTCGAATTTTCTTTTGTAGATAGGCTTTATTTTTCCGTTTTCAGCGTTAATATCTTTTTTTGTAACAAATAAATACAGTGTAGTGGAAAATAAAACAGTGAAAGAAACAGATGAATGAGTTTTGAGGCGGGGTTTCCGTCCTCTCCCTGTCATTTACTTTATTTCTTATTAGAAAATTATGCTTCATTTACGCGGCCATTTTTGCGACGGGGGGGGGTTCAACCCCCCCCCCCCCCTCATAAATCGAGATCCGACCGTATATATGTATTTTTGCCATTTTGGAACTAAATGTAAAATTCCTTTTCTCGGTTGGCTACGCGCTGATAAGACAATCACTAGTTGCATATTCCCAATCTTCCATCGGTTTCAATTTCTGCAATTTCTGGCTTTAAAATTGGGGAGAAAAAAAATTAAACTAGATAAGAATTGTTTCTCCATAAAACGTATTCCTCATATTCCTTAAATTCGTCAACTGCGATTTCGTGATCGTCCATCCAAATCAAAATTAATTAGACTTCTGTTACCAGCAAATGAATTCGCACCTGAAGATGTCCTCATTGAGAAGGTATCTTTTGCAGCCCATAATTTAAAGGTTCGCTTTCTTCGACATCTTGATTTTGCTGCCGCTTACCAAAGCTCAAAAACGTTATTTAAATATTTTTTTAATCTTCCTAATGCTTGTCGCTTTTGTCATTGAAGTCGTTTGTGCATTTGTCATATCATTTGCTTCACTTTATCCTATTAAAATAGTGTCCGATTCTAATGAGTTGCATATCAAATGAAAGGGCGTCACGTGGAGATTATAATACGATCTGAAGAATTCATCCCCCCTCATTCTTGCTCCCCACTCTTCTCGAAATAAGAGGAAATATGCAAACTAGTGTTTCGTTACATCTTCCAAGCTAAAGAGCCGAATATAAAGAGTCATATGTGAAGCGAGCGTTTCTGACACTTCAACAAAATATAAAACATTTTGCCCCTTCCTCTGTTCCCTAGCGAAAAAGAGGGAAACATAAAAAAGATCTCGCCGAAACATGTTATGTGAAATTAAAATTTGTGACGTGAGGAATGGTAGAGTAGGCGATCTCAAAATATGCCTTCTTCCTTTCGACATCTCCTAAAAAAGAAACTTTGACAGAAGGTATACATCGAAGAAAAAAATGACTTGTCTCCAAACTTCTTGGGCCTATACTTTCTTATCAGTTGCCAATTTTTGCAGATAAAACAACTATCATGCACTTCGGTCGTAGCAATCAGAAGCAGAGTTATCTTATCAATGGCTTCCCAATCATCAGTGTATCATCTCAATTAGATTTGGGTGCTGCCATTTCTCTGGACCTCTCCTTTTCTTTACACTGCAAAAACATCAAAAAAAAAAAACAACCTTGTCGCCTTCATGATTTTGTGCTGCTACAAGAAGTGCAAACAGGCCGACACTTTTTAAGTCCTTCTCTGTTTTTGCTTTGTCTAATCTTGAATATTCCTTAAATTCTTTAATCTTGAATAATCCTTTCAGGGAATAATTTTTCCCTGATCACCCTTTTCTATCTGGTCACCCCACACACTACATCACTCTAGTTGAACATCCACTCAGCTGGTTTAGTAAGAGACTACCTGGACTTTCCAACTCAAGCGACGAGGAACGACTGAAAGTTCTCAATATTCACTCCTTGAAACGGAGAAGGTTGGTTCACGATCCAAAAATCTGTTATAAAAATCATCAACAACTTTCTCTATTTCTTTTATTTCTAAGCCTTTAATCCACGTCTTGGACTCTTATCAGAACAAGGAGGGAGAGCCTTGGAATCCTACAAATCAATGGCTTCCCAACTGAATCCCTGAAGACATTAAATTTCGAGGTGTATGTTTGAGGTGAACAATAACCGTTAACAATAACTCTATCAGAACAAGGATTACGTTATGCGTATTTATGTATATTCCGCATGCTAGAACAAATTGTAAATATCATTCCTTCATGCGCCAGAGTTGGTCGTGTTTGGAACTCTTTACCTTCTGTTTTTGATATGTCTCGAGCGGTGTAGGCGTATTTTTTTGTGATTTCTCAGGGCCGGACTATCCCGAGGCCCTAAGCTATAGAAAATTAGAAGCCCTAATCTAAAGATATTAGACGCCCTAAGCTATGGAAATTAAAGAGGCCCCAAATTTCGAAAGTCGAAATATATATATTTACTATTTAGATTGAAGGTAATATTTAAAAAACAAACATGAAAATGATGTGGCAAAAACATTGCACAAATATATCTACAGATACGACGAAGAGAGTTTGCACAATAAATTAATTAAAATATTAGAAAACACTTTAATATGACACAGTAAAATTTTAAATGCATTTTTGAGCCCCCCCCCCCCCCTCATATTGCGAGGCCATAGGCTTAGTCAGCTTATGCGTAAGTCTGGCGCTGTGCCTTCTCCTCAATAAATAAATAAATTAGCATAAAGAATAATAAGTTTAGTTTCAACGTCCCCTGTAAAATTATCACTGTAGAGCAAAAAACAAAATGCCTAAATGAAAGGAAATTACCTTCCTTTCTATAAAGGCCCTGACAGAGGAAACAAAGTGATCAAATGTAATGCCAAAGATGAAAACATTTACTGAATTCTCATCAACTTCAAAAGAACATTAGGTCGTGAAATAGATCCTTTGAAGTTAATACCGATTACATGGCTTCATCATCGCATTATGTTTTAATATTATTTTCTCGTTTTTGGATAAATATTAGGAGATATGCATTTTTTTTATTTTAATTTTTATATTTTAGCAATTGGGCGACAGTCGAAAATTTCCATTTCGTCCAGCAGCGTTTCATTGTTTACATAGAACAACATTTTACATAAAACCTAATTTGTTTTTTTACCTGGGCATTCAACAGAAAAAGCTTTAATAAATATGACAGAGTTGCTGTGCAAAAATATCGAAAGCAAGCTATTCACTACAGGCATTTCTCTAGACTTATCTAAAGCATTGGACTCTATTTGGCACGAAATTTTGTTATTCAAGTTGTACCATTGTGGTGTTCCGGACATTCTTTACAAATTGTTTCAAAATTACTTATCCAAGAGAAAACAAGTTGTTTCTTATAATTATAATGTATCCAACACTTGTAGCCTTAAAAGCGGTGTACATCAAGGCTCTAATCTAGGACCATTACTTTTTCTCTTATATGTTAACGATAAGATTAACATTTCGAATAATTCTCCGATATTCTTTGATACTTAGTATATTTTATACAGGTAAAACTATTGCTGACTTAATTGACATCGTTAATAACTATTTAAAATTTATGCAAAATGGTTTAGAGCTAATAAATTCCAATTAAATATTGGCAAAACTAAATATATCTTATTCGGTCCAACTGTAAAAACTGCAAATCTTTACCTACATGAAATATGCATTGATGGAAATGCAATCGAAAGAGTTAACAAAATTAAATTCTTAGGAGTATGGTTTACTGGAAACTTAAAATAGAATGTACACGTTAATGCACATTAGAAAAAAAAATCCAGAAATATTAGCCTTATTAGACGCTATAGATTCACGTTACCTTTTCGAATTAAATTGCAATTGTATAACTCCATTATTTATCCTCATCTGCATTATTGCATTTTGATATGGGGTAATACAAGTAATCAGAAAAATTAATGAACTACTAAACCTTCAAAAAACATTCGACAGAACTCTGTATAATCTAAGCTTTAATAAACATACCAAATAATTTTTTGAAAAATCCAAAATTCTACAACTTTCGGATCTACACAAATTAAATATAGCATTATTTATGTTCTGTGCTATTAGATTCAAAAATACGATATCATTTTCCAATCAAAAAATCAATATCAATAACACAAAGGAAGTGTTATCATTACACAAGTCGACAGCAACTTGACCTAGAATTATCATTATGCAGAACAAATTATGGACAGGCATCACTATCCTTTCAGGGAATAATTCAGAAAATAATTTAAAAGAAGCTGAAAAGTATTCTGCATTCAAACGTAATTTGTTAACGATTTTAACTGATTAATATTTTTAATGCTGGTGTGTCCTACAGTAGATATTTGTCGCAAGTTTTTGATTTAATGTAATTTAGTTAAGATACATACTCAGTCTTGTCAAATTCTGTATTGAATTTTTTAACTGAGTGTCCCTTTTCTGTTTTATGTAAATTGTATTATATTAACTAGCATAACAACTTTGTACTGTTTAATAAAATGGAAGTAAAATATTATTAGTATTATTATTATATATTGATCTCGTCCGCAAACCTGTCGATTACAAGATGACGATTTTTTTCAATGTCATCCGTGGTCCAAGGGTTCGAATGTATCTCATGCAATAAACAGCTGGTCAGATTCCCGAGACGGATTTTCTGTTCCATATTATTACCCGAAAGCACACGAGACATGGGTCAAGAATTCGGTTATTTTGCCTGTCAGCGACCTTTTGTACACACAATGACCTAAATAGTCATCACAAGGACCCTAACCTTTAAGTTCAAATTAAAGTAAGATCGTGTTAAAATTAGCCTGCAATAAGAGTCTCCCTACATCTCCAAGGTTTTAGAAGTGAATAGCGGATGGTTATTCATTGGACACCCTTTGGTTGGCTTTCTCTGAAGGTCATTCAGAGGGTCCTTTAACGTGCACAGGATATGACTCTCCGCTACCATTTGACGGACGGCGGTTTTCCTAAACCCTGTGGTTTCTCACCACTACAGCAAGAGAAACTTTAAACTTATTACTTCAGCTGCAATAAACTCAACGCCCATTTCAATGGGAACATCATCATCATGCTACACGAATGGGGAGTCAGGGCTCAGAAACGTTTTAAATAGCTTTTTCTCCAAAAGGTGAAATAAATATAAATTAAAGATCTGAATTCACTCTGTTTAAATCTCGATTTAATGATGTTTATTTCACATTTAAAAGTTATGAAATAATATAATATATCTATATATTATCTGTATCCTTTGTGTAGGTAAGTCTTTTTTTAAAAATTTTAAAAAATTGAATTAAACTTTAACGATCTACGAAACAATACTCATTTTAGAGTTTAATAAAATGTTTTCGTTTTAGCCAGTTTAAATTAACAGTTCAGCTGAAATGTTTTACAGAGTGTTGCTTTTCTTTAAACACTCCATCTTCCATAGCTCTTCAAACACTAAAAAAATTTTGCTGAAAAATAAAGATTTGAAATTAATTCAGATATTTATCTTCATTTACATTTTTATCCAAAAAAAAAGCATATTTACGAAGTTACTGAATCTAATTCTTTATTGACATATCAGGGAAACAGTTCCTAATAAAGCGATCTCTATGTATAATGTCTCAGAAATAGAACATTTCTAATCCTTTTGTTCCACAGCCAAGAACACTAACCTGGGATCGATGATTCGGTTCAAGGATACCGAAATAAAACAACGCAGTTTTAAAGTCGGCAATCCTTTCTAAGGCCGTTACCTTCTTATTAAAGATCTATCAAAATATTTTTGATAGATAGATAAATAGGCATTTATTCCCATTATATAGACAAGTTATACATTTCATATAAAGTATTTTGCATAACATATTTTCTAAAATTATACATTCGACTTTTAAGAATATTGAAAACATCCAAAAGAGTTCAAATAACTCATATGTGGGTTTATACAATTTGGTAAACCATTTTTGAAAAGATAACAAATTGAATACGAAATCAACAGGTATGATATCATTCGTATTCATTTCGCAATATAATATATTCTATTTCCAAAACATTGAAAGACAGAAATTCAAAAACACAAGACGTACACCTATCATAACAATTATTATCAATATTTTTAAAGAAGTTTTTCAATATCATTAAGTTCAAAGATCCAGATTTTCAATTTCCCTTTAAAAGAGTGAAAGTTTGTTTCATCTTTAAGATTTCCCAACAAAATTTTAAATATTTTTGATGCTAAATATATATAATATTTTTGCACAATAATTTTTTTAGGAAGGGGTAAAATAAGATTTGCATGTTTGGCAATTCTTGTATTATAATTTATATGTCTAATATCACTTTCAATTCAGTGATTTTTTCAGATATATAATGATATTGTACATGTATAGATTTTTTTTAAAGGTAAATATACGCAATTCATTTTAAACGTGTCTAACATTATCATACCTTCTTTTCCTCAAAATGCATCTAATTATTCTATTTTGAGTTCCAATTAATGGATTAACATTGCTGTGATATAATCCAACCCAAGAACTCAATCCATATGTTGAATGAGATTTAACCCATCCATTATAAATTAATTTGAAAGATGTAATATTTACAAAATTTATGATATAAAATAATTGTGGTATTATTGTATTAAGTTTATTTATTAACGAATCAATGTGTTTATCCCAAGTTAGTTTACTATCAATATGTACTCTTATGTATTTATAGCACTCAATATTTTCTAGTGGCTTGCATGAACAACGATTACCGATGCATTTAAGTGTACGATAAAATAATTTTGTTCTCTCTTTGATTTTGTCTCAATCGGAAATATACATATTTCGTTTTCTCTTCATTTAGAAACAACTTATTTTTCATAAATTGATTTCTGCTATTCCATAAATATTGATTATATTTTTTCAATCAAAATATTTTCAGTAGTTGCTGTATATATCAGAGCAGTATCATCATCAAATGCTATTAATTCCCCTTTTTACTTCCAGGTTGCAAAGATCATTTATAAAAAAAAATATTAAATGACATCGGACCTAATACAAAAGACGTCAATAAAGCTTTTGAAACGTTTTTATTACAATTTCAAATATTAATTGAAAGATCAAAATGCACTATACAATTAAAACTCAAACAAAATAAATTGAAACCTGAGATGACGAATGGAGTTATATTTATTAGTATTATTATTATTATATATTGATCTCGTCCGCAAACCTGAGAAACCTGAGATGACGAATGGAGATCTGAATTCACTCCGCAAACCTGAGAAACCTGAGATGACGAATTGAGATCTGAATTCAGACCCTTGTGGAACACCTTATTTAATTTTCTTTTCAACACTGTAATAATTCACTATTTTAACCTTTTGAGTTCTATTTATTAAATAAGTCTGAAACCAAAATAAAATTGTCCCTCGAACTCCTGCTCTCTCAAGTTTATATAATAATATGTCACGTGAAACAGAGTCGAATGCTTTCTCTATGTCCAAAAATCAACTCAACTAGATTGAAGATATTAATTTTATTATAGTATCCTCTGTTCCAGTGTCTTTCCTAAACGCAAACTGAATTTTAGAAAAAAAAATGTTTCTGTCTAGAAAATTTAAAAGTGTAATTTCAATTAGCTTTTCAAATATTTTTTAAAACACTGATAATCAAACTATTGGCCTGTAATTATCAATATCTAGATGTTTACCACCTTTGTAAACAGGTACTATAGTTGAATTTTTAAGAATTGTTGAGGAATTTCCAGAATGCAAAGATAAATTATAGAGAGAATATAAAATAGCTGAAATATTATTCTTTATTTCTGTATATCTGTGGAGATAATTAAAATCTGCTCCCGTCGCCTTTTTTATTTGCAAAGAAGAAATTTTTTCATTAATTTCATATTCTGTTAAATAATCTATGAAAAGCGAATTCATTTATGCAAATATCTTATCCTTTCTCTGCTCAGTGTATTCTGGAATTTCGGTTGCAAATTTTTCAATTATTTCTGAAAAATAATTATTAAACTTTTCAGCTAATAGAATCGGATTATCATTAAAATAATACAGAGCATTATTTACTTCTATTCTATTGGAATCATTTGTATATGTTGCTTTCTTCCAGATAATTCATTTATTATATTCTAGTGCTACTTTAAACTGCCATATTTGTCTAATAATATTTTGGTGCAATGATTTGCCTTTTCTTCTCTGATTAATTTTAACAATAAATTTAGATTCTTTTTAAAATAATTATTTATTTCAATATTAAAGGACTGAATTTTCCGTAATTTGCATAAATAATTTCGGTTTTTAAAAGATTGTATTCAATTTATTTTGTTTGAGTTTTAATTGTATAGTGCATTTTGATCTTTCAATTAATATTTGAAATTGTAATAAACCGTTTCAAAAGCTTTATTGACATCTTTTTCCATTTCAATCTCATTCGAATCTTTGTCTTTCAACATTCCTTTAGTTTTGTAATATTTGTCTTACATACTTCTTTTAAGATTTCTATACTTTTGTTCATTTCAGAATGAATATTTAAGCCTATGAAATAATGATCAGTAATATGCAGCTTAATGATATAAGTGTTTACATTATTTACAGCTATTCTTATAAACATATGATCAAGACATGTCTTTGATTCCTCCCTAGTAGTCTCCTCATGTCACACCTTAAAACCAATAGACAGAAACACTCTAAAATATTTATTCTAATTATACCATTACCTCTCTAGTCAATATTAATATCTCCTAATAATATTTCTTTCATTTTTCGAGAATTCAACTGAACAATAATTGGTTTAATATTTTGCTTATTCCTAGTGGGCACTCGGTGTATAACTTGTATATCAAAGTCCTTTTCTTCGACTTGTGGTGTCTGAGCAATAGAGGTTATTATTTCAGATACAGATCTTTGGGTGTTTCTGGTGTCCCTACTATTTCTAGGTTAGTGTTCCTACTATACTGTTCCAAATCATTTATCTTGCATTTAAGTTCCTTTATTTCAATTTGCATCATTTTATTTTCAGCTGAAAGCTTTTCATTCTGATATTGCATTTCCTTCAACTCTTTAGACATTTCGTCATAATTTTCAAATAGTTATCAAGTTTGTCTGAACAATATAAATTTATACTTAGCTAATTCTCCTAATAACTCATTTTTAGACTTCTCATTCATCTCTCTCGTGTCTTTCCGAAGTGTTTTCATCTGTTCACTAAACATTTCAGCGACATGCTTAATTACCTCCGTAGTTAATGGTTTTTGGTCAGAGTTTAATAATGTATCTACAGGAGATTCACTAGCATCATATATATCAGTCTCACTTCTTTTTCATATCACATCTGTTTCACATTTATTGCATATCCATTTATTCATGTTTTCAAAATTCGTTTTTCTGAAGTTTATTTCTTTCATACCCACACAATAAAAGTGGGATCTTAATCCACACTTGCCTGTACATTGCAATGTCTCCGAAGCATCAAGAATCTCTTTTTTACATTGAATACAAGAGTTAACCATCGTTTCGTAGTCCTAATAACATGTACACCTTGAAATATAAGGAATAGAGAAGATAGCATTTACTACTGTTTACAGCCTCAGTGCGAAACAATAGAAGATGATGCTCTACGTGTAGCAAGAGATAACACTCCGCGTGAAGGAATAGATGATATTCTCTAGCATCTCTCGTGCAGTTCACCTTATCCGAAGAAGTGTGTAGCAAAATGGCAGTTTTTGTTCTTTTCATTAACTTCTAACTCTCAATTAGAGTTTACTCATTTTATTCTCCAATCAGTCATGCGAAGATCCAACAAATTCGGAAAAATACATAATTCATAGAAAAAAAAAACTAAAGACCATTCAAAATGACACACCATATGCTGCTATTAGCATTGTTTCCACTATCTAGGTTTCATGTGCCACTAGGTTTCTATGTTTATAAGTAATAATTCTTTAAACAAACTAATTGTTTCAGCAGAATAATTTCAGCTTTTCACTTACTATTTCGACAAGTTTAGCGATAATGTTAAAGTTTAGTATAGTTTAGCGATAATGTTAAAAGTTTAAAGGTATATTGGTAAATCATGGCTATAAATACCTACATACCGTGTTGCAGATTTATCTAAAGCAACAGTGTATAAAAATATTGAAAGCCATGAATTTAGCCAATGCATGATTTAGCCAATGGTGTTTACGGTCAAACTGCCCTACGGCTTTAATAGTGTATTATAGCTAACTTGTCTAAATATTTCCATGTTTATGTTTCCTCCATTTGGAAAAGATCTCCAGCTCTCAAATGTAGAAGAAAAGAAATCGTATCGTTGTTTGACACGAAATCAGAGACATTGCCTAAGTCTATATTCTGGGAGGGTGGCGCTCTGTTAAAAATGCATTAGGACTCTTCCATGGGAATAAGTTATTCTACACACTATGTGCCCTGCTGCCTTACAACAACAAGTTTAGCCCACGGAATTTCTGTTGCGTGAACATAAAAAGTCTAAACGATGTCTCTTGTAGGGGGAGGAAGATATTCAGTCCACTCTCAGAAACGGGAGCAAATCTATACAGACAGGAGCCTAATTAATTCTGTGGGGCTTGTGATGGGCCTGCCTTGAAAGACTTTTAGCTAAAAAGAAAAGATTAACGAAAGAAAAATGGTGGCCGTGTTAAGCCTGAACACAAAAAGATCATGGGCACGATTAAGTCGGGAAGATCATCGTCATGGAACCCAACTTCGTTGTGAGTTTCCATGACGACGACAGAACAATTGATTATACCAAATTTAGTGTAAAATAAATCATCTTCGTGTAAAATGTATCATAGTGCTTCAATTTCATCTTTATGTGTTCATCTCTTCCAGCAGAAGAAAGTAAAATCCATTTGGTTTCCTTCTCCTTGCTTTAACAAGCAACTTGTATCAAACAAGCACATATTTCTTATTATATTGATGAAGTCAACTTTAGGGAAACAAAAAAGGGACTATTTTCGTATATTTTTGACCTGTATCTTTTATTGAGATTCTTTTGCATTATTTGACTAAACAGAAGTGCAAAAAAAGAATTAAGATATACGTAGTGGATTCCGAAAGTTCCCTAACTTACCCCGCATAGCACCATTTAGGTTTAGTTCCGATTACTGCTGCTAAGCATCGCAAGTCTACTCCTTTGCAAAGCAGTCTGGTAAGTTTCACGTTGACAGTTGGAGCGAAGCTTTCTTTACCGGCATTTTAGTGCGTTTGTGTTTGTGCCATTTTACGTTGTTGATTTTAAACAGAAAAATGGAAGACATGAAAGAACAGAGCGTTTGCATCAAGTTTTATTTCGAAATCGGTAAAGCCGCTTCAGAGACTCACTAAATTCTCAAACAAGCACTCGGTGACGACGCCGTGGGGACGAACTCAGACTTTTGAGCGGTTCTTGCGTTTTAAACTTTGGAAACGTCAGTAGTGGATTCGGGATATTCTCTGCGATCCTCGACAAGCCGAACAGGCGCTAATGCGGAGAAAGTGCGACTGGGAATCCTCGAGGACCGTCGACGAACAATTCATAACATCTTTAGAATTTTTTTACTAAAGTACGAATCGTGCCAACAGATCCTAAAGGAGAAACTCAAAATCAGGCAGATTGTTGCCAAATTCGTGTCTCGACTGCTGACTCAGGATCAAGGACAACATCAGCTCACTGTCTGCAGTCAAAAACGAACAAAACTTCATATCTGAAATCATAACTGGTGATGAAATCTAGGCTTATGGATATGACCCAGAGAAAAAGCAGCAATCGTCCCAATGGAAGAGTCCCCTTTCACCACAACCAAAGAAGGTGAGATAGGTGAATAGCAATGTGAAGAGCATGTTAATTTGTTTCTTTTATGTAGAGGGAATCGGGGCCAAGGAGTTTGTTCCTACATGTCAGACAGTGTGAATCAGCACTATTACACTGAGGTCCTGAAGCCTTTGACGAAGAAGCCAGAGGTTCAGTCTTCCTGTTCCCCAAGATGAAGTTCCACCTTAAGGATCGACGATTTGTCTATATCCAAGTGATTCAGGCAGAATCGAAGGAGGTTCTGAACAACATCTCAAAACAGCAGTTTCAGAGGTGTTTTTAGCGCTGAGCTCGCTGTACTAGTTCCCAAGGAACAGTGATCAACTTACTGAAAGCGACCAGAATCTCAATTAGAAACAATATTCCTTTAATATTTAAAAAGTGGAGGAGTCTGAGTGATTTAAAAGCAATGTTGCTGGTCATAAGAGTATATCTCAAAATATTAGGTTGTGTCGGGTTGTTTTACCTCTGAGAGACCCGTTTTTTGCACACAATGGGTTAAATGGCCAGATCACAAGGACCCCAAGGGCTTAGAGAAGGTTGGGGGAAGGGACCCCACTGCGCAACTGATAATGCATACAGATGGTAGATTCCCCTCACGGCCATCCAGAGTGTTACTAGCATGATGATTTGTGTCTTTTATGTAGAGAGAATCGGGCACAAGGAATTTGTTCCTACATGCCAGACAGTGTGAATCAGCACTACTACATCTAGGTGTTTTAATAAATTAAGGAAATTAGAATATGTAAATTGTTTTTTAACGTGCACAAGGTAAGCCTTTCCCGCACACGGGATCATGATTTAACGTCCCAACCGACGGGCGGCGGCCTTTCCAAGACCAGCGGTGATCCCCCTACTTACAAAAAAATTGTACTTATTAATAACCATTGTAGGAAATCGTTCATCAAAATAAATGTAATTTTATAAATTTGTTTTGTGATATATCCGTGAGCTTTCGTCAGATCTGAATTTTACAGGAGCATCTGCTGTTAGCATTTTAACTTCGATAACTCTAGAAATTTTAAAGGAATATTTGAAATAGGAAACTAGGGAGCGTTGAGCGATATATTCAACTTATCTCCAGTGACATGTTTATAATAAAAATTTTAATTTTCAAAGTAGGAGCGCTTTGCGCGTGCCTTTCCATTCGCACATGGAAGTGTCCCAATGTACAATGATTCCCATAAATTAAGGAACAATCCTCTGTTATGTCAATGGGAAGCCTAACGTCGAAGCTTTATAACTTTTGAAAACAAAATTTAAATATATCAAATATTTCAATATCTCTATTTTCAAAACTAAAAGTTCACTATTTAATGAGTTATGGAAGTTTGAATATTTAGTGATAACAATGCCAGCCACAAAAATTTACTTCAGAAGTTAATTAAAATTTAGTAATAAGTATTGTATCAAAGTGTTTAATAAAACAAGTTTGTATTTTAGAACTTTGTGTAAAGAATTTTTTCACTATTCTTCAGTTTTGTAAAAGTTTCTTAAGACTGCTGTTGTTAAATATTGAAACTTCCATAACTCATTAAATACTGAACGAATCTTGTTGAAAATCGAGATATTGATTTGTTTGATTGAGATCTTTATCTGCAATCACATTTAAAAAAATATTTTAGAAGTTATAGAGCTTTGACGTTATCTTCCTATCGACATACCATAGGGTTGTTCCTTAATTTATGCAATCAATGTATTTGGAAGGCAAGTGTGTCATTTATTTATTTTGGAAACATATTTTTTTTAATAAAAGGTCATTAGAACGAATGAAACAATCATTCCTTGCATCATTCTTTGCAATCATTCCTTGCAAATATATTCCAAAATAAAATTATCCAAAACGGATTTCTGATCCCTTCACTTCTCCTCTCTCCACTTTTTGATCGGATCCAATGATTCTGATTCCTTGCCTTAAGCAGTAATCGGACCTATTTGATGCAGCCAATTCCTCGCCTGCTGCGGAAAAAGCTCAGTTGTGGGAGGGAGAGGATACCCCCAACCCAACTTTGTGTTCCCCCATTACCATAAAAAATAAAAACTTGATTATTTTAGTAGTCCGTTTCTATCGTAACCTAATTTCGAAATCGCTCTGAAATCCTGTAGCTCGTCATATGCAAAAACGACATTAATTTCATTATCGCATTTGCTTGATAAAATCGAGATCTTTTAAGGCACAAAGGTTTCATTTTGCACTATGATCATCATAATGATGAAACTCTGAAATATAAAAAACGTCTCATATTCTTAGATTGTTAATCAACAGCAAATGTAGCCTCACAATAGAAATTTTCGAAATCTCTTTTTGTATATCATTTTCAACCCCATTAAAATGGCTTTTATGTTTGGAAATAAATGTGCTTCCTTCTTCAACAAGGAGAATTTCAAGGTGGGTCGGTTTAAGAAGGCGTTAGGAGAGGGAGCACTCTGCAAGACGAACGGTGGACTCTCAGAGGAACCCGTCTGAATTGGTCACAGTTATGACACTCTTGAACAGTGGACGAATGTTCTTTTCACAGATGGCTCGAGATTTAACATGGAGACTGTTTCTCGATGAATATTCAATGGGAGAGAACTTGGAACACGATATCATCCCTTTTAACATGAGGGAAAGGAACCAATTTGGAGGCGATGGTTAGAATCCTGCACAGGTTTAGAGTCCTAAACATCGCCTCCAAATTGCCTCCAAATCTAACCATCGCATAAATTCTATCTGCATTTGCAAAGTATTTAATTGCACTCGTTAATCTTCACCAGAATCACGAATATTGGCTACTTAATAAACGTTGAGCTCCGATGTATGTTTTTGAATAAAATAAATCAGTCGAAGGATTTCTTAATGATTAATAAATAAACTGAAAAAATATATTGTAATAAAAATATAACCCTGTATTTCCGTGAAATGTCTTACTGAATATTAGCCAAAAATCTACTAGAATGTAACATTTCTGAACTAATATTGCTCTTTTAAATGCAGTTATCTGATTCGATTATGGGAATACGTTCTTTTTCATTATCCAGTAAATCTTCTCTACATTTCACTATGTAAATTTCATGATATTCATGGCTGACATTTTCCCAGATTTAATTTATGTTATTTGCACAACACTCGAGTAATTTTCCAACTTGTGTGTCCTACTTTGTCAGCTAAAACTAAAACCTTCGTTCATATCAAATGTGATTTTTTTTAAAGTTGTTGCTTTTTTATAATGCACTTTTTTTTTCCTTTTTAAAGGGAATATCACATTGAATTTATAAATTAGGCTTCTTTTTCCCAGACTATATTAAGTAATTTCTTTACTGATGTTAACCATCAATAAGTGGCTTAATGTTTACCCACATTGCTGCAGATTTTTTTATATCCGCTAACCGAGTTAACATGTTATTTTTTCCGGCGTTTTTATCCACTATCCGCATTAACATCAATCTTTTATCGTCGAAGCGCTTTTCAATGCGAATATCTGCATCCGCGAAGGCTTCATTGATGGTTTGATGGTCAAGGGAAAGAATCAACATCAATTGACACACCAATCTCCACTCTTCAACGCAGGGTCCCTTACTGCCCACAAGTATTGGGATAAGATTCTCGAACCTCTTAAGATCCCTTCTCTGCAGGTGCAGGGGGCTTGGGGTCCATTTTAATGGATGCTAATACCCTTTTACATAGAGCTCGCCTGGTGGATCAATATCTTGGAAGTGAGGATACTGAACCTATGGAGTTGCTGGCAAGTTCCTCCCAACTCAATCCTATTGATCATGTCTAGGATCCCTTGGGGAGATGGATTGCCAGTCTCAGCCTTCTTACTAGAATATTCTATAATCATATCTCTTTTGTACCCGTGAGCTTAATCTACCTTTAGAATTGATTGGAGACATTGCTGGTAGTATGAAGAGGCTTCGCTGTCAGGGGTTTTAACCCATATTTTCGTTCGTCTTCTTGGACTTTCTTTTGAACCTTCATTTAAACGTTATTAATCACACAACTGTCCATCTTACAATAGTTATACTTTTGCACAAACGTAATCATACTACAATTTACCTAGAGATAAATTTTGTTTAAAGTTTATAGACCACTGGATTGACTCCGTTGTAGCACTCCAGATTCATAATCTGCAGTTCCCAGGTACGAGTCCTATTTTATCGTCAATTAGAATTTTCTAGTCTGACTCTCGTTCTTCCCTGAGTAAGAAAGGAGACAACGCTGATCTTGGAAATGACGCCATCTGTCGCATGGGACATTTATGTCGACCCTGCACACGTTAAAGATGCCTCTGGATGGCCTTCAATTCTGATTCCCGTCCGCTTCCGTCTCCTAACAGGGTCCAGTCGAACTTCTTTACAGCAAATTGTGTGGACAAAAGGTGCCGCTCACAGGTAAAAAAAAAATCACATAGAGACAATATGAGCAATTTGCGTTTTTGTTTTTATAACAACTTTTGCATTTGAATATAAATTTGGAGTGACCCTCCAAAAAATAGGTTAGAAGATATGCAAAATAGCTGAATTAGCGACTAGTGACAACAACGAACTGAATGAACTTAAAAGAAGTTCGTCTACCACCTGCCTAAGCTTCATTACAGACCAGGTACATCCTTTCATGGCAACGGTATACCCCTGTAGTGGTGTCTTCTTTCAGCAGGATAATGCGCTATGCCACACTACCCGGATTGTTGGAGAAAGGTTCGCAGAACATGTGGAAGTCTTCCAGCTATTGCCTTGGCCTCCAAATTCTCAGACATCAATCCAATCGAGTTTCTGTGGTTTGTGTTGGAACAGCATATCCGATCTGCGGCGGCTCAACCACATAACTACTGATAACCTGTTGGTACCAGATACCACAAGACACCTTTAGAAGTCTTGTAGCGTCAATGCCTTGCCAGAGCTGTTTCGACGGCACATGGAGGACCAACATCATATTAGGCAGGTGGTCATAATGTTTTGGCTCTTCGATGTATATTGTTTGTTATATTACTTTAAATTTTACATTTAGCGCTCTCTAGCGATGTAAATTAAACGCTTTTGCAGAAAAACTAGATTGGTGACACAAAACAGCTGGATTAGGGTGTACCAAGAAACTATATTAAGGGGTAACTGAAACCAAAAAGCTGTATTATACGGTGAAACCAAAACTCTGGATTAGGGATAAATGAAAATAAAAATCTAAATTAAGAGAAAGTGAAATCCTCACAAAAGAAGATTAAGGAATATGTGACACCAAAAATTTGATTACAGGGTCACAAAAACCTCTCATTTCTTCTGTCTGAGTGTATGTCATTTCTGTAACCATCCGGGGTCAAGTTCATCCTCTTTGTGTGACTCGATTGCCATCAATTGGGGGGGGGGGGTGTTATTCTCTTCTGAGAATGTTAAAATGAGTTTCAAACGCTTTGAGATATCCTGAGGCTTGGTCCAAAGGAAACTTAGCTAGAAGTCAATCAAGATGTGAACGACAGAGTATGTGATAACAAAGATTGGATTAGGGATAAGTGATGGCAAGAAACTGGATTAGGGATAAGTGATGCCAAAAAATTAGATTTGGGATAAGGGACACTCGAAACTGAATAAGGAAGGATGTGAGACCAAAAAAAAGTGAATTAGAAGGCAGTGATGCAGAGAGGTCGAGATATATAGTGTTCTGATATGTAAGAGAGTGATAAAAATCGTGACTTATCAATATTTACCTTTAGGAAGACAATCACACAGAGACGTAAATTTCTTTCTCTGACCACTGCGTCAGTTTGAAAAATAATAGAAAGGAAACAAGGAAATAAAAACATTTAGAGAGCGATTGCCAAAATGTAGTTTTTCTGTCGTGAAATTAAAGATTTGAAATACGAATGAAGTCTGTTTGATAGAGATACAAAGGCCGCGTGATCATGCCTTGGCCAAACAGATATTATCTTTCTTCCATTTCACGTTTCCTTCAAGTGAAATCGCAGGTCAAATGAAGGATAAACAACATCGGATTTATGCAAACGCTTCAACGCCGTTTCGTGTCTGTTTTGCCATCAATGATGTAAACAAACAAAGTCCAGAGATGAAAAGACGACATTTAAAAGAGCTTCGCTTTTGGTCAGCAAATGTAAACAAGAAACCAATTGATTCGAGTCATTTTCCTAAATGATCTACAGCAAATGCACACTCCTGCCTAAGCTGTATCAGGAACTGTCAGCTGGCGCACGTGGACCGTGGTCCATAAAGCAGCAACATCGTTCACGTATATGGGGGCAGAATACTTTATTCTGAGGAAAGAATCTGGGAAATCAGTTCTACAGGATTAAAAAATATATGTAAAAAAGTACAATTTACACGTACAGTACAATCTTGGCACGAAAGCATGAAATTTAAAACGGCTTTTTAATGTTTGTTTCGATTTGATTCTCAAAACATAGTTTTTGTCCAAAATTACTTGTAAGCCTGTGTGGTTTCGTATGTTGTACATGTGTATGGCATGAATCTCAGAGAACAGAAACTTGACATGCATTTGAAGGTAATCCTCAAGATTTGTTCCGGGGTTTGATTTTGTGAAAATAAAATTAAAATCTTAGTTTTTATTTATTTATTTTTTGTAAACCTTGAATTTTTGGTGACTTAATCCTTCCATGGTCAAGACATGAGTCAAGGCAAACTATTATAAGGTAGCGATAGCTTACGCAAAGGGTTAGCGATAGCTTAGGCAAAAGGTTAGCGATAGCTTACGCAAAAGGTTAGCGATAAGAGAAGCTTAATAAAAGGATTAACTGAAGGGATTCACAGACACTTGCATGTCTTTGCCGTGAGCCCTTGTCAAGACATACGAAATTCATTTTGACAGTACGAAATCAGAATACGAAGGCTATTTGCATAAGACACGAGCTACGAATGTCCATCCAAATTGTATATGCATAATTCAAACCTACAAAAACGTCCCTCCTGATCTACAGTATTTGGTCCCTGAAGGCCAATACTGAGACCGACTTGTTTGACATTGTCATCCCTTCGAATCACAAGTCGTCTCCTTTTTCTGAGCCCTTTATTTGCTCGTAATTCAACTCGCTAATCTGTAGATCTGTGTGCTGGCAACGTGGCCAAATTCACGCAGTCTCTCCCTGAAGGAAAAGATGCTCAAGAGTAATCGATGACTTCATTCTGTAAACTAAATATTATCAATTTAGACAGCCTTCCCTAATGCCCAAGATACCGAGTTCATCTCGTCAATATCATTTCCCAAAAGGACATTTTTTAAAATGAGAACTTTCATATCTCTACATAAAAGAGTAATCGCTGACTTCATTCTGTAAACTAAATATTATCAATTGAGACAGCCTTCCCTAATGCCCAAGATACCGAGTTCATCTCGTCAATATCATTGCCCAAAAGGCCATTTTTTTAAATGAGAACTTTCATATCTCTACATAAAAGAGTAATCGCTGACTTCATTCTGTAAACTAAATATTATCAATTGAGACAGCCTTCCCTAATGCCCAAGATACCGAGTTCATCTCGTCAATATCATTGCCCAAAAGGCCATTTTTTTAAATGAGAACTTTCATATCTCTACATAAAAGAGTAATCGCTGACTTCATTCTGTAAACTAAATATTATCAATTGAGACAGCCTTCCCTAATGCCCAAGATACCGAGTTCATCTCGTCAATATCATTTCCCAAAAGGCCATTTTTTTAAATGAGAACTTTCATATCTCTACATAAAAAAGTAATCGCTGACTTCATTCTGTAAACTAAATATTATCAATTGAGACAGCCTTCCCTAATGCCCAAGATACCGAGTTCATCTCGTCAATATCATTTCCCAAAAGGCCATTTTTTTAAATGAAAACTTTCATATCTCTACATAAGAGAGTAATCGTTGACTTCATTCTGTAAACTAAATATTATCAATTTAGACAGCCTTCCCTAATGCCCAAGATACCGAGTTCATCTCGTCAATATCATTTCCCAAAAGGACATTTTTTAAAATGAGAACTTTCATATCTCTACATAAAAGAGTAATCGCTGACTTCATTCTGTAAACTAAATATTATCAATTGAGACAGCCTTCCCTAATGCCCAAGATACCGAGTTCATCTCGTCAATATCATTGCCCAAAAGGCCATTTTTTTAAATGAGAACTTTCATATCTCTACATAAAGGATGCACAGCATACGGCGGTTGGTTTTATGTGTGCATGGTATTCTAAATTATGAAGCTATGGAGTGAAAGCTAAGGTCAGATCTTTCGCGACAGAGAATTCTCTTGACCCGGTTCATTTCATTAGAAGTTGCTTCTGGATCACGTCCCTCATTTAGTTGTTCTTGAGGCCAAAATCTTCCTCTTGCAGAGGATTGCGCATAACATAATTAATGACCAAACTAAAAAGAAAAGGAGATAAAATGCACTCCACTAGCAAAACCCCACATGAAAACTCCACTAGCAATGCTAAAACTATTTCGACAATTGCTAAAAGCTTTACCAACTCTCATTACACACGACTCACGTTGATATAGACAGTCATCATGATGCTAATTAACTTTTAAGGTATACTATATTATCTGATCATCAACCACAAATTAGGACGATCAACAGACTCAAAAGACTTTTTGAAATCATCGAAGCTACTCATCACAAATTTCTAAAACTCGGATAATTTCTCAAGAATCTGCCTGTAGGAAAATCCACTCTTCATCCACTGCCAGATTTGAACTCAATACATTTCGAAATTCAACTAAACTCGCAATTATATTAATTGCAATAATGCAAAGAGCATTACTTGGAAAAGAAAGTAGAATGATAACTCTATAATTATCGGTAAAACTGGGATAAAATTTTTCGAATATACGGATAATAAAATTTCTAGCGAAATCCTTAGAAATAACATCTTTATCACACAAAATATTTGTAAAAAAAAAGTTTAGCCTTCTATATGATAACAGAAATACTTCCAGCTTTGTACCGTTCAGTAAAATTTTCGTTTATTTCTAAGTATTTGTTTCTCCAGATATCCATTATTTATTCGTAAACACAAATTACGACATCATGGCCAATATTAAAGCGACTAATGAATCTGTTCTAATTACAAATAATGGGAATGGAACTAAACACATTGTTCATACCATTTCTGAAATGATCAATCAAACTTGCTAGGTAAAAATACTCACTTTCAATAAATGTAACATGTAATAATCCTTAATCCCTGTGAGCTCGTAGAGTTTTCTTTTTACACAAAAAAAGTTAACTGTCTGCTGTTACGCTGTCTAGCTGCTTCCTCTGCTTTGTCAGCCAAGCTAGCAAGCCATAGATTCCTGTCAACTATTAACTGATCCTTTACACGTTAATTAAGCTCTGTGCAAGGTTGTCTATACGACAAGTAAAATGCTCATTCAGGATATTTCAATTATTTCTTTCAGAAATACGTTCCATAGCTTTATCATTCAAATGACTAATGTCTCCTCTATTCATTTTTACCCAAAAGAGTACAGTTAGTTTCAAGAAAAGTATGTTTAAACTGAACCCATTCTTTCTCAACTTCAGTAGTAGGCAAACCACGATTGTCATAAGCTTACTTATAATGGGTAAGCTTCAGTGTTAAAGATAATTCTTTTAACCTTAGCATATTTCTTAAGCTACCGTTGAAAGACACTTTTTACAAGATAATGGTCAGACCCAATTGAGATTCCCCTCTATGGCCTACTATTCGTAACAGAAGTAACCCATTGGCTGTTAATTACTCTGTAATCAATCATATTCCTATGCACGTGATCAGGTGCAATCGATCTTCATTTAAAAATATCTCGGTATTATAATATTCTCGCTTTCAATTTAGCAGAACGGAATCTTTCATTAATTCCTTTATATCACAAAAGAGTATATCTGTATTCCCTCTGAGAAACTTAGGTACACCTTTATACCTGCTTGCTATCATCACGTCCTGAAAAGAGAAAGTTAAGATTATTTTTAAGTATCTGATCTTTACCTGTCCATCTGGCCACTTGAAAGATCAAAATGTGTATTAGAATATAACGGTGGAATTATTGTGTTTAAAACATCAAGAAAATAATTTCTGTGTAATTCCAAGTGACTGTGATGATTAGTAGGATATTTAAAAGTAGTAAATGTCCTGAGAGAGGAAGGGCCAAAAATACAGAGTCCTCTAATCGCAGTCATGGAGCTCTCACTGCTGAAGGCTGAAAACGCCAACCAATGCTGATAGCAACTTCAGACACGACTTTTACAGGTAGACCTTTTCAAGGACCAGAATAAAAAGAGAATCTGACCTGACAGAGACTCATTATTCCACGGTAGTTTGCGACGTCCGTAACAGTAAGGTTTCAGGTACCTACGATGACCTCTGATCAGGATTATCACCAACTGATGTAAGGTATCATGTACATCTATTCATTTGGATATGCCAATTCGTAAAGAACACAAAAATATGAATTTAGATTGCACCGCTCTTCTGTATGCCACCTAAGGAGCAGAAAATGAAACTTAAGGATATCGACGGTGAAACCAGTCAGTGATTTCGTATTCACTTTAATGATGAACACGAACACGAAGTGAACACGAACTCAGTGACTGATTGCACTATCGATATACTTCAGGTTTATTTTCTACTTTTTAAGGCTCATATGGAAAGGTAGGTAATTAAAAAAATTATTATTTTTTTATTTCTTTTATTTGTCACTAAAAACATTTGCCTTCAAAACCATCCACCTGAAATATGACTCTTAAGCATCGACATTTTTACTCCACCTTTGTTTAGAGTCGTGTTTCAGGTTTGACATTGGAGACCGCAGAGCCTTAATTCGAGATATAATTCGTTAAGACCGCAGAGCCTTAATTCGAGATATATTCGTCCCCACGAAATTTCCGTCCCCTTTTGGGAGGAGGGGAGAATAATCGGTGGCAAAATTCGAAGTATTCAAATTCAATTCAATTCAAATTCAAATTTATTTTCAATAAGTATTATCTATAATTATTTTACATAAAAAATCCCACTAAGCCGAAGCTTATCAGCGGGAATGTACATACATGGTTTTACAGATATGATCTAGATTACATCAGTAGTACGTAAAATGAAGGAGAGAAAAAAGAAGATAAATGAAAAAGCAAATAAACAAAATGATGAAAGTTTCCAAATAAAAACATCACTTTTTCATCAACCACTGAAATAATTTTTCTTTAACATCACAAATTTATTTAAGTTAACTATTTCTCTAGGAAGCAAGTTAAATAGGTAGGGAATTTGATATTCTTTGGAATTTCGTCCGTAATTATTATAAAAGTTTGGTTGTTTCAAAAAACTCATAGCCTTTTATCTAGTAAACTTATTATGGCAAATATTTTGTTTATAGGTATCATCAAAGAAGTTATTGATAACAGAAACAAACACATATAAACTTGCAGTAGGTAAAATTTTGAACAAACTGAATATATCGTCTATCGTCTTCTGAATTACACAATCCTTTTAGCAGATTAAATTGTATTCTTTTAATTTTATTTAATTCTGTCTTATAGGCTGTCCCATAAACTCTTATCCCATATCTAATTATAGATTCAAAAAGTGCTTTATATGCTAAAATAGTTATCTGTGTATCAACAAACAAGTGAAGTTTCCTAATTTTAGATGCTACAAATCGTAGTCTTGAACACATCCAATCAATATGTTTATTCCATTTCAGTTTCGAATTCATTTTCAAGCCTAGGTAAATTATTTCGTTTACTTCTTCTATTTTAGGACAATTGCATATACCAGGTGATAAACCATCCAGCATAGTACAACTTATTCGATGCTTAGTAATTCTTCTATTAAGCGTAGGTTGTTGAGAACCAATACACATAAATTTAGTTTTTTTCTCGTTTACGCTCAGTTTGTTAAGAGCAAACCATTTAACTGCTTTATTAAAATCATTTTGTAGATGGCAAATAGCGTATTCTAAATTAGAGTGGAAGTTGATTAGCACTGTATCATCAGCATTTATTATCGAAATTAATATTAGCCAAATCATTTATGTATATTTGGAATAGCATAGGGCCGAGTGTAGATCCTTGTGGAACTCCATAATTGATCTTAAATTTATCGCTAAAATTATCATTTATTTTCATAACTATTTCTCTGTGAAATAAGTAGCTTTTAAACCATTCAAAAATATTCCCTCTTATACCAAGTAAATATAATTTGTGTAGCAAGATATCAATGTCAACTGAATCAAATGCTTTGTTAAGTCCATAAATACAGCTACACATTTCTTTCCTATATTTAAATTAATATTTATATTATTAATAAGATCTTCCAAAAGACTTTGCATTCCCATACCTTTACGGTACCCAAATTGCTGACTTGACAGAAAATTTATTTTATTCAAAAAATTTTGCAAGCGATCTCCAACGTATTTTTCTATTATCTTATCAAAAATTGTTAATAGAGTGATTGGTCTATAATTATTAAAATTCTTTTTTGATCCACTTTTATATACTGGACGAATAATTCCAATTTTCATAGCTATTGGGATTTGCGAATTTTCAAAAATTTTATTTATAAGAATTGTTATTACATGAACAAAATTGCATTTACTTTCCTTTATGTATTTTGGTTTAATATTGTCAAATCCAGGAGATGTGTTATATTTTAAGTGATCTGTAATATTGACAACATCGAAGTTGCTAGCTAGTGGAAAATGCATAGAATTCTTATTTAAGTAACATAATTCGTAAACCTTATCTGACCTAGTATTCATCGTCGCAAATTCTGTTTGCATCTCACTAATAATTGTTACAAAAAACTTAACAAAACCATTTAGAATTTCTTTTGGAGTGTAATCTCTAATCAAGTGTCTTTCAACATTTTCGTCGATTGACATCGTTTTTTTATCATCAATAATATCATTAATTAATTCGCACATTCTAATATTATTACCTTTATTAACTGCTAATTTATTTGAATAAAATATGCGTTTTTGGTTCCTTGATGTTTACCCTATTTCTTTCCATTTTATATAAGTCATAATTTTGTTTATTTTTAACATTATCTTTATATCTTTTCCATAATTTATCTCTATTTTTAATTGCTAAAATAATGTCATCTGTAATCCATTCTTTCCTTATTCTCTTAGTTTTACAATTATTAATTTGTTTACTACAACAAGAATTTTCTCGAATTTCATCAATTTTGCCTAATATTTTCTGATATACTAATTCTGTACTCATCAACTATAACATTCCATTATGTCATTTGCAATTTTTGAATAACAAGAGTATCAATATAAAATTTTTTAAAACCTAGGTGTGAATCCTCTTTCAAAAATATAATATCCATTAGAGCTAATATTCTTTTTGAAAATCTTAAGATACCATAATGGTCTGCAAATTAATTTCTATATGTTTTACTTTAACATCAAAACTATTTGTTTTAACAAAAATATGATCAATTAACGTCCTTCTAAATTTAGTTAATGTTTTGTCCTCTCTAGTAAAACCCTTAACGATTTGTTCTAAACCGAATTCAATCAAAGTATTTAAATACATATCACAACCATATTTATTAGTATTTGCCACATCAATATTAATATCACCAAAAATAATTAAATTTTTAATTCCTGCCCTTTTTAATAAATACTCAGATATTTCTTTTAGGAACCAGTTAATAATTTTACTAGGAGATCTATATACTGCGATGATATTAATTTCAATATTATTAATTAATAATTAGTAATTATTGCTTCTGTTGATTCTCCAATAGTTTCATCCAGTTGTACTAAATTAATTTTGTTTAGATAAAAAATAATGATCCCACGTTGTTTATTTTCTTTTGCAGTTAAAATAAGCTTGTTATACCCTTCAATATTAAATGTAGCTGATTCCTGTTCAGTTACCATAGTTTCAACCAAAATAATCAAATTCAACTGAAATTCAAGAAGTTCAATATGAATTAGTAAATTATCCCAATATGTTTTCAGTGTTCTAATATTTAAATACATCAATTTTAACATTTTATCACACGACCTTTGAAACCAAACATTCACATCAGTTAAGTCATCACAATGCAATTCCTCATCTACCTCATCATTCTCAACAATATCTGGCATAAACATTAAAAGAAGCAAAAGAAAACGATTTAAATTTAGGACAGACAATTATTTTAGCCTTCTTTTTCCAAATCCTCTAGGCTCTGAACACTGCTAATAATAATCACTTGCTCAGTTTCATTCTTTCGAATAAAAAGAACTGTACGCCCTCGCCTTCGGAAGATAGAGTAGAAGAACAACTTTCATATTTCTCCATTTTTTGGGGGAGAACAAAGCAAGGGGGTATAGATTGCTGTAATAATCCCCACGTAGCATGCTTTCATTTGACGTAGAACGTGTTACGTTCGGCCCTCGAGTTCCATAGATATAGTAGATTATTGAGAAATCTCTCTTCCGCATATAAATTCGGCAAATTTTTATAATCTGTTAACCCCCCCCCCCCATGTCAGAACTTCCACTTGGCATATAGGCCATTACTTTCGGTTCTCGCATTCCAAAGATATAGAAGAATAATCGTTTTCCCATTTCCCCTCTTTTAGAAGGAAAATTTTGTCATGTACACTCCCCGCTTCAGAAGCTTTCATTTGACACATTTCATCACGAAATCTGTCCGTCGAGTTCGAAAGATATGGTGGAACAACTGTTTTGACAAATACACAAACTCAGGAACCGATAAAATGACAAACCTACAAAAAATAAATAGGAAAGTAGATAATAAAAAAATAATTAAAAAATTTAAAAACTCCTAATTTTCTATAAGCGCTCTGAAAAAAAAAATAAGCGTAACACATGATTGAATACATCGCTAAACAGAACCTATCGATGGTGCGCACAGGCGATAAACTAATGAGTTCGTATTCAGTTCAAGGGGAGATAGGACATCGGCAATCTTGTGCTGTGGGTACCTATTTTCCTTTGAAGTGAATATGAACTCAGTGACTGATTGCACCATCGATATACTTTTTTTGCAGTTCTGTTTAAGGCATCCCATGACATTGGAGATGTCACAAGCTTTAATTTGAATTATAAATCGTTCGTCCGTTTTGCGGGGGACGAGACTGACGGAGGGGGGGGGCATAATTTGAAGTAATTTATGGCGTCCTCATATGAGCTTTCATTTGACACATAATTCGTAACTGTATGTCCTCGCATTCGGAAGATAGTGTAGAAGAACGACTTCAACATTTTTCCTTTTGTAGGAGGGGGGATGAAGCAAAGGGGTATATTTTTTATTGCCCACAACATCCCTACGTCACAAGCTTTCAATTGAGATACAATTTGTTACGTTCGGCCCTCTCGTTCCAAAGATATAGTGGAACAATCATTCTCACATTTCTCCATTATTAGGGGGGAAGAAGGAATGGTGGTTAATTTTTCATATCCTGTGACACCCCCCCCCCCGTGTCAGAAGCTTTCATTTGACACATAAATCGTTAAGTTTGTCCTTAGGATTCCGAAGGTATGGTGAAACAATGGTTTTGGCATTGAAAAAGTTAAAGAGAGGAGGGAAGAGAGCGCTCAGTGTCCCTCGAAAGTTAAAGAGAGGAGAGAAGAGAGCGCTCAATGTCCCTCGAAAGTTAAAGAGAGGAGAGAAGAGAGCGCTCAATGTCCCTCGAAAGTTAAAGAGAGGAGAGAAGAGAGCGCTCAATGTCCCTCGAAAGTTAAAGAGAGGAGAGAAGAGAGCGCTCAATGTCCCTCGAAAGTTAAAGAGAGGAGAGAAGAGAGCGCTCAATGTCCCTCGAAAGAGGCCCACCAGCTCAGCAAGGTCAGATTCAGCAATCGTGCTCAAACCCATTAGACAGCCCAGTGGTTTAAATTCACCAGCAGGGCAGTAAAAAAAAAAAATCCACGGATGAGTAAATCAATAGGCTACACATATCTGGCATCCCTTCCGATGATCCCCAATGAGTCAGGAAAGTCCTTTCGATGAGTTAAGTCGTTTCGTCTGAAGAAGAAAAATAATTGGTGCACGTTAAAGAACGCGCAGGAGGGGCATCTATCTGGTAATAGTCGTTCAATATATCCCTTTTCCAAAACAACCTCTGAGCCTTGTGGTCCTTTTAACCTCGCTATTTAGTTGTGTTAAAGAAATGCCCCTCAGAGATAAGACAACCATCATATTAACGATATTTGGTTGCAATTGCAAACAAAATTCTGAATCCCCCTGTCCAATGAAAAACTCTGCATTTCAATTATTTTCACTTTTTTGCTTTCGTTAAAGCGTAGAACGAAATACGTTATCTTTTGGCAATGCCACCAGTGGCAACAAAACTTAAGATTTGCAGTCAAACGGAGAAATCTCTCTTCCGATTAAGGGCTGGGTGGTTCTATGAGAACGTCACGTGCCGTGAAGATGCAGATTTCTTCGATACAGTTAGTGCCTGATACACAATACTTCAAAAATAGTTACCATTACAGTGAGAGAACGATTTCTAACAAAAAACGAATATTTTCACTTTATGAGAAGAGAAATTGTTTTCGTTTTTTGTGTATTATATTCATTGTGACGACTGATGTTTTTCAATTCAAATTATTTCGGTATGGAGATCTTTTGAGACCTCAAAAGTTTTTGTGTACTGTAAAACATTATCTGAAATAAAAATTATCTATATATCTATAAAGAAATTATTTGGCCGGAGAACAACGCAACTTCGTCTGACTGTTTATTTTTTGACCAAAGATTTTTCAGAGAAGCAAAAGATCCTTTTCCCGATTTTTTACTCTCTCATTAACCGATACAAAAAAAATGAGTGATTATACGTCATGAGCTGCATCTTTTGGTATAATATCCATTTTCATTCTTTCGCTTTCCGAAGATTTGCAAAAGGCAGAGCTCATACGTCCTCTGACAGCAAAGCCGTCCCTCTCTTCTTAAAACCACAAGATGCAATTTCGATTTCGCCAATGTAAAAAAGAGCATCCATCAGCCGCGAGAGATTCCGTTATAGCAGATGCCACGAGCTGTGCAGACGTCGGTCTGCGATGTATCGGCGTGTCGTAGACTAAACCGTAAACAGAGCCGCTCATTCGACGGGGCATGCAGACACAGAGAGTTACGGATGCCTACCTGAGTGTTGTTGCTTCTCTTTGTGGCCACATCCGAGATCATCTCGCTATCTCTCTTCTCTCGCAGCCATGCGAGTGGGTCCGGCCAGCCGTCGTGGTCCGGACAGCGTACACCGCACGACCAGCTGATTGGCAGAGCGCCTGGAGACCGGTGCCGAGCCTCGTGACGTCATGATCCGTCCCCCACGTCATAAATATCTGGCAGACAAGTCCCGCGAGCAGAAAGAGTAGCGAAAGGACCCGCGCACGCCGCTCTCCGTAGAAACCTCGGGAGTGCCGTACGACTCCGCAGACGGTCGAGTGAGACAGGCAGACAGATACAGAATTGTTTCGGCGGTCGATCGTCTGATTGCCCTCCTCGGGAGACGAGCAGCGGCGTGTGACAACATCGCGCGGCCATGTGGTCTGCGTGCTACCTGCTCCAGCAGGGACACGAGGAAGTGGGCGAAAGTGCAATTTCCAGATAAGGCTTTCCTGCGGCGGCGCCGGAGACGGGGCCAGCTCGCCTCCTCTTCACTCGGGACGGTTATAGCACAGGCGATAAACTAGTGACGCCAAGGTCGGCCGCTACTGTTGTTGCTATTTTGAAGCGGTCCGCCAGTAGTAGTGTGTGTCTAGTGGCCCCGGGAAGGGCTGCTCTTGTGGGTCCACGAAGAGTGTCGTTTAGGTGCGTCGGAGAGCCCCTCTCCACCTCAGTAGTGTGTGTGGTTGTGCGGACATCCGTTTCACCGAAGCAATGGCGGAGGATTTAGTGGAAGATTTTGAGCTCATCCATCTCGATGAGAACCTTAAGCAAGAGATGGAGAATCACGCGAAATACGGAGTGATGAGTTGTGCTGCAGTGTCCGACCCTGGATCAGCCCAAGCCGTTCAAGTAAGTTTGATGGATTCCACCCATCACACTTTGCAGCAGCAGCAGCAGACAGCCATCTCTTATCCCAGTCCCAGCATTGGAGGTGTATGCCCCGTCGGCTCTCTGCCAGGCTCCAGGCGCACAGTGATGCTTTCGGCAAGCACCCCGGGCAGCCCTCCAGACACACCTGCCTGCAATCACAGCTTCCCGCCGTCTCCTCCTTTCGCTGCGGTGCCAGCTGCAAACATGGCCAGCCCCGTGATGCAGGCTGCCTCCATGGACGTGAGATCCAACTACATAGATGACAGCATGATGTGGCTGGCCCAGTCCCTCCGTTACGGTGGGGGCACTCACGAACCACTGGACCTACGGCCCCACTTAGAGTCCGAAGTGGATAATTGGATTCGAAGGGACTACGGCGAACTGATGTCGCAGACCACCGAGCAACAGCAGGTGCAGATGCAGAACCAACAGAGAATCTCGAACTGTGCGTCTTCCTTCACGAGCATAGAATCGGTGCCGACATCGTCTCCGTCAGCGACATCGTTCACAGCAAGCGATGATTGTGATTCTTTGAGTGATATCCCTTCGCCGACGCTCACTCTGATGAACAAGACCTTGATCAGAATGGGAGGCAGAGAGGACGTCTTGAACGACGATCAGCTGATCACCCTCTCAGTGCGCGAGTTGAACAGAAAATTGCACGGCTACCCAAGAGAGGAAGTGCAGCGTTTAAAACAGAAGAGGAGGACCCTAAAGAACCGCGGCTATGCCCAGAACTGTCGAACCAAACGCATCGCCCAGAAGCACCAATTGGAGAAATGTAATCGTTTCTTGCAGAACGAGTTAGAGCGCTTGAGACAGGACAAAGAGCTGGCCCTACAGGAGAGGGATCGAGCCTTTCAAGAGAGGGATAGAGCTCTGCAAGAAAGAGACTTTTATAAGCAACAGTTGACCATGGTGCGCGCAAGAGACTGTTCCCAAGGATCGCTTTCCAGTGTATCCAGTGCCAATGCCAGCAGTCCGAGCTCGCCAGAATTTTACATGTGACATCGGGCAACTCTGAGAACTGCTTCGACGACCGACTCTCGACTTGGGACAAACCGGTGACCATTCACCAACTGAGAAGTATGGTGAGATCATTCACATTGAAAATGACTCGGATTTTTAATAGCGATCGAAGAGTTGAACTCGTGAAGACAGATTTTAAATACTGTAGTTAAGTATAGTTTAAATTCTATTTCACAGTAATCACACAAAAAAATTAAAATTTAGAATGTTTTCTCACATTGAGAACAGAGATGAAAAACAAAAGTTGGTTTTTAACCTCTCCAAAGATTTTTTTTTTTAGAAATAACTAGTCCTTTTTTTCTTTCTGTAAATAAAATTATCATTTTGGATGTAAAGTGCAATGCCGCTATTCTGGACAAATCAGTCACAAAACAATATATATTAAGTCTTAATATTTAACTAATATATCCTGGAGTTAATCGTACATTAAGTAGCAATGTATAGGAGTTAATTATCAAGGCTTTAAGCTTCTGGTGGTGCAAGAGGTTTAAGTAGTGCCAAAAGAGACAAAGTGCATTTCTGCTCCAGTGACACGGACTGACAAAGCGGCCGATCTCTCATCGCTCCAACGTGTTCTGTGGCCGCTTCGCTTTTGAGCCCGCGTGGCCGCAATTAATCCACTCGCCAATTTATTAGCGAGTAGAAGATAGTTGAGCCGGAGATCGCAGTGATCCTGCTGAAGCGGAGTCGACCAGGGGGCGCCTAATTAGCTCTCAATTGGATTAGAGAAGGAAATGGCGAGTCGGTGGCGAGCGGGGTTTCACGAAATTAGTCTATGCAACGCACATCGCTTCGTAGCAGCCGCCGCTCCAAGAGTCAGCTCTCTGATAAACAGGGATCTCTCTGCCTGCCCCCCTTCTCACTCTCTCGATTCCTTTCCAACAGGTTCACAGAATCGTCCAAATGCACACGCTCCATTGCGGATGACCATTCCGCGCCAAAACTAAAAAGGGAAAAAATCGTTTTCTGGCATTTCTGCTTAATATATTCCTTTTATGTGTTTCGGAATTCTTTAACACCTCTTCACCGCCTCACTGGCGATGTCAAATCACGGACTCTACACTTCAAACAGAGGCAATATAAAGTGGTGTTCCATTTAAATTTGAACCTTGATTTAATAAAGAGATCTTATATTTATCAAGCATGGCAATTAGAAATTCTAAAGTCAACGACTAAAAACGAAATTTCGCTTTTAAATGCGATGATTGCTTTTCACAAGCATCTACATTTTTGAGCCACTGTTTTTAAATTTGTATTTAGTCTTGTCTGCATAAGTATTTATGAACGCAATTATCACTAAATCTTGATACAGCCAGACACAATTATTTAACTGGTAATCCAGATATTTCTATAACCTAAGAGTTTCTCTTTCAACTCAATTCTTACATCACAAGATATCCAAACTCTTCAGGTCATTTCCTTAATAAGACACATCCACATCGCAAATATTTTCTAGATCAAAGGTTCCCAAAACTTTTAAAGTCGTATCTCTCTATTGATGAAATTCGTCATATTAAATCTTTCAATAATCTTAAATAATCAAGAATATTAATGTTAATTAATTTTAAAGGCACTGCAGTTAAAATACTGTCAAAATATTTGTATAAAAATTCCATGTGCTTCCATCTTCAACAATATCTTTTTAAAATGTAACCCTTTTTCGCCCCCTTAAAGAACCCCCCCCCCCGCCGCCACTTCCTCCTCCCGATCCCTCATTCTCAACATCTTGCTGATAAAGCACCAGACTAATTTTATTTTAATCGTGTCCATCCATGAATTCGAAATATTAAACCCAATAAGCACAAAACTAAATCAGTTAACCCTTTAAATGGTAGCCTAGGTTGCTCGAAATCCCCAGGGCTAAAATAAGAGTTCAAGTGTTTACTGAACTCTGCAAACGTTTGAGGATTTAGGTGCCCTTCAGAGCCATCGCGAAGTGTTATGTCCCACCAATAAGTTTTGAATTCGATCGCTTTCAGTAAACACAACACTCCACGTGACCAATAGCACATGGGGGCGGGGGTGGCTCAGTCGGTAGCGCGCCAGGCTCGTAATCTGTAGTTCCCAGGTTCGAGTCCCAGCTATGTCAGCGTTGAGATTTATCTCCGCAAAATTCCCCGCCCTGCCCACGGTCAGTAGGGGACACCGATGGGCTTGGAAAGGCCGCCGTCCGTCGGATGGGACGTTAAGCCGTGGCACCGTGTGCGGGAGAGCCATACCCTGTGCACGTTAAAGAACACGCTGGATGGCCTTGACGGGAGGCTACCATCTGTCTCCCAACAGCTATTCCAGTGGGTCCCCTCTCCCAACCTTCTCTGAGCCTTCGGGGTCCATGTGATCTGGCCATTTAACCCATGGTGTGCAAAAAAGTGCCGCTCAGAGGTAAAACAACCCAACCCAATAGCACATGTTGCCTTTTCATAACCTCTTGAAAAGTTATAAGTCAACTTTGTTTCTCATTTTCCAGTTCCATTAACAAATGAGAAACGTTTGCTTCCAATTCATCAGTTTGGATTCAGAATCAGTTCTCATCCGTTTTTGACCTATTTGAAAAAAAGTTGAAAACAATTTTTCAGTAGACATCGATATTCGAGAAATCGCATCTTTTAACTTAAAAAAAGTTGCTTTATCAGATTTTTAAAAAAATGAGTTTTACATTCCGACAGAGATTCGGGTACTGAATAAAATAACATAGATGTCACAAATCTTTTTGAAGATGCACGTTGAAGAATTTTATGTCTAAAGGACTCATATACTTTGTCAGCTTATTATATTTCGAACACTATAAAACCTTTTAAATTTTATTTACTATATTTTTTTCAATTGTACAAATCTCTGTTTATTAGGGAAAATAATGCTAATTTAACTTCTGTTTTTCGTGTTTTTTACACGAAACTTAAGTTATAATCGGGTTAGACGAAAACATATTCATATTTAGGTTAGTACTCGATAAAAAGTCATACCCCGTCTCCTGATAATCGGAATTTTCAGTGTTACATGGAATCAAGATCGTCAGAAATAGCTGGCAAGAGCTAAGGTTTCATCCTTTCGCGGAGTACGGATAAAATTGCGTCTTCAATTTATTACTGACTTTGGAGATTTTGAAACTCCTGTAGAGGAAGCAACTCGTAATGTGGTTGAAATGGCAAGGCAGTTAACTAGACCTTGCAGTGAAGCCTGAAGATTTAAGTGTGTTCACTTCAATCTCATTAGAAGCCTCTCAGCAATGGAGACTTGCTTCCTGCACTAGAACAGACAGAGAAACGAACCTTCAAAAAACCTTTAGATATTCTTCTCAACGGAAACTTTCTAAGGCTTTTAAATATTAGTAAGCTGTTATGGCACTTTTTCAAAAGGAGGCACTGACTTTGAACGCAGCTCCAAAGTGAAAGACTCCTTCCTCATAAGTGCCAATGTGAATCTAGAGAGAGAATAGCAAAATGATCCATTCACACTGCCTTGTACATCTGTTGAAAGAAATAAACCACTTCCACCATCAACTGTCTCTCAGAAAATGTCGTTTGAGGGTCTAAATGATGGGAAGAAGATGCTCTTTCATCTTCTCTTTCGTATAATATTTATTTTACTCCTCAACTTACTTTGTTTTGATCAAATGAGTAAGAAGAGCAGAGAAAGAAATAAAAAAAACTTTATATTTTTATTTATTTAAAATGATTTATTTTGCAATTCTAAATATAAATGCTCTGTTGTTATTTCTATAACATCGGAGGGGGGGGGAATGTGCCCCAATGATTTCCTTTAACCGAAGTAGCTTGAAACCTAACTTGTAAGAATAATGGAGTGTGCGTATTATATCACGTGAAAGTATTTTGCTGCCTAAAATAGTGTGCTTAAAACTTTAAGCCTAATATTAGATTAGCCTAACTTATCTTTAAATCAATATTTGAATAAAAACAAGTCATTTTTATGCCATTTTCTGAATTTTTCCAATTTTTTGAGAGTATTTTTTAAATATATTAATAAAAGTTGTATAAACAGCAAAAGCGGTTTGGTGTTCAAATTATCAGATGAAATTCATATCACTTTACCTTTACTTTTGGGGTTGTTCTTGAACACTCCGTGCGACTGTTTAAGGGCGAAATTTATTGAAATCTTATATTTTTTGTTATTTACAAATTATTGCAATAAAGTTTTTCAGATAACAGATTTCAGAACCCCTGACGCAGATATAAATTTTCACCATTTTCTTCTCACTGACTCCGCAAATAGCTAATATTCACGTAGCTTACCACAGATTTAACTTTAACATCCTCTGAGCATTTGATTTATTTTTAAATATTCGTTGATAAAAATACACTTTAAATGAAATATTCCTCAGAAAATAATCATTAGGGTAACATGTAGTTTTTGCCGTGGATGTGAGAGAGGACCTCAGGGCGGTCAGTGGGGTTTTATGTGCTACGAGAGAGGGGGACCCATTTTACCGTTTGAAAAGGGAATGCAAATTTCAATTTCCTGATATTTAGCGATGAGGTGATAAAATGCTGCATTTTGTGAGACCATTTTATAGGATCTTTTCTGATGTTGTAACTAGTTTTAGAAAACCTATTCGATCTCGTAAAGATCGAAGTGACAAAAGATCCTCGACATCCTGGTCGGAAATGATTTTGACGTCGCGAACTATACGAGTGAAATTGAAACTTTAGTTCCATTTTGTGACTGAAAATGGAAACCAAAGAATTCTTCGGCGATTCTGTCAAATGAATGCAATTGAAACTTAATTCATTGGAAGGGGAATTTTAAGACTGACAAAATTTCTTATCAAATCTTGTTCATGTAGATTAAATAGTGGATGGAAAGGTTCATTCAACAAATCTCGAATTTAGGCAAACTTTAACGGCATTATAATTGTTTTGAGTTAAATCCTGACAGGTTTTGGCCGACCAACCCCTTTTGAAATCACAAAGTAGTCAGTTATACAGCGTAAGTGGTAACTGGGAAGGAAAAGGCGACTTCGCACTCGACGCTGCGATGGTTCACATAGTTCATTGGAAAATGACTCATCAAAAAATATCAGTCGACCAATTAGAACAGTCAAGGTCTGTTTCAATCTCCCGTAGGCTCTTATAGACACACAGAATTGCCACTATTGGTAGGAATCAAATTTGACTTAGATTTTGCGTGAAAAGTATCGGTTAAAATGAGAGATATTTCCATTCCAAAACTGATTCTCGAATTTATTACGCGATGGTCATTGAAACCTTTAAGAGGAACGTTTCAGTTTCCTTTTCCTTGTTCCCCTGGTGATGGAGGCCTCGAAGAAATTGTTACTTAAGATTGCACTTTGGTGGCGTTCACTCGAGGCAGCAACCTCCTGTCTCTTGGCTGATCCTCTTCCTCTACTGGACTCTGAGCACTTGGGGTCCTTGTGACCTGGCCATTTAACCCATTGTGTGCAAAAAAAGTGCCTCTTAGAAGTAAACTTAACGCCTAGGGATGGTGACTGTAGGACACAAAACACGACGATCTCAATTCACTGAATGGGAAGATTTATCTCTAATAAGTCTGATTGAGCGAATGAAGCTTAAAAGTTTCAGAAAACAACGGAAATAGCTCATTTTGAATACATGCACAGAATGAATCCGATTTCAGCGATGATGATTTCGATTTAATAGTTTCAAATTTCGAGAATTAATTGCCTGAGAGCTTGCGAATTCAAATAACACAATAATAAATATTCGCTTAAAATGCCACTGGAAAAGGACGGGGGTGGCTCAGTCGGTAGCGCACCAGGCTCGTAATCTGCAGTTCCCAGGTTCGAGTCCCAACTGGGTCAGCATACAGATTTATCTCCGCGAAATTCCCCGCCCTGTCCACGGTCAGTAGGGGACACGGATGGGCTTGGAAAGTCTTCCGTCCGTCGGATGGGCCGTTAAGCCATGGCTCAGTGTGTTGGAGAGCCATATCCTGTGCACGTTAAAGAACACTCTGGATGGTCTTGACTGGAGGCTACCATCTGTCTCCTAAAACTGTTCCAGTGAGTCCCCTCACCCAACCTTCTCTGAGCCTTCGGGGTCCTTGTGACCTGCCCATTTAGCCCATTGTGTGCAAAAAAAGTGCCGATCAGAGGTAAAACAACAACCAACCTAAGCCACTGGAATATTTCCAATCTCTAGTCAATGTGCTAAATCTACTGATTTTCCGTTCAAATGCTCATTCAGTATTTAGAAGAAGCGTTGCCTTGAGTGGTAGGATACAAACCCAAGAGCTCGTGCAAACATTTCAGGAGATCTCTGATTGCGCTTTGAGGTCACGTTCTGTGCGAAAAAAAAAACAACGGTTTGCCGCCCTTCACACTTCTAAATGTTCAGAGTTACTTGTTACTTAAATGGGAAAAAATGCTGCTTCACTACAGAATTGCGTGTACTTTAAGTAATTATAAAAGAAAGACAAAATTTTTTATCATCATAAAATTAATTTATGCACAATTATTTTTGGCTTTCCAGTAGGGGATTCTAAAACAAACGGATGCATCCCTAAGTCATTTTATTGAAAAAAAAGTCCGTCTTTCAACACACTCTTCGTAGAATATTCAATTTCAGTTTCTTACGTATCAAGCGGTAATTTTCTGTTTCGGAATACTCTTTACTCTCGGAAATAATTTCCCTTCCCCCCCTAAGCAGTTTGACTGATCTTGGGAGTGGATAAGGAAGTCGTCGCCCAGCTGATGCTCTTTAGAGGAATTATTGTTTTGAAGCTGATAGGATAGGAACAAATGGGTAGTTATCAAAGTGTCACCTTCTGCGAAATTTTGTTAATTAAACAAAACCACATGAAACTCTAAGGGTTTCAAATTTCAATTGACATTTTACAAATAAAATTTAACAACCTTAAAAAACGGTTAATTTAACAGCATCCTTAAAACTGTTTGAATTTTGAATTTTATTTTTTTAATTTAATTTTTAGTTTTACTTTTTTTAATTGAATTTTTAATAAAAAAAAGCCGCAGAATAATGAAAGTGTAGATAATAGAACAAACGAAAAAGAACCTTTTTTTTTCTTCTAACTTTATAATGAATTAAAATATCAACTGTACAGTCGCTCAAAAAATATTCGAACACTATGGTTGATTACAGAATTCAGAAAAAATATCTGGCAACGATTATTTTAGAAATTAGCATTCTGACACCCTTCGTGTACAGAACACGAAGGTTGCCAGATCACTAATTTCTAAAAAAATCGTTGCCATATATTTTTTCTGAATTCTGTAATCAACCATACTGTTCGGATATTTTTTTGAGTGACTGTATATCACTTACCCAAGTTTGTTGAGATTTGCCGTTTCTCTTCTATTTTCTTCTCTAAGAGGATTTTTTAGGCATTTCAATGTCCCTATCTTGACCACGCTCTTTTCCGAGGCTGTTTTTATTTGGCAGAACTGTCCTATACCGCATAGTAATACTGAGATTCCAAATGAACCGTGTTTTCACATTGGCTTGCTTAGAAAATTTCTGTCAGCACAGTCTTATTCATTATGATCGTAAATAACACACAATTAAGATTGATATTCAAACTAAAAATATATCCTACTTTCCCCGGTGAAGTTTAATTTTTTTACAATTCTAATTATACCAATGAGCTTTTAAAAAATGCAATTTAACCCAAAATGTTTGAACCTGAATGCTATTGCACAATTGCTCTTAAAAACGATCTTAAAATATACCTTGTGTTCAAAAGTAAAAGATAATGGACCAAATTTTACGTAACTGGAAATGGTTTTCAGCAAATGCAATTGAAAGTCTTATGCAAAATGAGTGAAATAGGAGGTCATGAGTCCTAATACTAGAGATGCTGAAATGAGGAGGATGAAGAGGCATGAAAAGATCACCTCTGACATGTCATTAGATAACATACAAGTCATTCTGTTGTCGAGGCTGCTGATGAAGTCTTGTGGTAATGAAGGCCACCCCCTTCACAAGAGCAGATTGAGATCACGGAACATTACAGAAGCTCTTATGTTGAAGAGGGTGTAAGGGACACAAACCATGGATTGAGTTTTGTGCATACAGACTTCGTTCGTGCAGCATCCCTTATGCAGCATGTCGTCCCTGTGGGTCTTCAGAGATCGTGAACGGGTTTCTAGATATCATATCCCTATATATCGTTGCGCTTTATTTAAAGACAGATGACCGTCGGCTAGGGCAACTGGACATATTGTCCTGGTCTAACTTCTTTGAAATGTCTCTAAAACCTTGAGAGGAGAGTCTGCGGTTCACATAAAACTTTCGATCCTCTGTCTGGGATTGTCCCCCTTCCATCCTACTCATCGCTCACCCCGTGCAAAATGATCGATATGTCGTCATTGTGACGTGATGAAATTGCTACCCAAGTTAACTCCATGCCGGGGCGGGAACGGAAATGATTGGCGACCGCTGCCATTCGCTGATTTATCGAAAACCAAATTCAGATCTTCGTTTCAATGTGCATTCATTTTCTATCTCAGCCTTGCAAAAATTATGTTAGTGAAGAAAGACTCGGCACAGAAATTTGAATTATGAATTATATATCTGATTTGTAGAAATTCAAAACAATTACCTCTTCTCTTCCCTCTCTTCCTCCGTTAAGCTTGAAACCAGAATTCATCTTGTACACGAAAAGAATTCCTCTATTTGTGGTTTTTCGTTTGCTGGAAAGCCCTAAGGAATAGATTACATATCTGTATACAAACATTTCTATTGAGATTTCTAATTGAAACCATTAATAACATCAGCGGGGGGGAAACCTCCTTTCCTTCCATTTCTGTAGCTGAAGAGGTTCTGTAGCTTTAAGACACAGAATTTGTAACTCTGTAACCTTTTATTATTCAAAAATTCGGAAAAAGATTATTTACGTATTATATAATATACTGAATAATTAATATGATTTTTCTCACAAATAAATGCATTAACTATAGTTATTTTCTTTTTATTTTACGGCTTATCCAATACCAGATAAAATTGGGGGCCTAGACTAAGGTAATATTTGGAAGCCCTCGTATTCCAAAAACGTAAAATTCGCTCTAATTGGGATGTCGACGAAGACCACAGATGACCAGGGAGTGCGTTTTTAGCATTTGCTCCAAGTGCGCAGGGAAATTGAACAATTCCAAACTTTGGAAATTGAACAAACTGCAAGAGCACACTTTTCAAGTTACTTGCCCTTATCGAACGAATATTAATTTTAGGTTTAAGAAATCAATCTAGTCATTTTAAAGAACTCTTTTTTATTTTGCCTGCAGTGATGAAAAAGTAAGATCGCAGAAATTTGAATTTTTAAATCTCTTCAGTGCAATTTATATGAATTAACTTTGAATTGAACACCACTTTTAAGTCAATTGAGATTTTTCATAAATTGGAAAACTCGCTTTCACTTTTTCTGATGTTGCTATTACCCGGATGGTAATAAATTTCATTTATGAAAAAAAAAAATTCTTTACATCTCTAGGGTTTTCTCATTTGTTAACCAGATAAAGTTAATTCGGTTTATAAAATTCAGTTTTTATTAGCATAATTATTTCACTTCATGAAATTTTTTAATCACCTTTCACCAAACTCCCACCGTACATATGATGTCATATTGAGTATTTTATATTTTTTCTCTTTCTGCCCAATGTCCAGTGATTTACTGTGATATGTATGTAAAAATTAGTTACTGATGACTTTATCGATACCAAGTACCCGATGCCAAACAAGGTACATCCAACTATATGGAAAATGAATGGCATGTAATTCCAATAATAGTTTCATAAACAATATTGAGAAAAGAGTGCATTTCAAGTGCCAAACAACAACTTTTATCGTAAAAGCAACTGTCTGTGGTTCCGCATGACAACGATAAGAGAGATAGACCATTATCAGAAAAGAGATGACCTATATACTTATTTTGTGTGTGTTTTTTTTATCCACATACGAAGGTTCAAGGTGATGTAGAAACCTTAGCTAAATTAGATAAACCATAATATTTATTTTTGATTTGTACAGAAAACATTAATTTTGTTTGCAAATTATAAGTTTTAAGAATCCCTGTTATGAATGCAACTTCAAAGAGAAGAAATCTGTTTATTTAAAAATCAACCTGATGTGAATAGAATGTAATGTAAATTTTATTTTTATGTATTTGCGAAATTTTAGATTGTTCATGATACAGAGTTATTTTGTGTCTTTCGTGAAAAGAATTTTCACTTATTTTATATTCAACTAAGTCATCATCTTCAGTGTCAGGTTTAGACGAAATTTCTAAGTCATTCACTACGAATTGTGGGGCGACAGTTTAGCTCTGATTAAGTACAAAATATTTTAACTCAATCGTAGAAGGGAATTATTTATTCATTTATAAAGATTGAAACGTGCAAAAAATATTAACTTACATAAGAACACTTTTTAAAGTAAGTGTTTCTTTAGATTTTGGCTTTTGAACTTTACTTATAATATTAAGAGCAATTATTTAGCTTCAGCCACTTATTGCAACTGAAAAGCCCATTTAGCAAAATACGACGGCGATTCTATCAGATGCAGGGCTGAGAACAAATTCCAGATACAAAAGCCATCCCAACGACTTTACCAAAATGAACTGGTAGTGCTTCAGGCGGAACTAGTGGGTCTTGTCTCATATATATATATTTACCAAAATGAGTGTCACTATTTAAACAGGAAACTACGTCATATATTATTCAACCTCCATTTAATCTATTAAAATTACCCGATGAGTAAGATTATTAAAGCAACTGATAGATCATTATATCCGAAACTCAGTGGTTTTCACTGAGAAGAGCGGGATCTGAAAGCCTTTGATATGATTGATGCCAGTTGTTGTTGCCTTGCGAATCAGCAGATGAACTTCAAATGAATCCAAAGTAGATTACCAGTGATCAAAAATAGATTAATTATTTAGAAGCATTCCTAAGCATTTTCAAATAATTTCAGTTTTGACATTTTTAGTTTCAGCACATGCTTTCTGAAGAACACTACTGATCCCTATTAGTCAATGCCAGCAATATATTAATCTTTCCTGGGGCTCAGTCGGTAACGAACGCGGCCATAATCTGCAGTTATCATGGATCGAATCCCGCCTGGGCCAGCGTTGAGATTTTACTGCTCATGGCCAGTAGGAGACACCGATGAGTTTGAAAGGCTGCCGTCCGTCTTATGCAGCGTAAAGACATGGTCCTATGTGCAGAAGACCCATACCCTGTGCACATTAAAGACCACGCTGAATGTCCTTGACGGGAGGCTCCCATCTGTCTCCTAACAGCTGCCCAATGAGTCCCCTTCCCCAAACCTTTTCTGAGCTCTCGGGATATTTGTGACCTGGCAGTTTAGCCCATTGTGTGCCATTCAGAGGTAAAACAGTCCAACCCTATTAATCTCATTAGGTCCCCATATTTACGGCAAGCAACTTTCTAAAGATAAAATTCGTAAAGTCATAGATAATAGATAAATCATTATGATCATGAGCTCAGTGGTTTTCACTGAGGAACCCTTAATGAAGAAGAGTGCGATCAAAGAACACATCACCCGACTTGATTAGGCTTGGTATTTGATAAAGGTCAGCAAATACTGCCAAAATAATGCAGAAATGTGACGTTTTCGCACATCAACTTACAAATAAAATAATTGTGAGTGCTAGTTGAACATCCGTAGATTATGGCTGTTTGTTCCATAGACTATGACGTACTGCTTCAAAAAGGTTTTAATGAGCTTACCTACAAATTATTTTAACTTTTTTACATTTTAACCTATAACAGCGGTAAATCAATATAAGAATTAAAATCTGTGATTGAAACATACAGAGCACCCTCCGCAAATGGACTTTCGGGTTGCGGATTTTCGCTCTTCCGGAAATTATCAGACATTTTTATGTTTTACTATTATTTCCAATGAGTATGTGTTTTATTACAACTGTAAACAGCACATATTTCTATTACAACACATCTCTACTTACAAGAAAGGAGTTGGTATAAAAAGGCGGTTCGATTTGATGAATTTCGCGATAGGGATACATTTTCAATAAACCACCCGATTCGATAAGGACAGATTACTCTATTACATTATATTGTGGTACCATGTTGGTGAAAGGAAGCTCCAAGTGAAAATAAGCGTTTGTCTGTTCTTTGAGTTGGGTTGGGTTGTTTTACCTCTGAGCGGTACTTTTTTGCACACCATGGGCTAAATGGCCAGGTCACATGGACCCCGAAGGCTCAGAGAAGGTTGGGGGAGGGGACCCACTGGAACAGCTGTTGGGAGACAGATGGAAGCCTCCCGTCAAGGCCATCCAGCGTGTTCTTTAACGTGCACAGGGTATGGCTCTCCCGCACACGGGGCCACGGCTTAACGTCCCATCCGACGGACGGCGGCCTTTCCAAGCCCATCGGTGTCCCCTACTGACCGTGGGCATGGCAGGAAATTTTGCGGAGATAAATCTCAACGCTGACCCAGCTGGGACTCGAACCTGGGAACTACAGATTACGAGCCTGGCGCGCTACCGACTGAGCCACCCCCGCCCCTCTGTTCTTTGAAACTCGCATTTAGCTTTTATACACTGCTCGAAATTAAAGAATAATAAATGAAAAGGTGCGTAATTCCAATTGGTTTTCACGAAATGCAATTAACAGCTAAGAAAAAGTGATGTCTCATGAATGAGAGCATCAATGCATGAATTTCCGATGAAGAAACTGGAATTATGAGACAAGATATGTTAATAAGGCGCATATTCTCACAGCATTGATGAGATTGTTAATGAGGATTTATATTTTATATATTTTTTAAATGTCAGAAGGTATTTCCCTACACAAAGGACCGAGATAACCTATAAGCTATGTTAGGCTTATCCTGGTTTCTCATAAAACATACAAGCACTTACACATGGACATATCTGCTGGATTTAGTAGCCAGGTATGCTAACCAGACAGGGCTTTGCTGTAATAAAGTCTATTCATCCACAAGAGAAGAGCTGAGCTCGTGGAGGATTATGAGAGGGGAGTGGCGTTCTACAATTCGCCTTCCCAGAGCGTGTCACATACATGCTTGATTAGATTCAAGTTCAGGGATTTCGCCAGTCACTCTATTCTACTAATGACTTCACTTTTAACGAAATCATTGCCACATGTGAAAGAGGCATTATTGTCCATGAAGATGAAATCAGGGTCGATAGCATCCTAAAAATCGCTGAGCAGTTAAAATAGCTCCCTGAAAGATGTGAAGCTCTGTACGGAAATTCATCATGATACCATTCGATACCAATGTTACCACCAAAATGGCCCCTTCTCTGAAGTTAGATCGATTGGAGAGGGCGTCCTTGTTATCTCCAGATGACACGTCGAGAATTGGTGTTCAAACTGATCTGTAGAGAGACATTTGCCAGTTGGCATGGCCTCCAAATGTGATGTCCGTGTACTACGTCAAACGAGCTTCTTTTTAAGGGAGTAAAGTGGGGGGAGGAAGCAAGCAAAAACTAAGTTTATGCAGCGTCCTGTGCACAGTTAAGTCTTGAAGCTGTCGTCCCAACGCTTTTACATCCAACCATTCCCTACCGGAATAGATGGATGATGAGTCCGTTCCGGATACCTTCTGTCTCAAATTTCTCCCTAAGCTCGTAGTTTGGATTCTTTTCTACCCGATGTCTTCTTCTAGTCAATTGAACCCTTAATACAAATATCCTAATTTAGCAGATTCTAGTTAAAGGATTCGAATAAAGCAAAATATTAATATTCGATAAGTGAATAATCTTTTTATGTGTTGAGATTAAAATATTGAACTATTTCGATATTTTTATTTCAAGATACTTTTTGAAAAATGACAAACAAAACGATTTCATGTAGGAAGATTGGCAACGTAAAATTCTTCATCTTTTTCGTTAGTCTTTAAATGAAGTCCTTTAAAAGTGTTTTAATGAAGTCTTTTAATGAAGTGTGTAGGAAATCTTTCTTTTACCAAAATAATGTCATTTAAATAAAATGCGAAACTCTACACAGAGTCAAATGCATATCGAAATGTGAAGCAGATTAACAACCATTAAGAAAATAGTAAAATTGTTTTTACATTATCTCTCCTGTGTGTCATATTAAGTACAGATAAAGCAGAACTTAATTTCCACAAAATTAGACAATTTTATCTCAATACTAGTGGAAAGTTGTTTTTTATAAATGTGCTTTGCACATATGATTAAATCCAGTAATCAATGTTATTACTTCATTTAAAGGAAAAAACGAGAATGCTCATTTCTGATTCTTTTGTTGATAAATCGCCCCTTTGGAAAATGTATCTTTTGTAGTATAAAAGTCGCATACCGATTCGTCATAAGGTTTGTATAATTAATGTAAGACTAATTTTACTAAGTTTTGTAAGAGTTATGATTATTTCTTTTTCGTTCTTCGAAAGTGTGTTGACGCAAATGGTTAGCCTAAAACCTCCTCCCTGCGAAAATGCACACCTTAGGGATCCCAGATATAAACTGTACAGAGAATTATAGAGGATCCAATCGGATATAAGTGTCGTGAAAGAATACCACTAACCTTACCACCGATTCAGCAAAGTTGTATTCTTATATTTACTTGCATAATTGTTGCCCCGAATTAAAAACAAACAAATGTTCATTATTATTTTATTCGTTTGTTTTATGCTTATGTTTATCTTACGTTACCAAATAAAATTCATTGTTATAAAGTGTTGCTTGTGTTGATTGCAATTTCATTTTCTGACTTGCATTGAAGGATTCGGATTCAACGCATCTTGAAAGCTTTAATTTCTTTAAAGGCCGAGAACAGAGGTAGAGGGTTGGGTTGGGTTGTTTTACCTCTGAGCGGCACTTTTTTGCACACCATGGGCTAAATGGCCAGGTCACATGGACCAAGAAGGCTCAGAGAAGAGTTCTGGGGGAGGGGACCCACTGGAACAGCTGTTGGAAGACAGATGGTAGCCTCCCGACAACGCCATCCAGCGTGTTATTTAACGTGCACAGGATACGGCTCTCCCGCACACGGGGCCACGGCTTAACGTCCCATCCGACGGATGGCGGCCTTTCCAAGCCCATCGGTGTCCCCTACTGACCGTGGGCAGGGCGGGGAATTTTGCGGAGATAAATCTCGACGCTGACCCAGCTGGGACTCGAACCTGGAAACTACAGATTACGAGCCTGGCGCGCTACCGACTGAGCCACCCCCGCCCCTCAGAGGTAGAGGAAGCAGGCTCCACCAAAATATTGCTCTAATATAAATATTAAAATGTTAAACTCCGAATTTGAAAAAATAATAAAAGTAATATTTTACATGGATATTTGTTTTATAAAATATCTTGCCCGTTTTATTTTATTTTAATAAGCAAATAAAAAGTGAATGGGAACCTGGGTTCGATTCCCGGTCAAGACAAAAAATTTTTTTAACTCATTATTTCAAGTGTTCCTTGTCTACAGACTTTTCCTGTGGTAATTTATTACTGAATAGTTTATATAACTCTGTGAGCGTGAGTGACAAATATTACCATAAAAAATGTGGCGGCTTGGCTCCCCAACTTCTGATAATAGATGGCGCCACTGGTGACTCGACAGGAGGTCGTATATGTTACTTAGTTGAAAAAATGATTAGTTCCTCGGTGGTGTAGCGGTTAAGACGCCTGGCATGCTTCTGGAATATCTGGGTTCGAATCCCAATAAGGACAGCTAATATCACTGGTTTGCAAGGTTTTTATGAATGAACAATTGTAGCTATCTTTAACTATTTTTCAGGTGTTGATTTCAGATCTGGCCTTTAAAAATGGCTAGCACGTCACACTTTTATGTTATTGGTCATTTTGACTCCTATTAAGAGGCAAATGGGAGGATACTAGATATTTTACTTTTTGTGGCTGGCAACAGTGATTGCCAAGTGGGAGAAAACATGTAACAGTAACCTTACCTCAGACCACCATTCTTGCTGTTTTCATTGGAGGAGGAATACGTGCTGTACGTTGAAGAGTGAATTTTGGCGTTTAAATGGTACAAAGGCAGCGTCGAGGATGTGTTAATGTGCCAGATAAGTTTTCTTATGTGTGTGGAAATTACATTTTAAAATCTCATGATCGTCCTTTGACAAAGATTGTGAAGAAAGCCTGTAACTTGTATTTTGAATATCATGTTGGACATCAGGACAAAACATGGGCTCTACATGTGTGCTGCATTTCGCGCTTTGTTGGCCTTAATGAATGGTTTAAAGATAAGAAAAAATCCTGCCCTTTGCAGTTTCAATGTTTTAGCGTGAGCCAACTAGTCGCTTGCATGATTGCTATTTTTGTTTAACTAAATTGTAGGACATTTCAAAAAAGAACAAAAGGAAAATACAATGTGCCTTCAGCCATAAGGTTAAACTACAATGTGCCATATGTGTCTTCCGCCATAAGGCCAGTTGATCACGGAGAATATCTTCCAACCAACTGGGAGGAGATGGATTCACATTCATCAAAGAAGACTTTAGAGGCACATACAGATCTAATCCTACATATACCCCTAAAAAGTTAAACGAACCTCATCTGATTCAGCCAAATGAACAAAATGATCTTGTTCGAGACCTAGGACTTTCCGAACAACAAGCTGAGGTTTTAGGTTCAAGAGATCAAGAGTGGAATCTTCTGGCCAAGGGTACCAGAGTTTCTCTGTTCAGAAAAAGAAATTGGACTTTATCCGCTTTTTACGAGATGCAAGATGGTTTCTGTTTCTGAACAAATATTTCATGACTGATAGAAAAAATTGGAACAACTCACGACCCTAAGTAATGGCATCTCTTTATAGATTCATCAAAATTCAGCTTAAAAGCTGTCCTTTTGCATAACGAAAACCATACACTTTCCATTCCAGTAACACACGCTGTGGGAATGAAGGAAACTTATGAAAGCATGGAAAAAATACTCAATGCTATAAAATATGACCAATTTAAGTGGGCAATATGTGGTGACCTAAAAGTCAGATGCTTACTGATTAATTCTTATTGCTATTCATCATCATCATCATCATCATCATCATCATCATCATCATCATCGTCGTCGTCGTCGTCGTCGCCGTCATCAAGCAGCCATGGGCTACAGAGGTCCAACCAGACCGTGCAATTTAGTTCTCCAAGCAAGTCTATCCTGAGCTACATATACAGCATCTGGCCACTGCACACCAATTCTAATAAGGTCCTGTTTGACATTGTCTGCCCACCGCATCCTAGGTCTCCCCCTCCTTCTGAGGCCTCTAGGCACACTGTTCATAACCCTATTCGCCAATCTATAATTATCCATACGGGTAACATGACCAAACCAACGAAGTCTCTCTCTGCACAATATGTTGCTTAAAGGAGGTTGCAGACTCCTTTGCCTAACCTCATCATTAGTTACAAAGTTAAACCACCTAATACCCAAGATACTGCGTAAGCATCTAGAATCAAAAGAATCTAGTTTCCTGTTATCTTGTTTACACAGCGTCCAAGTTTCACTACCATAACTAACCCTAGAAAGAACCAAACTATTATACAGTCTAATTTTAGTCTTTAGGTGTATACGCCTATTTCTCCACAATCTCCATAGATTCTTAAAAGTCCCGGCAGCAATCCCTGTTTTTCTTTTAATCTCATGCCGCATATCACCAGTATCTGTTACATAGCTCCCAAGATAATTAAACTGTGACACCTGCTCAAGACTGCAACCATTCAGATTAACTGAATCACAGCCTGCCTGACCAATTTTCATCACTTTAGTTTTTTCTCTGTTTATAACCAAACCTACTCTACTACCAGTCTCATCAACAGCTCGAATGAAAGAGTTCATCTCATCAACATCATTTGCTAAAAGGGCTAAATCATCAGCATAATCTAAATCAGAAATTTTCGTATCTCCAGTCCATTTAAGGCCAAAATCTTTCGATTGAAGTGAATTTCGCATAACATAATCAACAACCAAACTAAAGAGAAAAGGAGACAAAATGCACCCTTGTCGAACACCACACGTAATGCTAAACCAATTGCTACAAGCCTTACCAACTCTCACACATGACTCAGTGTTATTATAGAGAGCTTTCATTATGTTAACTAATTTGTCTGGTATACCATATGATTGCACAATCAACCACAAATTATGACGATCAACAGAGTCGAAAGCCTTTTTGAACGCAACAAAGAATTCAATTGAATTCAATCAAACTCTAAACATTTCTGAAGAATCTGCCTAAGTGAAAATATCTGATCCACACATCCCCTATCACTTCTGAATCCATATTGCTCATCACGCAATTGACTGTTAACCACATTCTTAATTCTATTAAGCACAATCATGGAAAGAACTTTACCTGGAACAGAGAGTAGGCTGATACCCCTATAGTTATCGAAAGAACTGCGATCACCTTTTTTTGAAAATAGGGATAACAATAGCTCTGGTAAAATCCTTAAGAACCATGCCTTTATCATAAAAGATATTCAGAATTTCAGTCATCCAAGTGGTAACCGAAACATTCACAGCTCTAAGCATTTCTGTAATAATTTCATCTACCCCTGGGGATTTATGTAGTTTAAGTTTAGAAACAGCCAAAACAACTTCAGATTGTGTTATAGGGCCAACATTAAAGCCACCAATGCATCTATCATCATTGCAAACAATGGGAGTAGAACTAACCACATTGTTTAGAACATTACTGAAATGCTCAGCCCACCTAGCCATGACAGAATTCTCAACTTCTATAACCTTACCTTGTTTATCCTTCAATCCCTGTATGCCTGTCCGTTTTCTACCACACAAAACATTAACTATCTGGTTCAGCTCTCTGCTGTTGTGCTGTCTAACTGCTACCTCGGCTTTGACAGCCAAGCCATCACGTCAAAGATTCTTATCAGCAGCTAACCGATCCTTTACATGTTTATTACGTTCTCTGTAATGCTTTCTATTAGGACTAGTAGGGTATTGATTAAGGACATTCCTGCAGTTCTTTCTTTCAGAAATAAGCTCAAGTGCCTTATCACTCAGATAATTCTGTCTCCTCTGCTCCTTTTTTCCTAAAAGAGTACTGTTAATTACTGTTAGTTAGTTTTTAAGTTTAAGTTGCAAGACACTTTTAACAAGGTAATGGTCAGATCCAATTTCAGCTCCCCTATATGCCCTGGTATTTCTAACAGAACTAGCCCATTTGCTGTTAATTAATATGTAATCAATCATATTCTTATGCAGCCCATCAGGTGAAACCCATGTGTACTTATGTATGTCACGATGTTTTTAATAAGTGTTAGTTATTCTGAATCCATTTAGTTTACTTACCTGTAGGAGACGTTGTCCATTGCCATTACAGCTACCAATTCCAAAAGGGCTATCACCCCTCCCCAAAGTTCAGAGTCAATGCCAACTTTGGCATTGAAGTCACCAAGAACAAGTGTAATATCTCCTTTCTTGACAGAATTCAAAATATCCTAAAGTTGTTCGTAAAACCTACCCTTCTCATCCTCATCGGCATCCTCAGTGGGGGCATAACAACAAATAACATTCAAGTCTTTAACGCTTGTCTGAATTTTTGCTGTAAGAAACCTTTCATTAATTCACTCATATCCTAGAAGAGCATCACTAGCGTGTCTGCTGAGAAGCAGACCCACGCCTTGGTGATGCTTATTGTCGTCCCTCCCTGAAAAGAAATATTTAAGATTATTTTTAAGAATCTGACCTTTATCTGTCCATCTGGTCTCTTGCAAGCCGAGAATATCTAAATTATAATGCTGGAATTCTTGTGTGAGGACATCAAAAGAAAAAGCTCTGTGCAGAGTCCTCACGTTCCAACAACCTATGGAGAGAAAATGGTTAGTGGGATATTTAAAGAAACTATGTTTATTGAGAGAGGGAATGCCGACAATATCAAACAGCCCCCTAATCGCAGACATGGGGCAAATACCCGTTCCCCCACCACTAAAGGCTGACGCCATCTACACTGGAAGACTTCCTCCAATGTAGAATTTGACGATGCCAATAGAAGCAAAGAGTTCAGGTGCCTGCGATGACCTCTGCTCAGGATTATCCACCAGCTGATAAACATAACCTGTGAATCTATTCACTTGGGGCTGTCAACCCACAAACAAACAGGAAACACAGCGGAAGATTTTCCCTCCACAGAAGCCCACCAGTGCAGCAAATTCAGGATCCATAATCAAGCTCAGAGCCATATATCTGTCGAGTCCAGTGGGTTTATGTGGTCAACACCAGGACCCTGTGTGGTTGACCACTCCTCAGCAGGGTAGTTAAAAACATGCAATTTTTTAAAAGTAAAATTTGAATTTCCAAAAACAAAGAGCAGTATGTGTTAACCTTTTTCTTTTCACCACTATTCTCACAATATATTTTTGCAGGACATTTAATCTGCTTAATGTTGTTTTTCCATCTCCACCCCACACAGGAAGAAGTGCATATTGTAAATAAGATTATACACGTGCAAATAAAATATTTTTAAAGTTTCTGTATTCAAAAAATCTTTTAAAATGAAGAACCTGTTAATAACAGATTTTAGTTTTTGAGCTACATAATCCATACATATGTTTATTTAAATTTAAATTTTGGTCAATATAAACACCTAGATATTTTATATCTGACACTTCTAATATTTCCACACATGAACATAAATTGGTACAATTTGCAGAATGATATCTAATCATATATTCCAAAGTTGATTTAGTTGTTTTCAAATTTGTTTATATATAATAGCTTACTGATGTTTTCAAGAGGGTTTTGGTATGCTCGAATTGTGGTAAATAGGTGTATTTCAGAGAGGTAAAACGTGAATGAAAAACGTGAATGAAAACCTTTTTGGGTTATCATTAGGTATGAAATTTAGAAAATCTTTCTAACGGATTCCTTATCGGGGTAGAATACCGTTAATTTGATGCGTAGTCTACGGCTCTGTGTGTTGTTGAGAGTTAATCATGGAGGAAGGAATAAGAGGAGACGCCTTAACCTGCTTATCCAACGCACGCCAGCTACGCCGCGACCGACATTTTGTTGCACCCATGAAACCACCTGCTCACTCGTTAACTAAGCTAGTTTTATGTCATTTTTCCACATGGATATATTAATATGCACATTTTCGTATGCTCACAAATTAATGTTATTAATATGTTGAACTTCTTTCTTCCGTATGCCAAATATTCAAATATGTAATTTCATAAAATGTTATAGCTACTTTTGCCAAAATATAGACTATATTTCGAAGGTCTCAAGTTCAATAGCTAATTAAAGAAGCAAAGCAAAAATTTTATTGCTATATCACATTACACAGTTATATAAACACATTACGGAGGCTGATGCAAATCATATGAGCTGATTCTCTCTTAAAATTAAATTTTTACTGTTTTCTAAAATATGTGCCTACATGCTCATTTTGAATGCTAAGTGCAAAATATTGACAATCTGGGACTTTTTCATGAATTTATTTCTAAAATTTATTTTGTATAATGAATGCTGAAAAACTAGTTGGATTATAAATCTGCTTACTGATTAATTCTTATTGCTATTCATTTCATCATCATCATCATCATCATCATCATCATCATCATCATCATCATCATCATCATCATCATCATCATCATCATCATCATCATCATGGTTAAATGTTAATCAGTGAAAATGTCAAATTCTATTTCATCATCATCATCATCACCACCACCACCACCACCACCACCACCACCACCACCACCACCATCACCATCATCATCATCACCACCATCATCATCATCATCAAGCAGCCATGGGCTACGGAGGTCCAACCAGACCGTGCAATTTAGTTCTCCAAGCAAGTCTATCCTCCATCTACTGCATCTGGCCACTGCACACCAATTCTAACAAGGTCCTGTTTGACATTGTCTGCCCACCGCATCCTAGGTCTCCCCTTCTTTCTCAGGCCTTTAGGCACACTGTTCATAACCCTATTCGCCAATCTATAATTATTCATACGGGCAACATGGCCAAACCAACGTAGTCTCTCTCTGCACAATATACTGCTTAAAGGAGGTTGCAAACTCCTTTGCCTAACCTCATCATTAGTTACAAAGTTGAACCACCTAATGCCCAAGATACTGCGTAAGCATCTGGAATCAAAAGCAGCTAGTTTCCTGTTATCTTGTTTACAAAGTGTCCACGTTTCACTACCATAACTAACCCTAGAAAGAACCAAACTATTATACAGTCTAATTTTAGTCTTTAGGTGTATACGCCTATTTCTCCACACTCTCCATAGATTCTTAAAAGTCCCGGCAGCAATCCCTATTCGTCTGTTAATCTCATGCCGCACATCACCATTATCTGTTACATAGCTCCCAAGATAATTAAATTGTGACACCTGCTCAAGACTGCAACCATTCAGATTAACTGAATCACAGCCTGCCTGACCAATTTTCATCACTTTAGTTTTCTCTCTGTTTATAACCAAACCTACTCTACTACCAGTCTCATCAACGGCTCGAATGAAAGAGTTCATCTCATCAACATCATTTGCCAAAAGGGCTAAATCATCAGCATAATCTAAATCAGAAATTTTCGTATCTCCAGCCCATTTAAGGCCAAAATCTTTCCCTTGAAGTGAATTTCACATAACATAATCAATAACCAAGCTAAAGAGAAAAGGAGACAAAATGCACCCTTGTCGAATACCAGAAGTAATGCTAAACCAATTGCTACAAGCCTTACCAACTCTCACACACGACTCAGTGTTATTATAGAGAGCTTTCATTATGTTAACTAACTTGTCTGGTATACCATATGATTTCACAATCAACCACAAATTATGATGATCAACAGAGTCGAAAGCCTTTTGAAATCAACAAAGCTAGCAACCAAAGGTTTCTGAAACTCTAAACATTTCTCAAGAATCTGCCTAAGTGAAAATATCTGATCCACACATCCCCTACCACTTCTGAATCCACATTGCTCATCACGGAATTGACTGTCAACCAGATTCTTAATTCTATTAAGCACAATCATGGAAAGAACTTTACCTGGAACAGAGAGTAGGTTGATACCCCTATAGTTATCACAAGAACTGCGATCACCTTTTTTGAAAATAGGGATAACAATAGCTCTGGTAAAATCCTTAGGAACCATGCCTTTATCATAAAAGATATTCAGAATTTCAGTCATCCAAGTGGTAACCGAAACATTCCCAGCTCTAAGCATTTCGGTAGTAATTTCATCTACCCCTGGGGATTTATGTAGTTTAAGTTTAGAAACAGCCAAAATAACTTCAGATTGTGTTATAGGGCCAATATTAAAGCCACCAATGCATCCATCATCACTGCAAACAATGGGAGCAGAACCAACTACATTGTTAAGAACATCACTGAAATGCTCAGCCCACCTAGCCATGACAGAATCCTCCCCTTCTATAACCTTACCTTGTTTATTCTTCAATCCTTGTATGCCTGTCCGTTTTCTACCACACAAAAAATTAACTATCTGGTACAGCTCTCTGCTGTTGTGCTGTCTAACTGCTTCCTTGGCTTTGTCAGCCAAACCATCAAGCCAAAGATTCTTATCAGCAGCTAACTGATCTTTTACACGTTTATTAAGTTCTCTGTAATGCTTTCTATTAGGACTAGTACGGCTTGGACTAGTACGGCTGATTAAAGACATTCCTGCAGTTCTTTCTTTCCGAAATAAGCTGAAGTGCCTTATCACTCAGATAATTCTGCCTCTTCTGCTCCTTTTTTCCTAAAAGAGTACTATTAGTGTCCAAAAAAGCCTGTTTAAAATGATCCCATTCTTCCTCAACTTCAGTAGTAAGCAAACCATGACTGTCATAATGACTAAGTAACCTATCATGGTAAGCTTTGGCTATAACTGGATCTTTCAGAGCTTCAGTATTAAGAGTAAATTTTTTAACTCTAGCACAACACTTTTTAAGTTTAAGTTGCAACACACTTTTAACAAGGTAATGGTCAGATCCAATTTCAGCTCCCCTATATGCCCTGGTATTCCTAACAGAACTAGCCCATTTGCCGTTAATTAATATGTAATCAATCATATTCTTATGCAGCCCATCAGGTGAAACCCATGTGTACTTATGTATGTCGCGGTGTTTGTAATAAGTGTTAGTTATTCTGAATCCATTGAGTTTACTTACCTGTAGGAGACGTTGCCCATTGCCATTGCAGCTACCAATACCGAAAGGGCCTATTACTCCTCCCCAAAGGTCAGAGTCAGTACCAACTTTGGCATTGAAGTCACCAAGAACAAGGGTAATATCTCCTTTCTTGACAGAATTCAAAATATCCTGAAGTTGTTCATAAAACCTATCCTTCTCATCCTCGTCGGCATCCTCAGTGGGGGCATAACAGCAGATAACATTCAAGTCTTTAACGCTTGTCTGAAATTTTGCTGTAAGAAACCTTTCATTAATGCTCTCATATCCTAGAATAGCATCGCTAGCGTGTCTGCTGAGAAGCAGACCCACGCCTTGGTGATGCTTATTGTCGTCCCTTCCTGAAAAGAGAAATTTAAGATTATTTTTAAGAATCTGACCTTTATCTGTCCATCTGGTCTCTTGCAAGCCGAGATTATCTAAATTATAATGGTGGAATTCTTGTGCGAGGACATCAAGAGAAAAAGCTCTGTGCAGAGTCCTCACATTCCAACTACCTATGGAGAGAAAATGGTTAGTGGGATGTTTAAAGAAACTATGTTTATTGAGAGAGGGAATGCCGACAATATCAAACAGCCCCCTAATCGCAGACATGGGGCAAAGACCCGTTCCCCCACTACTAAAGGCTGAAGCCATCTACACTGGAAGATTTCCTCCAACGTAGAATTTGACGATGCCAATAGAAGCAAAGAGTTGAGGTGCCTGCGATGACTTCTGCTCAGGATTATCCACCAGCTGATAAACATATCCTGTGAATCTATTCACTTGGGGCTGTCAACCCACAAACAAACAGAAAACACAGCGGAAGATTTTCCCTCCACAGAAGCCCACCAGTGCAGCAAAATCAGGATCCATAATCAAGCTAAGAGCCATATATCTGTCCAGTCCAGTGGGTTTATATGGTCAGCACCAGGACCCTGTGTGGTTGACCACTCCTCAGCAGGGTAGAAAAAAAAAGAAAAGTAGCCATAGTTGTCCAGATCAGTAGGCCACACTAATCTGGCAGCCCTCCCCTTCCGTTCACTTCCACAGGAGAGTATCCCTTTTGAAAGTTACTAACGGTTCGCACCGCGAGAAGGCGGGGTCGGACATTAGGTGCTAGGCCTGGCCGGTTCTATTCATCATCACAGGGGATTGGTGCGTAGCTCTCCTTCCAGTGACTACCTAGCTACCATTTACAGACCTCTTTTTAATAAGCGAATTTAAATTTCTTTTTTCCAAAAAAAATGTCATACCAATTGACAATTGTAAACAAATAACAGACTTCTAAATGCTACAAAAATGCTCTTAATTTCTTCATTCACACAGCTTTTAAAATATTTCTAATATTTTAGTACTTTACAGGTATTGGTTTCGAAATTTTCTAAGGTTAGTGTTTTTAAGTTTTTTTTAATGTTTATTTTAAGTCCCTTTTGGGCTTCTGTTTGTGTATCTCCTTTGAATTTTCCCAACTGACAAATATTTACACAACTCTCCCCCCCCCCCCTTACAGAATTTAAAAGCATATATTTCACTTAAATGTAATTACTCATCCTTCACACAATATGGTGCCCAAAAGCTAATTATGCATATAAAATTACAGAATTGTGCAACATATATACCCAGTGGTGGATCACCACACAGGTACAAGTAGTGCACGCATGGGGCCTCAAAAAACCAAAAACTAGATTTTATTTCTAATATTTTGTTAATTGATAAAAAATATAAAATAATAATGATAATGAAGGCATTTTTTCTTCAGTTGATGCATTTTAGCTTAACATCCTTAAAAACATCATTTTAAATTTTTAGAGAAGGCCTCCAAATGCTTAATTTGCTGCTGTATTTTATACCTTCCCCCCCAAAAAAAATTGATTTATTTCAAGTAATTGTGTGATTCACATAATGCTAAAGTGCTTCAGTTTAAAAATGATAAGCATTTATCCTCTAAATATATTTTAGTTCCAACAGCACAATATTCAGAACTCAATTCATCTTGGAAGAAATATTATGAATTTACAACAGAACTTTCATATTTGCTTGGCATTTTTGTATCAGTGTTCAATTATTCAAATATTTTAATTTGTTTATATTATACTTTCACTGGAAAAAAGCGTATGTAAAGAATTCTGGGTTATATCTAAAAAAATAATTATCCTTCTTTAGTCTAACTTAATCTCTTTGTCTAATACATATTCTTAAAAGATAATAAGAAAAATTAGTCACTTTCGGTTTGGCCCACAAAAAAAGGAAAATGAAAGCTAGAATACCTGTAAGCTCTCCAAGAAAGAAAAACTGACTCAAAATCTTAATTCAGTTGATAATCAGTTAAGAGGGAGAAATCAATGAGCAGGTCTACCTACAAACATAATAATGGTAAAAAAAATAATTTTTACAACACGGATTATAAAGAGAATACAGATGGAATATATGATAATCAGGACAAAGATGATGATATTGAAGGAGTGGTTAGTAACCGAAGCTGCTGCCATACATTGAGAAAAAGCAGAAACAATATTTTGCATTGAGGTAGGTAGATGTGTGCTTTTTCTGATGAAGGAAAACGTTCAGTAAAGAATCAAAAAAACAGAAAAGGTAAAAAAAGAAACCCAGACTGGAGCTGAGAGCATCGGGGCAATTACGACTCAAAATCGTCGAACCAAGTAGCAGATGGGTTACATAATGGTCTTAAGGAAAGGAATTGTTCGTGAAACCAAAGTGATTTGTTTTGAGACTGAACTTGAAATGTCCCCAAAAATTTGGAGTTTGAGAGAGACTGAGTGATTGGCTGTTTGGGTTTCATCGCGCACGAGCAATTAAGGTTAAAGTGCGCCAGATAACGTAAGAAGAAGGAACAAAGTAAAAAAATGGAACCCAAAGCTGAGATTTAAAAGATAAAAGCCACAGAAAGTGAATAAAACAAAGGGATATTAACAAATTATATAAACAATTAAAACAACCTTAAGATAAAACTAGAGTGGGTATAAAAAACCGAAGTAAAAATCAAATGCAATAAAATGTCAGCAAAATTAAAATATGCAAAAACGGATGACAGAGAGAGATCCTTGGTAGGACATTAAATGGTATCTGCTCTGGGTCATCCGATCTGCAATTAACGATCATCGAACAAATGCTTCAAACCACATCGTGACTTGGAAAAGAGGAAAGTTAATATCTGCCGATCGCGAATAACCGATTTTAAAAATCATGAACAGAAAACACGTGCTAAGAAATATTTTCTGCGAATTGCGAAACCTCGAATGTCAAGGGCCTACTGCATTTTTATTGAATTTCTTCGACCCTCGGAGATTATTGTTCTAAGTGCCTAAGGCTTAAAGGCCTATTCGTCAATTCACAACTATCAGTCCCTGAAAGGTTTGGTCTTAAAAAAAAACAAATACCTGCATGGTTTACATATCCCCCCCCCCCCCAACAACAACAAAAAAAACATTTTTCTAACTTCTGCCTTGACTGTGTTATCCTTTTCCATTACAGGAAACAGAAATCCAATGAGTGAATCGTAGCTTGTCCAGTTTTCCTTCTTCGTTATAGGAAACAGAAATCCAATGAGTGAATCGTAGCTTGCCCAGTTTTCCTTCTCCATTATTGAAAACAGAAATCCAATGAGTGAATCGTAGCTTGCCCAGTTTTCCTTCTCCGTTATTGGAAACAGAAATCCAATGAGTGAATCGTAGCTTGCCCAGTTTTGCTTCTCCGTTATTGGAAACAGAAATCCAATGAGTGAATCGTAGCTTGCCCAGTTTTCCTTCTCCATTATAGGAAACAGAAATCCAATGAGTGAATCGTAGCATGCCCAGTTTTCCTTCTCTGTTATAGGAAACAGAAATCCAATGAGTGAATCGTAGCTTGCCCAGTTTTCCTTCTCCATTATAGGAAACAGAAATCCAATGAGTGAATCGTAGCTTGCCCAGTTTTCCTTCTCCATTATTGGAAACAGAAATCCAATGAGTGAATCGTAGCTTGCCCAGTTTTCCTTCTCCATTATAGGAAACAGAAATGCAATGAGTGAATCGTAGCTTGCCCAGTTTTCCTTCTCCGTTATAGGAAACAGAAATCCAATGAGTGAATCGTAGCTTGCCCAGTTTTCCTTCTCCATTATAGGAAACAGAAATCCAATGAGTGAATCGTAGCTTGCCCAGTTTTCCTTCTCCATTATAGGAAACAGAAATCCAATGAGTGAATCGTAGCTTGCCCAATTTTCCATCTCCATTATAGGAAACAGAAATCCAATGAGTGAATCGTAGCTTGCCCAGTTTCCTTCTCCATTATAGGAAACAGAAATCCAATGAGTGAATCGTAGCTTGTCCAGTTTTCCTTCTCCTGAACGTACTCACTGAGATTTAAGTCCGATTCTCTGACCATTGAACCAGTTACAGTTAAAACTCAAAGGACAGAATAATCTTCAGCAGGGTGAAACTGAAGCAAAAATATTCAGGTTTAAAAAAAATCCATTCTTTGCCGAGTTAAGAGTTGCGGAAATTTGCATCAACTGCAATGAACAGAGAATGAAATATGATTGGCAAGAGAATACGATCGTAACAAGAGACGTTACAATTCGGTTGAGTTGTTTCATCTCTGAGCGGCACTTTTGCTTTTTGCTCCCAACGAGCTAAATGGTCAGGTCACAAGGGTCCCAAGGACTCAGAGAAGGTTGAAGGATTTCACTGGGAGCTCCCTCGTCATTGCCATCCAGCGTGTTCCATAAAGGGCACAAGTTATGACTCTCCTGCACATCAAGAAACAGCTTTTACATCCCATCAGACGGACAATGGAATTTATTACGAGATCATTGGTTTCATCTTTCTTCCCGTGGGTAGCGAGGAGGATGGGTTCATCAGAGATGAATCTCAACGCTTATACTGTTGGGACTCAATCCCGGTAGCGGCAGATTACGAGCCTGAGACTTTAGAGAAGAGTTTGCTGATAGCTAGATTGCATCTGTTTGAACTTTGTTGGTTGTGTTGAGAATGACAAAGGAGGACCACCGTATTTCTTCGATTCTAAGACGCACCCCGTTTCTAGAGATGTTTATATGGGAAAAAGAGTGCGTCTTAGAATCGAAGAAATACGGTATTATTACAAACGTTTTCAGTGTATTGATGACCTAAAGTGGGACGTATCACCTTGCCACAGTGCCTTAACTGACCACTGATGCTTACAGATGAAAAGGAGTCATTTCAAATATCTCTTAACACTTTTTCAATAAAGGTAGCAACAAAAGTCAAAGCAAATTTCTTGCTTCTTTCGTCTCCGACTACTTGTCCACTTAATCTAGTTGCATTAGATGTACTTCAAAGCGCTTCATTTGATAACCGACGCTTTTTATTTTGTTTCTGAGTATCTTCAATTCATACAACTGAAACAGTGTTGTCATATTTGTCCATATTCCCAAACACCATGAATACAGTATGATAACAGGAACTTTGCTAGAGCAGGGCCGTTTTAAGGCATGGGCACATTGGCCAGTTGCCCAGGGGCTCCACGATTCTAAATTTCGCAAAAGTATGTGTTGATTAATCCTCGCTGTACAGCATGTTTTTTATGTTTAAACATTGATTTTGTTAAAAGTACCAATAAATCTATAGGCTTAATTTTATTGACCATTTACCTTTTAATTCCCGTAGGTGGGTGGGCAGGGGCCCCGGTGCATTGCTTTGCCCAGGGGCCTTACAATACTGTTAAGACGGCGCTGTGCTAGAGTCATCAACCCATCCCGAAAACGAAAGTTTAACTCCGCAGTTGTAACATCTTTTTCGCTTTCGGTTATGCTGTCACGAATAGCGGAAAGGAAATATTGTTTTACGGATGTGAAGTGAATAATAATAAAATTCGCTGGAAAAAGAGATTTTAAAACAGATTAGTCCCAAAACAGAACTGCTATTGTTGGCAATAGCGATGATTGAGTATATCGATCAATTTGCATAGATCTACCAAAGTGATGCTTCCTGCATCTCAGATTACAAAACGGTATGCACTCCTAATTGCTAGAGAAACAATTAATTAGTCATCGTCCTTGATATAGTACATTTCCCATCACCAACATGTATTGGGACACTTCGATGTTATGGATCCGAAAGATGTTTTGAAAGCATCTTTACCTTACAGAAGTAAGCTGTTTTCATAGAGATAAATTGAAGACAACCAAATTTACTCAAATCTCGATTTTCGACAATATTTTTTTTAATTTTTAAAGAGCTATGGAAGCTGAAATATTTCAGAGCAAAGTTGCTAGTCATGGGAATACACCTAAAAATGGTTTGAAATCAATAATGACCATTATATCAAATCGTTTATAAGAATATAGGTAAATTTAGCAAGCATTGTGATGATTCAGTTTCTTTTCATCTCTGACGAAAAGTATTCAGGATGAGCAAAAACTGTTTCAATGGCTCTTTAAATACAGTAAACCCTTGATTTAACGGGCTCATTAGGGGAGAATGGGTGTCCGTTAAATAGAGAATGAGATTTTATAAAAAGAAACAGAATAACAGGTTAATGTGTGCATTTTATTATATTTACTGATTTTATTCGAAATAGTGACAGGTTGACAAAACTTAATTAATTATGTATTTGTATAGGAACACGTGCACATATTCTATAAACACATGCAACGGACAATCCTGATTCTAATTTTTCATTCCATTCTAAATTTTCTTTTACACTCAAATTTACTCTTTTTCTTTTTATGCCTACTTTTGGAGCCATCATTGATTCAATTTCAACTTTATATTATAAAATATCCCAAACGCCAACAGGAATAAAAGTTAAATTATGCGGATAAAGATGGCGCTTTAGAAAGAAAGAAACAATCGTCCGAGAAAATTACCGCGGCACGAGACGATGTTTACGGACAGAAAGAACAAAGATGCCCCTGTGCTACGACATTAAGGACTGAGAATAACCGATCGGGGAAAATACCGAATGTTGCTTGCAAAATAATTGCTTTCATCAGTTGTTTCAGCAGATGAAGTCCGTTATTGGCTGAAATGATTTGTCCGTTAAATCCGAAGTCAGTTAAATCGAGGTCTGTTGAATCGAAAGTTTACTCGTACTGTGTTAAATCAATATTACTGAAAAATCGAGATTTCGATATTTTTAGAGAGGTTTTCAATTTCTCTCCAATAGCATTTTCCAATAAAACTTATTTTCTAAATTAATATGTTTTGGATGTGTTTTTCTATTCACATAAACACAAGTTGTAAGACGGTATATACAGAAATATACGTTCTGACCCAAACATTCAAAAATTACAATTTTGAGCTTAATTGGTACTTAATACAATTATATGGCATAAACAACAAAAGTGATTTACATATATTAATCGATGCAGAATTTATTTGCTAAATCATTAGTGTTTATAGATGTGTAACATTCCTATCTGTTCAGAACCTATAAAGGGTAACTAGGCATAGACTGAATACCCATTCCGTGTAAAGATGCACAGAGCTAGCCAATCGAAGTCCGAATCACTCCTTCTCGTCATTAGAGCCTTTCAAAAGAGACATTCTTTCCTCTGAAGGAAAATGAAAGAGGACAGTTGTCAGATCATTTTTGGCTTATTGATATAGATTTATCATTCCTTCATGTCTTAGTTGCAGCTGATCAACTTCACAGGGTCCCGATGCTGGCCATCTAATCCAGGGACGTGCAGGCTACGGTCCGCGCTCCGGATCCTACCCGTATACACCTTTATCTGGCATGTAGAAGTTTGAATGCGAAAGGTATTTATATTTTCGTGTGGTTGGGATATGGTAATTATTTAAAGCAGTTCGTATTAATGCTTACAGAGAAACTAGAGGAAAGATCCCAAATTCGATCAGCATATTTTTAATACAAATTCATTTGTTCATTTGTTGTGATAATTGTATTACAAAGTGTTAATTTCCAATATTTTGTGCTAGTAAATGTTTTGTGCCACTAAATGTTAGTTAACACACGGGCCGTGTGTTGCTTCCACCATTCAAAAATGAACCTCCAGTATCTCAACTAACTGGATTGTCGATTGGCTTTGAATTTCACTCTAATATTTTAGAATTTTGCACTGCTGGACTTCTGTTGAAGCAATTCAATCGCTGTTTCTCTTTTTTTATACACAGGAAAATTATATGAAATGGTTGATTAGTGGCGTACCCCAAAACTTCCAAATGGGGGATAAGATTTTGCCTTCTCTGAATTTCAAGGACTTCCTTAACAGGTATATGTTATTCAATCCCTCAAGTATTCTCGAAGAAATTTCATTCTCAAAGATGAGATACCTGAATCCTTCTTTGATTCTAGTTCATACAACCAGAGAAAAGTATCTCAGACGTCAGTTTCCCGGTACTTCTTGCTGGAAAGGTTCCAATGGGGCTGATGGTAAAGTTCCCTTGTTTGTCTGATGTTCCTAGAAAACAAGAAAGGAGTTCTTCCTACTGTAGTGATCCTGCTAATTTTTTGACGACCTATCCTTAACCTATTCCTGAATGTTCCAATAAAATGGAACTCACTCTTTCAACGGCCGCCAATCAGTAAAGTTTCCCAATTTCTCTTTTTTTTTGTCCACTTCCTTTGTATGGGTTGCCCAAAACTTACCGTTATTGCGGAAAGGAATAACACTTCACTCTTGTGAATCTAATGTACTCTTTAATTCAACACTTCATAGAGACGTGTGAATTTCCAGGGAGTTATCTGAAACGAGGCTAAAGATCGGAAGAGCTGCTGGGCATCATCAGTAATTTTAGATATTAGAATGCATTCCTGTAGCCTAAGTTGTCATCACTTGCGGCAGGTAGAATTACTTTTACATTTTCATAGAGAATTATGAACTACGTGATTACACAGTTCGTAAACTTTTCATTTTCTACTATAAGGACTCTTGCATAGAGAATATTACAAGAATTCTAGCTTTATAACTTGATGTGTGCAAGAAACCAGATGGACAGGTAAAGGTGAAATACTTAAAATATTCTTATTTATATAATATTGTCTATCCCCTGTTCCCACATATTCAGGTCAGCTGATTTAGGTCGACAGATTCAGGTCGAGTGTATTGTGAACACTGGATGGATTCATGCTCAATATTTAACCAGAGGCATAACTTAAGTTTTAGGGCCCCCAAGGGTAGTAATACACGAAGGAAATACAATTTCGCATATTAGAAAAATAAAGTTATTTTATTTTCCAAAAATTAAAAATACATAAACTTTTCTGTTTATATTACATATTATACTCACAAAAAGTATGAATAATTCTTATATTAATGACATTTAATTAATTACCTTTTAGTATAACAGGAAACAGAAATGGAGACTCCTTAGCACCTCGTCCTCAAGATTCAATGCCTTTGCCGACGTGCACAAGCTGTCCTTCCCTTTCCTTTGAAGATTCCTAAGGGGATGTCATGAAGGAATATATTTCTTCACCTTCCTCACCCCTTCTGATAATTTAGTGTTGGTCCCCCCCAAAAAAAAAAGCCAATCTGACAATGACCCCATTTGGCATTGAACTAGGGGCTAAAGATCGACAGATGAAGCTGAGCAGTTCCGTGAAAGGTTACTCTTAGCCCATGCAAAGCAGAGTGATGGGCCCAAGATAATTAGTTTTTTTTTTCATTTCGACATAGTTCTTTAGAGTCCACAAAGCTATTTCGAGTATAGATCTAACCCAAATAGCTATTTAGAGTCCACAAAGCTACTTCAAGAGGTGGTTTGGTTAGTTCGGTGGTGGGAGAACTATTATTTTTATTTCAGGGCCAATAGCGATGTGATTATATTGTTAGACAGACCAAAATTTTAAGTTCCGTCTTTTAAAAATTTAATAAATAAAAATTTTTACTCTTTCTTTTTTCATTCGAGTCACGCTGAAGGTACAACGTTTTAAATTTAATGCATACTAAAAATGAATTAATGAAAATATAAAAGTTAAAATATTGGTTTAGTTTTTGCTAGCTTTACAAGGCTATGAGGGAGCCCATTTGGCTCTCACTGCGCACGCTTTCAATAGTGAAGCCATCTTTAGCATCAGGTTTTATTGCAATTCTCCCAAGTGCTGGGGAGAAGTGTCCCTGTAGGGATTTTCTTCGTTGAATTTTGTATAATGTTTGGTGACTTTCGGTTTATGATGAAGGTCACCTTTCGAATATTGTAGGTATTTCTAAACTTATGTTTTCTAGATTATTATAAAATTTTGCTTCCTTTAAAGAGTTTTACTCTTAACAGATGTTTTTTAGAATGGTATAATATGTTGGCGATAGAGAATTCTGTGATTTTTTTAAAGATTTTTGGAAGACGGACTTCCTGTATATTTCATATTTTGAGCAACTTAGTAACCACGTGATTTTCGCTTTCTGTTACAAAATTTTTTCTTAGGTATACGACTTTATTTTACTATACTCGTCTTATCAGTAGCTTAGTATGGCCAGTCCCAAGTCTGTTATTTCTTTTCCAATTGCTATTTCTCCATTGGAATATTCGAAAAAGCTGGAAGATCCAAATGTGTATCATAAATTGAATTATAAACACTGTACTGTCATTGGGAAATGCGCGATAATTTCAGAACGAAAACGGGAATTGTCTCTTAAACACGATAATTTTAAAGGAATATCTAAAATGATTTCCTTGTGAAATCTGGCATCCCTGTTCGGGAGTCTGATTCTAGGAGGCGCTCGTGAAACAAAAGACTTCTTTTCCAATCCAGTGAGAAAATGAGCAAAGTTCACCTACTGAAAGTGATGTAGATCCAGCAATAGCCCGAATGACACATAACCAAACAAATAAAAAACATTGAAAAATTATATATCTGTTTTCGATACTGTTTTGTTGTGTATTGTACCTATGCTATTTTGTAATCAATTTTACTGTTATTGGTTTAAGGGGCCACAAAATTAGGGTGTTTGTGTAAGTAAACTAAATGAAGTATATACTACTGTTCTGTTCTTTAAATCGATGATTTTTTAACCAAAATTAAGAATGTGGTTGGGCTTGTGTCAGTCATTATCTCTGTACTTAAATCGCTGCGGCATGACTGACAACATTTGAGTAGAATTGTCATTGTCCCATTCTGAGAGAAACTCGCTCAGCCTCAACACGGATGAAGTATGTGAAGACACTCTATAAGAGAGGCATCTATAAAGTGAGTGACTCCGTTGCCATGCGACTCTCACCCTTTTCGGTGGGGGGGGGGGGGAGGAAGGGATAGCCACTTGGATTGAACGACAGTTTGTCAGTGCCTAAATGGTGTCCGAAGCTTTCCATTGATTGTCTTGCTGCCTCATCAGTCAGTCTTTGGTCGGTGGCGCCGTCTTCTATCGGATTGCCGCTCAAGTGCTTCCTCCCTCTCTCCCGAGCACCGATTGTTGCCCATCTCTCGAGATCACCTGCCTCCCGATCTTACGAATTCGCTTCCAGCAAACGAGATTTACTCTTACAATGTCGACTCGACTACGGGCCAGAGGTACGAACGCATTCTGTTGGCAACTCGGGAGGATGCGCGGAACGGCCACCGCCATTCCTCTCCTCGTTGTCAGCTCTATCAAATTATTTAATTGGGTCGTTCGAACGACTTATTCGTTTTGGATAATGTAACGGGAAACCGTCTTAGTCGACACCCAAGATGTTTCGAGAATATTTGGGATTTTAAGGCGCTGCGCAATGAAACAGTTTACTTTTGTAATTCGTTTCACTGACCGACCAAAGCACGCGTCTCGAATTCTAAACAGATGATGCAAGTTTTGCACGCAATCCTGAAACAATGTATTCACAGCAAGTTTGTCCCACCACTGAATGAGTCCTAATCTTTAAGTTCGGCCCGTCTGCCTGCTACCTATCTTCGTATTGCTTTTGGCTTTAACATCAGTTGGTTGGTTTGTGGATTTGACAAAATGTTGTTCCACCATATCTTTCGAACGATGGAGAATGATTTATGTGCCAAATGAAAGCTTGTGATGCGAGGAGTGTCATAGGCTAAAAATATCCCCCCCCGATTTACCTACTCAACAAGATTGTTGGCGACCTCTCTTCCCTTGAAGTGAATAGGAACTCAGTGAATGATTACACCATCGATATATTTTAGGTTTATTTTATACTTTTTAAGGCTTTATAGGAGGAGAAATAATTTTTTAATTTTTTAATTTATTTATATTTTTTCCGAGTTAATTATTCTCCCACAATTCACTTTTTAACCATTTATTGGTTTCTTTTAAAATATGACATTAAAATTTAATTAAAAACAATAAACTAAGACACCCTTTATCGTTTTCATATTTTATTAAATGCATTTTTAATCAATGAAAATAATTTACAGCTCCGAGGAGATATTTCGTCTCTACATCATCAGCAAAATACGATTCTGAGAAATTGTCGAAAATTTTATTTTTCATATTTTTTTAAGATCTGTAAATCGCTAGGCATACACTGGAAGGACAGCTTTCACATCCAACTTGCTGAACAGGTGGGCTTCTGTTCAGGAGAATCTCCCACTCCGTTTTCTGCCTCTTTGTGGGTTGACTGCCCCAAGGGAATGGATGCACAGGATACCTTATATCATCTGATGGATAATCCTGAGAGGCCATCGCAAGTACATCGACCTTTACTTCTACTGGCATTGTACTTCACCCTTTAGTTGCGGGGGAAACAGGTCTTTTTACACGTGCCTGCGATTAGGGGACTATTTGATATTGTCGGCACTTCCTCTCTCAATAGACATAGTTTCTTTAAAAATCCCACTAACGATGTTCTTTCCACAGTTTCATAGAACGTGAAGACTCTGCACAGACAGTATAATTTTGACGTCCTCACCCAGGAATTTCAAACCTGTAACCTTGATATTCTGGGCTTGAAAGATACCAGAGGTCAGGTAAAGATCAGATACTTAAAAGTAATCTTAAATTTCTCTTTTCAGGTAGGGAAGATGGAAAGCATCTCCAATGCGTAGGTTCTCAGCAGACACGCCAGTGATGCTCACCTTGGATATCAGTGCATTCATGAAAATTTTCTTACAGCGGAATTTGAAGTTAAGATTAAAGACTTAATTTTTTTTTTGTTTTGTTGTTGTTATTGTTATGTCCCTAACGAAAACTCTGATGAGAATGAGAAAGATATTACAGACAACTTCAGGATATTTTGAGTTATGTCAAGAAAGCAGATATTACTTTTGTGCTAGGCGACTTCAATGCTAAAGTTGGTTATGACTCTGACCTTTGGAGAGGGGTGATAGATATTGGTAGCTACAATGGCAATGGACAACATCTCCTACAGATAAATAAACTTAGGGGTTTGAGAATAACTAGCACATCTACAAACATCGGGAGTGGGTTTTTTCCTTATGGTTGAATAGGAATATAATCGATTATACATATATTAATTAATAGCAAATTGGCCAATTCTGTTAGGAATGTCAGTCTTATAGACGAGCCGAAATTGGGTCTATTACTTGCTCTTACTTTGTCAAAAGTGTCTTGCAACTGAAGCTCAAGAAATGTTGTGCTAAGGATAAAGGAATTTCCTATAGCACTGAAGCTCTAAAATACCCAGATATAGTCAAAGCTTACAGTGACATATTGCTTAGTCATTATAGCAATGGTGGTTTGCCTACTGCTGAAGCTCATAAAGAATGGAATCATTTTAAACAGGCTTGGAAAAAAACAGGCTTTTACCCAAAGTTAGTTTCAGGCTCTTGAAACTAATATTACTCTTTTGGGCAAAAAGAGAGGAGACAAAATTATTTCAGTGATAAGGCTATGGAACTTACTTCTGAAAGAAATAACTTCAACAATAACCTTAATCAACACCCTAATAGCCTAACGGACAGCATTTCAAAGAGCTTAATAATCAGTTAATAGCTGATAACAATCTTTGCCTTGATAGCTTGGTTGACAGAGCAGAGGAAGCAGTTAGACACCGTAACAACAGAGAGCTGCGCCAGACAGTTAATATTTTGTGTGGGAAGAAACAGGTTGGCATACAGAGATTGAAGGATAAATATGGTAAGGCCTGGCAGTCTATGGGGACCAGACAATCGATCGAAGTAATGTCCAGAGATGGATCCAATGGTTCCAAAATGGTGAATTTGGCATCGAAGACAAACCAAAATCCCGGAGACGAAAGTCTGTCACAAACAGTGAAAAATGAACTATTTACTGGCCAGCTCATTCAAAACCTACGAGGCAACTGATGGAAGCTCTGAGAATGGCAAAGGGTAGTTTGTGACCATCATCCACAAACTGGGAGAGAGAGAAATCTGTTCTCGGTGGGTGCCTGAATGGTTCACACGAGAGATAATAAGGAAAGCGATCTGTGATGATCGTCTGGAGTGTTTGGTGCTGCCGGTCCTGAGTTCTTTAACGAGATCATCACATATAATGAAAAATGGCTTCTTCATTATGACCAACAAACCAAACATTAATCCACGGAAAGGAAACGATGGACATCACCTGCATAGAGAAAGCCAAAAACTTTCCAAATCATCAAAAACATACTCATGGCCCCTTTCTTCTGGGATAGCAATGGAATAATTTTTACCGATTTCTCTGAAGAGCGAACAACCATCAACAAAGGAAGATACTGCTTGCCGCTGAGAAAGCTTAATCAAGTTCTGAAAATCAAAAGCACAGAACTCAATTGGTAGGACATCAAGTTTCATCGGGATAATGCAAGGCCACACACGGCTCAAATGACACTGGTAAAGATTGCAAAGCTGGATTGGAGCATAATGCCTCATCCACCTTATAACCCTTCCAATTTCTTTTCATTTGTTATACTGAAAGCATACTTGCTTGGGAATGTGTTTCAAAGTGATAAGGAACTCAATTCAGGCGTGAAAGAATGATGCGCAGGTCAACCTCCCGACTTTTACCAACTGCATGGAAAGAACGCCTGAGAAAAAGGAATTAAGGGCAGTGAATCATGCATTGAGTAATATTTTCACACAGATGGAGGATTGTATTTCCTGTCTATGCAGTATGGTCACAATATCAAAAATAGTAAAACAGTTACAGCTAATTGGGCATTACTTTTTTGACCCATTTTTGTATGTATATGTGTGTATTCATATTTTTTCATATATTTATAACAACCCATTATCTTATCAAATTATATAAATAAATTATTAAGTATATGTGGTTTGGATCCCAGATCAGAATATTCATTTAGCAGTTAGACTACCGGACCAAACAGAAGTTTTCACAACTGAATTGGTAGCCATAGAAATAGACCTTAAGTGGGCTACTCTCTGTCCTGTGACAAAGTTGTTATTCTGTCTGATTGTCGATCAGTTATTCAATTTTTACAAGGAGATCCGGGAAGAGGTTTTTTTTGCAACATTTTGAAGTTGGCGAATAAAATGATGGAAAGTGGCATTGAGTTAAACGTGCAGTGGGATTCCCAGTCACGTCGGCGTTGGAGGGAAATGAAATTGTGACAAAATTGCTAAGGAAGCGTTATTACGTGAAAACTGGCTCAATATTCCAAGAGATTTAAATTATTATAAAAGCAAAAATAAGCAAATTTTAAAACATTTTTTTTTGCATTATTTTAAACTTCATTCTTCCTCACATCTGAATTATAGGAGTTTGATTAGTCAAATCATTGATCCATTTCAAAATTTCGGACTGACTAAAAACGGACATAGTGACCATTACCAGGCTCAGAACAGGGACCAGAAGACTGAATGATCAAATGCATAAGATGAACAGAGCTGAGTCATCTCCCTGTGATACATGTAGAACAAAAGAAACAATCTCTCATGTGTTAATTAATTGCAGCAAATTTGATACTCATAGAGATCAAATGTTTCACTCACTGGAAGAAATTGGAAAAAAGGAATTTACACTCAAAGATCTACTCGGACACCAGAATTTGATAAAAAGAAAATATACTTTTAAATTAATTTTACAATTTTTAAAGGATACTAAATTGATTGACAGAATTTGATTTAGTGTCCAAATAGTGCCATGATGTTTGTACATTAGGAGATTGAACGCTCTTAAAATTTTAATGATGTTAATCAAGAACTTTCAGTTTCTACTGAACTACCTCCTTCCTAGAAAACTCTGGAATGTTTATGGAATGTTTATTTGACCGCCAATCTAAGATTACTGGCAATTTTATGGTTTTGCTTTTGAAATTTCGGTTTTCCAGACTCATTTGGTAGAACTCTCCGACATAGTGCACGGACCTTTCTTAAAAAAATTTCCGGACGAGAGGGGCGAAAGGCCCCGAGTGATTTCCGAAATAATAGTTTATGTTGAAGAAGAAGAAGAAGCTGTGCAACAAATATTTGAAACTATTTTTCATTAATAATGTTTATATTTATTACTAGCTCAATTGTTTCATAATGAATTTAAATGAACGCTCTATTTTGAATTCCAATATTGTATAGATTTCATGACGTCATTTGTTCTAGATCGACGTTACGAACACAGAACAACTGACACAATTCTAGCCCTTGTCTGATAGTGCGCACTTTTTCTGATATTTGCGACCTGAATCACCCCTTTTCCAAATTTCGTAGCCGTCTCTTCATCGTAACTAGAATTTATGAAATCTACAATCACCCACTCGCTCCCAGTCATTCATATAGATATCCGATTCACCTTTTTTTCCTCTTATTTCGACATCACTGCCTACACCCCAGTCACAACCATTATCAGTGCTAAACTAGGCGAAAGCATATCGCCTCGGGCGTAGAGGAAATCGCGTTTTCACAGAGAATGAAGTTTTGCCTTTACCTACCCTTTCACTCCTTAAAAGTTTTGATTCCAGAAAATGGATAATGGGGAAAATGCTAATAGTAGTATTTTTTTAGAAATTTTATACAACATAAAAATTATTTGTCTTTTACCTTTCAATTTAAAAAGTTAAAAATATTTTTAAAAAAAGTTAAGTTTAAAAGAACTGATATCAAACGTTTCACTTACATTATTACGTAAGAGGAATATTCAAGGTTGATTAATTTACCTCTGAGCTGCTCTTTTTTGCGCACAATGGACTAAATTGCCAGGTCACGGGAGCTCAAAGGGCTCATAAAAGCTTGAAGGTAGGGGCGCCACTAGACATCACCTGATTATACAGATCCCGTCAAGGCAATCCAGCGCGTTCTTTAATGTGCACCGGGTATGGCTGCACACGGAGCCACGGCTTTAGCTGCCATCCGATAGACGGCGGCCTTTCCAATCCCATCAGTGTCTCCATTTTCACTGAAGGTGGGAGGTGGGGGGGCGAGTTAGCAGATGAGGAGCCTGGTGCGCTCCCGACTCAACCCCTGAACCCTTCTCAGATGGTACGGACACCTCTTAGCACACATCGCCACTTGGATGCATCCTCCTTTGAACTACAGGACTTCCCTCCCTCCCTAAAGGAATTTCGGTTGCGACCTTGTCAACTGTCGAGCAAAAAAGCGCGACAATCATCCCACTGCCGCAAACAACAAGTGAATAATCAACAAGCAAAATCTGTTCCAAAATTACGTTTTATTCATATTGTTTCGAAATGTGTCGTGCATATTTGGTTCAACGATTCCTGAGTACTCGGTTTTGGTAAGGCAATAAATGCTAACATTTAAGAGCCTCGTAATCAGAGGATTTACACGAATATGTTTAGCCGTTTTGATGGCATCGAAGTACACATGGGGTTTTGCAGCTAAAGTTTCAGACGAATCAGGTTCATTTTAACATTTTTCAGTGATGTACGTCTCGTTGCATTTCAGGATTTTACCTCATTCCGCAATGTAACAATTCTTCCTCCTCTGAAGTTCGAATCTAACTGCTTAACACGATTTTGATGAGGAATCATCTCGCAAGTTTCGTCTTCGTTATTAAGGTTAACGCAGATTATGTGCATGTCTTGAAAGTGCGGCGTGCAGTTTTCCCGACAGTTAAGTCTTTAACTGTGTTCCGTACATTTCCTCAGGCGATCCAGCATAGAGAATTAAGACTGCTTTGTTTAATTCCATCTCTTGTTGAAAAGTTCCAGTCAGCAGTCCTTCAGAGGTGCCGGATGTGTGGAGAGGAATGGCCACAAAGGGAATTCGAAATCATTTTAAGAATGCATTTTGCAATAGTTACTACCACTGCTAAACTGAGAGAAAGAGTCCTATAAACTAGGGCAATATTCTTGAGAATTCTTGCAAAACAACGTTAGAAATTGCAGAGGTTTAAATAGGTTTTTGATTAATATATTATTCATATTTTCTCAAAAGGAACCAAGAGATTCCGACATCTGACTTCCATATTCTGAGAAGCATCCTTTCCCATTTTCGCACCTCTTATTTCTCACATTATGCTGATCTCAGTTTTCAGGAAAAGCTGAAGCTTTTCAGTGCTTATAGAGATATCAAGTCAAATGATTAGCATTTCTGATTATATTCGATTCATTGACGTAAATCTTCCATTATCAATATTTATTTATAAAACATTATTTTATTAATCTAAAGTATTTTTCAAGTGCAATAACAGTTGATTCAGTTTTTGTTTCTTCTTTTTTTCAAAATGTCCATGCAATAATTTGCAAAATTTTGTGTTCCTGATTTCATTCGCTTTTTCCTCATTTGCGGAGTGGAGATTCCTAATTAACAAAGCATTAGGCTTCGAATCGGTACACCAAATCGCACTTCGAATCGGTGTCTCGAGTCCTCTTTTAAGACCCATTTCATTCAAAACTTCTCAAGAGTAAAACCATTTCAACATGAAGGAATGCAGACACGGAAGTTGTCATCACAAGTTGACGAGGATAGCAAACAATGAGTAAATGACGACACTCGATTTGATTGACAGGGTCACAGTCAGCGTCAGGTAGGGGAGTTTCCTATTTAAACATGCAACAACCCTGGGATATGAAAAACAAAACTATTTTAATTTCATCAAATAACAAGGCTATTGATTTTCCTATCATTGGGCCTATTATAAATCAGCTTTTGTGCTTATTGAGTTAATGATAAAAAATCCAAAAAGGAAACGTAAAATGAATGTCGTTCACCATATATCCGTTCTGAAACGTTATTCGTGACGAAACCAACAATGGACCTCGATTTAAATAATTGATAGGGAGATGCGGGGGGGGGGAAGAGAGAGGTATCCGTGAAACCCGACTGTTTGTATGACAATGCACAGAATCAGGACCATATATGCACCTATGAATTACTTCAATGATATATGAAGTTTTGAGTCAAGTAGCAGAGTGGCGAAGGAGGTTCACTAATCAATTAATGAACCTTCTTGAAGAAATAAGTTCAACTTAAATTTCAAAACTTAAGTTCGATGTTTGGGGTTATTTTTAACAATGATCTAGACTGGGTGTGGCAGATGAAATATCAACGCAGACGCAGTGGAGAGTCGAGCTTGGGGATCGTCCGGTGGGGAGCTTGGAGGCAGAATTCAGCTAACAATATCCTTCCCACAACATCGTACTCCAAGGACTTCAAGAGAGTGTATTTACATAAGTTAAATTGCTGGAGATCTCTTGGAACGTTAACTGCGAGCGAAGTTTGGAGCATAAATCATAATACTCTATTTGTATGATATTGTTACGACAGATGAACGAGCAGTAATGAAACCGTGATGTGATGTACGGTCTTGATGCTCGCGTGAACTTAAACGTGCTAACTACTTCGAACCAACTTAACCTAAAAATGAAATGAAGAATAAGAGGGTTGTCATGAAGAGGAATTGGAGTGTGAAGGAAAACGTAGTTTGACTTAGTCTGCACACCATGCTCTAAAGAAGAATATTTTTATTTGGTGTGTTCGCGGGAGGTTAAATAAGTTTATTAGTGTTGATCCTGTTAGTGGACTGAGAAGAAAAAGAAGGATGCCTAGGACACTTAAAGATGCTGCTGAGAAGGTTATATGTTAGCCGAACAGGCAGAGCTGATCTCAACTTTTCTGTAGGAAGAGTTCATCGTTTGGTGCATAGTTATATTTAGTTTGTTTAGGAATTGGTAAGGTTACACTGTTCTACAAAAAAAATTCTTTTTTCTAAGTAAGAGTTGTGTGATTCTTAAAGTTTTTTTTAGTGCAGACTTCAGATCTGTGCTTAGATGTTCTATCAGGGATAGCCTTCGAGCTAGACGATTTTTAATTTTTCATTTTATTCTTAGATTTACAATGAATAATAATAGGGGAAAAAGAGATTATTCTCAGCTTCCTTAGTATTAAAATGATTATAGATTCATACAGAAATTTGACAGAATATTATACAGAAATGAATTGAATGCGGAATAATTAAATAACTAAAATGCCAAACGCAAATCACTTTTATCTTTTATGTTTATCTGTGCTGTCTCTTTTGAGATTCCAACAAAAATCAGTTAACATTGTAGGCATCCACTTCCCTTCATATCGCTTTTCAATTGTCGAAATATCTTTGTGAAACCTCTCACCGTGTTCATCAGAGACGTCACTGCAGCTTTCCGGAAAGTAGTCCAGACGTGAATGAAGGAAGTGCACTTTCAAAGACACGTTACATCCTAAATCCCGATATGCATTTAGCATCTGGTTTACTATTTCTTTATAATCTTTAGACCTCTTTTTTCCAAATAAATTGTCTGTAACTTTCTTAAAACATGTCCAAGCAAGTTTCTCTTTCTCTGTTATTGATTCGTCAAATTTCACATCTTTTTTCAACTGTATTATTTGAGGGCCAACAACACGCCCTCTTTTATCTTTGCTTCTGAAAGACGGGGGAATTTTGTTGTTAGGTAGGCAAATCCTCTACCATATTTATCCACTGCCTTGAGAAATTGCTTCATAAGTCCCAGTTTTATGTGAAATGGAGGAAGGATCCTCATAAGCTATAAATCTCTGCTTCTGTAAAATGTTTGCTCCCACTTTCCAGATACATATTGGCCAAGTTTTCTTCAAGTAATGGGATGCTCTGTCATGACTGTTCCATTCACAAAGGAAACAAGGAAATTTTGTGTTCCCTTGTTGCATTCCCAATATCATGGCAATGATTTTTAAATCCACACATATTTTCCAATCGAAATATGTATATTTAATGGATTTGAGCATTATATCTAGAATCTCACATGATTCTTTTGCCATAAGCAACTGGAACAGAAGGCATTAAATTACCATTATATAGTAAAACTGCCTTCAAATTAGTTTTGAATGCAACTATAAAGAGCCTCCAATTTTGTGGGCCATGAATAAAGCCTAAAGCTGTCATCAATCCGGCAATATCGTTAAAGAAAGTCAATCGACAATCATGTGAGAAGAATGCAAAAAAATTCCGTTCTCTATTTCTATATAGAGTTATACATGTACTATCTTATAGAAGATTCCATTCTTGCAACTTAGAGCCCAGTAGTTCAGCATTTTTTTTTACTTAGCTCTAGATCACGAACCAAATCGTTTAGATCTTCCTGCTTTAAAAAAATGTGGTGTTGAATTCATCTTCATCTTCTGTTTCCTAATTTGGAGTTAGTGGAACTGGCAAAGTTTTAGAATGTGGTACTGGTCCTATTGCAGAAGATTGGGATAATCGATATGACTCTTCGATTTTCTGCTGGTAAAGCCATGGATACTAGTCATACAGAAGTTGCAATCTGTAGAATGGTCTTTTGGTTCCCTCCATATCATAGGTACAGCAAATAACATGGCGCTACCTTTACCCTTCCACCAGTTTATTAATTTCACATAGCAAGTTGCACAACATATGTGTGAGGCCCACTGCTTATCCTGATCTCCTATTTTACATCCAAAGTAATGTTTGTATGCTCTCTTCATTATAGGTGACATTTTTTTTCCTGTGTCTTGCAAAGGTGAACTCTCCGCAAATATAACAGAAGTTGTCTGCCTTATTTTGACATTTTCGGCGGGGTATTTTTCTAGAATACAAAAGAAAAAAATAAGAGAAGAGAAGTATTCACAAACCTGTCATGTTAAGTACACAAATATTGTCATAAAATATCTTTACATACCCTAGAATACAGTTTGAAAAAACTGATGTTACTTCCACAAATATCCTGTCACTTATACGTTTTTAAAATAAACTTTACAGAGGCAGATTAGTAGTTATCTAAACTAGTGGTTCTCAACCCTTTATGCTTCACGTACCCCCTGGAAATGTGTATGTAACTGGCGTACCCCTTATAGAGATAGATAAAACTATAGTTATAGTATAATAATGCCAACTTAGCGATTTTGTTACTAGATGTAGCGACCTTTGACCTCTCACGGCGTACCCAAAAACATTTTACCGCGTACCCCACGTTGAGAACCCCTGATCTAAACTATGCATGGAGGTAGGAAGATAAGAGGTGGAGCCCTAAGCACTTGAAAATGATGCTTCGGCGACTGCGCGGCAGCCATGTTGTTCTATTCAAAACATTGATCAGTAGTATAGGTGAGTAAGGAAGTGTTGCGCTATAAAAATTTAATTTTTTTCGATATTTGTATTATGGCAGCCTGTTCAGCTTACGGCTGCACGAATCGCCCTTCAAAAAAGATACCAGGAATTACCTTTCATCGGTAAGTTTGTCATTTTTATAAAAGTTTAAATAATTATATAATGATACAAGCAACTTAGTGTTGAAATTACGCCGCTATGAAATCGGTTTTATTTCAAGTTACAAACCTCGATTCTTCACCAGATTTTTTTTTTATTTTCTTCGGATTGTAGTATGTGATAAATGTGAAGATGTACTTCTTATATTGATTGATTGATTTTACGTTACACTTATTTGAGAATTCCTTCTTCAGGCTTTCTCAGTTAAAACATTTTGCTGGCTGTAATTGAATATTAGTGTGTATTCTATTTAATGGATGATGAATTTACATACTTTTAAATAGAGGTGATTAAAATATCAAGGAGTTTCTTTTTTGTTTTTTTATTTTATTTTAGGTGGAAGTATTAGATATTATTTTGTTTAAATGTTTCAGTGTTTAAATTCCTCTCTCTTCATGATTTAATAAGTTCAGTGTAAGAAGGGAAAAGTAAATTGCAATAAAGTATTTTCATAAGGTGAGAAATATAATCTTTCTTTTTTTTTTAATTTGGATAGCATTGAAGGGTTTTGTTTAAATGCCCCCTTTTTCTTGGATTGAAGTCTTATATTTTTGAATTTCTTTTTAGATTAATTTAATGTATCTGGTGTAAATTGTCATAGGTGAGTGACAGCGATCATTAGTTAGGGTGAAAATTTTTCAAATTGTTTAAATAATTTTAGTTAAAAGAAGAGAGGAGAGTTTAATGCTTTTCTCCTTTTCGTTAATTCTTCTGATAGGGTTCTAATTGTCCCTTTTAAGGTGAATACTGAATTCATTTAATTCTGTATGGATTTCAAATAGAGCGAGTTTATTGCTTGTAGTTATTTTATTTTTACTTTGGTTGAGGGGTAGGTTAGGCGTACATGAAGATAGGTATGAGAGACTGAGGAGTCAGGCACTGAGATGTCAGGTTCAAGCCACTCTCTGGAACGTTGCCTTTTTTATTTAATGGATATTATATTCCCTTCACCCTGTGGATATATATATTTTTTTCTTTTTTTTATATTTTTTAAATTTTTTATTATTTTTGCTTAGTATAATTTTTAGTTGCTTTTTTTTCATATAGTTTTTTCAGATATTATTTTGAAATTTTCCTTTGTGGCTGAGGAAGGATGTATTTCAATCCTTACGAAATTTTTTTTTGAGAGATTGTAATAATTGTGTATTTTGTATTGATTGTTAACTCTGGTTGAGGGAGGAGAATGAGCATGAGATGGGGGAGAGATGTGAAGCTGAGGGTACAAACATAGAGCTGGTGGGTTCGAGCCACCATCTGGGGCGTTTTTTTTTTTGTATAAATATATATATATATTTTTAGTTCTTTTTTTTATTTCTTATACTATTGGCTTTATTTAGTTTTGTTAAGCAATTTTTTTTTATTTTTGTGGAATGAGAATTTTTTAACGTAAAACAGCTATTTTCTGAATCTTACAAATGTGATTTTTTTGCAGTTTAAATGCTGCTATTGCATATAATATTTAGTGTCTTATCCATAAAATGTTTTCTGCTATTATCGGTGCAGTATAAATAAAAGTTCATAATCTGGTAATTGTTTGTTATTGTCGTATTCAACGAAATACTTAAATAGTTCTGCTATACAGTAATTCTGTATTGAAATATTCATTGCACTGAAAAAAAACAATATAAAATCCAAATAGCTTAAATGGGCTTTCTCTTAGTCGTAAAAAAATAATCTTCCCGTATATAACGCACAGTAAAACTGAGTGTAGCACGTGAAAAGTAGGCTTGATTGCAGCAGCAGACGGTTTGTTTTGAATGCAACAATATGGCTACCGCCCTGCTGCGTCAGCATCATTTTCCTTGGACAGGGAAAGCGCGTTTGGGCATCTCCTGTCATTCATACCTCCGTGAAACTATGAATAGAATAACATTATTGCCAAATGTGAGTATAAACAATTGCAAACAAGTCAGTGTTGCCAACTTTTTTGATGTAACATTTCCTGATTTTTCATTCCTCAAGTAATATGTATGAAATTGATGTGTTTTATCTCCATAATTCTAAAACTAGCCCTGATAGGCCAATTTTGATCTCAGATTTCAATTTCCCACACCAAAATACTTAGTTAACCAAAGTAATTCTCCTTGTAGAACAGTATTATTCTTGATAGATTGCAGGTTTGTTCGCAAATATGATTGTGCCACTTATCGAGTGTTGTAAAAAGCCTCATTTTATGCTTTGACTGGAAATAGTATGAATTATAGAGGAAACTTCTCATTGTAGGAATTAAGGTGTTAAGTTCTTCTGAAGATTTATTTTTATACTGAAAAAGATTTGTGTTGGTTGAATTTAGTTTATATAAAAGTTTTAATTCATACTTTTGTAATAAATTACATTATTTTAGAATTATTGTTTCTAATATTATTTTTGAACTCACGCTCAGTTTCCATCCGTTGAATTCAAAACAATCGCTGCCAGAATCGGGAAATTTATTGAATTCCTTTCACTAGAAGTATGGATGAGTTAGTAAAACTGATAATTGGCATTAAAGGTGAAATAACTGCCGAGAACAGTAAAATTGGTGACATGAGAGCTGAGATAGTCTCTCAAAATGATAACTTCAGAGCTTACCCTTTACCCTTCCACCAGTTTAAAATCTCAAATGATAGCTTCAGAGCTTACCCTTTACCCTTCCACCAGTTTAAAATCTCAAATGATAACTTCAGAGCTTACCCTTTACACTTCCACCAGTTTAAAATCTCAAATGATAACTTCAGAGCTGAAATAGACAGTCAAAATAATGACGTGATTAGTAAAATTGCTGACATTAGAGCTGAAATAGCCTCTGAAAATGATAACTTGAAAGCTGAAGTGGCTTCTCAAATTAGTAAGATTGCCGACCAATGTAAAGACATTAAGACCGAATTCAACAGACAATGTGATACTCTAAAAGTTGAAATTGACAGTATTAAAAATGATATTGATGGAGTCAAGTTTAATGTAAATGAAATCACTTGTGATTTTAACACAACACTTGATGGTGTTAAGATAGAATATAAGCATCAAATTGATAGTGTAAAAACAAATTGTGAACGTCAGTTTCAGATTTCAGGAAGTGAAATGTTAACTTCATCTTGTAATAAAGGTAATTTTAGTGACAATAAGGGGATCCGGATAAGGCATGGATGTATGTGTTGTTTTTCTGCTGAGGTCCTGCCATCCTCACAGACCTTCTAATATGGCATATAAACTGACAGGCTCCTGTCAGACCTCTGTGGCAAGCAGCTGCTGGAGGCGGTATTTAATTATTTATTTATTAATATTTTACACATATCGCTAGAAATACAACTAAACCTTCCAAATATGATGGTCAATCACCTTGGACAGTTGGGTTGTTTTACCTCTGAGCGGCACTTTTTTGCACACCATGGGCTAAATGGCTAGGTCACATGGACCCCGAAGGCTCAGAGAAGGTTGGGGGAGGGGACCCACTGGAACAGCTGTTGGGAGACAGATGGTAGCCTTCCGTCAAGGCCATCCAGCGTGTTCTTTAACGTGCACAGGGTATAGCTCTCCCACACACGGGGCCACGGCTTAACGTCCCATCCGACGGACGGCGGCCTTTCCAAGCCCATCGGTGTCCCCTACTGACCGTAGACAGGGCGGGGAATTTTGCGGAGATAAATCTCAACTCTGATCCAACTGGGACTCGAATCTGGGAACTACAGGTTACGAGCCTGGCGCGCTACCGACCGAGCCACCCCCGCCCCACCTTGGACAGTATTTAAAACACAATTTGAAGTGATCGCTAGAACTAATGAGTGGAATGAATTTCAAAAGGCCAGTTTTCTTGCACCTTCATTAAGAAATTCTGCTGCGGAAATTTTACAGTCTCTTCCAGAAGTAAAACGACTTCATTATCAAAGTTTGGTATCTGCATTAGAACTCAGATTTTGCGATAGTTATTTAAAACAATACTATATGACTCAATTTAAACATCGTATGCAGAAGAGTGGTGAAACTTTGCAAGAACTTGCTAGTGATATTAAGCGTCTAGCTAGATTATCTTAAAGTAACTGTCCACCAGAAATTCAAGACAACTTAGCTCAATTACAATTTATTGTTGCTATTGCTGAATTCAAGACTCAACTATCTCTGAGGATGTTAGAAGGTGAATCTTTAAAGTCAGCTGTGGTACATGCTATGAAGTACGAGTGCTGAAGGTTTTCCTCTCGAGCAAACAAACGCATAGTGAGATTTGTGAATGCAGAAGAAACTGTGGAAAAGAATAGTGAAATGCAAGAACTAACTAAAGTCATACCATCCGTTTTGAAAGAGATAAAATGTTCCTCTACAAGGACTTCTACAAACATAATAAAAATAAATAAATACCCCCTCAAGCAGCTGCTTGCCACAGAGGTCTGACAGGAGCCTGTCAGTTTATATGCCAGAGTAGAAGGTCTGAGAGAATGGCAGGACCTCCGCCTTACCCGGAACTCGAACCCAGGTCCCTTAGAACACTAACCAAGCGCGCTAACCACTCGGCCAGTGTTGGAATTGTGGCAAGACCAACATTGGTCAACAGTGGTTTTTTGCATTCGAGCCAACCGCAAAACTTGGTGGGTACAAAACAAACTAAATATAACTATGCATCAAACGATGAAATCTTCCTACAGAAAAGTTGAGCTCAGCTCTGTTAGTTCGACTAACATAATTTAGTTGTCAATACATGAACATCTGGAAACGGCAACTAAAGCACGTCTAACAGACAACAGAACCAGCATAAGCAACCTGAAGGGCAAAGGCTGGCTGTTGATTGATTGGCCCCAGGGGAAGTTGCCCACGTTTCAGCACTACATGGTGAAGAAAGCGGATTGGTAGCTGATGGAACCATGATGGGATGCCTTGCCGTATGTATAACTTTACTGAGAACAGACATAATAAAGAAGATAATACCTCACCCAAACTGAAATGCTAGACAGTCTAATATAACCCTACAAACAGCCACTGGAGATCGTGCTAAAGTCCATGAAAAGATAGAACTCAACATCAGAGATGTTAGCTGTATTGTACGCCATCCTGTTTACATCGCTAACATCTGCGATGAATGCATATTAGGCCTTGATTTCCTAAAGAAACATAGATTCAGCAGTAGACTCGTGACAGCCTACTCGTCTATAAGACAGAAGAGATCCCTCTGCTTAGCCGAACATCTCATTCCTTATCAAGTGTGACCACAGTATTAGTGACGGAAGACATAAAAATCTCAGCTCAAAATGAAGTTATAGTCCGTGGACAACGGTCGGAGACTTCTGGGGCCTTCCGATTGGCGGTCACTGATGCCCCTGGAACAGGAGCTTTGGCTCATGGTATCTAGTTGCAAGGACTTTAGTTAAAGTAGATAAAGAGTAGATTTCTCTCAGAGTGATGAACTGTAACAAATCCAATAGATTATTGAAAAAGGGTGAATAATTAACAATATGTGAACCTGTTACCTGGGTAACAAGTGTAAACACAATAGAAGTTACTGACTGAGCCAACACGATACAGACATCCTCGCTCATCTTACTGGCATCATTAAAATGGATAATATTTTCTTTTAATGGAAAAAAAATTATTTGATGGTTAGGATCAGGGCCGTATTTAGGGGAGGGCAAGGGGGTCATGCCCCCTCTCCCCCTTTCAGAATGCGAGTAAGGGTAAAAAGAGTCAATAAAGTATTAAACGTATTTATATTTTATGCACATTTCAAGAAAATTTCTAAAGACCGTAAAACGGAAGTGCGGAAGTGGATGTGTTATAGTGCATTTAGGAATCAAGTGTCTTGCCCCGCCCTCCCCACTTTTACATTTTTTCGACTCGATTGCGTTTCTTGTTTCATCTCTTTCCCCCCCCCCTCGATTTTTTCTAGATCCGGGACAGGTTAGGATGCATATTTATCACTTATTTTGATACAAAAGATCCCACCTTTGTGATCATGAACCGAGAAGCTCATTTTAATTATTAGAGAGGTTTAGATCTCGAACAAGATCATTTAGTTCAGCTTGTGAGATCACGTGTGGTTTAGTTAAGTTGAATGAATTAAAATCTTGATCATTACTAGCAGCTACATCGTTCGTTTACCACATCCACTCTTTCTCAGTAAATGCTTCAGGTGGTAATAGAATGAAGAGATATCGGACATGTCCGACAGATTTTCTTTCTAAAAGAAACTGAGTAGATAATGGATTTTTTTGCAGAAAAATCTGATATTTAGTCTTACAGAAATGGCAATCATTTAAACAATCATGTTATTCTCCCCACATTATAGGTATTGGGAATGACGTACACGAACAGGATCCTTTAATCGATTATCGTAAAGGATTTACACTTGAAGTGCCAAAAATCTGAGGTGTCCACTCTTTATCTTCATCAAATATTCTTAGGATCGCCCCCATGAAACACATTTTGGTGGGGGGAGAACAATGAGGAACTCTCAAAAACGTAGAGCAATGGTTCTCTGTGATTGCTCTCTTAACCTTTGATTGCAGCAATCGACCCTCCCCATCGAATCGCTGCCTCCTATACTGCCTCCGAAACACAACGGATAAGCTTTTTTAATAAGAGGAGTAAAACAGTTTTTCTCACGTTCCACATTAAGCTCTCCACAAATGAAACAATTGTTATCATCGTCATTTGCATATTTAATTGCCATGTTTTCCTTTTAAGATGTTACTCCTCAACTTCGTACTTAATGCCTTTATTCAACTCTCCTTTCTGAAGTAAGACAAAATGACTAGAGCAATAGCAAATCGCCTCTGGTGAATATGGGAGCTTCGCTTTCAAACAAAATAAAGTTTTTCGTTTTCCGAATTATCCAACAGCAAACAAAATTTCTCATTTACCACTTAAAAGGAAAAATTTGCATTTTCTCATTCATTAGAATTCGAATCAGTCAATGTATGTAAAATAACTTATTTATTAAAACTATATTAAATTGTTATTCAAAATTTTGAAATTAAATTTATTTAATTGAAACATCAATTGCACTTATGATAAGTTACCTGGGTTTGCATTCTTGATCAACACATTCTATCACCAGAATGTCTAATTTCTGGCAAAACTATATCACTTGAAATATTACTTCCAGTTTTAGATTTTCTGCAATTAACGCCCTCTAATGATGTAAATTACCTCTTGGGAGATTCAAAAATGATGAATCATAATGCCTAGTTAACATCCAATCGAATCAGAAAATTCATTAATCTCTCAAGGGTTTTCTCTTCCTACTCATCCTGGGGTGAAGGGATAAATTGCTGCTGTAAAATGCAAGCCCCCCCCCCCCCGATCATCACACTCCACAACTGAAATTTCAAATTTCTATCCCAAGTAGGATAGTTTGCAATGTTCGTTTAATGCTCGGAATTTTTTTTATTTTTCTAAAGTCCTAGGGCGTAATTAAAAATCGAAAGATAAAATTGAATATTTTGAGATTCGTAAGTGTGAATCGTTATAGTTTATCAAAAAATAATTTTTAATTATCTCTAAAAAATATTTTCTCTTAGAATAAAAAATGTTCTTTTTTCCCTCCCACTCTTCCTGGGGGTCATTGTTACAAAATAAAACTTTCTCACCTACGAAACATTTCACCATCAAAATTTCAAATTTATAAAATATATACATCGCTTGAAATATTCATTAAAAATTCTACCATTTTCAACTTTTTCCGCCATTAGTGCGCGCAATTACAGCTATTAAGGAGATTAGAAAAGTGTGATTTGTAACATTTCATTGATATATATCCAACCCAAAAATAATTTTCAATTTATTTCAAAATATAAAGATGTTGAATGGCTACAGGACGAAAAAGTGAAAATATTAATTGTTTTTTTTTTTCTGAAAACAATGTCAAAGGTAACTTTGACAAATAAAATTGATAATATCGAAAACCACACTAAGACAGTTGGAAACGTAAAAGCATAAAATATTGGGATAATGTTGTATATTTTAGGTTGACCAAAATTTCTAAAATCTCTACGTGATGGAAAAATATTTCTGAAGCAGATTTCGGTTTAGCATCGAAAAAAGGATAAAGATGGGCCACCTATTTTCATTGAAGAAACAAAAGCCTTGTTTTTTCAGTGTTACCGATTACGGAACGGAAGTCTTCAGTTACAAAATGCAGCCCCTCAACATGTGACCGACATGATCACTATCGATACTAACAGCAACATATTTGATACATTTAAGTACATCCGCAAAACTGAAGTGGGTTTCAGATAAAGCAACCAGACGTCTGCGATAACTGCGAAGAGTCCGCAGCAGAGATCTGCTAACAGATATTTCTTCAAGTAACACAACACTGATCAAAACAATTGCGGATAATGCTTCTGTATGTTAACCTAAAACTGTGACTTTGAAATTAAGATTTCGTGGAATGGAAAAGAATAATAAAATCACCATCTAGTATCTCTAAATTTTAATTTTAAAAGATATTCGTTTGGCATTTCAACAGTTACCGAAATCGGTAATTAGGATCTCAGTGCAGAAGAAATTTTCGTCAAAATTGTTTAACATTATGAATTGAGAATCGTTAAGTAAACTTCAAAATTTGCTCATGATTTTGCAAACTGTTTGATCTAACTTTATCAATTGTATCCAACTAACTTCTGAAATAAATTTTGATGAGTGGCAATCCATTTGCTTAATGCTCTTTATTTCTACCGTTAATATAGATGATAGTAAAACAATAAAACTTTTGATTTATATATCAAGAGATCAATCTCAGTGATATTTCACAAATAAGAGGAATTGGTTAATTAACGATTGTATCATTCTACCATGTTATTATTTCGGCTATTTGTGTTGAATAAGATTCCAATGTTTTGAGAACAAACGTAACATGTACATTATGTATAATGTACATGTTACGTTTGTTATTATGTATAATATACATGCTTACGAAATTCAAGATTCCGGAAGATTTGACGGTTAATTTATCTGAAATAGCATTTTCCCATAACAAGATTTTCAAGTTCAATAGGCATCTTAGAATCTCTCTTTCCAAAGATCACAAACACGTGTCGTGTAATATATACAGAAATTACGATATTCGCGTGTTACATTATTTATAATGTACATGTTACGTTTGTTCTCAAAACATAGGCATCTCATTCAACACAAATAGACGAAAAAATAACATGGTAGAATGATATAACATTTAATTAACGAATTCTCCTTATTTGTAAAATATTACAGAGATTGATCTCTGCATATTAAAATAATAATAATTTAATAATAAAAATAGCCGTCCCGTGGCCGATTGGTTAGCACGCTTGGCTACTGATCTAAGGGACCTGGGTTCGAGCCCCGGATTTAGGCTATGGATGTGTGTGTCGTTTTTCTGCTGAGGTCCTGCCATCCTCTCAGATCTCCTACTGTGGCATATAAACTGACAGGCTCCTGTCAGACCTCTGTGGCAAGCAGCTGCTTGAGGGGGTATTTATTTTTTTTTTTTATTTTTTTTTAATAATAAAATACAACTATATCCATTTACTTCCCGTCCCATCATCCATTAGCTCAAATTAAAGATATTAAATACTTTAAAAATAGGTAAACGAAAAACTTCAGTCTTTGGAAACGAGATTCCCATATGCGCCAGATGCAATATGCGTTCTTCTACTTGTTGCTTGTTTTTATATTTACTTACCGATTACCTATTTTTAAATGTTTTGAAAAAAACTCTCATCCCCTTCCCCCAAACATATTTCTAAAATACTCCACTGTTTTTTGTTTTTTTTTTAATGCAGAAATGCAGTTAGTCGAAAAACAGTTTTACTTTAAAATTCGTGTTAGTCTGCGACTGGAATCTTTCTGCGATTTTTTGTCATGCAATTCAGAACATCGAAACTCCAAAAAAAGAATTCAGGATCAGGTTTTCGTGATTAAAAAAATTTTGGTTCAGATTCGTCTTTTTTTAATAAAATTGGTTCACAATTTCTGTGACAAAAATATAATAATTTTCTTTTTGGTATCCGTCCCGTGACCGAGTGGTTAGCACGCTTGGCTACTGATTTAAGGGTTCGAGTCCCGGGTAAGGCATGGATGTTCGTGTTGTTCTTCTGCTGAGGTCCTGCCATCCTCACAGACCTTCTACTATGGCATATAAACTGACAGGCTCCTGTCAGACCTCTGTAGCAAGCAGCTGCTTGGGGGGGGGGGGATTTTTTTATATATAAGCCCCCTCTGTAACTCTGTAACGCAGTCCAGTTGCCAGAACGTCAAAGGAAATTATCAGTTGACCATCAGTCGAAATTTATTTTATTAGATCATCAGAAGATTATTTTCTCATTGAATAACAACTTCGCTTTACCGCCAAAAAGTTCATAACACAGAGATATACACTAGAGGTAGAACCCCTATGGATGCAACTTTGGGCGCCGTCATCATCAGTAAGGAAGAAGTGTCATGGCCGAATAGTCGGGCAAAAAATGCCAGAATCGTAGTCCATGCATCAGTTTACACATGTTATGAAAACATTATATGAATTTTATTTCGCAAATAAAACTCAAAGGATTACTGTAATTACTGTGTAGGTATTTATTAGAGATAAATATATTTTATAGTTGAAAAACTTGCCTTTAAAAAAAACTTGTTCCTAGCAATTTCGAATGATGTTTGTCAAAGCAGATGGTTTGATCAACTTCCTAATTTAGGAATCGATCATAACGGGTTCTGCATCAAATGAAAGTTTAAAAGGCGAGGAGTAATAGGTCATATAAAATTTTTCATATTCTCACCGCCTACCCAATAAAAAAGTTCGGCGATTTTTAATGTTTATTCCGTTTTCCATACGCGGTTGTTGATCGTAAATGAAAGTGTCAAATGAAAGCTTTATGTTGTGAGTATTGCCATAGGATATAAAATATCCTTATCTTCTGTCCTCTCCCCAAGTTTACATAGCGTAGAGGAAAATCCACCTCTGCTTCCGTCAGTGCCCTCACATCTTGAGAATTTAGGCCAAAATTAGTGAAAGATAGATTGTACATTAAGGATTAGAAAAAAATCAATGGGAGGAAAAGGCTCCATTACAAAAAATTAACAGGAAAAACAAGTTACTGAATATAATATCAATTAAGTCATTACCAGAGTTTTGCGGGGCGGGGGTGGCTCAGTCGGTAGCGCTCCAGGCTCGTAATCTGTAGTTCCCAGGTTCGAGTCCCAGCTGGGTCAGCGTTCAGATTTATCTCCGTAAAATTCCCCGCCCTGCCCACGGTCAGTAGGGGACACCGATGGGCTTGGAAAGGCCGCCGTCCGTCGGATGGGAGTTAAGCCGTGACCCCGTGTGCGGGAGAGACATACCCTGTGCACGTTAAAGAACACGCTGGATATCCTTGACAGGAGGCTACCATTTGTCTCCCAACAGCTGTTCCAGTGGGTCCCCTCCCCCAACCTTCTCTGAGCCTTCGGGGTCCATGTGACCTGGCCATTTAGCCCATGGTGTGTAAAAAATTGCCGCTCAGAGGTAAAACAACCCAACCCAACCAGAGTTTTGCAGTAGGAGGGGGCCACAGTGGTTTAAGCCCCTACCATTTGCTCTCCACACGTTAGAAGTGGCTTTTTTACCCTAAACCAAACCAGACTCCGAAAAATAGGTACCCGTTTTTTGGCTTTAAGCCCCTGTCCCTTACATGCTCTCTGCACAGCACTGGTCCTTACGTACTGGAGAACCCTGTCAATCGATTAAAAAATTTCGACACCATGTCAGTGGGAATTTTGTTCATTATTTATTTCAATGTTATACCCCGGGTTACGTATTGTTTGTATTGTCTTTCTGCTGAGGTCTCGCCTTCCTCATAGCTTGAGGATTAATATTATTATATTTAATATTATTTTGTATCAGTGGAATAATTTAGAAATTCTAAAATACGCTTTGTATCGAAAATTGTTTTTGAAGATAAATTAAAGATCTCAATCAAATCTATATAAATCTCGATTTTTCAAAAGTATTTGTTCATAATTTAAAGAATTACGATCTCTGGAAATCTGTGGTTAATTCTGAGTGGTTCTATTGTAGTTAAATCCATAAGTCTTGAAACGTTGAACGAATATTTTTAAGAGAAACAGGTTTAGGTAGATTTGATTGCGATCTTTAGTTCATTTCCAGCATTACTTTCCATAGAAAGCGTAGTTTACAGTTATAGAGTTTCAAAATTAGTTTTACCTTTGACGTAACATGGAAATTCCCTAATAAATTTTTATTGCTCTGTGTAGGTAGAAGCTGGAAAAGATGTTTCTAAAGTAGAAAGAAAACGTTTTCCTGTGTATAATGTGAACTTTGTAAAGTAGCACTACATTGTGCAATTATAAGAAAAAGTAAGAATTTACTTTTGGCAGTTTCTGTTAATCAACCCTGTACATTGGGGTTCTTGATAAATTTCTCCTAATGCAGCAGTATGAAATGGTTGATGCATATTTTACGCTGTTTTGTCGGCATCCAAAACTGTTTTTATCTTTCTGCACGCCTTTCATATTTATTAACCATCGTCCTAATAATCGCTGGTTCATAGGAATTCTGTAAGCCTAATCATTCATAGAGTTAAGGATTATTTCTCACATACAAATTCAAACTTTAAACAAAACTACAAGAATATGTATTTACTATTGAAAAACACTAATCATGTAATATAAATTAATTTGATTTAAAAGAGGAGATTTAATTTCTTTATGTAAGTTTATTTAGAGTTTAATCCTTGCTATGATAATTTGTGCATCCTACAATTGAGCGCCGTCCCGTTGCCGAGTGGTTAGCACGCTTGGCTACTAATCTGAGGGTTCGAGCCCCGGGTAAGGCATGGAGGTATGTGTCGTTTTTCTGCTGAGGTCCTGCCATCCTCACGACTATGGCATATAAACTGACAGGCTCCTGTAAGACTTCTGTGGCAAGCAGCTGCTTGAGAGGGTATTTATTTTTTTATTTTTACAATTGAGCAGGTTTGAGTTAAATTTAATTGAGTTAAATACCATGTTTTATAATCACTCTTACAAAGTTCGCTTTAACTACGTTAGAAATGCGCTACAAGCTTCCTTTCTGCCCAATTGACTCTGCTCTGTTGTTGGTATGATACGGTTGCCAGATATACCAGATCTACATAGAACTATGTAGTTCATAAGGTACTTTCTAATGGCTCTAATCGAATGAATTATAATAGTGTGTTATGAAATATTTTTCGTAATAACTACTTTTAAAGGCACTGTTTTCTGTTAAATTCTAAACTTCCTCTGATAGGGGGCGGGGGTGGCTCAGTCGGTAGCGCGCCAGGCTCATAATCTGTAGTTCCCAGGTTCGAGTCCCAGCTGGGTCAGCGTTGAGATTTATCTCCGCAAGATTCCCAGCCCTGCCCACGGTCAGTAGGGGACACCGATGGGCTTGGAAAGGCCGCCATCCGTCGGATGGGACGTTAAGCCGTGGCCCCGTGTGCGGGAGAGACATACCCTGTGCACGTTAAAGAACACGCTGGATGACCTTGATGGCAGACTACCATCTGTCTCCCAACAGCTGTTCCAGTGGGTCCCCTCCCCCAACCTTCTCTGAGCCTTCGGGGTCCATGTGACCTGGCCATTTAGCCCATGGTGTGCAAAAAAGTGCCGCTCAGAGGTAAAACAACACAACCCAACCTTCCTCTGATGGACAAAAGATTAATCTATCATAATGTTTTGCGCATCATTCGAAATTTTAAAGCCGGTGATGAATTTTGAACTTAAGTACATCGATTATATTATGGGAAAGTCTGCTGTTAACTATTTGACGGAAAAGCTGCATCCTATATAGAAATACGCTATTTCTGTCAGTGTGTAACGGAGTCCGATTACAAGAGGTTTATCTCTGTAAACCTAATTCATGTACCCTATTGGCTGGCTGCAAAAGCAGCTTCAATCTTTGTTACAACATCCATACATTCAAATTCTGATATGGCTTTCATGAGTCACTTCTCTGGAAGGAACGAGCGAAGCGAACCAACAATTGGGAGAGCTCTCTGCTGGGGTTGGCTGCCTATGCTGATTAAATACTGCATTTGCTTAAAAATATGAGATTTTAAAAGTATTTTTAAGCGAATCAATAATCACAGAATCTATGTACTTGGGTCGAAATCCGTCAAACTGTATCTTGAGCTCCTGCATCTCATCTCAGCTGCATCGACCTCTTCGATCTATGCAGAGTCCACTTAATCTTCTGCTCAGAGACGCTCCCCGTGCGCATTTGAAGCCCTTTTTCCTTCGTCACCCCGATCGTCCTCTAAGCATCAGAAGGGGCCGTACCACACTGCAGGAGTCACAAAACAGCGATGGGCTTGGAAAGGACGCCATCCGTCTGATGGGACGTTAAGCAAAGGGCCCGTATGACAGAGAGCGACGTCAAAAGACGTGCCTTTGCCAGAGGCAACCATCGTGCCTCCTAATAGCAGTGTAGTGGGTCATTTCCACAACTTTCTCTGATCCATCGGGGCCCTTGTGCCCTGGAAATTGTGTGCAAATAGTGCCTCTCAGCGGTAAAACAACAGAATCGTCTCATCATAGGGTACCGCGCATCACTTTCAGCAATTGCAGATCTCCTTGGAAAAAAATATGTTGCATTTTTTGCTGATTTACAATCGAAGTTTATTGGAGAGTTTCTTCAAAACAAGCTGCACCTTTAGTTTCTTGTTAATAAAACAAGAAATATTCTAATGAAATAGCTGAAAATTTTAGCTAACCGTGAGTTTGTCGTGAGTAGGACTCCTCACAGGGAAATTAAATTTTTTCAGCTAATTATTTCATGATTCCCAAGTCAATAGGTCAATCTGTTAAACTCTAATTTTTGATAAAATTTCCTTTAAAAAAACTTCGCTGTGTCGTCGAGGCCTTTCTCGAGAGTGGTGCAAAGAGTCACCAGCTGTTAGTGTGTGTCGATATCGGCGACGGCAGACGTATGCAGATGAGACAGAAGTCGGACTTTGCTCGCTGATAATGAGAGTTATCATATCACTATCACTTTTTATTCGCCGGAAACAGATCTGCAGAAATTCACTTGGCGGCAATTCTCGGCCGTTGTTGGTTAGCAAACGAGACGAAGGTCGTCTGGTTTTTCAACAGTATCGTCTGGCTGGATCACCAAAAATCAGGAACGTTTCCAATCGGCGAAATAATTTTGAAACGAACGGATGGAAACTATCAGAAATAGAAAAACAGAAAGCAACAGAGAAAGAACCGTTAAAGATCTTAATGAGTTAAATACATTAATTGTATACAAAGTAATAAAAAATATGCCAGTTAATATCATCAAACTTCAACCGAAACTAAAATGACCTCGGTTGCTCTAATTCTGAGTGGCACTTCTTTTGCAAACAATTTGCTAAATTACATTTCAATCACCCTAAGGTCGAGAGATACACTCGACAGCAGGAAGTCGAAATTATTCAGTAAATTTTTAACATGCACATGAAACAGAGTCAGCATCCGAAGTACGAGAGCTTTTCCAAGTTCATCAGTGTACCTTTTTGCAAGAGGCAAAAATTTAACTTAGCTGAGAATTTTTGAAAACATGCTTAATTCCAATTCGAACTCAGGATGACCTGGTTACGAGAATAATGCTGTACCAACTGCCGCCCTTTGAAAATCGGTTGGCAAATTTCTAAAGACTAATATCGGAGAGGTGTCGAAATTTGAAGGAATAAAAGAATCTTCAAGCAATTTAAGAAATATTTTCTGTTAACAAAAGGTAATATTTAAGCATCAATGTTGGCAAGGCGACCCTTAAATGGTATTTACATTTAAGTGGAAGAAGATCCATGTGCTATTTCTCACAAAACCAGCCAGGTCAAGGGACTAATGCTGGAGCTCACCTTCTCGTGGTGTTAGTGTCTTTCAGGAGGTTTTCTCTCAGCTGAAGCGAAACGGAAAGCCACGGCTGCCAGATCAGTTTCATTTACTGAACTTAATTAACACTGCTGAGGAGTAGTCAACTTTACAGGGTCTCGTTTTTGAGTACCTACGTGACTGCCTACTGTTTGATTTTCAATTTGGGTTATGGATTTTATAAACTGGTGAGTCTCAGCTGAGGGAAAAATCTATAGCTATGTGTTCTGCTTTTTATGAGTTGCAAGTCCCATCTTAACAACTACACAGAATACCTTATATCAGCTGGAAAACGATACTGATCAGAATCTATCACCTGAACCCTTGAAACTAGTTCTTGCATTGCCAAACCTAAATTGGAGGAATGTCTTTGACGCCGACATGTTGCCACTGGAAAGTATAATGTGGATAAGAATATTTGATACGGTGCATGACTAAATAGGCTGAGCATTTCAGAGATGGTGTGAACATTTTTGCTAGCTCTACTTCTAATAGTTTGCAATGACGATATCTCTATTTCATGATCTCATGTTTTTTGACTAACCTAAATTAAAAAAAACAAGTATTCATAGCTAGTTGAAATAACTTCTGAAATGCTTACAGCCGGGAACGATTTTGTTGTCAGACTGTGAGAATTATGTAGAGAGCATCCTAGGACAGACTGCATTGGTTTGGACTTTCAGTAGCATCCGATGCAAGCAGCATTGGTCCGGCCATTTTCTTCGCATGCCGAATTACCGATCTAAAGGCCTCAGAAAAAGAGGGAAACGTAGAATGCAATGGGTGGACAATGTCAAGCAGGACTTTGTTCCAATTGGCCAACAGCAGCCAAATGTAAATGTAAGCTGTAGCTCAGGATAGACGCATATAGAGAAATAAATCGCACAGTCTGGTTAGACTAAGTTGCACTTATGTATGGAGAACTAAATTGCACATACATGTTTTCTGTAAATAACACTGTATTGTTTATGTATAGTAATATAGTTTATTATACAGTGTAATAATGTAGTAGCAAATATAATACAGACTAAACAATAATGTAATGAGAGTGTTAAAACTTCCATTTTGTCGCCTGAAAGTTTCCGATGGGGGCTCGGGTGTTGCACGCTTATGCCATTCAAACCCTGAGGGATGTCATACACCCCATTGGTTACGCCACTGTACCATCGATTCTGAAACATTCTGAAATATCTGCTGTGGAGGTTCAATTGATGTTTCATAGAGATGTTGATCCTGGAGGAAATGCAGGCTTAACGAACAGTTGGGGTCCAACTCTAATTTTCGCAATTTTTATCCCACACGAAATTAATTTAAAAGCTTTGAGTAGTTTTATTCCCAAAGGTTAGAAAATACAAATCGATTAATAAACTAACAAAAAGTAATAAATGAGGAAAAGTATTTTAATGCTTGGTACTCTTTATGTTCTAATTGTGCCCATAAGAAAATTCCGCTTTTTGGGTACTAGGGTTTCTCGTGTTTTAAAACGAATTATGATATTATACATCACTTTTGGATCCTGGCATCAGCTTCTTACTAAAAGTGAAAATTCTAAGAGGAAGAAGAAATAGCAATAAAGATTTGAAATGGAAGCTACTTCTTTTGAGAGAGATAGGAAAAGGAGAGATCTGACAGGTATCTTTTGGTGTATCTTTCAAGTGCAATCATTTATCAGTTCTAGAATATTCTTCCCATTCAAGGACGATTCTCCTTTTCATCAATGGACCAAGCCAAAGCAACTACCATAACACAATTACCATTACATGCAACTACCATAACACAATTTAATTTGACCCTATAGATAAATCAGTAACATAAAACAAGGATTAAAATGTGGTGCCTGTCCACAGCCGGGGGCTCTAACCGAACACGTATCCGCAATGTCAGTCACCAAATCCAAAATATTAAATACTCTCTGTCCTCCTCTCGTGGTCACTTCTCTGTCTTGCTGATTCGAGATCAGCGGAAGAAAGAAAAAGGTCGGTACTTCACATCGGTAGTTTTCAGTTGACATTAACAATTTTATTGACTTTGGCAATACAGGGGGCTTCAGGGAGTCTAAACACTTCTAATAGGGTCAGCAAAATTGCACCAAAAGTAAACAGGGCCTCACGCTGCAGCTCAGCCAAAAATACACTCAACGGCTACGTAGCATAGCAGGCTAGGGGACGGGACGGAAAGAAGGAAAAGGTTTCGTCTGTTGCTGAGCAATCCAATGTTGCTACTGAGGTGGCTGAGAGCAGAGAGTAGAGATGCTCTCAAAGAAGTCTCGAATTAGAAGTAATTAGGATTATCCTCACAGTGGTCTTCTGTCTGTTTTTCTTTCTTCTTTCCTGGGTCAGATGGGAATAAAGTTCTTTTTCACTCCTTCAGAAGAATGTAAGGGACTCTGATGCTCTGATGCTCCCCTCAATACATCATTTTCCACGGAAAAGCAACTATGCAATTAATAATGAATTTTCAACTTCTTTTAAGCCGAGAATTTATCTATTATGCAAAGAAATTGTGCACTTCTCCGGTACAAACAATAAATGTCGTAATTAATTTGGAAAATTCGGGGAGTTATTTTTACGTAAGAACGAATAATAGAGATTTTTTTAATGACTGCAATGGAATATGCAAATATCTTTCATTTATTTCGAAAGATGATCAGTTAATTTAGTTGAACGTTATTTTTCGTTCGAGTTATTTTAAGAAATTCTAAATATTTCATCTCTTGTTAAGAAATATATAAATCACGTGAAGAAGAGGCAGACACAAGAAATAAACTTTTCGCGATTCTGCTCGCCCAAGTGTCTCTGCCTTTCCTTACCGACGAGAGAGGAAACCCTTCAATCGGGCCTTTCTCTTCCGACGAATTGAACTCACTTTCGCCCTTCCTCCCCCTCCTACTCTATATACATATAATTTTCTTTTCTTTTCCTCGGAGCGTCAATATTTCGGCTGCTACACAATATGTCGGCAGCGGAAATATCCTCGGATTTACTGCGATCAATAGCTCACGCAGCAGCCATGAGTCGCTGTTAGCATTCACGACAAAGCTGCTGAAACCTAATATGTCCCTGTTTGCATTTCAATCGGGGGCCCGCTCACACTCCCAACGCTCCCAGATCTATAAACTGGTCCGTTCGGCCGTATGCATATTTGTCACGACGTCAGTTCCTTTTCACCCCAAAGTCTTCTTTTGCACCTCCTCCCCCGCCCTCCCCCCTGCCCTTTACTCTTCCCTTCACTGGTCTTTCTGGAGTCAGCCTTTTCATGCGAGAAATATTTGAAGTGTGACAAAACTCCTCCTCGGGCATAGCGACAGGTACTTAGCAGTTTATTGCGACACAGTTTACGATCGCTGCAGCTGACTGAGTCGCAGAGCGCGCGATCTCGCACTTGCGCCCACGAAGTTCTAACTGCCAGCGCCATCTATTGACAAGTTTCCTTTTCAAAAACGATGTTCCAGGAAACCTTGTAAATTCCATCTCATCAATTACAGCAGAATGTCTAAATTCGTAACAAGGGGCGAGCAAGAACCGTCTGCTACTCCCTGCATTTCAATAGAAAAAAAGTTATATTAAAACTAATTTTTCGTTTTACTAAAGATGCATAGAAGTGGATTATTTCCCTTCACTACATTTGAGTATTATTTTAGTCAGTGCCATGTTTCAGATAATTTAGAACATCTTGACAGAGTAAATATTTTCTCCTAGTCCTCTTGTATGAAATGGAATAAAATATAAGTAATAAAAAAACCAAATAAAAAAATTCTTTTTAAATTTAAGTAAATAAAATTTTAAGGTGTAAAACTTTTAATAATACTGAAAAACGTTAGCGAAAAACCAAATGCATTTTACTTTCGATTCCCAAAATCCCATTAAATTTTATGAGATACGAATCATAGAGAGATTTCAGTTCTTGACTCAATAAATAGTGTGCTTGGTTACTGAAAACAAGAGTCTGAAAAAAAAAATCTCTTCTGCTTCAACGATAATTTATTTTTTATACAGTAAAAACGGGTAAGGCATGGATATTGTGTTGTTTTTCTGCTGAGTCCCACCATCCTCACAGACCTTCTACTATAGCGTTATCAAACAGGCAGACTCCTGTCAGACCTCTGTGGCAAGCAACTGCTTGAGGGATTTATTTTTTTAAAGAAATGTTCTGAAAATGATTCGTAACTGGAATGATATCGCCACAGAGAAAAAAATGAGGACTATGTGGAACTTAAAAAAACTTTTTTATTTGAGAAAGTTCTTTGATGATGAAACAAATAATCGATCTTGAGGCTTTTGATTAAGATCGCATTTAGGATTCTTTGAACCGGACAAATGGTTTTAGCAGTTCGTCTCAATCTGTTTATGTGAATTTGAATAATGCATGAACAGTTCAAAACATGATGGAAGTTTATATTAAGTCAACTTTCTACGATATATTTAGCATAAGCATTTTTATTTTAATTTTCCGAAGGACAAGTGGTGACATTGAGGCCAAATGTGAGGTCGATTGTCATTTAAATTTTACCTATTTACAGGGAGGATATTACTAACCTTTACTACTCAAGCCATGTGATCCAAAAAAAAAGAGAAAAAATTCTACACTTGCACTAAAATAAATTTACTCCTTCGGTATAATTTTGCATTTCAGTGGATTCAGCTGTTACATATTATCTTCAGTTAGGAAGAATTACCGAAATAAAAAAGGAAAAAGGATTGAGATCCTGCATTTCGCATCGATTAGCAATCTAAGCCTGTCGTCCACATGTTAAGCATCAGATACCAATTTTGGAAGATCTTAAACAGCCGACAATGAAATGCTATTCGGAGTGAAAAAGATTTGTTATATGACGCAATAAGCAGTGGCACAGACCCGGTCATGAGATCTGGTGGCAGTCCATCTGGTGGCAAACGCATTGGAGGATCTCCAAAGAGAAAACCTCCAATGCGTTTCCACAGGCATCCCAACGTATGCTCTAAACTGGGGACGCAAATTCTGGCCTCCGTGGAAATTGAAAGTTATAAAATAAATTTCTTTCATCTGTGTCTACTAAAGTGAAGAAACAATTTGAATAGCGATCATACAACTAACTACACAACGTCATTGAAGGGTTCAACAGCTCATTTCTGGCACCCACTCCAATCGTTCACATACTGCTTCGAGAAACCAACATCAGCGTTGACGCTAAAACATACTTTATATGACGCTGAATGGTTTTCTTATTATTTTCTACCTATACGTACAACAAGTGAAATGTACAAAATAGAATCCACTTTTTTGTTCTTTTCGTTGCTTCTCCAATTATTGATCCACGGCAGGGTGAAGGATGAGATCGAGTCGTAAAGAACCGCAACACTTTTCCAATACCAATGTCTTGTAAAAATAAAGGAAATGGACAAAAATATTCTAAATTTTTCGGATCTGTTTCGAATACTATCCTCCCCCCCCCACCTCTTTCTCCCTCCTTTTAGAATGGGCCCTAGCCCACAGCAAACATATCATTTTTCTATTGGATCCGATGCCAAAAACATTTGCTGCATCCCTGTCGTGTAGGCTTCACCAAATACACTCTACTGTTCTTGAAAGCACTGAACGATAATATCGATTACTCTACCAGGGTGGAAAAGGAAGAAGGTACTTCCCTACACAGAGGACGGAAATAACCTAAGAGCTATGTTAGGCCTCAACGTACAAACATTCACACAAGGACATTCCCTGCTGCTCTTATTAGTCCAGGACCGCTAACCACTAGACCAGGTAGAGAGTAAAACATCCCTGAGAAGCATCCATTTGATGTCTCATGGTGTAACGTTGTTACGGAATGCTTGTTGCATATGAAATGAGGGGCAAAGAATCAGAGCCAGCTTCTCGTGCACACCGGATTTCCTTTTCGGATCACTTACGAAAATTTTATTCCGTCAGATGAGTTTTGGGAGTGTCCGACATTGTCTATATGCCATTTCACTCATACACGAAATGTTAATTTTTTTAATTTATTTTAATATTTTAAACTGTATTCCTTTGTGAGATATATCACAGTTTAAGAATTATGCTTAACTTTTGTGTACCAGTGTAGTTTGTGCAATGCCTTCTGTATCTCGATATTCAGGAAACAAGTCTGCTGAAGAAAATGCTGCAGACTAGCTTTTTTCAGATCCCAATCCCACTGACTGTTTCTTATCCTCCTTGATGGCAAGAAAGAAGATAAATTTTCGCAGCTATAACTCGTGATGATAATGCGACGTTTACCGACGGAAGATAAGCAGTACGCAATAGAACTCAAGCTAAAGTAAAAAAAAAATAAAAAAAATAAATACCCTCTCAAGCAGCTGCTTGCCACAGAGGTCTGACAGGAGCCTGTCAGTTTATATGCCACAGTCGAAGGTCTGTGAGGATGGCAGGACCTCAGCAGAAAAACGACACATACATCCATGCCTTACCCGGGGCTCGAACCCAGGTTCCTTAGATCACTAGCCAAGCGCAATAACCACTCGGCCATGGGACCGAAAATTGTCTCAAGCAGGTAGGATACTAATTGATTAGGTCTTGATGCTGCGCTCCTGGTCTTATCAAGAGTTTATTTCTTTATTAACCTTACACCATCATGCAGTCTCAGTAGAAGCAATTCCATGAATGATCACTAAGTTTGTTTTACGATCGATGCATGACGTCAGGGATGTTTCTGTTTATCGTATGCCTTAATTCCATTCAAAAGGATTTCTACGGATGGATCAAGTGGTAGTATAAGCTCTCAATAGACGAAATCTGGATCTAGGATGCGGTGGGACCAGATGTAGCAGTGACCAGATGCAGTAGACATAGCTCAGGACAGACTTGCTTGGAGAACTGAATTGCATGGTCTGGTTGGACCTCCGGCTGCTTGATGATGATCCCATGGCTGCTTGATGATGATGATGGTGGTGGTGGTGGTGGTGGTGGATCTGCAACCGGTGGCTCAATGATAGAGCACATGATGTGTTGTTATTCAGATTTTCTTTGCTCTACAGGTTCCACATTCAAGTTTTGAAAACTAAATTATATTTCCATTCGCATATCAAAATTCTTAGAATAAATATAAAATTAATATGAGCATTATCCTTAATAATGATTCTCAGCCAATCCTGGACGGCTGAACACATGACTTTACTAAAACTATTCTACATGGATCAGAAGATGAAAATTTACGAGATGAAGCGTTAGAAAATGAAAAGTGCAAATTCCTGAGATAAAATGCTAACAGTTTACAAATAAATACTTTCGAGAAAAACTACTAACATTTTACAAATGGAAACTTTCCACTTGAAACAGTTTCAATCTGAAATACAAGTTTTCGGGGGGAAAAACCTATCAGTTTGCAAATGTAAATTTCCAAAATAAAATACTTTCAGTTATCATGTAGAATTTCCGATTAGCGTATGCACCTCCCACTGTCACTGAATCCGTCTCTCAAGACGGCCATAAAACGTACACACATTAGTTTTCATTGATTTGAATTTTTATAATTGACAACTCGATGAGAACCATTTCAAAATACTGCTCTGAGTGATAAATAACCATAACAATTTCCTCTTCTTACTAAAGTCGATCGCTGCATGAGATGAAAACGTCTCTTCGAATAAATGTGCCTTTTAAACTCAGAAATCGTAGCCCCACGAAAGTGTTAAAGTTCCTTTCATTTGAAAAATTTCAGAAAAGATTTTCATTAACTCGTCATTGACTCGTCCATCCATTTATGAGGGAAAAATATTTGGGAGTGTAGACGAAGCTTCCTTATTTCGTAAAGATTGTAACATCTCTGCGTCCCCCATCCCTTCCGAAGGGATCCTTTTTTACGTGAAACAGGAAACAGTTTTATTTTTACGACAGCTCTGATACCTCTTTATTGCCCTGCAGCTTATTTACATTCGACGCAAACGCTCCACTTTAGCGCTCTCCACGTGGTGCACGAGGACTCCTTCCGTTCTTGTGGAAGCTGTCTTCAGGATGAGCTCAGTGAACGGCGACTGATCCCCATCTTCCCTCTTGGAGTTCCTCGCAGGACATGTCCGTTTCCGCCGGGATTCCAGCAGCTGGCAAAACAACTTTCATCTGTCGCAGCTCGCGAGAATCAATACACAAATCTTACGTCATTATTCATGGCAATAACGAAATTGCTTTCAAAATAGAAAGTTTGTTTTTTCATTGGAATACGGAGTAAAATAATTTAACCGGATTTCATCCTTTTAAATGATCAAAAACCTAGAACTGGGCAATCATGCTATCAATAAAATTAATTCCTTAAAGAGAGAAAGTCCACGCATTTATTTATGCTGACAGAAAAACTGAATGATCAATGAAATATCGGGTTCTTATTATGAAATCAAAACTTTATCAAAACCTTATCATGAAATATCAGGTTCTCTAATCATTCCAAACAAAGAGATGCCATAAGGAATGGCGCGGAAGGAAACACTGTGGGTGGAGGGCTCTACAGATATGGTAGAAGTCCACCCTCGCTTCGTCTTTCGCAGAAGGAGTCAGAGAGACGATTTCATGAAGTGAAGAAGTGAAGTGCATGGACAGAGGAGTACCTGTGGGGCTCCTGAAGCTGAAATACCGACAGCTGATTAAATGTCGACCGAAAGGCTCAACGGTAGACCACTTGACGTGCTATCAGACGATCTTTGTGTTTTTAAAAACTAAAAATTGTTCACTGGTTTAAAGGGATAAAAAAGGATAATAAATGGACGCTGAATCCAGTATAATAATCGTGGCGATCATATGTCGATATAGGACGCGTCCGCATGAAAGTGGATAACGTTAACGCCATTGGCAATGGCCAACGCCTCCTACATACAAACATACCAAATCGTCATGAAGCCATGGATAGTCCATGGTCCAACCAGGCAGTGTAATTTTCCTCTTCAGAGTGTCTGTTCTGAGCTGCAGCTACTGCATTTGGTCACTGTACGCCAATTCTAGCAAGGTTCTATTTGACACTGTCTGCCCATCGCATCCTAGGTCTCCAGCTTTTTCTGAAACTCTTAGGCACACTGTTTATAATCCTGTTTGCCAATCTGCAGCTATGCATACGGGCAACATGAATAAACGAACGCAGTCTATCTCTGCACAATATGCTGCTCAAAAGAAGTTGATGACTCCTTCTTCTAACCTCATCATTATTTACAAATTCGAAACACCTAATGCCCAAGATACTGCGTAAGCATCTAGAATCAAAGGCATCAAGTTTCTTGTTATCCTGCTTACAAAGGGTTCACGTTTCACTAACATAACTAACCCTAAAAAGAACCAAACTATTACACAGCCTAATTTTAGTCTTTAGTTGTATTCACCTATTTTTCCACACTCTCCATAGATTCCTGAAAGTCCCAATGGCAATCCCTATTCTTATACTTATCTCATGCCGCACATCATCAGTATCCGTTACATAGCTCCCAAGATAGTGAAACTGGGGCACTTGCTCCAGAGCAGAGGTTCCCAAACTTATTTGTCCTACCGCCCCCTTTTCAGAAAAAAAAATTACTCAGCGTCCCCCTGAAAATCTACCTTCTTTAAGCGAACAAACAGAAAGATGCACATGTTCCTGCCGATCCATGTTGGACTTCCCGACAATGCGCGAGATGCTCGCTGCTTGATAAGACCTGTCGGCGGACTTGACCACTGATCGGTTATAACTTGCATTTTAGGTGTTTATTTGGAAAATAATCACTACGACTTTAACTCTTATGTTACACAACAGATGAAAATGTACGAACGGTTTTTCAAAAATTTCTTATCTTTCCTTCTTTCTTTGAGATTCCACCACCCCCCAGGGGGCGGTATCGCCCACTTTGGGAAACATTGCTCTAGAGGGAAGCCATTCAAAGCAACTGAAGCACCATCTGCCGGACCATTTTTCATCACTTTACTTTTTTCTCTGTTTATCACCAAACCTACTCTATTACCAGTCTCTCTATTACCTCATCAACAGCCCTAATGAACGAATTCATCCCATCAACATCATTAGCCAACAGGGCCAAATTATTTGCATAAATTAAATCAGAAATTTTGAAATCTCTAGACTAGGGGTTCTCAACGTGGGGTACGCGGTAAAATTTTTTGAGGTACGCCATGAGAGCTCAAAAGTCGCTAGATATATATTATATATGTGTGTGTTTTATTTTATTCACATTTTTATACTATAACTATAGTTTTATCTATCTATACAAGGGGTATGCCAGTTACATACACATTTCCAGGGGGTACGTGAAGCATAAAAGGTTGAGAACCACTGCTCTAGACTATTTGAAGCCAAAATCTTTTCCTTGCAGAGAATTTCGCATAACATAATTAATAACCAAACAAAACAGAAAAGGACACAAATTGCACCCTTGTCTAAATCCACTAGCAAATGCTAAGCCAATCTCTGCAAGCCTGTCCAACTCTCACACACGACTTAGTGATATTAGAGAGAGCTTTCATTATGTTAACTAACTTCTCTGGTATACCATATGATCTCACAATCAACCACAAATTATGTCCATCAACAGAATCAAAAGTCTTTTTGAAATCTATAAAGCTAGTAACCATAGGTTTGTGAAACTCTCAACATTTCTCAAGAATCTACCTAGGTTAAAATATTTGATCAATACATCCCTAAATCACAACTTTCATCACGCAGTTGCCTATCAACCAAATTCTTAATTCCATTAAGTATAACCATGCAAAGAACTTTACCTGGAACAGAAAGTAAATTAATTCCCCCTATAATTGTCACAAGAATTGCGATCACCTTTTTTAAAAATTGGGACAATGATAGCTCCAGTAAAATTCTTAGGAACAACGACTGTATCATAAAAATATTCAAAATTTCAGTCATCCATGTGACAACACAAATGTTCCCAGCTCTAAGCATTTCTGTGATGATTTCATCCACCCCCTGGGGGTTATGCAGTTTTAATTTAGAGATAGCCAATGCGACTTCGGAATGTGATATAGGGCCATCATAAAAGCCGTAATACAGCTATCCTCATTACAAACAATGGGATTACAAATAATCACATTATTTAGAACATCTCTGAAATGCTCAGCCCACCTAGCCATCACAGAATCCTCACCTTCAACCACCTTGCCATGTTTATCCCTCAATCCTTGTGTACCTGTCTGTTTCTTCCCATATAAAACATTAATAATCTGGTACAACCCCCTGCTGTTGTGCTGTCTAACTGCTTCCTCTGCTTTGTCAGCCAAGCTATTAATCCAAAGATTCTTATCAGCAGCTAACTGATCCTTTACACGTTTACTAAGCTCATTGTAATGCCTTCTGTTAGGACTAGTAGGGTGTTGATTCATATTAATCCTGCACTTCCTTCTTTGAGTGTGAAAGAAAATGATTAGTAAGAATTTTAAAGTAACTAGGTTTATTGAGATAGGTAGGGCCAACAATATTGTTACGACATATGAACGTGCGACAATGTCTTGTGACAGGTAGATCATGAACGCTCGGCTTTGCTTAGCGTGACGATTTACGTTATAAACTGTTTCAGAACGAGGATGCTTTGAAATAGAAAGAATTGTGAAAGAAAGCAAAAGGATACATAATGGAGTAGTGAAGGAAGAAAGATAGAGTGTGTTAAATTGGTGTTGTGTTATAAGTGCAAGAAGACTGCTCTTATTTGATTCAAGATGAAGTCCGTTTCCGGTGGTTAAAGGGAATCAACATTAAAGTTTGTCCTTGGGTCCTCCTCTCTCAGGGGAGATCAATGTTAAACGTTTCACATATATAAGGTATAAAGTATTGTTAGCGTTAATTAGTGTCACAAATGAGATTCAATACAAAGTGGTTTGTCTTTATGCTAAGAGGAATAAAAATAATTGCGTTTAGATAAAATTGATTAATTTGTAATACTTTTGTGTCATTGTAATAAATCACATCATCCATACTTTAGTGGTATACATATATGCTATTTATGAACTCACGCTAAGTGTTCATCTCACTGAATTCATATCAATATCAAACAGCCCCCTGATCGCAGGCATGGGGCAAAGACCTGTTCTTCCTCCGGTAAAGGCTGAAGTCACCGATGCTGGTAGGAACTTCAGGCACCACCTTTTCAAGTGGACTATTTCAAGAGCAATATGGCCTGCCTGAGACACATTACTCCAGTTTAGGATTGACGATGCCGAACTAGCTAAGTGAGGTTCAGGTGCCTGCGATGGCCTCTGATCAGGATTATCCACCAGCTGATATAAGGTATCCCATGCCTCTGTTCACTTAGGGCTGGTAACCCAGAAACAAACAGAAAACACAGCAGCAATTTCTCCCTCAACAGAGGCCCACCAATGCAGCAAGTCCAGGATCCATAATCAAGCTGAAATCCATAAACAACTCCAGTCTAGTAGGTATAAATGGTCAACACCAGGACCCTGTGAAGTTGACCACTCCTTAGCAGAGTTAAAAAAAAAGAAGAAAAAAGTGGCCAGAGATGACCAGATCAGTAAGCCATACTGCAACTGGCAGCCGTCCCCTTTCCGTTCCCTTCCAAAAGAGAATATCTCTTTTGAAAGGTACTAACGGCCTGCACCACAAGAAGGCGGGGTCGAACATTAGGTGCTAGACCTGGCCGGTTCTGTGCATCATCACTAGGGAGTGGTACACAGCTCTCCTTCCAGTTTATGTCTAGCTACCATTTAGAGACGTCTACTACAGGTAAGTAAACTTGATGGTTTGAGAATAACTAACACTTATTACAAACACAGCGACATACAAAAGTACATATGGGTTTCACCAGATGGGCTGCATAAGAATATGATTGATTATATATTAAATAACAGCAAATGGGCTAGTTCTGTTAGGAATACCGTGTCATATAGGGGAGCTGAAATTGGATCTGACCATTACCTTGGTGTCATGCAAAATAAACTTAAAAAGTGTTATGCTAAGGTTAAAAAAATTATCATTAACACTAAAGCTCTGAAACACCCAGTTATAGCTAAAGCTTACCATGATAGGTTACTTAGTCATTATGACAGTCATGGTTTGCTTAATACTGAAATTGAGAAAGAATACGATTTAAACAGGCTTTTCTTGAAACTAACAATACTCTTCTGAGTAAAAAGGAGCAGAGGAGACAAAATTAGTTGAGTGATAAGGCACTTGAGCTTATTTTGGAAAGAAATAATACAGAAATGTTCTTAATAAATAAAGTACTAGTCCTAATAGAAAGCGTTACAAAGAGTTTAATAAACATGTAAAGGATCATTTAGTAGCTGATAACAAAATTTGGCATGATAGCTTGGCTGACCAAGCTGAGGAAGCAGTTAGACAGCTTAACAGCAGAGAGCTGTACAGTCGCTCAAATAAATATCCGAACACTATGGTTGATTACAAAATTCAGAAAAAATATGTGGCAAAGATTTTTTAGAAATCAGTGATCTGGCAACCTTCGTGTCACGTGTCACGAAGGTTGCCAGATCACTAATTTCTAAAAAAAGCGTTGCCACATATTTTTCTGAATTCTGTAATCAGCCATAGTGTTCGGATATTTATTTGCGCGACTGTACCTGATGGGTTTTGACACTATTTGTCTAATGCCAACTGGTCTAATGCCGTTTCATCCAATATCGATTCCTCTAACGGAGACAATTCGTCCAATGCACAACTGGTCTAAAGAAACGTTTCGCTCAATGGGACAATTCATCCAAAGCCGATTCGTCCAATGAGAGAACTCGCCCAAAAGTGCCAATGGCGACAAAATGCTATATTTCATGGTTATTATTATTAATCAAAAATTTCATTTTTTTAATTGGTTTTTAACACGTTTTCTTGAAAGTAATCAACCGATATCGATGATGCATTTTGAGTTGAATGGAGGAAAGGGTCAAGTTTTGCACGCGAATATTTTTAGTTCCTGATCGTGATTAGTAAGGGAGAGGACGTCACCTAAAAAACGTTGCTCCTGCGTCATCTTTAGTGTGGAATATTCGAAGTGAAATGTATAGAGGAAGTGGGTTCTTTAGCCATCCTAGGCGAAGGACAATATCACTTTTTTTTGCGTATGCTTTGCTTTTTCCATTTCCTCAAAAACTTTCAGCTGTTTATTTTTTCTTTTTTTCATATACCTAAAAGGGTTTAAGTATTCGTTGCAATGCAATTATGCTCAACGAATGAATTGAAAAGCCCACACTGCGGAATTGAAAAACCCCAGTTTTGTTCATTTGCTTCAAGGTGTTACTGTTTCCTCTCTCCATAAAGAAAGCAGACGACGTTGCGATTAATATGGAACCTCGAATGCCTTTAGAGTTACTTGATTAAGCATTAATTTAGTTGATCGATTTTTTTTTACTTTTGATTTACATAAGGTTAATAATTAATTGGTTTTGAAGTTCGCTGTTAAAAAGCATGCGTTACGTCACCATACTTATGATCAACATTAACAGTGTGGTTTGAGAATAATTTTAAAAGCGATACGTTATTGCCATGCCTTTTCCATTATTTACTGAAAATTGCCACTTGTTTTATGAAGTGCACTAACACGTATTTTGATTTGTTTGGAACCGTGGATATAGGTTGCACCCAGATTTAGGAAAAAGCGAGGGGGGGGGGGGGGGTGCAGGAGCAAAAAACACAATCGAGCTGGAAAATATAAAATGGGGGACAAGAGACTATTTTCAATGGCCTACAACATTTTAAACTCCGTTTGAGATATCTTTAAAAGTTTCTTAAAAAATGCGTGAAATATGCACAAGTTTAATAATTGTTTGCCTCCATTACCTTTACTATCATTCTCAAAAGGGGGGATGCCCCCTTGGCGATCGATCCAAACACTACAATTATTATATGAAGAAGCATTGGACGAATCGTACCATTGGACGAATTGTCCCCTTTCAACCAAACGACATTGGATCAAGCTTCATTAGACGAAACGTCCGGTACCGGTAAAAGATACTCAATGTTGGGAAGAAACGAAGAGGTATACAGGGATTGAAGGATAGACAAGGTAAAGTTATTGAAGGTGAGGAATTTGTCATGGCTAGGTGGGCTGAGCATTTCAGTGATGTTCTAAACAATGTGGTTAGTTATACTCCCATTGTTTGCAATGATGATAGATGCATTACTAATGTTGCTATGTTAGTGTGAAGTAATTTTAGCTATTTCCAAACTTAATCTACATAAATCTCCTTGGGAAAACCGAAATTACTACTGAAATACTTAGAGCTGGGAATGATTCTGTTATCACATGACTGATTGAAATTTTGAATATCTTTCTCCACCTGAACTCTTTGCTTCTATTGGCATCGTCCAATTCTACATTGGAGGAAGTCTTCCATTGTAGCCTTTAGCTACAATGTTTTCCTTCAGTCTTTAGTGGTGGGGGAACGGGTCTATGCCCCATGTCTGCGATTAGGGGGCTGTTTGATATTGTCGGCATTCCCTCTCTCAATAAACATAGTTTCTTTAACATCCCACTAACCATTTTCTCTTCATAGGTAGTTGGAATGTGAGGACTCTGCACAGACCTTTTTCTCTTGATATCCTCACACAAGAATTCCACCGTAATAATTTAGATATTCTCGGCTTGCAAGAGACCAGATGGACAGATAAAGGTCAGATTCTTAAAAATAATCTTAAATTTCTCTTTTCAGGGAGGGACGACAATAAGCATCACCAAGGCGTGGGTCTGCTTCTCAGCAGACACGCTAGTGATGCTCTTCTAGGATACGAGTGTATTAATGAAAGGTTTCTTACAGCAAAATTTCAGACAAGCGTTAAAGACTTGAATGTTATCTGCTGTTATGCCCCCACTGAGGATGCCGATGAAGATGAGAAGAATAGGTTTTACGGACAACTTTAGGATATTTTGAATTCTGTCAAGAAAGGAGATATTACCCTTGTTCTTGGTGACTTCAATGCCAAAGTTGGTACTGACTCTGACCTTTGGGGAGGGATGATAGGCCCTTTTGGTATTGGTAGCTGCAATGGCAATAGGCATCGTCTCCTACAGGTAAGTAAATTCATTGGATTCAGAATAACTAACACTTATTAAAAACACCGCGATATACATAAGTACACATGGGTTTCACCCGATGGGCTGCATAAGAATATGATTGATTATACAGGGTGTCCATGAAGTCTCTTTACAATTCAAAAAATTTATTACAAAGGCAATTGATGAGATATCTTAATCAAATTTGTTCTATGTACTAAATGGTTATGAAAGTTTTTAATCTCATTGCATTTGTGTATTTCAGGTACCATGTTATTGAAAGAGGTATTTTTTAAAGAAACTCTAAAAAATGGCTACTCCTCAAGAGAAGGCACAATGTATATCATGGTTTATTGAAACGAAATCAGATACGCAGACTCAGCGAAACTACAGAACTAAGTATGGAAGGGATCCACCGTCACGTCCGTCAAATCGTGGATGACACAAGAAATTTATGGAGACAGGGACAGTGTTGGATAAAGGGAGGAGTGGACGACCAAGAACATCTGAGGAAAACATCGATTATGTAAGACAAGCCTTTAGTCGATCCCCCACAACGACCATCCGTACTGCTGCCAGACAGTTAGAGCTACCATGTTCAACAGTGCACAAAGTCCTACACAAGAACTTGCGATTGTACGCTTACAAAGTGCAACTCTTACAGGCACTCGAGCCAAATGATAAACCAAGACGAAAAGAGTTTGCAGTTAACATGCTGGAAAGAATTTCCGAGGATGAAACGTTCCTCGCCCGAGTTTGTTTTAGAGAGGAGGCAACCTTTCATGTCTCAGGGAAACTGAACACACCTAATGTGAGAATCTGGCGATCAGAACACCCCATGTGACTAGTGAACTTCACCGAGATAGTCCAAAGGTTATGTGTGGTGTGGGATCATGTGCAATCGAATCCTTGGTCCATTTTTCTTCAACGAGGCATCAATTACGGCAAATGTTTACTTTGACCTTTTGACTGAATATGTGGCAGCACAACTAGATGACCTTCAACCAACCATCATTTTCCAGCAAGATGGTGCACCACCACATTGGGGACTACAAGTCCGTGGGTTCCTAAATCGAACATTTCCAGACTGGTGGATTGAAAGGGATGGCCCAATTCCCTGGACACTTCGTTCATCAGATATCACTCTCCTGGACTTCTTTCTATGGGGTTATGTTAAATCGTGTATTGCACAAAGATGCGGGACATCACTGACCTAAAGCAAAAGATCACTGATGCCATTGTCACCATCGATGAGGCTGTGCTACAGCAAACATGGCAAGAAATCGATTACCGTCTTGATGTGCTTCGTGCAACTAATGGTGCCCATATAGAGGTGTATTAAATGATAGAAAAAAACTTCAATATCTACTTCTCATTTTGTAATAATTTCCAAATATTTATCTATTATTATTCCCAATATTTATTTGATTTTTTAATAAATTTTTTAAATTGTAAAGAGACTTTTTGGACACCCTGTATATATATTAATTAACAGCAAATGGGCTAGTTCTGTTAGGAATACCAGGTCATATAGGGGAGCTGAAATTGGATCTGACCATTGTCTTGTTAAAAGTGTCTTGCAACTTAAACTTAAAAAGTGTTGTGCTAGGGTTAAAAAATTTCCTTTTAACACTAAAGCTATGAAAGACCCAGTTATTGCCAAAACTTACCATGATAGGTTACTTAGTCATATTCTTAGTCATATATCAGCCTACTCTCTGTTCCAGGTAAAGTTCTTTCCATGATTGTGCTTAATAGAATTAAGAATCTGGTTGAGTCAATTGCGTGATGAGCAAGGTGGATTCAGAAGTGGTAGGGTATGTGTGGATCAGATATTTTCACTTAGGCAGATTCTTGAGAAATGTTTAGAGTTTCAGAAACCTTTGGTTGCTAGCTTTGTTGATTTCAAAAAGGTTTTCGACTCTGTTGATCGCCATAATTTGTGGTTGATTGTGAAATCATATGGTATACCAGACAAGTTAGTTTACCTAATGAAAGCTCTCTATAATAACACTGAGTCATGTGTGAGAGTTGGTAAGGCTTGTAGCAATTGGTTTAGCATTACTTCTGGTGTTCGACAAGGGTGCATTTTGTCTCCTTTTCTCTTTAGCTTGGTTATTGATTATGTTATGCGAAATTCACTTCAAGAGAAATATTTTGGCCTTAAATGGTCTGGAGATACGAAAATTTCCGATTTAGATTATGCTGATGATTTATCCCTTTTGGCAAATGATGTTGATGAGATGAACTCTTTCATTCGAGCTCTTGATGAGACTGGTAGTAGAGTAGGTTTGGTTATAAACAGAGAGAAAACTAAAGTGATGAAAATTGGTCAGGCAGGCTGTAATTCAGTTCATCTGAATAGTTGCAGTCTTGAGCAGGTGTCACAGTTTAATTACCTTGGGAGCTATGTAACAGATACTGGTGATGTGCGGCATGAGATTAACAGACGAATAGGGATTGCTGCCGGGACTTTTAAGAATCTATGGAGATTATGGAGAAATAGGCGTATACACCTAAAGACTAAAATTAGACTTTATAATATTTAGGTTCTTTCTAGGGTTAGTTATGGTAGTGAAACTTGGACGCTGTGTAAACAAGATAACAGGAAACTAGATGCTTTTGATTCCAGATGCTTACGCAGTATTTTGGGCATTAGGTGGTTCAACTTTGTAACTAATGATGAGGTTAGGCAAAGGAGTCTGCAACCTCCTTTAAGCAGCATATTGTGCAGAGAGGGACTCTGTTGGTTTCGCCATGTTGCCCTTATGGTTAATTATAGATTGGCGAATAGGGCTATGAACAGTGTGCCTAAAGGCCTCAGAAAGAGGGGGAGACCTAGGATGCGGTGGGCAGACAATGTCAAACAGGACCTTGTTAGAATTGGTGTGCAGTGGCCAGATGCAGTAGATGTAGCTCAGGACAGACTTTTTTGGAGAACTAAATTGCATGGTCCGGTTGGACCTCCGTAGCCCATGGTTGCTTGAGGATGATGATGATGATGATTTTTTCCTATTTTTAAAAAAAAGGTGATCGGAGTTCTTGTGATAACTCTGGGAGTATCAGCCTGTTTTCTGTTCCGGGTAAAGTTCTTTGCATGATTGTGCCTAATATCTGGTTGATGGATAATTGCGTGATGAGCAATGTCGATTCAGAAGTGGCAGAGGATGTGTAGATCAGATTTTTTCACTTAGGCAAATTCTTGAGAAATGTTTAGAGTTCAAGAAACTTGTGGTTACTAGGCTTAGTAGATTTCAAAAAGGATTTTGACTCTGTTTTCCGTCATAATTTGTTGTTGATCGTTAATGAGATTTTATATCATACCAGTCGCGTTATTTAACATAATGAAAGCTCTCTGTAATAACACTGAGTCGAGTGTGAGAGTTGGTAAGGTTTGTAGATATTAGTTTAGCATTGCTTCTGGGTTCGTCAAGGGCGCAATTTGTCTGCTTTCCCCTTTTGGCAAATGAAGTTGATGAGATGGATTTTTTTTATTAGAGCTGTTGATTGAGACGTAGTAGAATAGAATTGGTGATAAAAAGGGGAAAACTAAAAGTGTTGAAATTGATCAGGCAGATGGTGCTTCATTGCTTTGAATGGCTGCACTATAGTGCAGGTGTCGGTTTAATTATCTTGGGAGCTATGTAACAGATACTGGTGATGTGCGGCATGAGATTAATAGAGGAATAGGGACTACTCCTGGAACTTTTAAGAATCTGTGGAGAGTGTGGAGAAATAGGCGTATAACGTTGATTTAGTCATGTTGCCCGTATGCATAACCTATAGATTAACAAACAGGGTTATGAACAGTGTGCCTAATGGCCTCAGAAAGAAGAGAAGACCTAGGATATGTGGGCAGACGATGTCAAACAGGACCTTGTTAGAATTGGTGTTAAGTGGCCAGATACAGCAGATGTGGCTCGGGACAGATGTGTTTGGAGAATTGAATCGCACAATCTGGTTGGACCTCCGTAGCACATGGCTGCTTGAGGATGATAATGTTGCTGATGTTGATTATACTACACTCATATATATATTGTAAACACGTGACCGTTAACTCTTAAGTGGTTCCATGGGATCAATACACATATAAACATTTAGTAACCAAAAAAAAAGAAATTAATATTTTGTTCTGTTTACAAATGTATACCTTAACTAAAAGTGAAAGTTAAAGTAGACTAGTATAGTAATAACATTATTTCAATAATTTTTCCTAAGTAGTTCAAACATCCTTGGAATCGTATTCATTCCGCGGTACCATGTACGAAAAAATTTCGAAGTTTTTAAATCAAAATATATCTTTTGAGATACAAATATCCTGTAAAAAGCAATGGTAGAGTTACAAATCAAAACTAAAGCGATTTCGTCATTTTTCGTGTGATGTGTTAGTGTCTTGATATCAATAGACGGACTAACTGTAATTATTTTATCTTTTCCTATGAAAATAATAAATAAATTATCCCTTAAGCAGCTGCTTGCCACGAGGTCTGACAGGTGCCTTATCAGTCTAATATAGCCTAGGGAAGGTCTGAGAGGTAGGCGAGGCTTCAGCAGTAGAACTATTCATGAAGAAAACATCCACGCTATATCTGGGGTTCGAACCTCAGTTCCTTTGATCACTAACCAAGCACACTAACCACTCGGTTAGAGGGTTAGGGTGCTTGGTTAACTCCCAACAATGTGAAAAAGGGTCCGAAATGATTGTTCATACTCACAGAAAAATGAAACATTCAATTGAAATTTAAAGTTTTGTTTGAAAATCATCTCCTCCACAGCTTTCAATGGAATGAATTCGGTTATTTATGTCCATATTCTTATGACAGTTGTGTTATATTGCTTTCCCTCTTAGCGGCACTTTTTTGCACATAGTAGGGGAAAAAATTGGCATTTCACGAGAATTCCTTCAAATTCGATAGCATACGTCTGCATCAGAGTTCTCAACCTTTTTATGCTGAGGTAGAGCGTCTTCAGGGAACCCTAAGATTATTGCAGCCATCGGTGGCAAAGCGTGACATTTTGAGTAGGGGAAGCAATTAACAAAATCACTACTGCAGGTACATCTGACACGGTTCCGCTACTCTCTGCTTCCGAATCCTTGAACCGGAACGCCGTTCCACTACTCGGTGCTTCTGAATCACTGAAACGGAACACCGCTCCGCTACAATAGATTCGAGATATTTTCGAATCATTGAACCGGAACGGCGTTCCACTACTAGATATTTTCGAATCATTGAAGTGGGACGGCGTTCCGGTACTTGATGTTTCCGAATCGTTGAGTGAAAGTAGTTCTATACTTTTTTAATCAAATGTTAATAGTATATATACAGTCTAGTAGCGAAGTAGGTGTGAGGGTTTAGAGTGCAGTCTCCCAGTCATTGAGGAAAGTCATTTTTAACATACTGTTCATCGGTGTTCCGATGGCTGGGTGGTTAGCGTGCTTGGCTACTTAGTAACCTGGGTTTAAGCCCCGGATATAATGCATTAATGTTTTCGTTTTGCTGAGGTCTCTCCTTTATTAGATGGCTCAGTCGGTAGCGCGCCAGGCTCGTAATCTGCAGTTCCCAGGTTCGAGTCCCAGCTGGGTCAGCGTTGAGATTTATCTCCGCAAAATTCCCCGCCCTGCCCACGGTCAGTAGGGGACACCGATGGGCTTAGAAAGGCCGCCGTCCGTCGGATGGGACGTTAAGCAGTGGCCCGTGTGCGGGACAGCCATAACCCTGTGCACGTTAACGAACACGCTGGATGGCCTTGACAGGAGGCTACCATCTGTCTCCCAACAGCTGCTCCAGTGGGTCCCCTCCCCCAACCTTCGCTGAACCTTCGGGGTCCATGTGACCTGGCCATTTAGCCCATTGTGTGCAAAAAAGTGCCGCTCAGAGGTAAAACAACCCAAATCCTTTATTAGAAATCTATATTGTAATGACAGGCTCCTGTCAGATTCTGGGCAAGCAGCTATTTTGCTCATTAACTGGCATTAATAAAAATGTTAACAAAAATTTTAAAGAACCCCGTACTTCCAAAACGTAGAACTGATAGAGAATTAATTTGACTCTCATTTAATTTAGCCTAAATTAAATCTCATAAATTTAATATATTGAACTATTGTACAAAGCACTACTATGTCGATAATGTTGAATAAATTTGTATTGTGTAAATAGTAAAAAAAGGAAAGCAATTTTTGTGCTTTCCTTTTTTTACTATTTACAACCATCCCCCGTCTGACCAACAAGGTCAGACAGGGGGATGGCGGCACCTCATCAGAAAAATAACACAAACATCCATGCCTTACCCGGGGCTCGAACCCAGGTCCCTTTGATCAATAGCCAAGCATGCTAACCAGTGGGCTACGGGGTAAGAAATATATTCCGTGGCTCTCGAAAAAATTCTGAAATTTACAAAAACAGAACTATATTTTCGAAAGCGAACTATGAAAAGCTAATGGGTTAAAATTGTAAAACTTTAAATATTTATAATTTTATGAATATTTCTGTATTCGTACAAAAATTCGTTTCGCTTTTTTGCTATTGCCATAGTTTGTTCTTTAGATGAAAATAAGAAATCGAAAAATAAAAATTACAGTAAACCTAGTTATATGTTGCATATCGAACACCAAATGTACGTTGTAAATTAATATCTTACTCCTAGCTTGTTAGAAACTAAAGTTTTATAACCGTCCCCTGGCAGAGTGGCTAACACGCCTGGCTATTGACCAAAAGGACCTGGGTTCGAGTCCCGGGTAAGGCATGGATGTTTGTGCTAAGTACCTGCGATCCTCACAGACCCCCTCCTACTTCGGTGAATTAAACTGACAGTCTCCTGTCAGATCTCTGTGCCAAGCAGCTGTTTGAGGAGGTATTTATTATTTATGTATAAAGTTTACAGCGCGTAGGTAAACGTTTTATCAATGAAATGTTTATTACGAAGAGAATAAACTTCATTAAAGAATAACTTCATGTAAAACTTACAAATATGAGATTAATTTTTCAACTTGCACTCTGACCTGTACCACCTGAATTCTTATTCCCTAAATGTATGGATTCGAGTCGTTTTTTACTGTGTAATGACATCTACATAACTATTAAGAACACAAAATACTTCAGCGATATCGAATGCTTTCAAAGAGAATTAAGTTTACAGTTTTGCAACTTTAATTTCCACTAATAACAATAATTTCAATTAATGAATGAATCGGATAGTGCAAATCGTAATATATTATTTTTATCTATAAACCATAGAAAATTTTTCTTAAAAGAAAATGAAGCTAAGTGCCTGCAGACGAGCTGACGGAAAAGGGGATTTTAATAACTTTGTTGTAAAACTAGCTCTAGCAAATACCCTATTTTATAAGACATTGAGCGTGTCCGGTATGCAAATAGTAGCTAGGTGTAAACTGGAAGAAGAGATGTGTACCAATCCCATGTGAGGATGCATAGAACGGGCCAGGTCTAGCACCCAATGTCCGACCCCGCCTTCTCGTGGTGCAGGCCGTTAGAACCTTTCAAAAGAGATATTTTGGGAGGGAACGAAAGAGGAGGGCTTGCTAGCTCAGTGTGGTCTACTGATTTGGTCATCTATGGCCACTTTTTTTTTTTTTTCAACCCTGCTGAGGAGTGGTCAACTTCACAGGATCCTCGTGCTGACCCACTAGACTGGTTTATGGATTTCAGCTTGATTATGAATCCAGGACTTGCTGCATTGATGGGCCTCTGTTGAGAGAGAATCTGTCGCTGTGTTTTCTGTTTGCTTCTGGATTGCCAGCCCTAAGTGAACATAGGCACGGGATATCTGAACCTCACTTAGCTAGTTGGACATCGTCAATCCTAAATTGAAGTAATGTGCCTCAAGCAGGCCATATGGCTCTTGGAAAGTTCCACTTGAAAAGGTGGTGCCTGAAGTTCCTACCAGCATCGGTGACTTCAGCCTTTAGCGGAGAAGGATGCCCAAGGCCTGCGAAGAGGGGGCTGTTTGATATTGTTGACCCTACCTCTCTCAATAAACCTAGTTTCTTTAAAAATCCTACTAATCATTTTCTCTCTACAGGTGCTTGGAACGTGAGGACTTTATATAGAGATTATTCTCTTCGTCCTCACGCAGGAATTCCAGGGTTATAGCCTAGATATTCTAGGCTTGCAAAAGACGAGATGGACAGGTAAAGGTGAGATACATAAAAATAACTTTAAATTTCTTTTTTCAGGGAGCTAGGATGGAAAGCATCTCCAAGGTGTAGGTCTGCTTCTCAGCAGACACGCCAGTGATGCTCTTCTAGGATATTATTGCATTAATGAAAGATTTCTTAGAGCAAAATTTAAAACGGAAATTAAAGACTTGAATGTCATCTGTTGTTTTGCCCCCACAGAGGACTCTGATGAGAACGAGAAGGAGACGTTTTGCAGCCAGCTTCAGTAGCTTGGTACTGACTCTAATCTTTGGGCAGGAGTTTTCGGTCCCTTTCGTATTGGTTGTTCCAATGGCAATGGGGAACGTCTCATACAGGTAAGTAAGCTTAATGGTTTGCGAATAACTAACACATACTACAAATACCGGGAAATTTATAAATATACATGAGTTTCACCTGATGGGTTGCACAGGAATATGATAGATTATATTTTAATTAACAGCAAATGGATTAGTTCAATTAGGAATACCAGATCATACAGCGGAGCCGAAATTGGGTCTGACCATTACATGGTCATAAGTGTTTTGCAGCTGAAGTTTAAGAAATGTTGCGCTAAAGTTAAAAATATTAGTTATAACACTGAATGCCTGAAAGATCCAGATATAGCCAAATATGACAGGCAACTTAGTCGTTATCACAATATTGGTTTGCTTACTGCTGAAGTTGAGAAAGAATGGGAACAGTTTAAACAGGCTTTTCTTGAAACCAACAGAACTCGTTTCGGTAAAAGGGAACAGAGGAAACAAAATTATTTGAGTGATAAATCTATGGAACTCATTTCTGAAAGCAAGAAGTGCAGGATTATGAATCAACATCCTACTAGCGCTAACAGAAGGCATTACAACGAGCTTAATAAACAAACGTGTAAAGGATCAGTTAACAGCTGATAAGAATCTTTGAATTGATAGCTTGGCTGATAAAGCGGAGGAAGCAGTTAGACTGCACAACAGCATGGGGTTGTAGCAGATGATTAATGTTTTTTGTGGAAAGAAACAGATCGAGGGACAGGGTTTGAGGGATAAACATGGCAAGGTGGTTGAAGGTGAGGATTCTGTGATGGCTAAGTGGACAGAGCATTTCAGAGATGTTCTAAATAACGTGATTATTTCTATTCCCATTGTTTGTAATAAGAATAAATGCAATACTGACTTTAATGATGGCCCTAAATCACATTCCGAAGTCACTTTGGTTATCTCTAAATTATAACTGCATAAATCCCCAGGGGTGGATAAAATGACCAGTGAAATGCTTAGAGCTGGGAACATTTGTGTTATCACATGATTGGCATGAAAAAGTATTCAGAATTTTTGAATATTTTTTATGATAAAGAAGTTGTTACCAAGGATTTTACCAGAGCTATTTCTTTTCCCGATTTTTAAAAAGGTGAGTGCAGTTCTTGTGAAAATTATAATGGAATTAGTTTACTTTCTGTTCCAGGTAAAGTTCTTTGCATGATTATATTTAATAGAATCAAGAATTTGGTTGATGGACAACTGCATGATGAACAGTGTGGATTCAGAAGTGGTAGGGGATGTATTGATCAAATATTTTCACTTAGGCCAATTCTTGAGAAATGTTTAGAGTTTCAGAAATCTGTGGTTGCTAGCTTTATAGATTTGAAAAAGGCTTTTGACTCTGTTGATCGACATAATTTGTGGTTGATTGTTTTTTGATTTATTAGATCATATGGAGTACCTGATAAGTTAATGTAATCTCTCTATAATAACATTGAGTCGCGTGTGAGAGTTGGTACGTTTTTCAGCGATTGGTTTTGCATTGCTTAGTAAAGTTAGACAAAGGGTGCAATTTGTCTTCTTTTATGTTTTGTTTGGTTATTGATTATGTTATACGGAATTCTATGCAAGGGAAACATTTTGGCCTTAAATATTCTAGATATTTCAAAATTTCTTAATTAGATTATGAAAATGATTTGGCCTTGTTGGCAAATGATGTTGATGAGATGAATTCTCTCATTAGGGCTGTTGATGAGATGAATTCTCTCATTAGGGCTGTTGATGAGACTGGTAATAGAGTAGGTTTTGTGATAAACAGAGAAATAAACAGAGAAAAAACTAAAGTGATGAAAATTGGTCAGGCAGATGGTGATTCAGTTGTTTTGAATGGCCGCGCTCTGGAGCAAGTGTCTCAATTTAATTATCTTGGGAGCTATATAACAGATAATGGTGATGTGCGGCATGAAATAAATAAAAGAATAGGGATTGCCGCTAAGATTTTTAAGAATTATGGAGAGTGTGGAAAAATAGGCGTGTAAAAATAGGCTAAAATTAGGCTATATAATGGTTTGGTTCTTTCTAAGGTTAGTTATGGTAGTGAAACATGGAGCCTTGTAAGCAGGATAACAAGAAACTTGATGCCTTTGATTCTAGATGCTTTCGCGGTATCTTGGCATTAGGTGGTTCGACTTTTTAAGTAATGATGAGTTAGAAGCAGTGAACAACTTCCTTTGAGCAGCATATTGTGCAGAGAGAAACTGCCTTGGTTTGGCCATGTTGCCCGTATACATGTTGCCCCATGTTGTCCGTATAGCTGCAGATTGGCAAACAGGATTATGAACAGTATGCCTAAGGGTTTGAAAAAAAGGGGGAGACCTAGGATGCGATGGGCAGACAATGTCAAACAGGACCTTGCTATAATTGGCCTAGAGTCGCCAAATGCAGCAGCTGTGTCAGAAGAGACACATTTGGAGAGGAAAATTACACAGTCTATTTGGACCTCCGTAGCCCATTTGCTGCATGAGGATTTTGTATGTATGTCTGCATGTAATTATTATAATATTAACCAAAAATTTGGTTAACATTTTTATTAATGCAAGAGACTGTCAGCATCAGTAACGCGTGCAATGCAACCTGCATTCTACTAGTCAACTAACCTCTGATCTCTTATAATAAAAAAATAAATGAATACCCCCTCAAGCAGCTGCTTGGCCCAGAGGTCTGGCAGAAGACTGTCTTGTTGAGTACCAAAACGGTGTTCCGGTTCAGTGATTTTGAAATATCGATTACCAGAAAGACGTTCCGATTTATTTGTAGCACTCCTATATAGCCATAGTAGAAGGTCTGAGAGGATAGCGGGACCGCAGCAGAAAAACAACACAAACATCCGTGCCTTACACGGGGCTCGAACACAGGTCTACCTTTGATCGGTAGCCAAGCGCGCTAACCGCTGTGTCAAAACCTGTTTCAATTAAATTTTGGGTCAATTTTTTTTGTACCCTGTTAAAGATATTCCAAAGTTCATAATTCTTTGAATACTGAGCAAATATTGTTTAAATCGAGGTTTAGACAGAATTTATTGAGATCTTTAGACATATTTTTCTTTAAAAAATAATATTGAAGAAGTTATTGAGCTCTGATTGTGATTTTCTATCCAGATAACGTGGAACTGTTTCCATTTTTCTGTCCAATACATGTATATATTACAAATACTTATTTTTCTGAGGATACGCAGGTATGTCCCGTATCCCCACTTATTTTCATCCGTAAAACTGAAATTTAATTTTTACTTGAGAGTTTGAAAAGAAAAGCTTTTTAATGTACAGTCTTGTGATATTTTTCTTTACCCCATTCTCCACTGGATGTAACCACCCCATTCATTCATTCCACAGTGTCGACGCCAAAAGCAAAGAAGACAATATTCCTCAGAACGCATGACTCAGATTTGGAGTTTTGCAACTTTTCTGAAGGTGATTTTGTTCATTCTTTTTAGTAATATTAACTTTCGTTCTAACTTCCCAGTGAATAAAATGAAATCACATTAAAATACATGTTTGACTTCTTTCATGCGCTTGAGCCATTTTCCATACCACCCCCACCCACGACTCTCAAGGCAACGTTATTGCAAGGCCAAAACATCCCCACATTTTTTCCTAGAAAAGACGCAATGTATAATGCTAATTTCCAATAATATTTGATTTAAAAAGTATAGAGCCATTTTCACTCATGGATTACGAATCATCAAGTACCGGATCATCAGTCCCGTTCAATGATTTGGAAACATCGAGTGCCGGAATGGCGTTCTGGTTCAGTAATTTGAAAACATCGTGTACCAAAACGGTGTTCCGGTTCAGTGATTTGGAAATATCAATTACTGGAACGGCGTTCCGATTTCGTTGTAGCACTCCTAGTAATTGTTCCCCCTACTCAAAAAGTCACGCTTCGCCACTGTTTCATATTAGTATATAATCAATCATATTCTTATGCAGCCCATCTGGTGAAACCCACATGTACTTATGTAAGTCGCTGGTTTGTAATAAGTGTTAGTTATTCTCAAACCATTAAGTTTACTTACCTGTAGGAGAGGAAATGAAGAAAATGTTAGTGGGATGTTTAAAGAAACTGTTTTTATTGATTCTTCCTTATATCCATGCGAATTAAGCAAAACCCTAAAATAACGGTTTCGTGCAAAATTGTGCAGTCATGTCTGACTTAGATTAAAATGAGGAGAGATAATCCTTTTTGGCACGTGGAGTACTAACATAATGAAGTGGCGGCCGATAATTTCATGTGAAGATGCCAAGTAACTTTCGGAGTTTGGCAATTACATTCCTTCTGAAGTCATAAGATCTCTTCCCCCCATTGCCAATCAGGTTGTGGTCACGTCAATTTTCCTTCTTCTGCAGAAGCCAAGTAATGCTCCACATTAATATTCGACAGGGTGATGATATGAAGATTCCTTCCGAAGAAGACGCGTGAGTTATAAACAAGAAAAAATTCGATCCAACCAAGTAGGTTCAATGCAGGCGGCAAAAAGACCGTGCCCCACCCCTCCCACTCTTCCCTTCAGAATGCAAGTAAGGATAACAAAGGCAAAAATTATTAATCTTTTGTACGTTTCATGAATTATTTCAAGAAACTGTTTAAATACCTGTAAGGGACTACAATTCCACAGTGTATACATGTATACAGTGTTATATGCCCTCGATTCTTTTTTATGGATCCGAACAGGTTAGTAGTGAGAAGAATGAGAGTTCTGGCACAATGTTAAAGTATAGGGAAACCCATGTTAATCTATGGGGCAGATTTTGTGGGATGAGGGGTTAAACTAATTTTCAGAAGGTGGTGTATGTAAAAGATCTGAAATGATGGGTTTTGTTCAGAAAATGTTGTAGTTATCATACAATTCACTGGATTATTGGGCTGTTGGGTCGTAAAAGCCAGGTAAATCGGAGAAGTCGACAAAGCCAGACAGTTGTGGAAAATTAGTTTGAAAATGTGGAAAAACTTTTTCAAGTGCAATTTTATGCATTTCCGATTTCATATTCCAATTTAAAGTTTATGCTCCTATCTAAATATATATATATCCTATCCTATTTGGTTCGTCCTTAGTTGGAAGTAAAAAAAAAATTCAACTGTATCAGCTGCAAAGAATACAACAAGGATGGTTGCTTTTTTTTACTCTTATTTTGCATTCCCAACGTTGAATCGTCACCTGAAATCTGTCCTTGACTGATATTGAATTCTACCCGAAATTCTCCAACATATGTTTTTGATGAAATCGCCTACAAAAACAGCCGAGTCGTTTCAGCGGAGATCTCCTCCCTCTTGTGCAAAGAGTGGAAAGCACCGTGATCTGATCGGAACCGCTCGGTCCGCCATCTATTCAGTGAGAGATTCAAAGTGGCGGTATCGCTGCTATCTGTTCGATGCACAGCCCTACACGCTACGGTGACCAGATAAGTGTCCTTCCCAGTAAGTCACTCGCCACTTTACGACGCTCGCTTGTCATCCCGGATGGCGGGGATGTCCGACACACGGGTCGTCTCCCCGTCACTACGGCCGCCACGCGCTTTTATGGACATCTTAATCGGCGCCAGCAAAACGTATTCGCACATAAAGCGGCAGGAGTGGATCGTACTTCCCGTGCAACGGATCCTGCCCGGAGTGGTCAATGCTTGCAATTCATCCCAGCAATTTCCCTCCAAAGCACTCCTGGGCTGGCCTCACCGGTTTCTAGTAGGATGGCGACGCTATCTGACCATCCTTAATTCCGGCCATTATCTGTAACGAGAAGGGGAGACAAGAACAGCTACTCAGAAAAGGTTAACTGGCAACCAATTGACAGCTCCCGACATACCTGCTGCTACTTGTTGTTGTTTCTTCCACTTTTCATGCCCTATGAAAAAAAGGTAGATGCCCTCTTTGATTTTATAAAAGAAATTGAAATAGAACACAAGTCATGAGAGAAATTCGCTAGCAAGATTTCTTATTTTGAAGGTTTCGTGCTGATTTGCTTTATTGTTACCCTCTTCATAACAACACCTACTCTACTATTAGAGATGAATGATAAATTATTTGATTCTCTAATTTGTAATTCAGTAAAAGAAGAAAACGTCTCTGATTTCCCTGGACCTTATTAGTTTGCGTTTTACACAAAAATTCACAAGCTTTTGCTTTGTAATACATAGATCATTCTCGCTTTTGATACATACATTCTTCATTTAAAACTGCGTTTCAAGTTCGAAGACGAACAAAGCTCAAGTTAACAAAGCACAAATTAATCAATAATTAACACAGTTCTCGAATACGACAAGAAAACATTTCCGGTTGATTCAACTGCACTAAACTATTTTCCTTCCCACTAGAGCATTTACCCGCTCACTATGGATTCTCCCAAAGGGTCGACTCAAGTTCCAGTTATTAAAATTTTCCTTCCCAATAGAGTTTTATCCGCTCAAGATACATTCCCCCCCAAGGAACGAGCCAAGTTCCAGTTATTAAAATTTTCCTCCCAACTAGAGATTTTACTCGCTCAAGATGGATTCCCCCAAAGGAACGAGTCAAGTTGCAGTTACTAAAATTTCTTTCCTACTAGAGCATATACTCGCTCAAAATGGATTCCCCCAAAGGAACGAGCCAAGTCCCAGTTATTAAAATTTTCCTTCCCACTGGAGTATTTATCCACTAAAGATAGATTTCCCCCCAAAGGAACGAGCCAAGTTCCAATTAATAAAATTTTCCTTCCCACTAGGATATTTATCCGCTCAAGATGGATTCCCCAAAGGAACGAGCCAAGTTCCAGTTATTAATATTTTCCTTCCCACTAGAGTATTTACCCGTTCAAGATGTATTCCCCCAAAGGAACGAGCCAAGTTCCATTTTTTTAAATTTTCCTTCCTACTACAGCATTTACTCGCTCAAGATGGAATCCCCCAAAGGAACGAGCCAAGTTTCAGTTAAAAAAATTTTCCTTCCCACTAGAGTATCCGCTCAAAATGGAATCCGCCCATAAGAGCCAAGTTCCAGTTATTAAAATTTTCCATCCCACTAGAGTATTTACCCGCTCAAAATGGAATCCGCCCAAGGAACGAGCCAAGTTCCAGTTATTAAAATATTGCTTCTCACTAGAGTGTTTATCTGCTCAAGATGGATTCCCCAAAGGAACCAGCCAAGTTCCAGTTATTAAAATTTTCCTTCCTACTAGGCATTTACTCGCTCATGATGGATTCCCCCAAAATAACGAGTCAAGTTCCAGTTATTAAAATTTTCCTTCCCACTAGAGTCTTTATCTGCTCAAGATGGATTCCCCCAAAGGAACGAGCAAGTTCCAGTTAATAACATTTTCCTTCCTACTAGAGTATTTTTCCGCTCAAGACGAATTTCCCCCCTCTCCCGAAAAAAAAATTGGAACGAGCCAAGTTCCAGTTATTAAAATTTTCCTTCCCACTAGAGTCTTTATCTGCTCAAGATGGATTCCCCAAAGGAACGAGAAAGTTCCAGTTATTAAAATTTTCCTTCCTACTAGAGTATTTTTCCGCTCAAGCCGAATTTCCCCCCTCCCCCGAAAAAAAAATTGGAAGGAGCCAAGTTCCAGTTATTAAAATTTTCCTTTCCACTAGAATCTTTATCCGCTCAAGATGGATTCCCCCAAAGGAACGACCCAAGGTCCAGTTATTAAAATTTTCCTTCCCACTAGAATCTTTATCTGTTTAAGATGTATTCCCCCAAAGGAAGGCCAAGTTCCAGTTTTTAAAATTTTCCTTCCTACTACAGCATTTACTCGCTCAAGATGGATTCCTCCAAAGGAAGGAGCGAAGTTCCAGTTATTAAAATTTTTCTTCCTACTAGAGCATTTACCCGCTCATGATGGAATCCCCCAAAGGAACGAGCCAAGTTTCAGTTAATAAAATTTTTCTTTCCACTAGAGTATCCGCTCAAAATGGAATCCGCCCATAAGAGCCAAGTTCCATTTATTAAAATATTCCTTCCCACTAGAGTCTTTATCTGCTAAAGATGGATTCCCCCAAAGGAACGAACAAGTTCCAGTCATTAAAATTTTACTTCCTACTAGAGTATGTTTCCGCTCAAGCCGAATTTCCCCCCTCCCCCGAAAAAAATATTGAAACGAGCCAAGTTCCAGTTATTAAAATTTTCCTTTCCACTAGAATCTTTATCCGCTCAAGATGGATTCCCCCAAAGAAACGACCCAAGGTCCAGTTATTAAAATTTTCCTTCCCACTAGAGTCTATCTGTTTAAGATGCATTTCCCCAAAGGAACGAGCCAAGTTCCAGTTATTAAAATTTTCCTTCCTACTAGAGCATTTACTCGCTCAAGATGGAATCCCCCAAAGGAACGAGCCAAGTATCAGTTAATAAAATTTTCCTTCCCACTAGTATCCGCTCAAAATGGAATCCGCCCATAAGAGCCAAGTTCCAGTTATTAAAATTTTCCTTCCCACTAGAGTATTTACCCGCTCAAGATGGAATCCGCCCAAGGAACGAGCCAAGTTCCAGTTATTAAAATATTGCTTCTCACTAGAGTGTTTATCTGCTCAAGATGGATTCCCCAAAGGAACCAGCCAAGTTCCAGTTATTAAAATTTTCCTTCCTACTAGAGCATTTACTCGCTCATGATGGATTCCCCCAAAATAACGAGCCAAGTTCCAGTTATTAAAATTTTCCTTCCCACTAGAGTCTTTATCTGCACAAGATGGATTCCCCCAAAGGAACGAGCAAGTTCCAGTTATTAAAATTTTCCTTGCTACTAGAGTATTTTTCCGCTCAAGACGAATTTCCCCCCTCCCCCGAAAAAAAAATTGGAACGAGTCAAGTTCCACTTATTAATATTTTCCTTTCCACTAAAATATTTATCCGCTCAAGATGGATTCCCCCAAAGGAACGACCCAAGGTCCAGTTATTGAAATTTTCCTTCCCACTAGGGTCTTTACATGTTTAAGATGTATTCCCGCAAAGGAACGAGCCAAGTTCCAGTTTTTAAAATTTTCCTTCCTACTACAGCATTTACTCGCTCAAGATGGATTCCTCCAAAGGAAGGAGACAAGTTCCAGTTATTAAAATATTCCTTCCCAATAGAGTATTTCTTCGCTCAAGATGGACTTCCCCCAAAGGAACGAGCCAAGTTTCAGTTATTAAAAATTTCTTTCCTACTAGAGCATTTACTCGCTCAAGATAGATTCCCCAAAGGAACGAGCCAAGTTCTAATTTCTAAATATTTCCTTCATACTAGAGCATGTTTTCGCTCAAAATGGTTTCTCCCAAAGGAACGAACCAAGTTCCAGTTACTAAAATTTTTCCTCCTACTAGAGTATTTATCCGCTCAAGATGGATTTCCCCCAAAGGAACGAGCCAAGTTCCAGTTATTAAAATTTTCCTTGCTACTAGAGCATTTACTCACTCAAAATAGATTCCCCCAAAGGAAAAAGCCAAGTTCCAGCTTTTAAAATTTTCCTTCCCACTAAAGTATTTATCCGCTCACGATGGATTTCCCGAAAGGAACGAGCCAAGTTCCAGTAAATAAAAGTGTTCTTCCCACTAGAGTTTTATCCGCTCAAGGTGGATTCCCCCCCCCCCCCCCAAATAAAAAGGAATGAGCCAAGTCCCAGTTATTAAAATTTTTCTTACCACTAGAGTATTTACCCGCTAAAGATGGATTCGTCCCAAGGAACGAGCCAAGTTCCGGTTATTCAATTTTTTCTTCCTACTAGAGCATTTACTCGCTCGAGATCGATTCCCCTAAAGGAACTAGTCAAGTTCTACCTATTAAAAATTTCCATCCTACTACAGCATTTACTCCCTCAAGATGGATTCTCCCCAAGGAGCGAGCCAATTTCAATTTATTAAAAATTACCTTCCCACTAGAGTATTTATCCGCTCAAGATGGATTTCCCTGAAGGATTGAGCCAAGTGTCAGTTATTAAAAATTCCCTTCCTACGAGAACATTTACTCGCTGAAGATGGATTCTCCCAAAGGAAGGAGCCAAGTGTCAGTTATTAAAAATTCCCTTCCTACGAGAACATTTACTCGCTGAAGATGGATTCTCCCAAAGGAAGGAGCCAAGTTCCAGTTATTAAAATTTTACTTCCCACTATAGTGTTTATCCGCTCAAGATGGATTCCCCCAAAGGAAAGAGCCAAGTTCTAGATGTTAGAATTTTTCTTCCTACTAGAGAATTTACTTGCTCAAGATGGATTCCCCAAAGGAACGAGCCAAGTTCCAGTTATTAAAATTTTCCTTCCAACTAGAATATTTATCCGCTCAAGATGGATTTCTCCCCCCCCCCCCAAGGAATGAGCCAAGTTCCAGTTATTAAAATTTTCCTTCCAACTAGAGCATTTACTCGCTCAAGCTGGATTCCCCCAAAGGAACAAGCCAAGTTCCACTTATTAAAGTTTTCCTTCCCACAAGAGTATTCATCCGCTCAAGATGAATTACGCCCAAGGAACGAGCCAAGTTTCGGTTATTAAAATTTTACTTCCTACTAGAGCATTTATTCGCTCAAGATGGATTCCCCTAAACGAATGAGCCAAGTTCTAGTCATTAAAATTTTACTTCCCACTATAGTATTTATCTGCTCAAGATGGATTCCCCCGAAGGAACGAGCCAAGTTCTAGATATTAAAATTTTCCTTCCAACTAGAGCATTTACTCGCTCAAGATGGATTCCCCCAAAGGAACAAGCCATGTTCCACTTATTAAAATTTTCCTTCCCACTAAAATATTCATCCGCTCAAGATGGATTCCCCCAAGGAATGAGCCAAGTTCCAGTTATTAAATATTTCCTACCCACTAGAGTATTTATCCGCTCAAGATGGCTTCCCCCCCCAAAAAAAAGAGGAACGAGCCAAGTTACAGTTAATAAAATGTTCCTTCCCACTAGAGTATTTACTCGCTCAAGATGAATTCCGCCCAAGGAACGAGCCAAGTTTCGGTTATTAAAATTTTCCTTCCTACTAGAGCATTTACTCGCTCAAGATGGATTCCCCTAAAGGAGTGAGCCAAGTTCTAGTTATTAAAAATTTCCTTCCTGCTAGAGCACTTACTCACTCAAGATGGATTCTTCCGAAGGAACGAGCCAAGTTCAGGTTATTAAAATTTACCTTCCCACTAGAGTATTTATACGCTCAATGTGGATTCCCCCATAGGAACGAGCCAAGTTCCAGTTACTAAAAGTTTCTTTCCTACTAGAGCATATACTCGCTCAAAATGGATTCCCCCAAAGGAACGAGCCAAATCCCAGTTATTAAAATTTTCCTTCCCACTGGAGTATTTATCCACTAAAGATAGACTTCCCGCCAAAGGAACGAGCCAAGTTCCAATTAATAAAATTTTCCTTCCCACTAGGGTATTTATCCGCGCAAGATGGATTCCCCAAAGGAACGAGCCAAGTTCCAGTTATTAAAATTTTCCTTCCCACTAGAGTATTTACCCGTTCAAGATGGATTCCGCCCAAGGAACGAGCCAAGTTCCGGTTATTAAAATTTTCCTTCCTATTAGAGCATTTACTCGCTCAAGATGAATTTCCCCCAAAGCAACGACCCAAGTTCCAGTTATAAAAATTTTCCTTCCTACTAGAGCATTTACTCGCTCAAGATGGAATCCCCCAAAGGAACGAGCCAAGTTTCAGTTAATAAAATTTTCCTTCCCACTAGAGTATCCGCCCATAAGAGCCAAGTTCCAGTTGTTAAAATTTTCCTTCCCACTAGAGTATTTACCCGCTAAAGATGGAATCTGCCCAAGGAACGAGACAAGTTCCAGTTATTAAAATATTCCTTCTCACTAGAGTGTTTATCTGCTCAAGATGGATTCCCCAAAGGAACCAGCCAAGTTCCAGTTATTAAAATTTTCCTTCCTACTAGAGCATTTACTCGCTCATAATGGATTCCCCCAAAATAACGAGTCAAGTTCCAGTTATTAAAATTTTCCTTCCCACTAGAGTCTTTATCTGCTCAAGATAGATTCCCCCAAAGGAACGAGCAAGTTCCAGTTATTAAACTTTTCCTTCCTACTAGAGTTTTTTCCGCTCAAGATGGATTCCCCCGAATGAACAACCCAAGGTCCAATTATTAAAATTTTCCTTCCCACTGTAGTCTTTATCTGTTCAAGATATATTCCCCGAAAGGAACGAGCCAAGTTCCAGTTTTTAAAATTTTCCTTCCTACTACAGCATTTACTCGCTCAAGATGGATTCCTCCAAAGGAAGGAGCCAAGTTCCAGTTATTAAAATTTTCCTTCCCAATAGAGTATTTATCCGCTCAAGATGGACTTCCCATAAAGGAACGAGCCAAGATCCAGTTATTAAAAATTTCCTTCCTACTATAGCATTTAATCGCTCAAGATAGATTCCCCAAAGGAACGAGCCAAATTCCAATTTCTAAATATTTCCTTCATACTAGAGCATTTTTCCGCTCAAATGGATTCTCCCAAGGGAACGAACCAAGTTCCAGTTACTAAAATTTTTCCTCCTACTAGAGTATTTATCCGCTCAAGATGGATTTCCCCGAAAGGAACGAGCCAAGTTCCAGTTATTAAAATTTTCCTTGCTACTAGAGCATTTACTCGCTCGAAATAGATTCCCCCAAAGGAACAAGCCAAGTTCCAGCTATTAAAATTTTCCTTCCCACTAAAGTATTTATCCGATCACGATGGATTTCCCGAAAGGAACGAGCCAAGTTCCAGTAAATATAATTGTTCTTCCCACTAGATTTTTTATCCGCTCAAGATGGATTTCCCCCCCCCCCAAAAAAAAGGAATGAGCCAAGTCCCAGTTATTAAAATTTTTCTTACCACTGGAGTACTTACCCGCTAAATATGGATTCCTCCCAAGAAACGAGCCCAGTTGCGGTTATTCGATTTTTTCTTTTTACTCGATCATTTACTCGCTCGAGATTGATTCCCCTAAAGGAACTAGCCAAGTTCTACCTATTAGAAATTTCCATCCTACTACAGCATTTACTCCCTCAAGATGGATTCTCCCCAAGGAGCGAGCCAATTTCAATTTATTAAAAATTACCTTCCCACTAGATTATTTATCCGCTCAAGATGGATTTCCCTGAAGGATTGAGCCAAGTGTCAGATATTAAAAATTCCCTTCCTACTAGAACATTTACTCGCTGAAGATGGATTCTCCCAAAGGAAGGAGCCAAGTTCCAGTTATTAAAATTTTACTTCCCACTATAGTGTTTATCCGCTTAAGATGGATTCCCCCAAAGGAACGAGCCAAGTTCTAGATGTTAGATTTTTCCTTCCTACTAGAGAATTTACTCGCTCAAGATGGATTCCCGAAAGGAACGAGCCAATTTCCAGTTATTAAAATTTTCCTTCCAACTAGAGCATTTACTCGCTCAAGATGGATTCCCCCAAAGGAACAAGCCAAGTTCCACTTATTAAAGTTTTCTTTCCCACCAGAGTATTCATCCGCTCAAGATGAATTACTCCCAAGGAACGAGTCAAGTTTCGGTTATTAAAATTTTCCTTCCTACTAGAGCATTTACTCGCTCAAGATGGATTCCCCTAAAGGAATGAGCCAAGTTCTAGTCATTAAAATTTTACTTCCCACTATAGTATTTATCTGCTCAAGATGGATTCCCCCAAAGGAACGAGCCAAGTTCTAGATATTAAAATTTTCCTTCCAACTAGAGCATTTACTCGCTCAAGATGGATTCCCCCAAAGGAACAAGCAAAGTTCCACTTATTAAAATTTTCCTTCCCTCTAGAGTATTCATCCGCTCAAGATGGATTCCCCCAAGGAACGAGCCAAGTTCCACTTATTTAATTTTTCCTACCCACTAGAGTATTTATCCGCTCAAGATGGATTCCCCCCCCCAAAAAAAAAAAAGAGGAACGAGCCAAGTTACAGTTAATAAAATGTTCCTTCCCACTAGAGTATTTACTCGCTCAAGATGAATTCCGCCCAAGAAACGAGCCAAGTTTCGGTTATTAAAATTTTCCTTCCTACTAGAGCATTTACTCGCTCAAGATGGATTCCCCTAAAGGAATGAGCCAAGTTCTAGTTATTAAAAATTTCCTTCCTGCTAGAGCACTTACTCACTGAAGATGGATTCTTCCGAAGGAACGATCCAAGTTCAGGTTATTAAAATTTACCTTCCCACTAGAGTATTTATACGCTCAATGTGGATTCCCCCATAGGAACGAGCCAAGTTCCAGTTACTAAAAGTTTCTTTCCTACTACAGCATATACTCGCTCAAAATGGATTCCCCCAAAGGAACGAGCCAAGTTCCAGTTATCAAAATTTTCCTTCCCACTGGAGTATTTATCCGCTAAAGATAAATTTCCTCCCAAAGGAACGAGCCAAGTTCCAATTAATAAAATTTTCCTTCCCACTAGGGTATTTATCCGCTCAAGATGGATTCCCCAAAGGAACGAGCCAAGTTCCAGTTATTAAAATTTTCCTTCCCACTAGAGTATTTAAACGTTCAACATGGATTGCGCCCAAGGAACGAGCCAAGTTCCGGTTATTAAAATTTTCCTTCCTACTAGAGCATTTACTCGCTCAAGATGAGTTCCCTCAAAGCAACGAGCCAAGTTCCAGTTATTAAAATTTTCCTTCCTACTAGAGCATTTACTCGCTCAAGATGAGTTCCCTCAAAGCAACGAGCCAAGTTCCAGTTATTAAAATTTTCCTTCCTACTAGAGCATTTACTCGATCAAGATGGAATCCCCCAAAGGAACGAACCAAGTTTCAGTTAATAAAATTTTCCTTCCCACTAGAGTATCCGCTCAAAATGGAATCCGCCCATAAGAGCCAAGTTCCACTTATTAAAATTTTCCTTTCCACTAGAATATTTACCCGCTCAAGATGGAATCCGCCAAGATGGAACGAGCCAAGTTCCAGTTATTAAAATATTCCTTCTCAATACAGAGTTTATCTGCTCATGATGGATTCCCCAAAGGAACCAGCCAAGTTCCAGTCATTAAAATTTTCCTTTACTAGAGCATTTACTCGCTCATGATGGATTCCCCCAAAGTAACGAGTCAAGTTCCAGTTATTAAAATTTTTTCTTCCTACTAGAGTATTTATCCGTTCAAGATGAATTTTCCCCCTCCCCGAAAAAAAAATAGAACGAGCCAAGTTCGAGTTATTAAAATTTTCCTTTCCACTAGAATCTTTATCTGTTTAAGATGTATTCCCCCAAAGGAACGAGCCAAGTTCCAGTTTTTAAAATTTTCCTTCCTACTACAGCATTTACTCGCTCAAGATGGATTCCTCCAAAGGAAGGAGCCAAGTCTCCAGTTATTAAAATTTTCCTTCCCAATAGAGTATTTATCCGCTCAAGATGGACTTCCCCCAAAGGAATGAGCCAAGATCCAGTTATTAAAAATTTCCTTCCTACTAGAGCATTTACTCGCTCAAGATAGATTCCCCAAAGGAACGAGCCAAGTTCGAATTTCTAAATATTTTCTTGATACTAGAGCATTTTTTCGCTCAAAATGGAATCTCCCAAAGGAACGAACCAAGTTCCAGTTACTAAAATTTTTCCTCCTACTAGAGTATTTATCCTCTCAAGATGGATTTCCTTCAAAGGAACGAGCAAAGTTCCAGATTTTAAAATTTTACTTCCCACTAAAGTGTTTATCCGCTCACGATTGATTTCCCGAAAGGAACGAGCGAAGTTCCAGTAAATAAAATTGTTCTTCCCACTAGAGTTTTTATCCGCTCAAGATGGATTTCCCCCCCCCACCCCCCAAAAAACGGAATGAGCCAAGTCCCAGTTATTAAAATTTTTCTTCCCACTAGAGTATTTACCCGCTAAAGATGGATTCCTCCAGAGGAACGAGCCCTGTTCCGCTTATTCAATTTTTTCTTCCTACTAGATCATTTACTCGCTCGAGATCGATTCCCCTAAAGGAACTTGCCAAGTTCTACCTATTAAAAATTTCCATCCTACTACAGCATTTACTCCCTCAAGATGGATTCTCCCCAAGGAGCGAGCCAATTTCAATTTATTAAAAATTACCTTCCCACTAGAGTATTTATCAGCTCAAGATGGATTTCCCTGAAGGATTGAGCCAAGTGTCAGTTATTAAAAATTCCCTTCCTACTAGAACATTTACTCGCTGAAGATGGATTCTCCCAAAGGAAGGAGCCAAGTTCCAGTTATTAAAATTTTACTTCCCACTATAGTGTTTATCCGCTCAAGATGGATTCCCCCAAAGGAACGAGCCAAGTTCTAGATATTAGAATTTTCCTTCCTACTAGAGAATTTACTCGCTCAAGTGGAACTCTCTTTTGGAAGGGAACGGAATGGGAAGGCTGCCAGTTCAGTATGGCCTACTGATCTGGTCATCTATGACCACTTTTTTCTTTTTTTTCAAACCTGCTGAGGCGTGGTCAACTTCACAGGGTCCAAGGTGCTGACCATTTATACCTATTAGACTGGACTTGTTTATGCATATCAGTTTGATTATGGATCCTGGACTTGCTGCACTAGTGGGCCTCTGTTGAGGGAGAATGTGCTGCTGTGTTTTCTGTTTGCTTCTGGATTGCCAGCCCTAAGTGAACAGAGGCATGAGATACCTTATAATCAGCTGGTGGATAATCCTAATCAGAGGCCATCGCAGGTACCTGAACCTCACTTAGCTAGTTGGGCATCGTCAAGCCTAAACTGGAGTAATCGGTCTCATTCAGGCCAACGTCCACTTGAAAAGGTGGTGCCTGAAGTTCCCACCAGCATTGGTGACTTCAGCCTTTAGCGGAGGGGGAACACGTCTTTGCCCCATGCCTGCGATCAGGGGGCTGTTTGATATTGTTGGCCCTACCAATCTCAATAAACCTAATTTCTTTAAAAAACCTCCAAACATTTTCTCTCTGCAGGAACATGGAACGGGAAGACATTACATAGAGATTATTCTCTTCTCATGATGTCCTCATGCAGGAATTCCAGCGCTATAACCTAGATATTCTAGGCTTGCAAGAGAGCAGAAGGACAGGTAAAGGTAAGATACTTAAAAATACCTTTAAATTTCTCTTTACAGGGAGGAAGGATGGAAAGCATCACCAAGGCGTGGGTCTGCAGCTGAGCAGACATGCTAGTGATGGTCTTCTAGGATATGAGTGCATTAATGAAAGGTTTCTTACAGCAAAATTTCAGACAAGCATTAAAAACATGAATGTTATCTGCTGTTATGTCCCCACTGAGGATGCTGATGAGGATGAGAAGGATAGGTTTTACGCACAACTTCAGGATATTTTGAATTCTGTCAAGAAAGGAGATATTACCCTTGTTCCAGGTGACTTCAATGCCAAAGTTGGTACTGACTCTGACCTTTAGGGAGGGTTGATAGGGCCTTTTGTTATTGGTAGCTGCATGGCAGTGGGCAACGTCTCCTACAGGTATGTAAACTCAATGGATTCAGAATAACTAACACTTATTACAAACACCGCGACATACATAAGTACACATGGGTTTCCCCTGATGGGCTGCATAGGAATATGATTCATTATGTATTAATTAACAGCAAATGGGATAGTTCTGTTAGAAATACCAGAGCATATAGGGGAGCTGAAATTGGATCTGACCATTACCTTCTTAAAAGTGTCTTGCAACTTACATTTAAAAAGTGTTGTGCTAGGGTTAAAAAATTACCCTTAATACTGAAGCTCTGAAAGACCCAATTATAGCTAAAGCTTACCATGATAGGTTACTCAGTCATTATGACAGTCATGGTTTGCTTAATACTGAAGTTGAGGAAGAATGGGGTCATTGTAAACAGGCTTTTTTTGGAAACTAACAGTACTCTTTTAGGAAAAAAGGAGCAGAGGAGATATCACTCAGATTATCTGAGTGATAAGGCACTTGAGCTTATTTCAGAAAGTAGGAACTGCAGGAATATCCATAATCAGTACCCTACTAGTCCTAATAGAAAGGATTACAGAGAGCATAATAAACGTGTAACGGACCAGTTAGCTACTGATAAGAATCTTTGGCTTGATGGCTTGGCTGACAAAGCTGAGGAAGCATTAGGCAGCACAACAGCAGAGAGCTGTACCAGATATTAATGTTTTGTGTGGTAGAAAACGGACAGGCATACAAGGATTGCAGGATAAACAAGGTAAGGTTATAGAAGGGGATTATTCTGTCATGGCTAGGTGGGCTGAGCATTTCAGTGATGTTCTAAACAACGTAGTTAGTTCTACTCCCATTGTTTGCAATGATGATAGATGCATTGGTGGCTTTAATGTTGGCCCTATAACATAATCTGAAGTTATTTTGGCTGTTTCTAAACTTAAACTACATAAATCCCCAGGGGTAGATGATATTACTACAGAAATGCTTAGAGCTGGGAATGTTTCGGTTACCACTTGGATGACTGAAATTCTGAATATCTTTATGATAAAGGCATGGTTCCTAAGGATGTTACCAGAGCTATTGTTATTCCTATTTTCAAAAAAGGTGATCGCAGTCCTTGTGATAACTATAGGGGTATAAGCCTACTCTCTGTTCCAGGTAAAGTTCTTTCCATGATTGTGCTTAATAGAATTAAGAATCTGGTTGACAGGCAATTGCGTGATGAGTAATGTGGACTCAGAAGTGGTAGGGGAAGTGTAGATCAGATATTTTCACTTAGGCAGATTCGTGAGGAATGTTTAGAGTTTCAGAAACCTTTGGTTGCTAGCTTTGTTGATTTCAAAAAGGCTTTCGACTCTCTTGATCGTCATAATTTATGGTTGATTGTGAGATCATATGGTATACCAGACAAGTTAGTCAACATAATGAAAGCTCTCTATAATAACACTGAGTCGTGTGTGAGAGTTGGTAAGGCTTGTAGCAATTGGTTTAGCATTACTTCTGGTGTTCGACAAGGGTGCATTTTGTCTCCTTTTTCTCTTTAGTTTGGTTATTGATTACGTTATTCGAAATTCACTTCAATGGAAAGATTTTGGCCTAAATGGGCTGGAGATACGAAAATTTCCGATTTAGATTATGCTGATGATTTAGCCCATTTGGCAAATGATATTAGTGAGATGAACTCTTTCATTCGAGCTATTGATGAGACTGGTAGTAGAGTAAGTTTGATTATAAACAGAGAGAAAACTAAAGTAATGTAAATTTGTCAGGTAGGCTGCGATTCAGTTAATCTGAATGGTTGCAGTCTTGAACAGGTGTCACAGTTTAATTATCTTGGGAGCTATGTAACAGATAATGGTGATGTGCGGCATGAGATTAACAGACGAATAGGGATTGCTGCCGGGACTTTTAAGAATCTATGGAGAGTGTGGAGAAATAGGCGTATACACCTAAAGACTAAAATTAGACTGTATAATAGTTTGGTTCTTTCTAGGGTTAGTTATGGTAGTGAAACTTGGACTCTGTGTAAACAAGATAACAGGAAACTAGATGCTTTTGATTCTAGATGCTTACGTAGTATCTTGGGTATTAGGTTATTCAACTTTGTAACTAATGATGAGGTTAGGCAAAGGAGTCTGCAACCTCCTTTAAGCAGCATAATGTGCAGAGAGAGACTCCGCTGGTTTATCCATGTTGCCCGTATGGATAATTATAGATTGGCGAATAGGGTTATGAACAATATGAACAGTGTGAACTCAACTGAGAAGGAAGGTGAGACCTAAGATACGGTGGCAGACAATGTCAAACAGGACCTTGTTAGAATTGGTGTGCAGTGGCTGGATGCAGCAGATGTAGCTCAGAACAGATATGCTTGGAGAATTAAACTGCATGGTCTGGTTGGACTCCGTAGCCCATGGCTGCTTGAGGATGATGATGATGATGATGACTAGAGCATTTACTCGCTCAAGATCAATTCCCCTAAAGGAACGAGCCAAGTTCTAGTTATTAAAAATTTCCTTCCTACTAGAGCATGTACTCGCTCAAGATGGATTCTCCCCAAGGAACGAGCCAAGTTCAAATTATTGAAATTAACCTTCCCACTAGAGTATTTATCCGCTCAAGGTGGATTCTCCCCAAGGAACGAGCCAAGTTCAAGTTATTAAAATTTACCTTCCCACTAGAATATTTATCCGCTCAAGGTGGATTCTCCCCAAGGAACGAGCCAAGTTCAAGTTATTAAAATTTACCTTCCCACTAGAATATTTATCCGATCAAGGTGGATTCTCCCCAAGGAACGAGCCAAGTTCAAGTTATTAAAATTACCTTCCCACTAGAGTATTTATCCGCTCAAGATGGATTTCCCTGAAGGATTGAGCCAAGTTCCATTTATTAAAATTCCCTTCCTACTAGAACATTTACTCGCTCAAGATGGGTTCTCCCAAAGGAAGGAGCCAAGTTCCAGTTATTAAAATTTTCCTTCCCACTAGAGTATTTATCCGCTCAAGATGGATTTCCCCCAAAGGAACGAGCCAAGTTCCAATTATTAAATTTTACTTCCCACTAGAGTGTTTTTCCGCTCAAGATGGATTCCCCCAAAGGAGCGAGCCAAGTTCCAGTTATTAAATTTTCCTTCCCACTATAGTGTTTATTCGCTCAAGATGGATTCCCCGAAAGGAACGAGTCAAGTTCCAGTTATTAAAAATTTCCTTCCTACTAGAGTATTTACTCGCTCAAAATTGATTCCCCCAAAGGAACGAGTCTAGTTCCAGTTATTAAAATTTTCCTTCCCACTAGAGTATTCATCCGCTCAGGATGGATTCTCCTAAAGAAACGAGCCAAGTTCCAGTTATTAAAATTTTCCTTCCCACTAGAGTGTTTATCCGCTCAAGATGGATTCCCCCAAAGGAACGAGTCTAGTTGCAGTTATTAAAACTTTCCTTCCCACTAGGGTATTCATCCGCTCAAGATGGATTCTCCTAAAGGAACGAGCCAAGTTCCAGTTATTAAAATTTTCCTTCCCACTAGCGTATTTACCCGCTCAAGATGGATTCCGCCCAAGGAACGAGCCAAATTCTAGTTATTAAAATTTTCCTTCCCACTGGAGTGTTTATCCGCTCAAGATGGATTCTCCCAAAGGAACGAGCCAAGTTCGAGTTATTAAAATTTTCCTTCCTACAAAGCATTTACGCTCTCAAGATGGATTCCCCGAAAGGAACGAGTCAAGTTCCAGTTATTAAAAATTTCCTTCCTACTAGAGCATTTACTCGCTCAAAATGGATTCCCCCAAAGGAACGAGCCAAGTTCCAGTTATTAAAATTTTCCTTCCCACTAGAGTATTTATCCGCTCATGATGGATTCCCCTAAAGTAACGAGCCAAGGTCCAGTTATTAAAATTTTCTTTCCCACTAGATCATTTACCCACTCAAGATGGATTGCCCCAAAACAACGAGCCAAATTCCAGTTTTTTAAATTTTCTCTCCCACTAGAACATTTACCCGCTGAAGATCATTCATTTACCCACTCAAGATCTCCCTAAAGGCATAAGCCAAGTTCCATTAGTTGAAATTTCTCTTCCCACTGGATCAGTTACCCCGCTCAAGAAGTTAGTAGATTTACCTTCGTCAATCGGTATCGACGAAATTTTTATTTCGACGAGTTCTCCAAATTTTTATTTTCGAGCTCTGCCTTAGAGGATTCGATCCCAAGGAAATCCCGGAAAAAAATTATATTTCTCGGCTTGCTTTGCTTCCACTTCGACCAATGGTAAACTGTCATTAGGTGAGAAATGTATATTTCGCTAAAAATACGAAAAATATTCCACTTAAAAAAAATAATAAGGCGTTCATTTCCTTTTTTTTTCTCAAAGAGAGTAAGAAATATTCCATTTTAAGGATCATATCTATCGAGTTATTAAAATTTACCTTCCCACTAGAGTATTTATCCGCTCAAGGTGGATTCTCCCCAAGGAACGAGCCAAGTTCAAGTTATTAAAATTTACCTTCCCACTAGAATATTTATCCGCTCAAGGTGGATTCTCCCCAAGGAACGAGCCAAGTTCAAGTTATTAAAATTTACCTTCCCACTAGAATATTTATCCGATCAAGGTGGATTCTCCCCAAGGAACGAGCCAAGTTCAAGTTATTAAAATTACCTTCCCACTAGAGTATTTATCCGCTCAAGATGGATTTCCCTGAAGGATTGAGCCAAGTTCCATTTATTAAAATTCCCTTCCTACTAGAACATTTACTCGCTCAAGATGGGTTCTCCCAAAGGAAGGAGCCAAGTTCCAGTTATTAAAATTTTCCTTCCCACTAGAGTATTTATCCGCTCAAGATGGATTTCCCCCAAAGGAACGAGCCAAGTTCCAATTATTAAATTTTACTTCCCACTAGAGTGTTTTTCCGCTCAAGATGGATTCCCCCAAAGGAGCGAGCCAAGTTCCAGTTATTAAATTTTCCTTCCCACTATAGTGTTTATCCGCTCAAGATGGATTCCCCGAAAGGAACGAGTCAAGTTCCAGTTATTAAAAATTTCCTTCCTACTAGAGTATTTACTCGCTCAAAATTGATTCCCCCAAAGGAACGAGTCTAGTTCCAGTTATTAAAATTTTCCTTCCCACTAGAGTATTCATCCGCTCAGGATGGATTCTCCTAAAGAAACGAGCCAAGTTCCAGTTATTAAAATTTTCCTTCCCACTAGAGTGTTTATCCGCTCAAGATGGATTCCCACAAAGGAACGAGCCAATTTCCAGTTATTAAAAATTTCCTTCCTACTAGATCATTTACTCGCTCAAAATGGATTCCCCCAAAGGAACGAGTCTAGTTGCTAGTATCCGTTACAAAATAGGTGGGTAAAATAAGAAATTTTGCAAACTAACAGATAAGAGATGTGGCTCCATGAAACAGGGTTAAGTGGTTCGTGACACTGAAAAGATTCTACACACTGATTTAGACAAAGAGCCTTGTTTTCGATTCCATAATTTCTAATATTTCACTAATGTACATCAAAATATTCAAATTCAAGAATTCTTGTTTGTTTTTCGCGGAATTTTGATTCGCTGTTCTTCCAATGCAGAACTTTTCCGCTCTCCTCAGCAAATAAATGATGAAGTCAAAAAGGAACAATGATGTAATAGAAAAACTGAAGTCAGAGAGAAACACGGATCAAAGAGAAATACTGAAGTGAAAGATAAACACTGAATTCAGAAGGAAATAATGGACCAAAAGAGAAAGATTTGAGTCAAAGACAAAGGTTAAAGTCAAAGACAAAGACTTTGGTCAACGCAAAAGGCTTGACTCAAAGAAAAAGACTGGAGTCAAAGAAGGAGGCTGGTGATAAAAAGAAAGATTGCCATCAGAGAGAAAGACTACAATCAAAGAAACAGCCTGGAGTGAAAGCTAAAGACATTTGAGTCAAAGAGAAAGACTGGAGTCGTGAGAAAGACTTGTATCAAAGGGAAAAACTGAAATCAAAGGGAAAAAATTGGAGTCAAAGACAGAGAGTGGAGTCAGAGAAAGATTTGAGTCAAAGAGAGAGACTGGAGTCAAAGAGAAAGACTGGAGTCAAGTTGAAAGACTTGAGTCAAAGGAAAAGGCAGGAGTCAAGGGGAAAGCCTGGACTAACAGATAAAGACTTGACTCAAAGAAAAAGACTGCTTTCAAATAGAAAGACTGAAGACAAAGAGGCATATTTCAATCAAAGAGAAAGTCTTTTGTCAATGCAAAAGACTTGAGTTAAAGAGAAATACTTAAGTCAAAGAGAAACACTGGAGTTGCAGACAAAGACTTGTGTCAAAGAGAAAAGCTAGAGTGAAAGCGAAAGACGAGTCAAAGAGAAAGACTGATGGCAAAGAGAAAGATTTGAATCAAGGAGAAAAATTGGAGTCAAAGGAAAAGACTTGAGTCAAAGAGAAAGACTAGAGTCAAAGGGAAAGACTGCGGTAAAGGACAAAGTCTTGAGATAAAGAAAAAGACTGGAGTCAAAGAGAAAGTTTTGAGTCAAATAGAAAGACTGGAGTTAAAGAGAAAAAAAGTAGTCAAAGAAAAAGATTGGAATCTAAGAGAAAGACTGGAGCGAAGAGAAAGGAGAAAGATCGCCTAACCCTACTGGCAAAGTAGAAGGTGATTTCAAGTGTAAACCACTCTTAATCTGCAACACTGAGAATTCAAGAGCCATGAAAAACATCCAGCAAGAGTAGTCTGCCTGTCACTGGAGATTCAATTGGCGGACTTGAATGAGAGAGAAAATATTCGAAGGCTGGTTTGAGAAGGACTTCTGCCAAGAAGTGGAATGCTACTGCAAAAGACAGAACATTTCATACAAGGCATTGCTATTGGTTGACAATGCCCCAAACCATCTGCCACATATCACAAATCGAAATGAAAACTTGATGGTTATGTATCTCTCAACCAACACAACCTCAACTTTTAAGAAGCTCTACTTAAAGGGAACTTTTAATGATATGTTCGCTTCTTTGGACAAACCTGAGCTCGACGTAACACTCCGTAACTTTTGGAAGTCTTACGACATTTCGGACTCCATCACCAATATTCACGCTGCAAGGGCTGATATCAAAGCCTCATCGATAAATGCTGTCAGGAGGAAGGTATGTCCACGATGCGTTCCCAAACACGAAGTCGACGATAACGTTGCTTGTAGAAGTGGAGGATGACATCACTTATTTGGTGACACTTGGGAGACGACTTGGTGGCAAAGTCTTTGTGGACCTTCAGCAAGATGACGTCATGCAGATAGTAAACTGTCATGAAGAGGACCTATCTGCAGAAGACCTTGTGGAACAGGAGGCAAAAAAAGCTCTATCTGTCGAGAATGAAGACAATTATCCTGAACCTATTAATTTGCTGACAATTCCTAACCTACAGAAATCGACAAAGATGTTTGAAGATAGCATCGATTTTCTGCAGAACCTTGATGTCATCTATGAACGTGGATTGTTGATGAGAAGAAATGTCAATGATACAGTAGTCTCATATGTTGCCTGAGATGAGAAAAAATGCTCGACAGCCAAAACTTGTGGAGTTCTTCAGTCAATCGATCAATGTTTCTCAGCCAAGAACTTCAGGTTCAGCACACCCTTCGGAAATGCATAACATCGAATCCGAGAACTAAGATTATGATTAAGTATATTTTTATTGTTTCGAAAATTCTTTAAAAATTTTCAATTTCTACTGTACGTTTCATAAAAATGCAGTGAAATCATTTCTTGTATTTATTTCTTCACTTTTTATTTGTATTACTTAATTTACATAAATAATTAGTGTACTAAAAAAGTAAAGAGATGTAACTGCAAGATATCTCTAAAACTAACACTAACTTCCCTATTGTTTCTTAAACTCTGTTTGCGCGAATTCAATGCGCGCGAGGTTTCTGAAAAAAGGACCCCCCGCGTACATTAAAGGTCAAGAGTATTTACATTTCCCAATCAACCATTAGTACGAAAATTACTACTGCTAAAGGGGAAAAAATTTAAAACATTTTTTTAAACGAGCATTCCATATTTTTCCAGTTGTATTAAAATTTTAAAATCAAATGTTGAGATCACACAAGAAACGCAAAAAAGAAATTGCAAGTTCAATTTTTGAAAGTATACATGAAGGGAGTTCGAAAGGTTCTTGGCATGCATCTGCGAACAAAAACCATTTGCACTTACCTCAACAAATCTTCCTTCAATTATCTTCAAAGTACTCCCATCCAGCACTTATGCAAAGTTGCAGACATCTATGCCAATGCTGGATGCTGGGAAATACTTCGCAACTCTGAATGACACATTTAGGTAAGATCTTGCACCCTTGAAAAACACTTCCAGGAAGTTCCTTTTAAATTTTCGGAAACAACCAAAAATTGCATGGTGCAAGATCGGGTGAATATGTAGATGGAATAGTTGCTTGATTTTTTCCTGTTTCAGATAAACTAACTTTTATGGTTTTGTGAGCACTGGCATTATCAAGAAGAAGAAGTATCCTTGATATTCTTGTTGTTGCCCGCTGCTCCTTCATCTCCTTAACCAGTTTGGACAAAACAATGTTGCTGTAGTGTTGGCCATTTACAGCCATTTTATTTTTCAAGTACGGTGTCCATGCTACCATTATTTCTTGGGAACTGAAAGAAAAAATATAAACATCATCATCCTTGAGCAAAAGTCTTGTCGCAGGATTTGGAGACGGAATTCATCTTTCTCAAATCAAATATAGTTGTCGATCTTTCTGGGAATTGCATACTAATAAAATCACGTCTTATCACCTGTGGCAATGTCTGTTAATCATTTGAGGCCACTAGGTTCAAACATTGCCAGCATCTCCTTGCACGAGTCTATTTGCCCTTTTTTGCTGTTCTGTCAATTTGTTTCATCAAAGTATACCTAATGTTCTACACTGATACTGGAACACATGTAACTATGGAGGGTCCACATCTAGACAAAACTGAAGATTCAAAGCTTGATCAAAGTATACCTAAGGTTCTACACTGATACTGGAACACATGTAACTATGGAGGGTCCACATCTAGACAAAACTGAAGATTCAAAGCTTGATCAAAGTATATCTAAGGTTCTACACTGATACTGGAACACATGTAACTATGGAGGGTCCACATCTAGACAAAACTGAAGATTCAAAGCTTGATCAAAGTATACCTAAGGTTCTACACTGATGCTGGAACACATGTAACTATGGAGGGTTCACATCTAGATAAAACTGAAGATTCAAAGCTTGATCAAAGTATATCTAAGGTACTACACTGACGCTGGAACACATGTAATTACGGAGGGTCCACATCTAGATAAAACTGAAGATTCAAAGCTTGATCAAAGTATATCTAAGGTTCTATACTGATACTGGGATACATGTAAATATGGAGGGTCCAAATCTAGATAAAACTGAAGATTCGAAGCTTGATGAAAGTACACCTAAGTTTCTCAATTTCTTGCGCTCAATGGCCTTATTTCTAGTGATATAGAGGAATTGGATTGGACTTTAGTGCCGTAAAAAATCAAATCTATAGGATGGAATGCATTATTAATAATAACTTCAAATTTCTTCACCCATAAATATATATTATAAAACAGAGTTGACTCATTATTTATATTTTGGAAACGTTGTATTTCCTGATGTTTTGAGGTATTTAATTATTCATCCTCTTTTCAAGAAAGGTGACCACAGGAACTTCAACAATTACACACCAATATCAATATTTTCAATATCTTTTAAATTTTTGAAAGAGATATTTTTTACAAGACTTAGTACCTTTGTAAATTTCAATAATATTATAGCTAAAAACCAGTTTGGTTTTCAGAAAGGCAAGAATACAGAGAAAGTAATAGAATACCTAATAAATTCAGTCTCTTGGGAATTGAACAGAAACAGGAAATAGCCGTTTTATTGGACTTGTCAAAAGCTTTTGACTTGGTCAACTGTAACATGCTTTTACGTAAGTTATGAAACTGCGGACATACATGTAACCTTGATATCCTACAACCGGACATCAAGGACTACAGAGGAATATCCTACAACCGGATGTAGTCTTACTTAAATAATGGAAAACAAGTAGTCAGAAAGCAAAATATAAAGAGTGATAATTCTAGCATGTTAATCGGTGTACCATAAGTTTCAGTATTGGGAGCAGTTTTGTTCCTCTTATACGCTAATGATATTTTCCGCATAAATTTAAAAGCTGAAGCAATAGCTTTAGCTGATGATACAGTCTTATTGTACAAATCTGAAAGTATAGAAGAAGTAAATTCCATATCTAACGGGGATAGCATAAAGCTGCACAAATGGCTTTATAAGAAGTTGTTCTTAAATAAAAATAAATTCTGCTACATATTGTTTTCATTAAGGACAAAGGCCACTTCTGACGTTAATAATTATTTTATTGTTCATCACAGAAATTGTGTTGATTTTATTAATTCTATAAAAAATAAATAAAATAAACACCCCCTCAAGCAGCTGCTTCCCACAGAGGTCTGACAGGAGCCTGTCAGTTTATATGCCATAGTAGAAGGTCTGTGAGGATGGCAGGACCTTAGCAGAAAAACAACACAAACATCCATGCCTTACCCGGAGCTCGAACCCAGGTCCCTTAGCTCAGTAACCAAGCGCGCTAACCACTCGGCCATGGAACGGCTTTACATGTGAAAAATGAACAAAGTACAATCCATAAAATATCTTGGAATTACAATACCTGAAACACTCACATCGTAAAAGTACGTTGATCAATATGTGGAAAAATACATAAAATTGTTTTCGAAGCGTATATGTTACCGTCTATAATGGATATTTCAAGTATAATTTTTTTTAATTTTTTTGTGCTCATCCTCATTCTATATAGAATCAGGATATTTGGGAAGGGCCCCAAAATGTATACTAAATACATTTTGAGAGCTCAAACCAATGCACCAAGAACTGCAAATTCTCAACCAATTTTCAATTATTTAATAGTCTTGTCAGTTTCAAAATTATTTTCATTTAAATTAATAGAGGCTGTATTTATTCCAGAAAAAGAAATCCTGTATTACTTTGAAATAAAATGGCCGAAGATTATTAGTACCAGGTATAAATAAAAAAAGAGTACTCTTTGATGGGTGGAAATGTAAACAGTTATATTTTATTTGTACTTATACAACATTAAAAGTATTTGCCTTTTATTCCCTCTTTTTAAAAGGTTCCTATTCTTTTTAAAAGGTCCCTTTGAGAAAAGGGGGCAGATTCAGCGGAATATCTCTCGACAGTCTATCACCGAAATTTCATACTTCTACCATAAACAGATCACTTGCAACATTTGTTAAAAGTTTCGACCTATAACGATGTAAATTAAAATTACTTAAGGATTTAAAAAATGCGATTCATAATGTTTCATTAGTACCAATCCGACTAAAAAAGTGTTTTCCAAATATTTGTTGTGTCACCTACCCATCCTGGCAAAAGGGTCAACTTATTGTTGCCACTGGAATATTTTCACCAAAAGTTCAAATTTTTAGCATAGTAACATCGTTTGTAATATGCGTTTAGTTTTCGAATTTTAGAATTTTTCCACGGTTAGAAAACGCAACATTATGGCTTTTGGAAGACTAGGAAAGTGGGAAACGCAATATTTCATAAATGCCTATCGAACCGAAGAAGAATTTTTAGATTATCACAAAAAAATAGATATCTGGAGACAACAATGTGAGCACATTATCTCGTTTCTTTTTTTGAAAACGAGATAAAATGCCTTTTGGCTCTGTTGATCGTGAGAACGTATGACACACGTGACACTTGTTAGCATAAAGCTCTGTAATAATACTGAGTTCTATGTAAGATCTGGTAAGGCTTGTGGTGAGTGGTTTAGCATTGCTCGTGGCATTACGCAAGAGTGCATTGGTCTCCCTTTCTGTTTAGGTTGGTTATTGATTATACTATGCGAAATTCACTACAAGGAGAAGACTTTGCCCTTAAATGGTCAAGAGATTTCAAAATTTATGATTTAAATTATCCTGATGATTTGGCCCCTTTTGGTAAATGATGTTAATGAGATGAACTCTTTCATTCGAGCTGTTTATGAGACTGGTAACAGAGTAGGTTTAGTTATAAACAGAGAGAAAACTAAAGTGATGAAAATTGGTCAGGCAGGTTGTGATTCAGTTAATCTGAATGGTTGCAGTCTTGAGCAGGTGTCACAGTTTAATTACCTTGGGAGCTATGTAACAGATAATGGTGATGTGCGGCATGAGATTAACAGACGAATAGGGATTGCTGCTGGGACTTTTAAGAATCTTTCGAGAGTGTGGAGAAATAGGCGTACACACCTAAAGACTAACTAGAAATATAACATATCGCCTCTGGCGAACATGGGATACCCTTTTTCAGAGAAAATTAATTTTTTTCATTTTCCACTCTTAACAGTAGTTATTTGTACTAAGTGGTTAGAAAACGTAAGTTATAATATCTTATTAGTCCTGTAAAACGCAAAAAGCATATATGCTTTGTCCTTTAAAATGGCCTGGACCAAATAAAATAATTTATTTATTATTACTATACTGAAATATTATTTAAAATTTAAAATTAGCTCTTAATGAATCAAAATGAACAGCAACCGATCGAATTGTAACAAATGCATTTTAAGTAAATACATATGACGCATTTATTCCGTTCTTCAACGCATTCTGTCACCGGAATTTTCATCTAAAATATATCTTTGCAATATATATTTCAACTTTTATATTTTATACATTTAGCGCCCTCTAACGATGTTAAATTAAGGTCTTTTTGTGGATTTGAAAACTATGAATCATCCATTCCATTTGTACCTATTCAACTCAAAAATAATTTATCATTAATCTCTGAGAAAAAGAGTTGCGTTTCCCCCTACCCTGGAGGGAGGGACAAATTGTTGCTGCAATGAAAACTCCTTTATCACTAAAAACGCTCTATCACTAAAAAATCAAATCACTTATTTATTCTCTATCACTAAAAAATCTATATTACACTCTATCACTAAAACACTATATTACACTCAAATTACACTCACTTACACTATATTAACTATTCAAAAACACTATATTACACTCACTTACACTATATTAACTATTCAAAAACACTATATTACACTCACTTACACTATATTACACTCTATCATAATACACTCTATCACTAAAAAATCAAATTTCCGGCCCAAATAAATCGTTTGCAATAAGTGTTAAAAATTATGAAATTTTCTAATTTTTCCACCGCCAGAGGATGAAATTAAAGTTTTTGGGACATTCTAAAAAGGTGAATCAAAATAGTATATCGTTACCTATCCGATCCAAAGAGAATTTTAAATTTTTCTCTAAAAGCGAACATTTTTCGCTTTAAACAAAAATGCTCTGTTATACCACCCTCTCTAGGAGTAAAGATGAAAAATCATTGTTGTCAATGCAAAACTTCATAATATTCACATTTCACAACCGAAATTTCAAATTTCCAAGAAAATTATATCGCTTGTAATATTAGTATCAAATTTTGAAATTTTAAATTTCTTTCCACCATTAGAAAACTCGGTTATAACTATAGGAACATTCTGTCGAATCGTAATAATCCAGCCAAAAAATATTTTTTTATTTATCTCTGAAAACCAAAAGGTTCGGTGTCTATAGACGGCCAAAACAGACAGACAACAAAGTGAAAACGTTAGAAACGATTATCTGAAGAAATTTACTTGCCCTGAGTGGGATTCGAACCCATGTCTCCCAGAAGTATACCAGGCATCATATGGGTTCTAATCCCACCTAGGGCAACCAATTATACTTAGCAAATTATTTCAAGTGTTCCTTGTCTACAGGACGTTTTACTCTGATACTTTATTAGTGAAAACACTTTATTAGTGCCACAGAGGTCTGACAGGTCTGTCAGTTTATATGCCACAGTAGAAGATCTGAGAGGATGGCAGGACCTCAGCAGAAAACAACACGAACATCCATGCCTTACCCGGGGCTCGAACCCAGGTCCCGTAGATCAGTAGCCAAGCGTGCTAACCACTCGACACAATACGTAAATTGGTTCTTTATAACGTTAGTTTCTGTACGTCTTGTTCGTTACCTTGTTTACCCTTTGTAAACATAAACAGGTTAATTAAGATGACAGGAAACTTGATGCTTTTAATTCTAGATGCTTACGCAGTATCTTGGCATTAGGTGGTTCAACTTTGTAAGTAATGATGAGGTTAGGCAAAGGAGTCAGCAACTTGTTTTCAGCAGCATATTGTGCAGAGAGAGAGACTCCGTTGGTTTGGTCATGTTGCCCGTATGCATAACTATAGATTAGCTAATAGGATTATGAACAATGTGACTGGAGATCTCAGAAAAAAGACGGAGACCCACGATTCATTGGGCAGGCAATATCAAACAGGACTTCATTTGCATTCGCCTACAGTGGCCGAATGTTCAGGACAAAAGTGTTTGGAGAACGCGAAAAACAAAAGCAAGTTCAATAGCTGTTGTATCCGTACTTTTTCTGACCTTGCAGCTGCGAGTATTATGCATAAAAAATATTCTTTTTTTATTTGTAGAATCAACTTCGCTTCGCATTATCACTTTTCTTCTTTCGCTAGATCGAAAATGACCTTTTTCTGAGCTTGATTTTTTTAATCAACAGGATTCACTTTGAAGGGGGACGGCTTTCTTCAAATTCTAAGACAGTAAAAATAATTTAAAATTAAGATTTCCGAAACGATTTTTACGCTGTTATCGTATTAAATGCAATTATATAATTTAGCAGTAATAAATAAAATATATTTCACAGATATCGATTTTTTTCCACTTCCATCACATTTTTTATAATTTTGGGGCCCCCAACCAAAATTTCGCTTAGTCCCGCATTCTCCACCCACCCCCTACCCGCGAATTTTTTTTCTCTATACTTTCCTGGTGAATCGATAACTGGTGTAGTTACAATTAGAATAGTGTCACAGTAGTTTGCAATTCTTCGCGTCCTTATCGTTATCAAACGTTTTCAGGTTTCCTTCCTTCTGACGCCCTTGTTCAAATCAAACTGTTCCCATTGGATATCCCCTTACACCTTCGTAGTTTCGTCTCTCTTCCCACTAAATTCTGAGCCTCAGGGTTCTTCTGACACGCACAATTATCCGTTGGAGAAACAAAAAATCTCGCCAGTCGGTAGAATCCAACTCAATCCCACCTGTGCATCCTTTCAGGGTATTTCGATCAATGTCGTAAGGCTGATGAGAAGTTACAAAATGGGTGCACTCATCGTAATAAGGAACGATAAAATCTAAACCATTTAAGAAACGGGAACAAATCAAATATTTTGGATCTGGAAAAAGAGAAAATCGACATTTCGAGAAGTGAGGACATCGGTGAGCTTTCAAAAGAGATATTTTAGGTACAAAAGAATATTTGCCATTTTCCAGAGGAAATGGATATCAGTTGTGAAAGGATGACCTCATTTCCGCTTTCTCTCTCAGATGGAGCAAAATCATTTTTAAGTACAGGAAAAATAATAGATTAGCAACACTCCCTTGCAGCTAGTTGATCAGTTGTGAGTGGGGGGCGAGAAATGGGAACAGCAGAAAGTTCTAATGCGGCATGTTTGAATATAATAAGGAGGATTGATTTGATTTTCGTGGCTGCTTCAGAAAATATATCACATTGAAGCCCATGGGAGCGTAAAAGCTAAAATTCTATAATCTCCCCAGTGGGATATAGGGAAATCCCTACTCAGCTGCAGAAAACTCTTTCTGTAACTGAATAATAAATGTTTTAAATTATTAACTAATGATAAGCCTAATAAAGAACAGTAACTAAACTGGTGTCAGTTATCTGGGATATATCAAGCACCTGAACGGTCAAAAGCATAAAGATGAAAATATTTATTAATCCAATTTAGTTTCGGTCGTGTGCAATGAGTCGAATTGTTTTAGCTAGGATTGACATCATTTTAGATACAATGGGTTAAATGAGTAGGTCACAAGGATCCCAAGTGCTCAGTGCGGAAAGAGCTGTTAGGAAACCTGCTTACAAGGCTATATGTATACTTTAATATGCGACAAAGTGTCGTTGGCAGTGGCTACTGCCTCAGTCGGAAGAGCACCAGGTTCAGGTACCAACTGCGTCAGCGTCGAGATTTCATCTCCGCTTAACCCTTTCCGTGAGGGGACACTGGCCGCCTTCGAAAGGCATCCGTCTGCCTTTCGAGTACACGGATCCTCGGAACATAACCTAAATCAATGGTTCTCAACCTTTTATGCTTCACGTAAAAATGACTATGTAACTGGCGTACCCCTTGTATAGATAGATAAAACTACAGTTATTGTTTAACAATGGGAATAAAATAAAACATATATATCAGTGGTTCTCAACCTTTTATGCTTCACGTACCACCTGGAAATGAGTATGAAACTGGCGTACCCCTTGTATAGATAGATAAAACTATAGTTGTAGTATAACAATGGGAATAAAATAAAACATATATAGCAGTGGTTCTCAACATTTTATGCTTCACGTACCCCCTGGAAATGAGTATGTAACTGGCGTACCCCTTGTATAGATAGATAAAACTATAGTTATTGTATAACGATGGGAATAAAATAAAACATATATATCAGTGGTTCTCAACCTCTTATGCTTCACATACCCCCTGGAAATGAGTATGTAACTGGCGTACCCCTTGTATAGATAGATAAAACTATAGTTATAATATAAAAATGGAAATAAAATAAAACATATATATCAGTGGTTCTCAACCTTTTATGCTTCACGTACCACCTGGAAATGTGTATGTAACTGGCGTCCCCCTAGTATAGATAGATAAAATATAGTTATAGTATAACAATGGGAATAAAATAAAACATATATATCAGTGGTTCTCAACCTCTTATGCTTCACGTACCCCCTGGAAATGTGTATGTAGCTGGCGTACGCCTTGTATTGATAGATAAAACTATAGTTATAGTATAACAATGGGAATAAAATAAAACATGTATATCAGTGGTTCTCAACCTTTTATGCTTCACGTACCCCCTGAAAATGTGTATGTAACTGGCGTACCCCTTGTATAGATAGATAAAACTATAGTTATAGTATAACAATGGGAATAAAATAATACATGTATATCAGTGGTTCTCAACCACTTATGCTTCACATACCCGTTGGAAATGTGTATGTAACTGGCGTACCCTTTGTACAGAGAGATAAAACTATAGTTATAGTATAACAATGGGAATAAAATCAAAACATATGTATCAGTGGTTCTCAACCTTTTATACTTCACGTACCCCCTGGAAGTGTGTAGGTAACTGGCGTACCCCTTGTATAGATGGATAAAACTATAGTAATAGTATAACAATGGGAATGAAATAAAACATGTATATCAGTGGTTCTCAACCTCTTATGCTTCACATACCCCCTGAAAATGTGTATGTAACTGGCGTACCACTTGTATAGATGGATAAAACTATAGTTATAGTATAACAATGGGAATAAAATAAAACATATATATCAGTGGTTCTCAACCTTTTATGCTTCACGTACCCCCTGGAAATGTGTATATAACTGGCGTACCCCTTGTATAGATAGATAAAACTATAGTTATAGTATAACAATGGGAATAAAATAAAACATGTATATCAGTGGTTCTCAACCTCTTATGCTTCACATACCCCCTGGAAATGTGTATGTAACTGGCGTACCCCTTGTATTGATAGATAAAACTATAGTTATAGTATAACAATGGGAATAAAATAAAACATGTATATCAGTGGTTCTCAACCTTTTATGCCTCACGTACCCCCCTGGAAATGTGTATGTAACTGGCGTACCCCTTGTAAAGATAGATAAAACTATAGTTATATTATAACAATGGGAATAAAATAAAACATGTATTTCAGTGGTTCTCAACCTCTTATGCTTCACGTACCCCCGGGAAATGTGTATGCAACTGGCGTACCCCTTGTACAGGTAGGTAAAACTATAGTTATAGTATAACAATGGGAATAAAATAAAACATATATATCAGTGGTTCTCAACCTTTTATGCTTCACGTACCCCCTGGAAATGTGTATGTAACTGGCGTACCCCTTGTATAGATAGATAACACTATAGTTATATTATAACAATGGGAATAAAATAAAACATATATATCAGTGGTTCTCAACCTTTTATGCTTCACGTACCCCCTGGAAATGTGTATGTAACTGGCGTACCCCTTGTATAGATAGATAAAACTATAATTATAGTATAACAATGGGAATAAAATAAAACATGCATTTCAGTGGTTCTCAACCTCTTATGCTTCACGTACCCCCGGGAAATGTGTATGTAACTGGCGTACCCCTTGTACAGGTAGATAAAACTATAGTTATAGTATAACAATGGGAATAAAATAAAACATATATATCAGTGGTTCTCAACCTTTTATGTTTCACGTACCCCCTGGAAATGTGTATGTAAGTGGCGTACCCCTTGTATAGATAGATAACACTATAATTATAGTATAACAATGGGAATAAAATAAAACATATATATCTGTGGTTCTCAACCTTCTATGCTTCACGTACCCCCTGGAAATGTGTATGTAACTGGCGTACCCCTTGCATTGATAGATAAAACTATAGTTATAGTATAACAATGGGAATAAAATAAAACATATATATCTGTGGTTCTCAACCTTCTATGCTTCACGTACCCCCTGGAAAAGTGTATGTAACTGGCGTACCCCTTGTATGATAGATAAAACTATAGTTATAGTATAACAATGGGATTAAAATAAAACATATATATCAGTGGTTCTCAACGTTTTATGCTTCACGTACCCCCTGGAAATGTGTATGTAACTGGCTTACCTATTGTATAGATAGATAAAACTATAGTTATAGTATAATAATGGGAATAAAATAAAACATATATATCAGTGGTTTTCAACCTTTTATGCTTCACGCACCCCCTGGAAAAGTGTATGTAACTGGCGAACGCCTTGTATAGATAGATAAAACTACAGTTATAGTATAACAATGGGAATAAAATAATACATGTATATCAGTGGTTCTCAACCTCTTATGCTTCACGCACCCCCTGGAAAAGTGCATGTAACTGGCGTACCCCTTGTATAGATAGATAAAACTATAGTTATAGTATAACAATGGGAATAAAATCAAAACATATGTATCAGTGGTTCTCAACCTTTTATACTTCACGTACCCCCTGGAAGTGTGTATGTAACTGGCGTACCCCTTGTATAGATGGATAAAACTATAGTAATAGTATAACAATGGTAATAAAATAAAACATGTATATCAGTGGTTCTCAACCTCTTATGCTTCACATACCCCCCTGGAAATGTGTATGTAACTGGCGTACCCCTTGTATAGATAGATAAAACTATAGTTATATTATAACAATGGGAATAAAATAAAACATGTATATCAGTGGTTCTCAACCTTTTATGCTTCACGTACCCCCCGGAAATGTGTATGTAACTGGCGTACCCCTTGTATAGATAGATAAAACTATAGTTATAGTATAACAATGGGAATAAAATAAAACATGTATATCAGTGGTTCTCAACCTCTTATGCTTCACATACCCCCTGGAAATGTTTATGTAACTGGCGTACCCCTTGTACAGGTAGATAAAACTATAGTTATAGTATAACAATGGGAATAAAATAAAACATATATATCAGTGGTTCTCAACCTTTTATGCTTCACGTACCCCCTGGAAATGTGTATGTAACTGGCGTACCCCTTGTATTGATAGATAAAACTATAGTTATAGTATAACAATGGGAATAAAATAAAACATATATATCAGTGGTTCTCAACCTTTTATGCTTTAACGTACCCCCTGGAAATGTGTATGTAACTGGCGTACCCGTTGTATAGATAGATAAAACTATAGTTATAGAATAACAATGGGAATAAAATAAAACATATATATCAGTGGTTCTCAACCTTCTATGCTTCACGTACCCCCTGGAAATATGTATGTAACTTTCGTACCCCTTGTATTGATAGATAAAACTATAGTTATAGTATAACAATGGGAATAAAATAAAACATATATATCAGTGGTTCTCAACCTTTTATGCTTCACGTACCCCCTGGAAAAGTGTATGTAACTGGCGTACCCCTTGTATAGATAGATAAAACTATTGTTATAGTATAATAATGGGAATAAAATAAAACATATATATCTGTGGTTCTCAACCTTCTATGCTTCACGTACCCCCTGTAAATGTGTATGTAAATGGCGTACCTCTTGTATTGATAGATAAAACTATAGTTATAGTATAACAATGGGAATAAAATAAAACATATATATCTGTGGTTCTCAACCTTCTATGCTTCACGTACCCCCTGGAAATGTGTATGTAACTGGCGTACCCCTTGTATTGATAGATAAAACTCTAGTTATAGTATAACAATGGGATTAAAATAAAACATATATATCAGTGGTTCTCAACCTTTTATGCTTCACCTACCCCCTGGAAATGTGTATGTAACTGGCGTACCCCTTGTATAGATAGATAAAACTATAGTTATAGTATAATAATGGGAATAAAATAAAACATATATATCAGTGGTTTTCAACCTTTTATGCTTCACGCACCCCCTGGAAAAGTGTATGTAACTGGCGTACCCCTTGTATAGATAGATAAAACTATAGTTATAGTATAACAATGTTAATAAAATAAAACATATATATCAATGGTTTTCAACCTTTTATGCTTCACGTACCCCCTGGAAAAGTGTATGTAACTGGCGTACCCCTTGTACAGATAGATAAAACTATAGTTATAACATAACAATGGGATTAAAATAAAACATATATATACATATTAAATTTTATATTCATAAATTACATATATCGATAAGCCCAAAAATGACATTTTTGCATAGCAGTGTTACGAACTTTATCGCCTTTTGAGCTCTCACGGCGTACCTGACGTAGAGAACCCCTGCCCTAAATAATGTTTATTTAAAGAGAGAATTGTCAGTTCGTTTAAAGACATAAGAATGGACTCACTCTGGTGCATTGTATTCTCTCACTCAATGGCTTACAGGATTATAACTACCCACCCCTCTGTGGCGTAAAGCCGTGATCCCATGTGAAAGAGAGCAACACTTGTGCACGTTAAAATAAAAAGCTGGATGGTTTCAGAGGAGACCTCTCTCTTAACAGCTGGATCTATCTCCTTGTATCCAACTTCAATACATCGGGATTCATGTGACCTGCCCATTTAGTCCATGATGTGCGCAGAAGTACAATAATGCAACGACGTAGAGAGGTTATAGTTACGCATCCCATTATGTGGATTGTCTACTTTCCGGACTACTGGCCTTGCTAGAATGGGTCTTTATCACAGGAAGAAAGAATGGTACGTGTTACAAAATAATTTCGCAAATTCAACAAATTCCATTAAATTTTACTTACTTATATTGGTCATATTGCATCGTAGAAGTCCATTAAAATTTTCCTTCTAAACGTTTCCATAAATTTGCACTTTAGCTGACTACACGTTACAGCTACCAGAGCGGATGATTAGCAAAAATAAATTCTTAGTAGACTACATTTTGTATCGATTAACAATAGAAGCATTTCAGAAAGATTGCAATATGGTCTTTCTTAGTTCTAAAAATATTATGGTAGCGAAATTTAAACCCTTTTGAAACAAGGTAACAAGAAACTTGAAGCTGTTGATTCTTGTACAGTATCATGGGTGTTAAGGGTTTCAGTATGGAAGTCAACAACCAACTTTGAAATAGAAGTGATAAATAGACAAACGACGTTAACCACCTTTCAGCAGCATTTAGTGAAAGGAAAACGTGTGCTGCTTTTCAATATACGTTGTTCATATGGTGAACTAGAGAGTCAAGTCATGAAAAGTGTACCTGAAAGCCTCAGAAAAAAAATGGCGACCTAGGATCTGGTGTCAGACAAACAAGACCATGTTGGAATTAGCTTATAGCGCAAAAACCAAACATCAGTTTTTCAGGATACGTCGAGAATTGATTGTTCAATCTGCTGAGTGCATTAATAGCCCATGGCTGCTTGATAATTATATATGTATGTATATATGTGTGTGCTATGTATGTATGTATGTATGTATGTATCAGTGTTATTTATGCATGGTAGCTCTTAATGACATAGAGAAAAAGCAACTGAAACGTCTTGATTTGGAGCTGACTTATTGCCAGAGCAGGCACCAGATTTAAACTTCGTACCCTGTTCTTTTTGCTTTCAGAGCAGTTTGCCGGATGATCTGCTACCGGCAAACGGTGACACGGATGACTCAAATTCTGTGGCTCAACACAAGCGCTTTATTGTCGGCCCAGGTGTCAACGGAATTATTTTCCTCGCAAAAATTACCTCGCTGACAAAAGAATCTTTGTCTTGTGCGACGTGTGGTCCTCTCTGTGGAGAAGAGAGCGAAATGTGAGCTGTCAGAAGCCGAATAGCTAACGATAGTAAATAGTTGAATGATGCAGTGAAGGGTCACAGATCGCGGTTTGTTTACAACTATTTGTGACTCTATTTAAGGCGCTTCATCGCGTAAGGGGAGGAGGGGGAGGGGGAAGGGAAGATTTTAATCCAACAGCAAAGTTTTTTCTTCTCTTGAGTGAAGAGACTCTCTTCCCCGTGCGTTGCATGCCTTGAGGCTTTGGCATGGCATCGCGCACAATGTGCCGCTCCATTTAAGCACTGACATTCCTTTAAGGTAAAAAACGTGGGTAAGAAATCTCTCCAAGGAGTGAAAGAACGCGAAGAAATGCCGATGCCTCATGACTCAGGTAAGAGAGAGAGTGAGGTAACTGAAAACGCAAGCTAATAAATTAATGGTGATTTATTTCTTCAAAGAAGTTTCAACTGTAAATTACGTATTAAATTCGCACATTGCCCGCCAACGTTTGGCGGGATGGAAATGAATATTTCATTCGGCAGTTTTTAAGGCGAATGCGAATTCTCCTTTAGCTATAGACTCTGTTTTTTTTGACGCAACACGGTGATTTAAAGGGAAAAAATCTTTTTAAATGGCATATAGGAGGGAAGGGGGGGGGGGGACAAGCATTTGGGTTCTTTCAGCAGGACCCAAGTGCTAAATCCAGAAACGCGGAAAGACAGGTGAAAATAATGCCGTCTAAAACTATCTCGGATTCTATCAAAGATAGAGGCTTCATTTTCGAATTCATGTGCGATATCGCCCAAGGGAACCCTGTACGGAAAATTTTGGAACAGATCGGATCATTTTCTGGGAATCCTGGAGGTTCCCAAAATTATGTCTTCCAAATAAACAGTTTTAAAATAAAACAATGATTTCAGTGGTGCTGATTAGCAAACTATCTCGTTCGTTGTTGTCGTCGGTCGCCTGCAAATGCGGTCAGAGACAAACACACAGAGGATCCTGAAATATGACTACTTGTTAACCCTTTCGATAAAGATATCGTTTTCGCTTTTTCTCTCTTCATCTGCAGACATTTAGCTTCTTTCGATTTGTAGATGAATTATTATTAATACGTACCAAAGTCGAAAAATATAAACTGCATGCTCATTCTGTTTGAAAATGAGTCTTCCATAATCGCTGATGTGATTTGTGTTCTTGTAGTTGTGCAGCAGATGGTATCACAACGCAAAGAATAGTCTGGAATTCATTAACAGTCAGGTAAGGGAAAGATTTGAAATAATCAATGGCGGCTCATCACTAAATGGGGCACTTTGACTACTACAGGCAGTGCCCGGATGTAGGAAAAAAATTGGAGAGATGCTTGACAATCAATTGAACTGAATAGGACTGAAAAGACGTTTCGTAATACATAAGTCTTTTCTCTTTTTCAGCTATTCTCAAAACGCATTATTTAACAAAATATTTCGCGAGTAAAAAACAACTCGTGAAGGTGTTTTTGTCCTTTCCACTTCAATTTAATCTTTTGCCCCTCCTCTGTAACAATTATCCACGGATATATTTTTTTCAATCTTGGTATTTTTAAAAAAAAAAACTATTCCTGAAAATTATTTCTAATAAATAGGTTTACTTTTTTTCGACTCCTTTCCGATTATGAATTTATATTTATTATTTTAAACTCGTCATAAATTGTCTCTTGAAAAGTTGCCTATTTTGGTTATATTTAATTTACAATATTAATTTATTATATACTAGCTGAACTTACCCGGCGCTGCCCGGGTGTCACTTTTAACCTGTATATTCTTCTTTTCACTGCACAAAAGGTAAATTTGTAATCCCCCCCCCCCCCCCCGACATTTTAGCACAGATTTTCAACAGGAAATTTGCTCGGTGTTGACTTGGATCGTTGTCGACGTCAGCGAGTACTCGCATAGCCCGTGGCTTAGTTTCTGCGTAAGCTATAGAGATTTTTATTTCCGTTACCATAGATTTTGTCGCCATATGGCTCCCGCGACATTCGTCCGCACGGTCGAAATTTCCTGCGCAGCGTCCCCCGTGATTGGTTTAAAAATAAGGTTCTCACTTCGCCCGTGGCTTCGTTTTTACACAAATTGTCACAGCTCGTGCATTACTTTAATCTGCATATTTTGTTGTTTCGTGCACTAATGGTTAGTTTTGTAAGTATCCCCCCCCCCGACATTTTATAACAATTTGAACACGAAGAATTTCCCGGTATTGCAAAGGTCACTGCTGATTCGGCGCGCGCTCTCAGAACCCGTGGCAAACGATCAAATATTTTCATTTCGTCAGATTTTTGCATTCTGTAATTCCCGACGTACTTCACCGAAATGTCCCAAATTTCTCAGGCGGGTTCCCCGTGCCAGACCCCATTTTTGGTTAGAAAATCAGGTCCCTAGCTTCAAAGGAACGCCTAAATAATGCTTTTGAAATTGTGGGGAATCTGCCAACGGCATCAGATTTGCAGCAGGAGATTTAAATGCTATTTTAACACTTTACTTTCACAGTTAGAGAGCAGAAAATGGCAACAGTAAATTTGATAGCGATTCTCGTTTCCCGTAGATATAGCATGAATAATATTTTTGGTTCCAGCAAGCCCCCCTTTTGGACTTTCGACCTGAAATTTGGCACTGCAATCCGGACCACAACCTGAAACATTCTCTGAAACTTTGGAGGGTGTACGTTGATTTTCCGATGAGTTACGGCTGCCACAGGAAGACAGACAAACTCACAGACACACAGACACACAGACAGACATCTTCTTTTATTATATAGATATATTATATCTATATACAGGGTGTCTCAAAAATATATGTACAAACTTTCAGGGGAGGTAGATAACATCTGGTCTCTAAATGGTAGCTAGGTAGTCCCAGGAAGGAGAGCTATGCACCAATCCCCTGTAATGATGCACAGAACCGGCCTGGCCTAGCACCTAATGTCCGACCCCGCCTCCTCGTGGTGCAGACTGTTAGTACCTTTCAAAAGAGATACTCTCTTGTGGAAGTGAACGGAAGTGGAGGAATAACAGATTAGTGTGGCCTACTGATCTGGACATCTATGGCTACTTTTCTTTCTTTTTCTACCCTGCTGAGGAGTGGTCAACCACACAGGTTCCTGGTGCTGACCATATAAACCTACTGGACTGGACAGATATATGGCTCTGAGCTTGATTATGGATCCTGATTTTCTTGCACTGGTTGGCTTCTGTGGAGGGAAAATCTTACGCTGTGTTTTCTGTTTGTTTGTGGGTTGACAGCCACAAGTGAATAGATTCACAGGATATGTTTATCAGCTGGTGGATAATCCTGAGCAGAAGTCATCGCAGGCACCTGAATTCTTTGCTTCTATTCGCATCGTCAAATACCACATTGGAGTAAGTCTACCAGTGGGTTTTTGCCCCATGTCTGCGATTAGGGGGCTGTTTGATATTATTGGCATTCCTTCTCTCAATAAACACAGTTTTTTTAAACGTCCCACTAACCATTTTCTTTTCATAGGTATTTGGAATGTGAGGACTCTTCACAGAGCTTTTTCTCTTGATTTCCTCACACAAGAATTTCACAGTTATAATTTAGAGGTTCTCGGCTTGCAAGAGACCAGATGGACAGATAAAGATCAGATTCTTAAAAATAATCTTAAATATTTCTTTTCAGGGAGGGACGACAATAAGCATCACCAAGGCGTGGGTCTGCTTCTCAGCAGACACGCTAGTGATGCTCTTCTAGGATATGAGTGCATTAATGAAAGGTTTCTTACAGCAAAATTTCAGACAAGCGTTAAAGACTTGAATGTTATCTGCTGTTATGCCCCCACTGAGGATGCCCATGAGGATGAGAAGGACAGGTTTTATGGACAACTTCAGGATATTTTGAATTCTGTCAAGAAAGGAGATATTACCCTCGTTCTAGGTGACTTCAATGCCAAAGTTGGTACTCACTCTGACCATTGGGGTAGAGTAATAGGCCCTTTTGGTATTGGTAGCTGCAATGGCAATGGGCAACGTCTCCTACAGGTAAGTAAACTCAATGGATTCAGAATAACTAACACTTATTACAAACACCGCGACATACATAAGTACACATGGGTTTCACCCGATGGGCTGCATATGAATATGATTGATTATATATTAATTAACAGCAAATGAACTTCAAATAGTTCTGTTAAGAATACCAGGTCATATAGGAGAACTGAAATTGGATCTGACCATTACCTAGTTAAAAGTGTCTTGCAACTTACACTTAAAAAGTGTTGTGCTAGAGTTAAAAAATTACTTTTAATACTGAAGCTCTGAAAGACCAAGTTATAACTAAAGCTTACCATGATAGGTTACTTAGTCATTATGACAGTCATGGTTTGCTTACTACTGAAGTTGAGGAAGAATGGGATCATTATAAACAGGATTTTTTGGACACTAACAGTATTCTTTTAGAAAAAAGGAGCAGAGGAGACAGAATTATTTGAGTGATAAGGCACTTCAGCTTATTTCGGAAAGAAAGAACTGTAGGAATGTCCTTAATCAATACCCTACTAGTCCTAATGAAAAGCATTACAGAGAACTTAGTAAACGTGTAAAGGATCAGTTAGCTGCTGATAAGAATCTTTGGCTTGATGGCTTGGCTGACAAAGCCGAGGAAGCAGTTAGACAGCACAACAGCAGAGAGCTGTACCAGATAGTTCATGTTTTGTGTGGTAGAAAACGGACAGGTATACAGAGATTGAAGGATAAACAAGGTAAGGTTATAGAAGGTGAGGATTTTGTCATGGCTAGGTGGGCTGAGCATTTCAGTGATGTTCTAAACAATGTGGTTAGTTCTACTCCCATTGTTTGTAATTATGACAGATGCATTGGTGGCTTTAATGTTGACCCTGTAACACAATCTGAAGTTATTTTGGCTATTTCTAAACTTAAACTACATAAATACCCAGGGGTAGATGAAATTACTAGCTGGGAACTTTTCGGTTACCACTTCGATGACGGAAATTCTGAATATCTTTTATGATAAAGGCATGGTTCCTAAGGACTTTACCAGAGCTATTGTTATCCCTATTTTCAAAAAAGGTGATCGCAGATCATGTGATAACTGTAGGGGTATTAGCCTACTCTCTGTTCCAGGTAAAGTTCTTTCCATGATTGTCATCATCATCATCATCATCATCGTCGTCGTCGTCGTCGTCATCATCATCATCAAGCAGCCATGGGCTGCGGAGGACCAACCAGGCCGTGCAATTTAGTTCTCCAAGCAAGTCTATTCTGAGCTACATCTACTGCATCTGGCCACTGCACACCAATTCTAACAAGGTCCTGTTTGACATTGTCTGCCCACCGCATCCTAGGTCTCCCCTTCTTTCTGAGGCCTTTAGGCACACTGTTCATAACCTTATTCGCCAATCTATAATTATCCATATGGGCAACATGACCAAACCAACGGAGTCTCTCTCTGCACAATATGCTGCTTAAAGGAGGTTGCAAACTATTTTGCCTAACCTCATCATTAGTTATAAATTTGAACCACCTAATGCCCAAGATACTGTGTAAGCATCTGGAATCAAAAGCATTTAATTTCCTGTTATCTTGTTTACAAAGTGTCCAAGTTTCACAACCATATCCAACCCTAGAAAGAACATATTATACAGTCTAATTTTAGTCTTCAGGTATATACACTTATTTCTCCACACACTCCATAGATTCTTAAAAGTCCCGGCAGCAATCCCTATTCGTCTGTTAATCTCATGCCGCACATCACCATTATCTGTTACATAGCTCCCAAGATAATTAAACTGTGACACCTGCTCAAGACTGCAACCATTCAGATTAACTGAATCACAACATGCCTGACCAATTTTCATCACTTTAGTTTTCTCTCTGTTTATAACCAAACCTACTCTACTACCAGTCTCATCGACAACTCGAATGAAAGAGTTCATCTCATCAACATCATTTGCCAAACGGGCTAAATCATCAGCATTATCTAAATCAGACATTTTCGTATCTCCAGCACATTTAAGGCCAAAATCTTTCCCTTGAAATGAATTTCGCACAACATAATCAATAACCAAGCTAAAGAGAAAAGGAAACAAAATGCACCCTTGACGAACACCAGAAGTAATGCTAAACAAATTGCTACAAGCCTTACCAACGCTCACACACGACTCAGTGTTATTATAGAGAGCTTTCGTTATGTTAACTGGCTTGTCTGGTATACCATATGATTTCACAATCAACCACAAATTATGACGATCAGCAGAGTCGAAAGCCTTTTTGAAATCAACAAAGCTAGCAACCAAAGGTTTCTGAAACTCTGAATATTTCTCAAGAATCTGCCTAAGTGAAAATATCTGATCCACAAATCCCCCACCACTTCTGAATCCACATTATTCATTACGCAATTGACTGTCAACCAGATTCTTAATTCTATTAAGCACAATCATGGAAAGAACGTTACCTGGAACAGAGAGTTCACCTTTTTTTAAAAAAGGGATAACAATAGCTCTGGTAAAATCCTTAGAAACCATGCCTTTATCATACCAGATATTCAAAATTTCAGTCATTTAAGTGGTAACCGAAACATTACCAGCTCTAAGCATTTCAGTAGTAATTTCATCTACCCCTGGGGATTTATATAGTTAAGTTTAGAAACAGCTAAAATAACTTCAGATGGTGTTATAAGGCCAACATTAAAGCCACCAATGCATCTATCATAATTACAAACAATAGCAATAGAACTAATCACATTGTTTAGAATATCACTGAAATGCTCAGCCCACCTAGCCATGACAGAATCCTCACCTTCTATAACCTTACCTTGTTTATCCTTCAATCCCTGTATACCTGTCCGTTTTCTACCACACAAAACATTAACTATCTGGTACAGCTCTCTGCTGTTGTGCTGTCTAACTGCTACCTCGGCTTTGTCAGCCAAACCATTAAGCCAAAGATTCTTATCAGCAACTAACTGATCTTTTACACGTTTATTAAGTTCTCTGTAATGCTTTCTATTAGGACTAGTAGGGTATTGATTAAGGACATTCCTGCAGTTCTTTCTTTCCGAAATAAGCTGAAGTGCCTTATCACTCAGATAATTCTGTCTATTCTGCTCCTTTTTTCCTAAAAGAGTACTGTTAGTGTCCAAAAAACCTGTTTAAAATGATCCCATTCTTCCTCAACTTCAGTAGTAAGCATACCATGACTGTCATAATGACTAAGTAACCTATCATGGTAAGCTTTAGTTATAACTTGGTCTTTCAGAGCTTCAGTATAAAAGGTAATTTTTTAACCCTAGCACAACACTTTTTAAGTGTAAGTTGCAAGACAGTTTTAACTAGGTAACGGTCAGATCCAATTTCAGCTCTCCTATATGACCTGGTATTCCTAACAGAACTAGCCCATTTGCTGTTAATTAATATATAATCAATCATATTCTTATGCAAGCCATTGGGTGAAACCCATGTGTACTTATGTATGTCGCAGTGTTTGTAATAAACGTTAGTTATTCTGAATCCATTGAGTTTACTTACCTGTAGGAGACGTTGCCCACGGCCATTGCAGCTACCAATACCAAAAAGGTCTATTACTCCTCCTCAAAGGTCAGAGTCCGTACCAACTTTGGCATTGAACTCACCAAGAACAAGGGTAATATCTACTTTCTTGACAGAACTCAAAATATTCTGAAGTTGTCCATAAAACCTATCCTTCGCATCCTCATCGGCATCCTCAGTGGGGGCATAACAGCAGATAACATTCAAGTCTTTAACGTTTGTCTGAAATTTTGCTGTAAGAAACCTTTCATTAATGCACTCATATCCTAGAAGAGCATCACTAGCGTATCTCCTGAGAAGCAGACCCACCCCTTGGTGATGCTTATTGTCGTCCCTCCCTGAAAAGAGAAATTTAAGATTATTTTTAAGAATCTGACCTTTATCTGTCCATCTGGTCTCTTGCAAGCCGAGAATATCTAAATTATAATGGTGGAATTATTATGTGAGGACATCAAGAGAAAAAGGTCTGTGCAGAGTCCTCACATTCCAACTACCTATGAAGAGAAAATGGTTAGTTGGATGCCTAAACAAACTATGTTTAATGAGAGGGAATGCCGACAATATCAAACAGCCCCCTAATCGCAGACATGGGACAAAGACCCGTTACCCCACCACTGAAGGCTGAAGCCATCTACACTGGAAGACTTCCTCCAATGTAGAATTTGACGATGCCAGTAGAAGCAAAGAGTTCAGGTGCCTGCGGTGACCTCTGCTCAGGATTATCCACCAGCTGATAAATATATCCTGTGAATCTATTTACTTGGGACTGTCAGCCCACAAACAAACAGAAAACACAGCGGAAGATTATCCCTCCACTGAAGCCCACCAGTGCAACAAAATCATGATCCATAATCAAGCTCAGAGCCATATATCTGTCCAGTCCAGTGGGTTTGTATGGTCAGCACCAGGACCCTGTGTCTTAATAGAATTAAGAATCTGGTTGACAGTCAATTGCGTGATGAGCAATGTGGATTCAGAAGTGGTAGGGGATATATGGATCAGATATTTTTACTTAGATTCTTGAGAAATGTTTAGAGTTTCAGAAACCTTTGGTTGCTAGCTTTATTGATTTCAAAAAGGCTTTGAATCTGTTGATAGTCATAATTTGTGGTTGATTGTGAAATCATATGGTATACCAGATAAGTTAGTCAACATAATGAAAGCTCTCTATAATAACAGTGAGTCGTGTGTCGGAGTTGGTAAGGCTTCTAGCAATTGGTTTAGCATTACTTCTGGTGTTCGACAAGGGTGCATTTTGTCTCCTTTTCTCTTTAGCTTGGTTATTGATTATGTTATGCGAAATTCGTTTCAAGGAAAAGATTTTGGCTTTAAATGGACTGGAAATACGAAAATTTCTGGTTTAGATTATGCTGATGATTTAGCCCTTTTGGCAAATGATGTTGATGAGATGAACTCTTTCATTCGAGCTGTTGATTAAACTGGTAGTAGAGTAGGTTTGGTTATAAACAGAGAGAAATCTAAAGTGATGAAAATAGGTCAGGCAGGCTGTGATTCAGTTAATCTCAATGGTTGCAATTTTGAGCAGGTGTCACAGTTTAATCACCTTGGGAGCTGTGTAACAGATAATGGTGATATGCGGCATGAGATTAACAGACGAATAGGGATTGCTGCTGGGACTTTTAAGAATCTAGGGAGAGTGTGGAGAAATATGCGCATACACCTGAAGACTAAAATTAGACTGTATAATAGTTTGGTTCTTTCTAGGGTTAGTTATGGTAGTGAAACTTGGACTTTTTGTAAACAAGATAACAGGAAGCTAGATGCTTTTGATTCCAGATGCTTACGCAGTATCTTGAGCATTAGGTAGTTCAACTTTGTAACTAATGATGAGGTTAGGCAAAAGAGTTTGCAACCTCCTTTAAGCAGCATATTGTGCAGAGAGAGACTCCGTTGGTTTGGCCATGTTGCTCGTATGAATAATTATAGATTGGCGAATAGGAATATATTGGCGAATAGGAATATCTCCCTATTTCTGAGGCCTTTAGGCACTCAGAAAGAGGGAGATATTCCTAGAATGCGGTGGGCAGACAATGTCAAACGTGACCTGTTAGAATTGGTGTGCAGTGGCCAGATGCAGTAGATGTAGCTCAGGACAGACTTGCTTGGAGAACTAAACTGCACGGTCTGGTTGGACCTCCGTTGTCCAGGGCTGCTTGATGATGATGATGATGATGATGATGATGATGATGATGATGATGATGATGATGATGATGATGATGATGATGATGATGATGAGAAAACATCTAAAGGAATGAGAAATCCTAGGAACCCATAGGCGGAAACGTCATGGGAAAGTTGTAGCAGAGGTACAAGATCTGAAAGCACACAAGACAGTGATTAATGGGAAAACATTTATCGGACATAATTATTACAAATGGCGTACTAGATGGTACATTTCATACTGTTACATCTCGTAATGACCCATAATCGCACAAATTTTGATGCGCACGCGCAAACAAAGAGTTGCCCGGTACATGTCTGTGTGGGAAGCTTTCTTGATTCATTCGTTGAGCGGCTCGTGCGTTGCCCTCAGCTATTCCATACACTAAGTGCATGTCTGCCAGCTCCTTGTTCGAATACCTTTGCATGCTCTTCATAAGCCGACTACCGCTCGAATGAGGAAATCCGAAATTTCCCCTCTAAGCGCACTGATGAACAGCGCCGCCTATTGACTTACGGTGGCGTTTCCGGTTATGGGTTCCTATGCCATTCTCATTCCTTTAGATGTTATCTACCTCTCCTAAAAGTTTGTACCTATATTTTTGAGACACCCTGTATATTATTGCATATACTAATTCATTTTACAAAGAATTACTGAAATAGTAATATGATAATAAAATTTTAAATAAATCGCTGAAAAAAGCGAACAAACACAGCCTCTGCGATCAGGCCTTTAAGTTGCAATTATGAGAGATACATTTAGCCGACTGATCTACACATTGCTGATGAAATGTTCTGTTAAAACATATTAGCATTCCCTTGTAGCTCATATATGCTCAACATCTTTTACATTTTCATGTCTAATGTTGTCCTTAAATCCTTCACAATAAATATCCTTCCTTGTCAAAATAAAAATTTTGCAACCCACTTCAAACACATCTATTGATTGCACTGGTAGAATCAGCTAATCACGTGTCACGAGCCATTAGAAAATGGGCCGAGTTCAGAGCTATTGTAATTTAGCATGCGCGCATTTGTGTCATCGCTTTACTAGACAATAAATAACTGAGAAATAATAAAGACTGAGATTCGGGACCGTAGCGTTAACGTTAAAATTCCTTTTGACAGTACGAAAGCAGCAGACGTAGCCCTGATTCGCAAAGTAAATGCTCTGATTGTCTATGTAACACAGCAAATGATGATTACAAAACGAATATAAAAGTAATGTTAAGTTGATTTTAGATATCAGAAATAACGAATACAGCATTTGAAATTTCTTTATTATTCCTTGTGATTATTTTTTGAGGGACAGTGTCCCAAGTGGCCTAATGGAATGGTCAGAATGGTCGATGAGAATAATATGATGACAGAATTAAATACCATCACAGCAGACGAGTTTCCCAAGTCTTTCGGAAGTTTACACGAGGGCTGTAATTAGCGTATTCGATTTCTCGGGGACAATTTTGGAGGAAACGATTAATAAAGATCTCTCCCTGTGCATCGTTTCTCTTATCTCATTTCAGTCTCTTGCTTTCATGCCGCAAGGTGCATCTCACTCACCTTGGCAACCACGACCAGAATCTCGTGACAAGAATAATGCACAAAGCGTTATTGGAAATAAGGAGCAGAACCTTTTAATTTTGATCCGATTGAGATCGTTTTTTTTTCTCGAAAATATTAGAAATAAAGAGCAGAACCTTTTAATTTTGATCCGATTGAGATCGCCTTTTTCAAAAATATTGGAAATAAAGAGCAGAACCTTTTAATTTTGATCCGACTGAGATCGCCTTTTTCGAAAATATTGGAAATAAAGAGCAGAACCTTTTAATTTTGATCCGATTGAGATCGCCTTTTTCGAAAATATTGGAAATAAAGAGCAGAACCTTTTAATTTTGATCCGATTGAGATCGCCTTTTTTCGAAAATACAGAAAATAATGTCTTTAACGAGCAACTGATTTATCATCGATAAGCATCCAACGCTGATGTGTCGCAGCATCCAACGCTGATGTGTCGCAGCAGTTGTTGGCCTCTGTTAAAGTAAGGGAATTTTGTTCATTCTGAGAGGGAAATCAAAATGTCCGGCGCGCAATTGCAAAAATAAAGTAATTAAAAGTTTTTTTTTTTCAGTGCTAGAAAAATTAATTTAACTTTTTTTTTGTTAAAATGCTCTTTTAACTAATTTTGTGGAAATGACCATGATGATGGGCTGAATGAAATTTATATATATTTAATTATATATATTTTATTATATATGTTAATGGTGATTTATGTAAAGTGAAGTGTAAAGTGAAAGGGGGGTGAAGATTCGGGAGTTGAAAGTTACTGAGTTTGCGAAACGAATCTAAATTAGATTTTAAAATTCTGAAATCTCAGAAAACAGTAAGAAAAGGAAAATGATCCAACTTTCTATGTACCTTTGTTATAATAAACACATGAAATGAATGTGAAATGTAGCGAAAGAGGTCTTGTTCCGTGTGATGCACAATTATCTTCCAATGTTTTTGTATGAAGTTTCTATTGCATCCATAGATGACACCAAATTCTAATCCATTCGTGTACACTTGTATTACTCTACGAACATTACAAGACCAGAGGTAATTCTTACTGTGGTTAAAAAATTCTAAAAAAGTAATGTATATTGCAATGTAAACAGGATCTGAAAGGTTTAAACAAATTTGCGAATGCTTGAAAACATTCGATAGAGAAATAAAAATATAAATGTCATCGTATTTTTTGTGAAATTTTCCTAAATTAAAAATGAGATTTCTTCTTTGCATCTTCTTTACATGAGACAGTTCTTCTTTTCTCAGACTGACGAGGAAAAATATTAACGCTGAGTCATGACATCTAGTTGAATATTATTGAAGATACAGTTAGAGCTTCCGGAATTTTCGAATCACTGACTGACTACTTCTGCTACTAATAACCAAGTTATGCCACCAGTTAGTGAAATGTTTCAAGACGCAATTACATCGAAAACTATCGGATCCCCAGCGGCATATGCACACTGTGGTGCGCACAGGTGATTCTGTCCCCCAACCACCAAATAGGAACTTTCAGTTCCTGAAACATTTCACAAATTGGTGACATAACTTGGTACTATTAGCAGAACTAGATTTATTTTACCATAAAAGATATTCAAAATTTAAGTCATCCATGTGGTAACCGAAACATTCCCAGCTCTAAGCATTTCCGTAGTAATTTCACCTACCCCCGGGAATTTATGTAGTTTAAGTTTAGAAATAGCCAACATTTCATAATTTATGCATGTATAATCATTACAAAAAATGGGAGCAGAACTAACCACATTGTTCAGAACATCACTGAAATGTTCAACCCACCTATCCATGACAGAATACTCACCTTCTATAACCTTACCTTGTTTATCTTTCAATCCCTGTATATCTGTTCGTTTTCTACCACATAAAACAATAACTATGTGGTACAGCTCTCTGCTGTTGTGCTCTCTAACTGCTTCCTCGGCTTTGTCAGCCAAGCCATCAAGCCAAAGATTCTTATCAGTAGCAAACTGATCCTTTACACGTTTATTAAGCTCTCTGTAATCCTTTCTATTAGGACTAGTAGGATACTGATTAAGGACATTCCTGCAGTTCTTTTTTTCCAAAATAAGCTCAAGTGCCTTATCAACTCAAATAATTCTGTCTCCTCTGCTCCTTTTTCCTAAAAGAGTATTATTAGTTTCCAAAAGATCCTCTTTAAAACGGTCCCATTCTTACTCAACTTCAGAAGTAAACAAACCTTGACTCTCATAAGAACTAAGTAACTTATCATGGTAAGCTTTAGCTATAGCTGAGTTTTTTAGAGATTCGGAAGTAAAATTGAATTTTTTAACCTTAGGACAAGAAACCTTTAACAAGGTAATGATCGATCAATTTCACTTCCCCTATATGCCTGTCCCATGGCTGAGTGGTTAGCTCGCTTGGCTACTGTTCTAAGGGACCTGGGTTCGAGCCCCGGGTAAGGCATCGATGTATGTGTCGTTTTTCTGCTGAGGGCCCGCCATCCTCACAGACCGTCTGCTATGGCATATAAACTGACGGCTCCTGTCAGACCTCAGTGGCAAACAGCTGCTTGAGGGGTATTGATTTTTTATTTATTATATGGCCTGGTATTCCTAACAGAACTAGCCCATTTGCTGTTAATTAATATATAATCAATCATATTCTTATGCAGCCCATCGGGTGAAACCCATGTGTACTTATGTATGTCGCGGTGTTTGTAATAAGTGTTAGTTATTTTCAAACCATTAAGTTTACCTACCTGTAGGAGACGTTGCCCATTGCAGCTACCAATACCAAAAGGGCATATCATCCTCCCCAAAGATTAGGTCAGTACCAACTTTGGCATTGAAGTCACCTAGAACATTAGAAATATCTCCTTTCTTGACAGAACTCAAAATATCCTGAAGTTGTCCGTAAAACCTATCCTTCTCATCCTCATCGGCATCCTCAGTGGGGGCATAACAGCAGATAACATTCAAATCTTTAATACTTGTGTGAAATTTTTCTGTTAGAGAGCTTTCATTAATGCACTCATATCCTAGAAGAGCATCACTAGCAAGTCTACTGAGAAGCAGACCCACGCCTTGTGATGCTTATTGTCGTCCCTCGCTAAAAGAGAAATTTAAGATTATTTGTAAGAATCTGACCTTTATCTGTCCATCTGGTCTCTGGAAAGCGGAGAATATCTAAATTATAATGGTGGAATTCTTGTGTGAGGACATCAAGAGGAAAAGCTCTGTGTAGGGTCCTCACATTCCAACTACCTATGGAGAGAAAATGGTTAGTGGGATGTTTAAAGAAACTATGTTTATTGAGAGAGGGAATGCCGACAATATCAAACAGCCCCCTAATCACAAGCATGGGACAAAGATCCGTTCCCCCACTATTAAAGGCTGAAATCATCTACACTGGAAGACTTCCTCCAATGTAGAATTTCACGATGCCCGTAGAAGTAGAGTACAGGTGCCTGCAATGACTTCTGCTCAGGATTATACACCAGCTAATAAAACATATTATATATATTCATTGGGGCTGTCAAAGCACAAACAAACAAAAATGCAGCGGAAGATTTTCCTTCCACAGGAGCCCACCAGTGCAGCAAATTCAGGATTCATAATCAAGCTCAGAGCCATAATTCACTCCAGTCCAGTGGGTTTATATGGTGAGCACCAGGACCCTGTGTGGTTGACCACTCCTCAACAGGGTAGAAAAAAAAAGAAAGTAGCCAGAGTTGTCCAGATCAGTAGGCCAAACTAATATGGCAGCCCTCCACTTCCGTTCACTTCCACAAAAGAGTATCTTTTGAAAGGTACTAACGGGTTGTACCACTTCCATATTGTTATAAAGATTTGTTAATGTTATTTGAAAATTTAGCTCTTAGTTAAATTGCAGTTTTACCATTTTGAAACTCAAATTGATTTACATTAATTATGCTAGGTTAAATAAAACATTCTACTGAATGTTATAATCATTTTTTCCATTGCTTTTCAAAATATAGAAAGGATCATATTTGCCTACCTGTAATTACACTGAATTAGGGAGAGCAACTTAGTAATGTGTTGGACCCCCTTTGGTCCTGATAACGGCTGCCACACGACGACGCAAGGACTCCACAAGCTTGCGTAAATGTTCCACAGGTACGGATGTTCCACAGGTACGGTACCCATGTATTCTCCACAGCTGTCCATAATTCTCTCAAGGTCGTCGCTGATGGGACACGGGCCCGAACCCTCTGCTCGATGGTATCCCAAAGATTTTCGATGCAATTTAAGTCTGGATTCCTATAGGTGGCCTATTCATTATTTCAAAGTCAGCAGAATCCTCCTGCAACCATGCAGTAGCCAACTTGGATCTGTGAGATGAACAGTTGTCTTGTTGGTAGACGCCATCTCCATGGTGATGCATGATGGCCATAAATGGGTGTAAATGGTCAGCCATGAGTTCTACGTACCGGGATGCATTAAGAGTCGTCGGTACACGTACCAAAGGCCCACAGACATTCAATTGAAGACACCCCAGGCCAACACTGAGCCGCCACCAACTTGTACTGTTTCGACGTGACATGGGGTTGGCTTCTAGGGTTGGCACCATACCCTCAGTCTCCCATCGGTATGATGAAGTTTAAATCGGGATTCATCACTCCAGACTATCCGTTGCCAATTTTAGATGGTCCAGTTTCGATGTTCGTTAGCCCAGGCAAGGCGTTGTGCCGTTAGAAGTGAGATAATGAAGTGAGACAATGAAAGCCGAGACAATGAAGTGAGCACGGAGTTGCACGGTCCGTGCACTGACTTTCAGGCTGGAACCTGTGTTCAGATGGGAGGTGATTTCAGATGTCTGGCCCCTATCTGTCCGTACGATACGGGTCAGACGGCGAAACCCACGATCATTCAATGCTGGTTGTCCTTTGCAGTTTTCAGATTCTTTTGGACTGGCATAAACTTGAAAAGAAAGAAGGGGGGGGGGTTCACTCTGATCGCTATTCCCCCCCCCCACCCCTTTCTATTTTTGCACATTTGGGCATGTGCATATATGTGTGCTCCTATCAAAGTAAAATAATTAACATGTATCAATATTTAGCAATTTAAATAGAAGACTAGTAATGTAAATAAGAGTCCGCAACCGTTTCTAAGGGCGCCGCACATTTTGTTTACCCTGGCAACATTTGGAAGGAATGGTGGCACGATGCCTCCAAGCGCCTGCCAACTCTTGGCAGGACGGAACAGCAATTAAATAAAGCATGGAAGGGAGAGACGATGGCACACGAGTGGGAATTAAAAAAACCACGACATATGGATAGAGTATTTCAAACTACAACACTGAAAATTAAAGAGTGCAGTGGTGGCCACTTTCGGTTTATATTTTTGACTGTTATATATCCATATGTTGGGGCGGGGGTGGCTCAGTCGGTAGCGCGCCAGGCTCGTAATCTGTAGTTCCCAGGTTCGAGTCCCCAGCTGGGTCAGCGTTGAGATTTATCTCCGCAAAAATTCCCCCGCCCTGCCCACGGTCAGTAGGGGACACCGATGGGCTTGGAAAGGCCGCCGTCCGTCGGATGGGACGTTAAACCGTGGTCCCGTGTGCGGGAGAGCCATACCCTGTGCACGTTAAAGAACACGCTGGATGGCCTTGACGGGAGGCTACCATCTGTATCCCAACAGCTGTTCCAGTGGGTCCCCTCTCCCAACCTTCTCTGAGCCCTCGGGGTCCATGTGACCTGGCCATTTAGCCCATGGTGTGCAAAAAAGTGCAGCTAAGAGATAAAACAACCCAAACAACCCAACCCATATGTCGGGAATGAAGAGACAAAAAATTAGCATTCTTGCATATGAGCATCTAAAGCACAGAGAATATCATTCCATCTTTTCTTTAAGTGGTTTCACAGTATATGTGTAGCCCTGGGCATTGGTCAATAAATAGCTTGAGGTTTAATAGTTACTGTGTGTGTTTTGTACTATCCCGCAATGCAGGCTAAGTCGCAAATCGAACCAGCAAATCTCATTTTATGCCAATCTATTGGCCTATGAAAGATCAACAGATCGGGGAGAGGTTTCGTTAAGTAGGAAGACAGCGTTTTATTCTGCTCTGTTTCTTTCAAATTAAGCTTTTTGAGGAGTCTAGGGTCAGAGAAGTTTTCTCTTCCCAAGTGATAGAAGCGGGCCTTATGCGCGGCCGCTATTTATACTTGTCATTAATGCTGCACCTGAGATGAGGAGGGAGAAGCGAGTTAAGGAGGGGGGGGAGGGGGAAATGGAGCACACGAGGTAAGATAAGGAGCAGCAAAATACGGAGCAGAAATTCACTAGCTCCGTGAAGAAAAAAAAAAGGGGAGTGGGGGAGACGGTCACGGTCACGTGCAATGCAACAAGAAACATTTATCGTAGTAATTAATGGAAAGACAAAATAGCTCGCATAACAGAACGGTAGGTGGCGTAATTACTGCGAGACACGAAAAGAAGTAGCTCTGAAAGAACTCGCTTTATTCGCTTTTTTTTAAATATTATGCGACAATCTCATTTAGCACTCTTAGGCTGAAAAATATTTGTACAGTTATTTAAAAATTTGTTAATTTTTTTTTTCAAAACTGAATAGCTTTATTATTCGGAAGCTAGAAAATAAATGACCTGAAAGTGAAATGTTGGCAGAGGAAGGGGACGGATTCCACGTGGGGATAAGTTTCTCCTTTTTTAAATTGCCAAATATTGCAGGGATGCCGCATACTCTGATCGAAATCAATATTAGTTCCATTTTTTTTCCTTGGAAGAAAAAATGTAAAACTTCTTGTTTTACTTTTTAAGATGAGGAGAAAATTCATGTTTTCCAAGGTGTCAAGAGAATTTTGTATTTTAACTCCATTTAAATCAGAAATGAAACACAGTAACTTCTTTAAAATCCGGGATTTTTCACTCCGAAATTTTTTTTAAAATAATACACATTTTACGAAGAAACAAAATCGTTATTTTACGATCATGGAAATATTAAAAAATACTCCGGTACCATCAGATTTGCCTTTAAGAATTTTCCACTTTTATCACTATGAAATATTGTCGCTTTAGAAGGTAAACAATTATCGTCGGCCATTACAAAATATTAAATGCTATTTTGTTGCAAAATTTCTACCTTTTTCTAAACAATAGACGATTCACATCAAAGCGGCAAAGAGAACACAAAAGAGAAATCACGTCACATTTAATTCATTAAAAAACTGAATTTATTGTAAAAAATTCTAAAATGCAGAAAAGAGGAAAAAACGTAAGCAGGAATACAAATATCGGATTGACAACGTTATACGACATAAAGGCGCAAAAAGAATAATTATTGAATTATATTATTATTACTGGGTATACATCACCAAAGTTTTGGCGCCAAACTTTTATCCATTGATAACTTTTCCCAACGATAACTTACTACTCCATTCATAACTGTCTCCTCTCAGTCGATAATTTACTACTCCATTCATAACTTTCTCCTCTCAGTCGATAACTTACTCCTGCATCTGTAACTTTCTCCACTCCGTCGATAACTTACTCCTCCATCTGTAACTTTCTCCACTCCGTCGATAACTTACTCCTCCATCTATAAATTTCTCTTCTACGTCGATAACTTACTCCTCTATCTGTAACTTTCTCCACTCCGTCGATAACTTACTCCTCCATCTATAACTTTCTCTTCTACGTCGAAAATTTACTCCTCTATCTGTAACTTTCTCCTCTCCGTCAATAACTTACTGCCTCCATTCATAACTTTCTCCACTCCGTCGATGACTTACTCCTCCATCTGTTACTTTCTCCACTCCGTCGATAACTTACTCCTCCATCTATAACTTTCTCTTCTACGTCGATAACTTACTCCTCTATCTGTAACTTTCTCCACTCCGTCGATAACTTACTCCACCATCTGTTACTTTCTCCACTCCGTCGATAACTTACTCCTCCATTTATAACTTTCCCTTCTACGTCGAAAACTTACTCCTCTATCTGTAACTTTTTCATCTCCGTCAATAACTTACTGCCTCCATTCATAACTTTCTCCACTCCGTCGATAACTTACTCCTCCATCTGTAACTTTCTCCACTCCGTCGATAACTTACTCCTCCACCTATAACTTTCTCTTCTACGTCAATAACTTACTCCTCTATCTGTAACTTTCTCCACTCCGTCGATAACTTACTCCTCCATCTATAACTTTCTCTTCTACGTCGATAACTTACTCCTCCATCTATAACTTTCTCTTCTACATCGATAACTTACTCCTCCATCTATAACTTTCTCTTCTACGTCAATAACTTACTCCTCTATCTGTAACTTTCTCCACTCCGTCGATAACTTACTCCTCCATCTATAACTTTCTCTTCTACGTCGATAACATACTCCTCTATCTGTAACTTTCTCCACTCCGCCGATAACTTACTCCTACATCTGTTACTTTCTCCACTCCGTCGATAACTTACTCCTCCATCTATAACTTTCTCTTCTACGTCGAAAACTTACTCCTCTATCTGTAACTTTCTCCTCTCGGTCAATAACTTACTGCTTCCATTCATAACTTTCTCCACTCCGTCGATAACTTACTCCTCCATCTGTAACTTTCTCCACTCCGTCGATAACTTACTCCTTCATCTATAGCTTTCTCTTCTACGTCGATAACTTACTCCTTCATCTATAGCTTTCTCTTCTACGTCGATAACTTACTCCTCTATCTGTAACTTTCTCCACTCCGTCGATAACTTACTCCTCCATCTCTTACTTTCTCCACTCCGTCGATAACTTACTCCTCCATCTATAACTTTCTCTTCTACGTCGAAAACTTACTCCTCTATCTGTAACTTTCTCCTCTCCGTCAATAACTTACTGCTTCCATTCATAACTTTCTCCACTCCGTCGATAACTTACTCCTCCATCTGTAACTTTCTCCACTCCGTCGATAACTTACTCCTTCATCTATAGCTTTCTCTTCTACGTCGATAACTTACTCCTCTATCTGTAACTTTCTCCACTCCGTCGATAACTTACTCCTCCATTTGTAACTTTCTCCACTCCGTCGATAACTTACTCCTCCATCCGTAACTATCACCTCTCCGTCGATAACTTACTCCTCCATCCGTAACTTTCTCCACTCCGTCGATAACTTACTACTTCATCCTTTTCTTCGATAAATTACTACCCCATTCACAACTTTAACCTCTCCGTCGATAACTTACTGCCTCCATTCATAATTTTCTCCTCTCCATCGATAATTTACTACTCCATTAATAACCTTCTCCTTTCCGTCAATAACTTACTTCTTCCATTCATAACTTTCTCCTCTCCGGCGATAACTTACTCCTCCATCCGTAACTTTCTCCTCTCCATCGATAACTTACTCCTCCATCCGTAACTTTCTCCTCTCCGTCGATAACTTACTCCTCCATCCGTAACTTTCTCCTCTCTGTCGATAACTTACTCCTCCATCCGTAACTTTCTCCTCTCCGTCGATAACTTACTACTCCATTCTTTCCTTCGATAACTTACTAACCCATTCATAACTTTCATCTCTCCGTCGATAACTTACTGCCTCCAGTCATAATATTCTCCTCTCTCTCGATAACTTACAACTCCATATATGCCTTTCTCCTCTCCGTCAATAACTTACTACTCCGTCCATAACTTTTTCCTCTCCATCGATAGCTTACTGACTCCATTTATAACTTTCTAATCTCCGTCAATAACTTACTGCCTCCATTCATAACTTTCTCTTCTCCGTCGATAACTTACTCCTCTATCCGAAACTTTCTCCTCTCCATCAATAACTTACTGCCTCCATTTATAACTTTCTCCTCTCCATCGATAACTTACTCCTCCCTTCATAACATTCTCCTCTCCGTCGATAACTTACTCCTCCATCCGTAACTTTCTCCTCTCCATCGATAACTTACTCCTTCATCCGTAACACTCTCCTCTCCTTCGATAACTTACTCCTCCATCCGTAACTTTCTCCTCTCTGCCGATAACTTACTCCTCCATCCGTAACTTTCTCCTCTCTGCCGATAACTTACTCCTCCATTCTTTCCTTCGATAATTTACTACCCGATTCATAACTTTCACCTCTCCGTCGATAACTTACTGCCTCCATTCATAACATTCTGCTCTCTCTCGATAACTTATAACTCCACATGTCTTTCTCCTCTCCGTCAATGACTTACTACTCCATCCATAACTTTTTCCTCTCCATCGATAGCTTACTGCCTCCATTCATAACTTTCTCCTCTCCGTCGATAACTTACTCCTCTATCCGAAACTTTCTCCTCTCTGTCGATAACTTACTACTCCATTCTTTCCTTCGATAACTTACTACCCCATTCATAACTTTCACCTCTCCGTCTATAACTTACTGCCCCCATTCATAATATTCTGCTCACTCCATAACTTTTTCCTCTCCATCGATAGCTTACTGCCTCCATTCATAACTTTCTCCTCTCCGTCGATAACTTACTCCTCTATCCGAAACTTTCTCCTCTCTGTCGATAACTTACTACTCCATTCTTTCCTTCGATAACTTACTACCCCATTCATAACTTTCACCTCTCCGTCGATAACTTACTGCCTCCATTCAAAACTTTCTCCTATCTCTCGATAACTTACAACTCCATACATGTCTTTCTTCTCTCCGTCAATAACTTACTACTCCAGTCATAACTTTCTCCTCTCCATCGATAACTTACTGCCTCCATTCTTTTCTTCGATAACTTTCTACCCCATTCATAACTTTCATCTCTCCGTCGATAACTTACTGCCTCCATTCATAACTTTTTCCTCTCCATCGATAACTTACTACTCCATTTATAACTTTCTAATCTCCGTCAATAACTTGCTACTCCATCCATAACTTTTTCCTCTCCATCGCTAGCTTACTACTCCGTTTATAACTGTCTATTCTCCGTCAATAACTTAATTTCTCCATTCACAACTTTCTCCTCTCCGTCGATAACTTATTCCTCTATCCGAAACTTTCTCTTCTCCATCGATAACTTACTGCCTCCATACATGTCTTTCTCCTCTCCATCAATAACTTACTACTCCATCCATAACTTTCTTCTCTGATTCGATAAATTACTGCCTCCATCCATAACTTTCTCCTCTCTCTCGATAACTTACTGCCTCCATTCTTTTCTTCGATAACTTTCTACCCCATGTATAACTTTCACCTCTCCGTCGATAATTACTGCCACCATTCATAACTTTTTCCTCTCCATCGATAACTTACTACTCCATTTATAACTTTCTAATCTCCGTCAATAACTTACTACTCCATTTATAACTTTCTAATCTCCGTCAATAACTTACTACTCCATTTATAACTTTCTAATCTCCGTCAATAACTTACTATTCCATTTATAACTTTCTAATCTCCGTCAATAACTTACTACTCCATCCATAACTTTCTTATATCATTCGATAAATTAGTGCCTCCATCCAAAATTTCTCCTCTCCATCGATAACTTATTGCACCATACATGTCTTTCTCCTCTCCGTCGATAACTTACATCCTCCATAACTTTCTCCTCTCCGTCGATAACTTACTGCCTCCATTCATAACTTTATCCTCTTCGAAAACTTACTGCATCTATCCATAACTTTCTCCTCTCTGTCTATAAATTACTGCTCCGTCCATAACTTTCTCCTCTCTGTCGATAACTTACATCCTCCATAACTTTCTCCTCTCCGTCGATAACTTACTGCCTCCATTCATAACTTTATCCTCTTCTTCGAAAACTTACTGCATCTATCCATAACTTTCTCCTCTCTGCCTATAAATTACTGCTCCGTCCATAACTTTCTCCTCTCTGTCAATAGCTTACTCCTCATCCTCTCCGTCGATTAACTTACTACTCCATCCTCTCTGTCGATTAACTTACTACTCCATCCTCCCCGTCGATTAACTTACTACTCCATCCTCTCCGTCGATTAACTTACTACTAAATCCTCTCCGTCCATTAACTTACTACTCCATCCTCTCCGTCGATGACTATCTGCTCCATCCATAACTTTCTCCTCTCCGTCGATAACTTACTATTTCATTCATTACTTTCTTCTCTCCATCAATAACTTAGTGCCTCAATCCACAACTTTCTCCTTTCCGTCTATAACTTACTGCTTCGATTCAGAATTTTCTCCTCTCCGTCGCTAACTTCCTGCATTCATAACTTTCTCCTCTCCGTCAATAACTTACTGCTCCATCCATAACTTTCTGCTCTCCATCGATAACTTAATGCCTCCATTCATAACTTTCTCCTCTCCATCGATAACTTACTACCTCCATTCATAACTTTCTCCTCTATATCGATAACTTACTGCTTCCATTCATAACTTTCTCCTCTCCTTTGATAACTTACTGCATTTATCTCCTCTCTGTCAATAATTTACTCCTCCATCCATATTTTTCTCCTCTCCGTCAATAACTTACTACTCTATCCTATCCGTCGATAACTTACTAATCCATTCATAACTTTCTCCTCTCCGTCAGTAACTTACTGCGTCCATCCATAACTTTCTCCTCTCCGTCGTTAATTTACTATTTCATTCATTACTTTCTCTCTCCATCAATAACTTAGTGCCTCAATCCACAACTTTCTCCTTTCCGTCTATAACTTACTGCTTCGATTCAGAATTTTCTCCTCTCCGTCGCTAACTTCCTGCATTCATAACTTTCTCCTCTCCGTCAATAACTTACTGTTCAATCCATAACTTTCTCCTCTCCATAGATAAATTACTACTCTATCCTCTCCGTCGATAACTGACTAATCCACTCATAACTTAATCCTCTCCGTCAATAACGTACTACTCAATCCATAACTTTCTCCTCTCCGTAGATAACTTACTACTCTATCCTTTCCGTCGATAACTTACTGCTCAATCCATAACTTTCTCCTCTCCGTAGATAACTTACTACTCTATCCTCTCCGTCGATAACTTACTAATCCATTCATAATTTTCTCCTCTCCGTCAATAACTTACTGCTCAATTCATAACTTTCTCCTCTCCGTAGATAACTTACTACTCTATCCTCTCCGTCGATAACTTACTAATCCATTCATAACTTTCTCCTCTCCGTCAATAACTTACTGCTCAATCCATAACTTTCTCCTCTCCGTAGATAACTTACTACTCTATCCTCTCCGTCGATAACTTACTAATCCATTCATAACTTTCTCCTCTCCGTCAATAACTTACTGCTCAATCCATAACTTTCTCCTCTCTGTAGATAACTTACTACTCTATCCTATGCGTCAATAACTTACTGCTCAATCCATAACTTTCTCCTCTCCGTAGATAACTTACTACTCTATCCTTTCCGTCGATAACTTACTGCTCAATTCATAACTTTTTCCTCTCCGTAGATAATACTCTATCCTCTCCGTCGATAACTTACTAATCCACTCATAACTTTCTCCTCTCCGTCAGTAACTTACTGCCTCCATTCATAACCTCCTCCTCTCCATCGATAACTTACTGCCTCCATTCATAACCTTCTCCTATCCGTCAAAAACTTACTGCTCCATCCATAACTTTCTCCTCTCCGTAGATAACTTACTACTCTATCCTCTCCGTCGATAACTTACTAATCCACTCATAACTTTCTCCTCTCCGTCAGTAACTTACTGCCTCCATTCATAACTTTCTCCTCTCCATCGATAACTTACTGCCTCCATTCATAACTTTCTCCTATCCGTCAATAACTTACTGCTCCATCCATAACTTTCTCCTCTCCGTCAGTAACTTACTGCCTCCATTCATAACTTTCTCCTCTCCATCGATAACTTATTGCCTCCATTCATAACTTTCTCCTATCCGTCAATAACTTACTGCTCCATCCATAACTTTCTCCTCTCCGTAGATAACTTACTAGTCTATCCTCTCCGTCGATAACTTACTAATCCATTCTAACTTTCTCCTCTCCGTCGATAACTTACTAATCCTTTCATAACTTTCTCCTCTCCGTCAGTAACTTACTGCCTCCATTCATAACTTTCTCCTCTCCATCGATAACTTACTGCCTCCATTCATAACTTTCTCCTATCCGTCAATAACTTACTGCTCCATCCATAACTTTCTCCTCTCCGTCAGTAACTTACTGCCTCCATTCATAACTTTCTCCTCTCCATCGATAACTTATTGCCTCCATTCATAACTTTCTCCTATCCGTCAATAACTTACTGCTCCATCCATAACTTTCTCCTCTCCGTAGATAACTTACTAGTCTATCCTCTCCGTCGATAACTTACTAATCCATTCTAACTTTCTCCTCTCCGTCGATAACTTACTAATCCATTCATAACTTTCTCCTCTCCGTCAGTAACTTACTGCCTCCATTCATAACTTTCTCCTCTCCGTCAATAACTTACTGCTCCATCCATAAATTTTTCATCTCCGTAGATACCTTACTACTCTATCCTATCCGTCGATAACTTACTAATCCATTCATAACTTTCTCGTCTCCGTCAGTAATTTAGTGCGTCCATTCATTACTTTCTCCTCTCCATCGATAACTTATTGTCTCCACTCATAACTTTCTCCTATCCGTCAATAACTTACTGCTCCATCCATAACTTTCTCCTCTCCGTATATAACTTACTACTCTATCCTTTCCGTCGATAACTTACTGCTCAATCCATAACTTTCTCCTCTCCGTAGATAACTTACTACTCTATCCTCTCCGTCGATAACTTACTAATCCATTCATAACTTTCTCCTCTCCGTCAGTAACTTACTGCCTCCAGTCATAACTTTCTCCTATCCGTCAATAACTTAATGCTCCATCCATAACTTTCTCCTCTCCGTAGATAACTTACTACTCTATCATCTCCGTCGTAACTTACTAATCCATTCTAACTTTCTCCTCTCCGTCGATAACTTACTAATAAATTCATAACTTTCTCCTCTCCGTCAGTAACTTACTGCCTCCATTCATAACTTTCTCCTCTCCATCGATAACTTACTGCCTTCACTCATAACTTTCTCCTATCCGTCAATAACTTACTGCTCCATCCATAACTTTCTCCTCTCCGTAGATAAATTACTACTCTATCCTCTCCGTCGATAACTTACTAATCCATTCATAACTTTCTCCTCTCCGTCAGTAACTTACTGCCTCCATTCATAACTTTCTCCTCTCCATCGATAACTTACTGCCTCCATTCATAACTTTCTTCTATCCGTCAATAACATACTGCTCCATCCATAACTTTCTCCTCTCCGTCGATAACTTACTAATCCATTCATAACTTTCTCCTCTCCGTCAGTAACTTACTGCCTCCATTCATAACTTTCTCCTCTCCGTCAATAACTTACTGCTCCATCCATAAATTTTTCATCTCCGTAGATACCTTACTACTCTATCCTATCCGTCGATAACTTACTAATCCATTCATAACTTTCTCGTCTCCGTCAGTAACTTACTGCGTCCATTCATTACTTTCTCCTCTCCATCGATAACTTACTGTCTCCACTCATAACTTTCTCCTATCCGTCAATAACTTACTGCTCCATCCATAACTTTCTCCTCTCCGTAGATAACTTACTACTCTATCCTCTCCGTCGATAACTTACTAATCCATTCATAACTTTCTCCTCTCCGTCAGTAACTTACTGCCTCCAGTCATAACTTTCTCCTATCCGTCAATAACTTAATGCTCCATCCATAACTTTCTCCTCTCCGTAGATAACTTACTACTCTATCATCTCCGTCGAAAACTTACTACTCCATTCTAACTTTCTCCTCTCCGTCGATAACTTACTAATAAATTCATAACTTTCTCCTCTCCGTCAGTAACTTACTGCCTCCATTCATAACTTTCTCCTCTCCATCGATAACTTACTGCCTTCACTCATAACTTTCTCCTATCCGTCAATAACTTACTGCTCCATCCATAACTTTCTCCTCTCCGTAGATAAATTACTACTCTATCCTCTTCGTCGATAACTTACTAATCCATTCATAACTTTCTCCTCTCCGTCAGTAACTTACTGCCTCCATTCATAACCTCCTCCTCTCCATCGATAACTTACTGCCTCCATTCATAACCTTCTCCTATCCGTCAAAAACTTACTGCTCCATCCATAACTTTCTCCTCTCCGTAGATAACTTACTACTCTATCCTCTCCGTCGATAACTTACTAATCCACTCATAACTTTCTCCTCTCCGTCAGTAACTTACTGCCTCCATTCATAACTTTCTCCTCTCCATCGATAACTTATTGCCTCCATTCATAGCTTTCTCCTATCCGTCAATAACTTACTGCTCCATCCATAACTTTCTCCTCTCCGTAGATAACTTACTAGTCTATCCTCTCCGTCGATAACTTACTAATCCATTCTAACTTTCTCCTCTCCGTCGATAACTTACTAATCCATTCATAACTTTCTCCTCTCCGTCAGTAACTTACTGCCTCCATTCATAACTTTCTCCTCTCCATCGATAACTTACTGCCTCCATTCATAACTTTCTCCTATCCGTCAATAACTTACTGCTCCATCCATAACTTTCTCATCTCCGTAGAGAACTTACTAGTCTATCCTTTCCGTCGATAACTTACTAATCCATTCTAACTTTCTCCTCTCCGTCGATAACTTACTAATCCATTCATAACTTTCTCCTCTCCGTCAGTAACTTACTGCCTCCATTCATAACTTTCTCCTCTCCGTCAATAACTTACTGCTCCATCCATAAATTTTTCATCTCCGTAGATACCTTACTACTCTATCCTATCCGTCGATAACTTACTAATCCATTCATAACTTTCTCGTCTCCGTCAGTAATTTAGTGCGCCCATTCATTACTTTCTCCTCTCCATCGATAACTTACTGTCTCCACTCATAAATTTTTACCTATCCGTCAATAACTTACTGCTCCATCCATAACTTTCTCCTCTCCGTATATAACTTACTACTCTATCCTTTCCGTCGATAACTTACTGCTCAATCCATAACTTTCTCCTCTCCGTAGATAACTTACTACTCTATCCTCTCCGTCGATAACTTACTAATCCATTCATAACTTTCTCCTCTCCGTCAGTAACTTACTGCCTGCAGTCATAACTTTCTCCTATCCGTCAATAACTTAATGCTCCATCCATAACTTTCTCCTCTCCGTAGATAACTTACTACTCTATCATCTCCGTCGTAACTTACTAATCCATTCTAACTTTCTCCTCTCCGTCGATAACTTACTAATAAATTCATAACTTTCTCCTCTCCGTCAGTAACTTACTGCCTCCATTCATAACTTTCTCCTCTCCATCGATAACTTACTGCCTTCACTCATAACTTTCTCCTATCCGTCAATAAATTACTGCTCCATCCATAACTTTCTCCTCTCCGTAGATAAATTACTACTCTATCCTCTCCGTCGATAACTTACTAATCCATTCATAACTTTCTCCTCTCCGTCAGTAACTTACTGCCTCCATTCATAACTTTCTCCTCTCCATCGATAACTTACTGCCTCCATTCATAACTTTCTTCTATCCGTCAATAACATACTGCTCCATCCATAACTTTCTCCTCTCCGTCGATAACTTACTAATCCATTCATAACTTTCTCCTCTCCGTCAGTAACTTACTGCCTCCATTCATAACTTTCTCCTCTCCGTCAATAACTTACTGCTCCATCCATAAATTTTTCATCTCCGTAGATACCTTACTACTCTATCCTATCCGTCGATAACTTACTAATCTATTCATAACTTTCTCGTCTCCGTCAGTAACTTACTGCGTCCATTCATTACTTTCTCCTCTCCATCGATAACTTACTGTCTCCACTCATAACTTTCTCCTATCCGTCAATAACTTACTGCTCCATCCATAACTTTCTCCTCTCCGTAGATAACTTACTACTCTATCCTCTCCGTCGATAACTTACTAATCCATTCATAACTTTCTCCTCTCCGTCAGTAACTTACTGCCTCCAGTCATAACTTTCTCCTATCCGTCAATAACTTAATGCTCCATCCATAACTTTCTCCTCTCCGTAGATAACTTACTATTCTATCATCTCCGTCGATAACTTACTAATCCATTCTAACTTTCTCCTCTCCGTCGATAACTTACTAATAAATTCATAACTTTCTCCTCTCCGTCAGTAACTTACTGCCTCCATTCATAACTTTCTCCTCTCCATCGATAACTTACTGCCTTCACTCATAACTTTCTCCTATCCGTCAATAACTTACTGCTCCATCCATAACTTTCTCCTCTCCGTAGATAAATTACTACTCTATCCTCTCCGTCGATAACTTACTAATCCATTCATAACTTTCTCCTCTCCGTCAGTAACTTACTGCCTCCATTCATAACTTTCTCCTCTCCATCGATAACTTACTGCCTCCATGCATAACTTCCTTCTATCCGTCAATATCATACTGCTCCATCCATAACTTTCTCCTCTCCGTAGATAAATTACTACTCTATCATCTCCGTCGATAACTTACTAATCCATTCTAACTTTCTCCTCTCCGTCGATAACTTACTAATCCATTCATAACTTTCTCCTCTCCGTCAGTAACTTACTGCCTCCATTCATAACTTTCTCCTCTCCGTCAATAACTTACTGCTCCATCCATAAATTTTTCCTCTCCGTAGATAACTTACTACTCTATCCTATCCGTCAATAACTTACTGCTCCATCCATAACTTTCTCCTCTCCGTAGATAACTTACTACTCTATCCTCTCCGTCGATAACTTACTAATTCACACATAACTTTCTCCTCTCCGTCAGTAACTTACTGCCTCCATTCATAACTTTCTCCTCTCCGTCAATAACTTACTGCTCCATCCATAAATTTTTCCTCTCCGTAGATAACTTACTACTCTATCCTATCCGTCGATAACTTACTAATCCATTCATAACTTTCTCCTCTCCGTCAATAACTTACTTCATAATCAATAACTTTCTCCTCTCCGTAGATAACTTACTACTCTATCCTTTCCGTCGATAACTTACTATTCCATTCATAACTTTCTCCTCTCCGTCAATAACTTACTGCTCAATCCATAACTTTCTCCTCTCCGTAGATAACTTACTACTCTATCCTTTCCGTCGATAACTTACTAATCCATTCATAACTTTCTCCTCTCCGTCAGTAACTTACTGCCTCCATTCATAACTTGCTCCTCTCCGTCAATAACTTACTGCTCCATCCATAAATTTTTCCTCTCCGTAGATAACTTACTACTCTATCCTATCCGTCAATAACTTACTGCTCCATCCATAACTTTCTCCTCTCCGTAGATATCTTACTACTGTATCCTCTCCGTCGATAACTTACTAATCCACTCATAACTTTCTCCTCTCCGTCAGTAACTTACTGCCTCCATTCATAACTTTCTCCTGTCCGTCAATAAGTTACTGCTCCATCCATAAATTTTTCCTCTCTGTAGATAACTTTCTACTCTATCCTATCCGTCAATAACTTACTGCTCCATCCATAACTTTCTCCTCTCCGTAGATAACTTACTACTCTATCCTATCCGTCGATAAGTTACTAATCCATTCATAACTTTCTCCTCTCCGTCAATAACTTACTGCTCAATCAATAACTTTCTCCTCTCCGTAGATAACTTACTACTCTATCCTTTCCGTCGATAACTTACTATTCCATTCATAACTTTCTCCTCTCCGTCAATAACTTACTGCTCCATCCATAACTTTCTCCTCTCCGTAGATAACTTACTACTCTATCCTTTCCGTCGATAACTTACTGCTCAATCCATAACTTTCTCCTCTCCGTAGATAACTTACTACTCTATCCTTTCCGTCGATAACTTACTAATCCATTCATAACTTTCTCCTCTCCGTCAGTAACTTACTGCCTCCATTCATAACTTTCTCCTCTCCGTCAATAACTTACTGCTCCATCCATAAATTTTTCCTCTCTGTAGATAACTTACTACTCTATCCTATCCGTCAATAGCTTACTGCTCCATCCATAACTTTCTCCTCTCCGTAGATAACTTACTACTCTATCCTATCCATCGATAAGTTACTAATCCATTCATAACTTTCTCCTCTCCGTCAATAACTTACTGCTCAATCAATAACTTTCTCCTCTCCGTAGATAACTTACTACTCTATCCTTTCCGTCGATAACTTACTATTCCATTCATAACTTTCTCCTCTCCGTCAATAACTTACTGCTCCATCCATAACTTTCTCCTCTCCGTAGATAACTTACTACTCTATCCTTTCCGTCGATAACTTACTGCTCAATCCATAACTTTCTCCTCTCCGTAGATAACTTACTACTCTATCCTTTCCGTCGATAACTTACTAATCCATTCATAACTTTCTCCTCTCCGTCAGTAACTTACTGCCTCCATTCATAACTTTCTCCTCTCCGTCAATAACTTACTGCTCCATCCATAAATTTTTCCTCTCTGTAGATAACTTACTACTCTATCCTATCCGTCAATAAGTTACTGCTCCATCCATAACTTTCTCCTCTCCGTAGATAACTTACTACTCTATCCTCTCCGTCGATAACTTACTAATCCAATCATAACTTTCTCCTCTCCGTCAGTAACTTACTGCCTCCATTCATAACTTTCTCCTCTCCGTCAATAAGTTACTGCTCCATCCATAAATTTTTCCTCTCCGTAGATAACTTACTACTCTATCCTATCCGTCGATAACTTACTAATCCATTCATAACTTTCTCCTCTCCGTCAATAACTTACTGCTCAATCAATAACTTTCTCCTCTCCGTAGATAACTTACTACTCTATCCTTTCCGTCGATAACTTACTGCTCAATTCATAACTTTTTCCTCTCCGTAGATAATACTCTATCCTCTCCGTCGATAACTTACTAATCCACTCATAACTTTCTCCTCTCCGTCAGTAACTTACTGCCTCCATTCATAACTTTCTCCTCTCCGTTAATAACTTACTGCTCCATTCATAAATTTTTCCTCTCCGTAGATAACTTACTACTCTATCCTATCCGTCGATAACTTACTAATCCATTCATAACTTTCTCCTCTCCGTCAATAACTTACTGCTCAATCAATAACTTTCTCCTCTCCGTAGATAACTTACTACTCTATCCTTTCCGTCGATAACTTACTAATCCATTCATAACTTTCTCCTCTCCGTCAATAACTTTCTGCTCAATCCATAACTTTCTCCTCTCCGTAGATAACTTACTACTCTATCCTTTCCGTCGATAACTTACTAATCCACTCATAACTTTCTCATCTCCGTCAGTAACTTATGGCCTCCATTCATAACTCTCTCCTATCCGTCAATAACTTACTGCTCCATTTATAACTTTCTCCTCTCCGTAGATAATTTACTACTCTATCCTTTCCGTCGATAACTTACTACTCTATCCTCTCCGTCGATAACTTACTACTCTATCCTCTCGGTTGATAACTTACTACTCCATCCTCTCTGTCGATAACTTACTGTTCCAGCCGTAACTTTCTTCTCTCCGTCGGTAACTTACTACTTCATTGATGTCTTTCTCCTCTCCGTCGATAAATAACTACTCCATCCACAACTTTCCCCACTATATCAGTAACTTACTTACTACATTCATAAGGTAGTCGGAGTTAGCGCCCTCAGAGATTTTGGGCACATTGCAACGGGTTTAATCCCGATCCATGGCAGCTAGGAACACGATCTCTAACATTGCACAGTTGCACACAAGTGGAATGACAGACGGAACTGATTCTTCCGCCATCAATGACGTCATCCGATGACGTACAAGGAACGCGTATTCGTAGACTAGGAAGTAAAGGTAACGTAAAGGAAGGTAAACGTATCAGTGCACTGATATCGGACATGGAAACGTACATCAGAATTGGCAACATTTGAGGAATGGTGATGTCAAATTTCTTCAGTGTAAAAGTAAAAAATATCAATATTTGTAGACGTGAGAATCACGCTGTCAAAAAAACTCCACATTTTCCAACACGGCACACACAGAGGAAAGGTACTACAGTTTATTTTTTAGGGAAATGCACATCGATCGTAAGAGGATGATCTCTTGCTCCTCTGTTGAGTGCTCCATCCATAACTCTCACTTCTCCAGTAGGATGGAGTAGTTGAAAAGGTTGAACATGGGAGTATCTGAATTATAATGAGTTGCTCCACGAATAAATTTATAAGATGTTTTTAAGTCAAACATTATTATTCTTCGCTCCAAGGAATGTAAAGAGAGCTTTTTCAATATTTCTTCGTATGACATATTATAGAATCCAGGTGTCTTTTTGTAAACCAATTCATGATTGGATTCATAAAAATTCAAGATTTTTGATATCTTTCACTAGATGAAGGTGCCCATACAGTTGAAGCATATTCTAGTCAGGGTCTGATGAAAGTCACAAATTCGCGAAATAGGGAATCAATGTCAAATTTACCATAGCATTTCAGAATCAAGAAAATTGTGCGATTAGCCTTTCTAACAAAGTTATTATAGTGGTCATCAAAAGTTAACTGTGATGAAAATAGTACTCCTAGTTTTTCTTCATCTGTACATTTGTGATTCGATCATTAGTGAAGTGGTACTTATAATGAGGATTCTTGCTTCCAAGGTAGAGAACACTTGATTTGTCTTTTGATATAGTTAGTTCGTACTTTAAGCTCCATTAGTAAATGGCGTCACAAGCAGTTTGTAATGAACTACATTCTTCTTACGTATTTTATTATATTTATTATATTATTTATATTATTATCTAGAAATGAGGTCCACGAATGCAAATTATGGAGTAGATGAATCATTGTAGAACGGTTAGGCAAGAATCCGAAGTTTTCATTACGTATAATGTTTTGCGATTGTAAGAAGAGTAAGATCTTATACTTATGTGCATCTTTCCACAGGCTTAGGTATCATATTGATGAGTAAAATGGGGCAATAGGTGCGAGGATCTGATGTTTCGTAAATTTGCATAAAAACAGCACAACTATTGCATGACGATGTGATGTTTCCACTGTTTAAACAAATATTGAAGAGGACTGATAATTTATCCCATATGGAATTAATGATGTTCTTGAAAAAGATTTGTGATAATCCATCAGGTCTTGGGGCAGAAATAGTGGGAGTTTGATCAATGGCATTTCAAATATGTTACACATCAAACAGTCCATCAAAATGTGAGTCAAATGTAGATTTTCAACAGATATATACCTCGCTGTGCATTCAGGGACATAAACTAAATCAAAACTGTCAGCTAAAAGAAATGTTTTGTCAGAGTCCATAGCAGACATGGTGCCATCCAATTGCAGTAATGGTAGAATGCTACACGACCCTTTCAAGCGCCTTGAAATATCGCGGACGACAGCATTTCTGTTGTTGGCATTGCATAAATATTTCAGTTTTGTAGACTCGTTGTCTTCCACAGCTTTGGTATAACTTCAATGAAGCAATATGGAATTATTTTCTGTTTTTGTCAGAGCGATTAATTGGACATTTTCCCCATGATCAAACTTGCAGTTTACGATCTCTTTAACTTGGTATTTTTACTTGTTTTCTTTGCACTAACAGGTATTATCGCTGAGCATTTTTCTATAGAAAGGTTTTCTATAGAAATTTTGGCGATTAAATTTCGCCAAAATTTCTAGTATTATTACTATGGTGCGTATCTAAATGCGCATACCTATCAGTAATTATGCTGCTCCTTAAGTTATAGTTAGCGTTAAGATAGTCATAACACTTTATTTTGCAAGATAATTGAATGCTGAAATTAAGATTAAATGAGATGGGAATATGCGGTAGTGAGTCGCTGTGGGAGAAAAAGTCGAAAGCTTCTACATTATAATCCAATGCCTCATTAGTGCAAAATACTAAATCAATAAAGTTGTTGACTCTTGATGGGAAATCAAGGAATTGTTGGAAATATTTAGGTGGTGCTAGTGGGTTTGCTCAGATGGAGTGGTTTTCTTATTTTTTAATAGAGTTTAAACTGGTTTTTGAAATTGCTTGAATTATAAATATATTTCGAATTCAATTGATTAAATAGTATTGAAAATAATTGATTATTTCAAAATAGTGAGACTTTTTTCTGAACTTTGCTAAACCATATAACAAACTTTATGCAATGACATTATTATGTGTTTTTCCCACGTTCTTCAAGTGATGCATGTTCACGTATTTGGAACTGTTGAAGCTTGATGCGTATGATACTCAGGATTCAATGCTTCATTGTTATCAATATCTATGAATTTCCTTGTATCAGAAAAAGAGCCTTATATTTTCTAAGATAATATTATTGTTGTAATATTTTTTGAATTATTTTAAGGCAATTACAAATTGCTGTAAATATATAATGGAAAAATCTTGTGCTGAATGCAATTGCGAAATTATGAATTCATTAATGGCATTACGATGCACTGAGAAATATGCATCATGGTTTCACTTCTACTGTATTGGATTTAGAAAATAAAGTTAAAAAAAATTAAAATCTGACTATAAGCGTAGGTATAAATGCCAGGGTATTATAGGAAAAGGTAAGAAGAGAAATCTTAATGATGATGACCATGAAGATGTGAATTCAACAGTAAATAAACCTGATATTACAGAACCATCGTCAAGTGGGATAACTCATGTTGATGAGATTATTAATGAACAAATGACTAAGTTAAGAAAGGATATGATTGAAATTAATGACAAATCAAAAAATGACCTACTGAAGGAGTTAGCAGAATATTAAAAATGTACCAAATATTTGTTCAGATAAATTGTATGATTATTAAAAAAAATATCACTGAATAAACTAAAGAAGTAGAAAGCATTCAATTGCAAAACAAACTACTTACTGATGAAAATAAAATGCTAAAAAAATTAATTTGTAGATTATAGGTATTCCAGAAACATCTAACGAAAATGTCAATGAAATTTTATCCAATATTGCACATGTGTTAAAAATGGATATTAATGATGTTAATAAAGTGCTTACTAGAAACAGACAAAAACATAAACCAATTATTGTCCAATTAGCATTAAGGAAAATGAAAGAAAATTGAATAAAACAATGGAAATTGAAAAAAGGGATTAAATGCTAAAGAAATAAATAAATGTCTTTCGGACAGTAAAATATTTATAAATGGGCATCTAACACAGGAAAACAACACATTACTCTATGAACTAAAGAAGTTAAAACAAGAAATGGATTACAGGTTTGTTTGGGTTAAAGACTCAAAAATTTATATTAGAAAAACCGAAACTTAAAAAATATTTAGAATTAAAACTTTGAATGACTTCAATCTACTATGTGAATAAACTGTAGAGTATAAATAATGATTATTATAAAATCAAATGAATGATTGCATTAAAGGAGAATCTGACTTCAATATTGCTGCTCAACATGAAGAATATGCAGTTAAAACAATATATTGTAATGAGATTTATGATATGGTTATTATACAAATGGGATAATGGTATTAATTTAATTGTAGGTAACATAAGAAGTGTGAGGAAAAATTTTGATCATTTTTTGCTGTTTTTAAATTTAATAGAATTTTTCCGTGAGATAATAATTTTAACAGGAATCTGGATTGGCGATAATGAATTGCATTTATATACCATACCTAATTACAAAGTATACCATAAATGTCTAAATGATAAGATATCTGGGGGTGTAATTGTTTTCGTTAAACAACATATATCAGTTTATGGATATCTAATGTCTTTACTACAGCAGATATGGTCGAAATTACATTTAAACTGAATAACATATGGCTTGTTTTAATTGCATTCTACAGATTGAATTCCTATACAAAGCATAAATTTCTCAATGAATTAAAAGATAAATTAGATTCTTTAAACTTTAATAATGTGCTAATAGTAGGCGATATGAATATTGATTTAAAAGGAAATAATACAAATAAATACGATTAGTTACATTTAATTCCATCAAATGGATTCCATGTTTGTCATAAGGAAATTAACAAAAATTATTGAAAAAGGTGTCTCGACCATGTACTTTTAAGAAATTCAGTAATAAATAATTTAACTACTTATATAATAAAACAAAATATCACTGATCATTATTTTATTGGTATAAATTTTAAATCTGACTTAATTAAAGTATTGAACGATTGCAAAATACTTATGAAATGGATATAATTAAAAAAGAATTATTAGGAAATAAAAGTTGGAATGATGTTAAGGTAGAAAAATATATAAAATATCGTTTCAATCATTCGTAAAACAATTAAATAAACTAACTGAAATATCGAAATATACCATAAAAATGCAAAATAAGACTGAAAATTAAAACCATGGATAACTTATACACTTATAGTTTTCATTGAAAAATGAAACAAATATCATAATTTATTAAAAAAGCAGTCTTTCAATATGAAATTGAAAAATCATTTTAATAAATATCGAAATTTATTATTAAAATTATTTAGGGAAACAAAAACAGATTACTATATAAAACATTTTTAACAATACTGGTAAAATGAAAAAGTATTAAAATATTATAAATGATTTAACTGGTAAGCATCAAAATATTTCAACATTCCCTAAGGAAATAAAAATTACCAATGTTATTTTTCGTACAACCAAAATCCGATGATATTGGCTGATATATTTAATAAATACTTTACAGAAATAATTGAAGACTTAATAAGGGATATTCTTAATTATGATGATATAGATGATGATAGTTTTTGATTTAGAATGATATAGATGATCAGTTGCATACAATGTTATACTCAATTTTCATTGATTATAAAATAGAAGAAAAAAATTAGTATTGTAATCAAACACTAGAAATTAAATAAAACAAATAAAGAAAATGATATTTCCACAAAAGTTATAAAAGAAAGTAATTTTGGAATTGTACGGATACTATGTCATTCTTTTAATTTGACATTACAGAGAGGTCGTTTTACTAGTATATTAAAAATTTCAACTGTTATTCCTATTTATAAAGGAGGTATACATTTCGATAAAGGTATATCGATATCCAATATCTTCATTATAAATATTTTCAAAACCTTTCAAAAAATATTAAAAATAAAATTCTAACTTTTTCTTCTTCTAAAAATCAGTTTGGCTTTCGAATCGGAATAGGAACTAAGATGCTATATTGAGCAACATTACAGTTTATAGTGCTATCAATGATAACTATTGTCAAATGTTTTTAGATATAAAAAAAATCTGATTCAGTGTCACATAATTTTCTACTATCTAAACTAGAAAATGCTGGAATTAGAGGTAATATGTTAAATTGGTTATGAACTTATTTAATATATATAACCCAGAAAGCAAAAATAGGACATAATTACAGCAAAGAAATTAAAATTAACTATAATGTACCCGAAAGTTCAGTTTTAGGTCTCCTTTTATTTAATGTGTTTATAAATAATCTTTGCGATTTGAATATAAAAGGCAAAATAATTACATTTGCTGATGATACGGCATTGGGATATATATCAAAAGTAAAGACATTTTAATAACTGACATAAATGAAGATTTAAAGATAATTAGACAGTGGTTCATAAAAACTAAATTGTTTTTAAATGAAGAAAAAACAAAATATTTATACTTCAGAATGAAATGCAATATTCCAGATATACTTCAAATAAATTATTCTGTCATTTTATTAAATGTAGTGGTTCTGAATATTCATGCAAATTAATTGAATGTGTTTATAATTATAAATATTTAGTATTGTACATTGATAGTCATTTAATTTGGAAAAAACATGTTGGGTGCTTAATAAAAAAGAATAATTCAATTATACGTAACTTGTATTATATTACAAATTTTTTAACAATACGCTTTTAAAATTAATATATAATGCAGATTTAATCATATTTGAAATATGAATTATTATCTTGGGGAAGATCGTATCACAGTCATATTAAACCACTTATCATTAATAAAATAAAATAATTAAATGTATATTGAAAAAGAAATGACAGTGTTAGATCTTATTAGAATGATTTAAATATTTTTCTATTAAGGAAATTGTATGTTTGTAACCTTTTATTATATATTAGAAAACATTATACATAAAATAATGTTAAAGCCTCTCTGCATAATACGAGATAAAATGATTACACTAATCTAACTGTTCCACTCACTAAGAAAAGTATTACACAAACACATTTTATATATTTAGCACCGAAGATTTTTAACAAATTACCGGAAATAATAATAAATGAGATCAAAATATATAAATTTTCCAATTTATTAATAATATGGATTTTTACAAAATATTGACATTGAAATAATCCTTAAAGAAATGATTAAATTGTTTTATATTTGCTGTGATATATAAATGTGATAAATATCAGTACTATTTATGAACCAATAATCATAATAGATTGTGAAATTTAATTATCAGTCAGGAATAAATAAATTTTAATTAATTTACATTTTCCTAAAATTACATTTCCACTGGCGAGTTTGATACTCTTCTGAATAGTTGATATTCCAAATATTACTTGTAATAATAAATAAATGTTTAACAATATCATATATTTTATTATTTAACAGATATTTAATTAAACATATAAAATAATTACATTATAAAATTGGTACAGCTGAAAAAATTAATTTTTGTTGTGTGAACTGAAATTGCATAAAATTCATAAAATGTAAATTGTACGAAATACAAAATGGAAAAATAAATTGAAATTGAATTGAAACCATGAAAGTGGAATTGAGATATTTAGTACTGCTGTGCTGAACTCTTGGCAGTTGAGGTTATCCAGTCAATTCCACTCCGACAAGGTCACCTGCCCTAACAACTGGATAATAATATATCAATGTCAATTAGTATATCAGTGTCAATTAATGTCATGGAATTTGATGTAGGAATGTAAAATCTGGAATTAACTGTATCCCGATAAGTTAATGAGCTAGTTTACATAAGGAAGTAAACAAAAAAGTAAAATGCAAAAGTTGTCAAAATTCTCTTAGATAATAAGGTAAAATATAACCATTAATAAGAAGAATGAAAAAGAGTAATTACAGAAGAGTGGGAAGTCGCATATGGGAAAATTTAGCTAAAATGTGTTATTGGAAGATTTAAATACTTGTCATTTCTTTCGAAATTGATGTAAGAATTTTAGTAGAAGACAGGAATGCTCTAGTTGGAAATATGCATAAATGCGGTCACATGTAATAAACTCGCTGTAAATATTTCTAAAACAAAGTGTATGGTCTTTAAGAACAATAATAAAAAACTGACTTATAATGAGAAAGGAATTTTGATGAATGATCAAAAGATTGAAATATGTGAATATATAAAATTTCTTGGACTCTGGCCAGATGCTGATTCAACTTGGAATTGTCATATTAACCAGCTAAGAGCTATTATTTAAAAAAATACTGGATCGATTGGGAGGATGAAAAATTATGCAAATAAACCAACTTTGATAAAGTTGCATTAGTGTACAGACATTTAATACATGGAATCAGTGTTTGGGTAGATACTAGTTCAGCCAATTGGTATAGTTTATTTTGTAGGCAAAAGAAAAATTATGAGATATGTTCTAAGATTAAATTACAGAAATCCGGTACAACACGGATTTAACGGCAGAAAATGGAATTCCAGGCCAGAGATTAATACGGTACATTGGCATGAAGATTTGGAGTGACGAAATTCCTGAAGATATTGCTGCAATAGAACAATATAGAACTTTTAAATATGAAAGTAAACTATACTTGTTATCAAGGCAATAATAGTGTCAGACTACAAAAATTCAGGTGCTCAAATAAATATATAAATTAAGGCTATCTGTAATGTTTTAAATTTAAGTGTATTTCAGGAAACATTTATTCCTGAAATAATCTACGCTTTATTATGTTCTCCTTTTCCACCTGTGAAATTGTCTGTGTTTTATGTATCAATATATGCAGGTTTTGGTGAAGTAAACTTATTCAATTCGTTTAATTATACCGACGCTATGAAGAGAAAATACCAACAGATTGGCAGAGGAAGCATTGCAGTTCATAAATTGAAGTGTTAACATCAAAATACGAACATGGAAAAATCCCAATAATTCTAAACAGAGTGTAAATGTCTAAGAAGTCATTTGGACAAGACGGCCAATGAGACGAAATGACGAATATGAAATATAGCAGAAGAGATGAATGAACAGTGAGCCTTTTGGTTTCATTTAGAGTTAATCTCTTTCGCATTCCTGCAACATCTACGACATCGGATGAAATATATTCAGTGTGTTAGAAACTCTTGGTATTGAACTAATCTAATACATAGAAAATAATCGAAGTGATAAATACATAGTTTTCTATTAATTTCCAGTGGCAATGAAATGCAGATAATTCATACGATACCAACAAGGGATAAAGATATCCTGACAATTCAAATTATTATTTAAACTTCTTGCTTTTAACTTTCTCATAAAAAAAATGGGGACAGTGTATTCTTCATTGAAAATCCAGAACATTTCCAAAGATATTGAGATAGAGAGAGATATGAAAATTAATAAAGGTATGAAAAATATGCCACGGATTAGGCGGATGTATAATGTTGCCTTTTTTTATTTTGTTGGCTCGTGGAAAGACTGAATATCGACGATGAAATCTGGTTGACTTGAAAATGTAATTCAGTGTTAGATGAAAGGAGAAAAATCGAAATCCGATGCTCATGAGGGGCTAGTCTCATGAGCATGGGTAATCATAGATGGAGGTCATGGCAGCTAGTCATAGAGTGTTCAAAGAACTCCGACTTGCTTTTAAAAGTTTTTGAAACGCATTATTGTACCTCGGACTTGAGATCTGAATTCTAATTAGGATTTAAAATGCAAACATTAAAGTATGGTAACGTATTCTCTGGTAGGGCATACACATTATTTGTCGTTATTGTTTTGCTCAAATTTCAACTTCTTAACATTTTAATTGCATCTGTTGTGTTTGATCTCTGTGACAATTTCTCTCCCAGTAAGAGTCTTCTCATCAGACATACGAACAAAACGAAAATTTGTAGTCTAATGGCCGAAAAAAAATTCAAAGTTTTCCTATTATATATTAAAACATTTAACCAGATCCACCCATAAAACAAACACGATCCATGAAGGGGCATTATGTCTAAAAATATAATGATGTTTGTGATTAAAATCGTGTCCATACCAATAGAGATCACCGTAAAATTTAAAACCTTCGACCAAGTAAGTATTGAAGAAACTATGGTATTGCTAATTGAGAATGACTTCTATAGTTATGTGTATAAAGGTAAAAACTAAGAATGAAACCTTAAGTTCAAAATGGTGCAAAAAGAGTATTATATTCATAGAACATGTATATGCATCAGAATAGAACCAAAAAATAATCCAGTTGAACCTGTGTAAACCTAATGAGTATCCCATGCACTTCCGCGTACTTTAAGCACCAAATGAAATTAGTAAAAAACATTGATCACCAAAAAACCACGATTAGTGAAAAATTGGCACCAGAAGATTCCAGCGATAATTTCATTACGAGAGCCGAGGGAAGCCTCGGCTCTTGTAATGAAATAAATCTTGGTGATTGAGAGTTAATCGCAGTTTCATTGCTGCATGCTCCTGTTTCCCACCCTCCGAATCCGGAAGGCAAGTTGGCATCTGTCTTATCTGGAAATCTTTTCAACGCTTCGTTACATTTGGCTCTCACCCAGCGTCCTACTCTGGATAAATTACCTGCTATAATTGCTCGCAATTAGTAGCGATCCGCTGTCGTCTTGACCCTGTAATCGCGTCCATATTAATTAGGTGCGTTAGGAAAGGATCCAGAGAGACCGGGAGGAGTTAGCTAGGGAGAGGAGCAGCCCAAAGAGCACCATCGGTGTGATGACTCCCTCCCTGGTGGCGTTAATAGCCCCTGACGCAAGTTGCTCCAGCGCAGCAGATAACAAATGGCTGAGCGTCCGAGGCTGCACATCGCATGCCACGTTTCACCCATCACTTCAGTAGGCACAGAATCGCAGGTATCCGTGCGCACGATCAATCAGCCGGCGCTCGCATTCCTCCCCTTCTGGGAAAGAACTCTCCTCGATCGTCGTGTCGCTGGCAGACGGAAGCGACGCCGCTATCAGACGGCATTTGGCCGCGAGCCACTCCCTCGAGCCGGTGACGTCGTCCATTGACCCACAAGACGCCCACAAGTGACGATGGCCGCGTGCGCACGATTGAGAGGGTTTGGGGGCGCTTCTCGCACTGAAGAGGACAGACTCTTTGATTTACGTTTTGGCAACGGTAGTGCGGAAGCACACCCCACCATCCGTGACGTCATTACAACATGGTTCGTCTCTCGCTGAATGGTCAGCTTCATAAATTACGCTGGGAGCATCAACTCTGGAGAGGAGGAGGGGAGGAAGAAGGGAGCTTACAAGAAGAAGGATCATACTGGATGAACGATTCGACGAAATTTCAGTTCAAGAAATTCAGCAGGTTGGGGAATTAAGACGAGAAACCTGATAACGGAATGGAAGGCTTGTTTAGGCTGACAAACAGGGACAATTTGTGGAGGAGTTTAGGAGTGTAAAAAACATTTTAGGTCTCATCTAGGAATGGTCAAAATGTATTCTACACTTTATGAGCCAACTGCACAGAATTTATTAAGGAAACATAAAAACAAAACTCCAATAACGAAGAGACATTCAATATTTTCAGTTTGCGAATGATGGCAACAAGTCAAATAACTGTGAGCCAAGGTTAGACACGTTTCATAACATTAAATTCGAAGAGTTTTAATTTTAACTGAAAAGATTTTTGCATGATCCATGAGTTCACAGTTAATGAAACCAATTACCTTGAAGCTGCACACTAACAGAATTAACTTCTAATGAACTTAACGAAACATGTCAGAACATCCAGACGATAGAAATTTATAATTTTTAACATTTGTACATTAATGCCATCAAATCTAGAGGCTTTTAATGTAGATAGTTGTTTTATAATATTGTTACGACAGATGAACGTGCTACATTGAGTTTATGGCAGATGTGTCATGAACAGTGATGTAGATGTGTCTATGCCTCAGCGTGACAATACGTTATCAACTGTTTAGAACGGAGATGCTTTGGATAATAAGATTCATAGAGGAAAATTAAAAGGGTGTAGTGGAGTAGTGAAGAAATAAGAAAGTATTAAATTAGTGTTGTGTGATACTACATAAGAAGACTCTTAACATTTGATTCAAGATGAGCCTGGTTCCGGAAGTGAAAGTGAATCAACAGTAAAGTTATTTTTGGGTCCTCTGTCAGGAGAGATCAGCATTAGATGTTTCGCATCTGTAAGGTATAAAGCATTAGTAAGGTAGTCCTCTAACACAAATGAAATTCAATATAATTTGGATAGTTTGTTGGATGTTGCAAAAGTAAAAGATTTTATTTTGTCATCGGAACTGAATATTGACAGCATTGTGGTTTAAGCAACGAGAATTAGTTAAACATAGTAAATCGTTCTTTTTATGGTTTGACTTTATACTAAGAGGAATAGATTGAGTATACTTGTGTTTACTCTTTGATATAGTTTTCGTTGATACTGTTTTTATATTGATTGTATATACTTTGTTTGATACTGTTTGATATAGTTACTATTTGATAGTGTTTACTATAGATGTGATAGTTGTGTTTAGATAAGATTGTTTTATTTGTATAATTTTTGTGCCTTTGTAATAAATTACTTCATTCATACTTTAGTATACATATATACTATTTTTGAACTCACGCTAAGTTTTCATCTCTTTGAATTCATATCAATATTTAAAACTTGAGTTGTAGTTGCACTTCTCACAATAATAGAAGGGGAAACATACTTTAAGTATATTTGATATGGAGGTGAAATATCTATTTCCTCATCTGCATAAAATTCACTATCTCTAAAATCTGAATTCATTTCATATTTCAGTTCCCCTTTTCAGGTACACTGCACTTTTTCCTTTCATGCCAAGTAAATTATTTACACACTTCCATTGTGACGTAGTTTCATTTGCACAAAAATTGAATTTATCTCTGTAACACCTATCTTTAACTTCCTCAATACGTTTTTAAATTTAATTTATTATAGTTTGTGTCATCTGTTTCATATTACACAACAGATACAAGCATAGACATTTATTCCCATTGAATTGCCAAGTCAGACATTTCATATAAAGAATTTTGCATAATATATTTTCTAAATTTATACATTCAACTTTAGGAATATTAAAAGCGTTCACAAGAGTTGAAGTAACTCTCAAGTGGGTTTATAATAATAATTTAATAATAATAATTAAATATCTATTAATTAAATTTAATTAATTAATAGATATTTTTATATTTCATATACAATTTTTCTTTTTCGTCTATATATTTAATTAATTCATCAGCGATCCGTTTTTGCCTACTTTTTGCTTTATACCTCCTCTATTATTACTAGTGAACAAATTTTTATTATTAATAAACCTTTGAAAGTATTTTTTTTATACAACAATCTATATTGGTTTCCATAAATTAAGGAAAACTCAGAAAAATCATGATAAGCAAAAAATTATATGAATGATTTTAATGAAGTTTGATGCAAATATGAATTACAATGCTAGTTTCAGAATGGCATAAAATATTTTACAGTAGAAACATTTTTCGTCAAAAAATAACACAGGAACTTGTCCAAAAATGAAGTATCAGAATGCAATGCGCAAAGTTCTTTAATAAGAAGTGTGGTCACCCTTTAAAGCAATGCAGGCACGACAACGATGTTCCATTCCGTTTATGATGTTGTGAATCAGCTCAGTAGGGAGTACGAACATTGTTCTTTTAAAGCAGTAATAAGCTCCCCCTCTGTTTCAGGTGGCGGGTTGAAGGCAGTAACACGTCTTCCTAGAGCATCCCACACATGATCAATCTGATTTAGGTCGGGAGATCGAGATGGCCACTCCATGCGCATAATGGTCTCCTCTTGAAGGTATTGTTCCACTAGTCGAGCTCTGTGTGGAAGAGTGTTATCGTCTTGGAAGATGAATGTTTCACCTATTGCACCAGCGTAAGGACGTACATAAGAGTCCAGGATGTGATCTCTATATCTTTGAGCATTGAGGTTCCCAGTCTTAACACATAGAGGTCTGTGCGTCCATCTAAGGAAATGCCATCCCAAGCACACACGCTACCTCCGCCGTAACTATCTTTTTGATGGATGTTACTGGGATGAGAACGGGTACCTCGTTCTATTCACATTAAACAATGTCCAGAATCACTCTGCAAGCAATATCCGGACTCATCTGTGAAGAGTACCAACCTCCATTGCTCTTCTGTCCAGTTAACAATGGTGCGTGCCAAATTAAACCGCTCTTCTGTGACAAATTACTGTCCTTCTAGCATGCAGATCTCCATCATGAAGCCTTCTACGCACAGTAGAAGTCGATAAACCCTTCCAGTGGCTGCTGCAAGAGAGGATCGTAGCTGAGAGCGATTAGACGTCCTGCTCCTTCGTGCTGTTAATCACAGATATCGGTCTTATACAGCATTCGTAATTCTAGCCTTTCCTCGGCTAAACCTCCGAGACGCGGAATCCGTGCTAAGAAATCGATTCCACAGTCTATGGACAAGAGAAGGACTCACATTCAGCCATTGTGGTACGTCTGATTGACCTTGGCCTGCTTCGAGCCGTCAAATAGTTCTCCACCGCAGTTGTCTCGAGGTCATTCCTACAAAATGGCTATTTCGAATTTATTTACTAACATTTACAACACCAAATAACGATCCACTCCAAAACACCCGTTTTTATGCCGCTATCCGATTACGCAAATTAACGCAGACTAATTTGCATACGATATGCTCACTCGACATTACTTTACTGGTTACATGAACAAGTTTGGTTAGAATCGCACAACTGTTTGGTGAATTATCACGATTTTTCTCATTTTTCCTTAATTTATGGAAACCAGTGTATTATCAGTGCCATTATTAGATATGCATAAATTTGCAAAATTTTGTTGCTTTGCCCAAAATTACAAAAATTCAGTGCCCAAAATTATAACACAATGCCCAAAATTATAAAAATTAAAATAATAAATACCCCCTCAAGCAGTTGCTTGCCACATAGGTCTGACAGGAGCTTGTCAGTTTACGCCATAGCACAAGGTCTGAGAGGACGGCAGGACCTCAGCAGAAAAACAACACGAACAACATTATTTATTGAATATTCGAATTAAGTTTACTTACAATTGGAATTTGATCAGTCAAATTAGATTTCAACTCAAAGAAGCTGTTTTGACCTGGTTGGTGCACATTGGAACAGATTTTTACTCTCAGGGAATGGGCAAACATTCAGTTACGTATTTACATAACCTAGACGACTATGTGGCGAAATAGATTTAGTTTGCATCTTCATCCTAATGTGTTTGTCTTTCTCATAATACTATGTTGTTATTGGCGTTATTTGTTATTATGATGATTTAAGTCAATTGTTATTATGATGATTTTAATGAATAATTGTTATTCATTAAAGAGTGCAACTTACTCTTTGGTACACCATCGTACAATAAATTTCACCACCACGACAAGGTGGTTCCCTCTCGGTGGGGGGGGGGGGTACACTCTTGAGCAGGTGTCATAGTTTAATTATCTTAGGAAATATGTTACAGATACTGGTAATATGCGGGATGAAATTAACAGACGAATAGGGGTTGCCGCTGGGACTTTTAAGAATCCATGGAGAGTATGGATAAATAGATGTATAACCTAAAGGTTAAAATTAGACTGTATAATAGTTTGATTCTTTTTATTGTTAGTTATGGTAGTGAAAGTGGACGCTTTGTAAACACGATAACAGGAAGTTTGATGTTTTTGATTCTACATACTTACGCAGTATCTTGGGCATTAGGTGGTTCAACTTTGTATTAGTAGATTAGCGAATAGTTATGAACAGTGTGCCTAAAGGCTTCAGAAAGAAGGAAAGACCTAGGATGTGATGGGCAGACAATTAATATAGACTAGGTTGTGGTGGTTAAACAGGATATTGTTTCAAGTGTTGTGCAGTGGCCAAATGCAGCCGATGTAGCTCAGGCGAGACCGTGTTTGGAGGACGAAATTGCACAATCTGGTTGGATCTCTGTAGCCCGTGGCTGCTTGAGGATGATGATGATGAATGAAATATTATGGCGGCACCACTTGAGGATGATGATGATGAATGAAATATTATGGCGGCACCACTTGAGGATGAGGATGATGATGATGATGAATGAAATATTATGGTGGCACCACTTCAGGACTACTATTTTGTGTAATTTATTCAGCTGCGGGTGTGGGGAAAGAGAAGCCAAAGCGTTGCTCTTTGAGAATGCTCTGATGAAGAGCAAAATGTTAAACGTAGGAGTGGCAGAGGAATTTTTCAAGCACATATTTAAAGACGATCTAGTAATTTGGTCCCTTTAGTTTGTTTCCTACTCGGCCCACTTCCAAGATTAAAAATGACGTCTAATAAACGACAAATACGTCTAAGTCATTTAAAGTGTTGGTTTGAAGAATGTTTTCAAGTAGATTTTCGTTTATCTGCACAATATGAAAAAAAGTTATAAAACTTTAATCAGAACAGAAAGAGCTGAATCATCATTGGATTGTAGGCAAAGAATTGATATTATATCATTTGTCTTTTAAACCGCCGCCCCCCTCCCTCTTTGGAAATTTACGACCTCCCCTAAAAGGACTCATAATCTGCATTTTGCGCACCTCTATATTAGCGCACCAGATGCCCTTTTAAGCTAAAATATAAGAAGTTGTTTCAAAAAGATACTGCGGTTTTTGTATAAAATGTATGCGTAGATACGTAATGAAACATAATCATTCTGGTCTTCTGAATGCCTTCAGCCGACATGTATCTTGAAATACATTGGCCTCGAAATTCCTTCCTTGGTCCAAGTGGAGTTACAAAGGTACTCCATCCATACCTGCTGATTAGATTATTCACCAACACTCTGCAACTGTTGTTGCCTTTTGATCTTCGATGGGAGAAACTTCAGGCTACTTCGTGAAATAATCCCTTGCCACCAATAAGTAACGATTTACATCATCTGGCCTAGAGAATGGATCCATAACATCTATGGATATTCTTTCAAAAGGAGCACCAACGTTATGTTTGCAACTTGCCCCGACTCCTAGTCTTAGGGTCTTTCTTCGTTGCACAGGTTTCACATTGCCTACACCATCTTTCAAACTCTGCCCTACTTTTAAGCAAATAAAATCTTTCCCTGGCTTCTGCTAATGCTTTATTAAAACTGAAGCGTCCTCCAGTGGCATTTATCATGCACATCTTTCCTCACTAATTCCCCTTGCGAGAGAGGAAGGATGATCTTCCAACGAATCAATCATTCAATGGGATTCTCCCATCTTCTGTACAATAAATTTTCTCTCACTTTTAAAGAGTCCCACTGTGCCAATAACGTTTTGGTAATTGGGCTATATATTGATATTTGCTCCCAATTACGTATAGCAGATGTTTCAATTAAACTTAAGAGTGTTGATCTAGGATCTTCATCTTCATGCTGAGCTTTTCTGATTCTTATTGTATTCCAAATGTCATATGTATTACTGTTTTCTTAATAAAGTTCCCTGTGCATTTCAAGGAGAGACAGATACGGGAGATGTATGCCTCCACGTTGGTGCTAGTGAGAAAAGAAGACGATTCTTGCCGTTTCTGTAAAGATTATCGAGCCTTTAATGCTCGAGGCATACCAGATTCTTACCCCCCATCACCCTCATTAGGGAAAGTATGGATCAGTTGTCCCAGACAGAAAGTATGGATCTGTTGTCCACTATTTTAGCTCCTTGGGTATGGTATCTGGCCGTGTACAGTCACGACATATTAAAAACAGTCTTTTTCAACCCCAAGTGCAAATAGAGAGAGAGAGAGATGCCAATAGCCATTATGAAAAGTTGTGCATTGAATTAATGAAGCAGCTAAGTAGCATTTTGCTGTCATGGAGCCCAGGTAGTGCGAGCAACAGCAGAAGTCCGATATTCTCGATCAATTTGAAAGAAGAACTTTTCCTAAGTGCTACTTCCCTTCTCAGAAGAAGAAAGACCTTAGCTGGATAAATTGCACTTTTTGTCTGAGCAGCAAGAAACTGGAGAAAACCAGACCTGCACTTTTGAAAAGGACATTGGAAAAGGGTATGTGGGCTGCCTGGAACTTGGCTTCTGGCTCCCCAGATGCGCTACTAATTAACCAACTCTCTTCGTAATAAAAATACACGCAGCATAAGCAAGAGAAAGTACCCCAGCCATTTCACTTAATGCAGTTCCACCACTGACCCAGTTAATAATATTTCTCTAAATAACTGCCAAGAGGAAGGTGGATACTTCAGGTGGATGGTACCCAACCCTTTTCCCTCTCTGGCAGAAAAGCTGCGACAGCCTGCCACGTCATCAGTAGTGATTGTTTATCTCACCAAATCATTTGGACTGGATTAGCCTCGTATTGGAGTGCCGTGCACAAGAGAACAGAAGCTAACCTTCGTGTTTAAAAGCTACAACTGTGGTTTCTAAGCTACAACCTTCCTTGGAATAAAATAAAAATAAATACCCCCTCAAGCAGCTGCTTGCCACAGAGGTCTGACAGGAGCCTATCAGTTTATATGCCACAATAGGAGATCTGAGAGGATGGCAGGACCTCAGCAGAAAAACGACACATACATCCATGCCTTACCCGGGGCTCGAACCCAGGTCCCTTAGATCAGTAGCCAAGCGAGCTATAAAAAAAGGAATCTGCCACTCATGATCTGGCAATTGGCAAAGAATTAGAGGCAAGGCTGACTCAGTGCCTCACTTGCTTTAAATTATCATACTAATAATTTTAGATTAGTTTTAGAAATTAGTTGTTAGTTTCATAGAAGTGTCACATTTTGTTTAGTTAGTCCCTTAGGAAGCTTACTGTTTCAACCCAAGTCTGCAATTGCCTATAGTAGGAGTTCTCAACGTGGGATACGCGGTAAAATTTTTTGGGGTACGCCGTGAGAGCTCAAAAGTCGCTGGATCTAATAACAAAATCGCTAATTTGGAAACACTGCTACTGATTAATTTCTGAGAACTGAGTGACGAAGCGTGGCGCTGTAGTTCATGTCTGTACACGCTTGTCAATCCTCCCTTCCCTACCTGAGAGCCGAACCTACCCGAGCAACTGATTGCCCAGTCAAAGCATCCATTCTAAGTGAGTGAAAGTGCCTTCTTGTTGCTCTATGTATTTGTTGTGATTTATTTCACTTGCTGTGCTTAGTTATTTTTAGTCTTCAAGTTTACTGTGAAGTTAAATGAACGTGTTTCTAAAGTGACTTGAAACATGGATAAATGGATAATTAAGAAGAAAAGTAACGTGCTTCTACGTCTACGACTACGTCATCACCCCATGTGAGTAAAGAGGTGGATTCAGCAGTAACTAAAAGAACGTTAAATGTTAAACAATCAAGTGATAAAAAAATTAAAAAACGTAAATATCATGAATCATATTTACAATATTGCTTTACATGGACAGGAAATTTAGTGGATTTTGCTCTGTCACAAAATTCCTGTCACAAAATTCTATGAAACAGTCTCTTTTACGGCGATACTTTGAAACAAAACATGAGCATTTAAAAATAAGCCCTTAAGCTATTTTGAACTTTTTTTTGGAAGACTTGAATAGCAGAAAAACCGTAATTAAATATTTTTCTGGTGTAGAAGAAAATGAAAGTGCACTTAAAGCGTTTTACAAAGTAAGCCTTCAAATTGCCAAAGCCGGAAAGGCTCACACAATAGGCGAGTCACTCATTCTTCCAGCAGCGGAAGAAATAGCTTCTTGTACGTTTGGTCAAAAAGAAGTCCTTGTCAGAACCATTCCTTTGTCAAACGACACAGTTTTCAGGAGAATTAAAGATATGTCCTGTAATATTAAGGACCAACTCATTCAAGCTATTCAATGTAGCCCGTGGTTTGCCATACAAGTGGATGAGTCGACAGACATTATTAGTACTTACTTATTATTCTCTCAAAACTTCTACTTCTGATGAGGATATTTTTAATATGATTGATTTAGTTCTTTCCGGAAACAACCTTGAATGGAAAAATTTCATTTCTGTAAGTACTGACGGAGTAAAAACAATGAGTGGTTATATCACAGGACTAGCAGGTCGTATAAAACAAGTTGCACCAGAATGTAAGTTCACTCATTATTGTCTTCACCGTGAAGCGCTGATAGCTAAATTTCTCCCTGATGATTTGAAAAGAGTTCTGGATGAAAGTGTACAAATGGTTAATTTCATCAAAACCCGACCATTGAAGTCTCGACTTTTTTCAGTTTTGTGTGAAGAAATGGGTAGTCTGCATAAGAGATTGCTGCTTCACACAGAAGTAAGTTGGTTGTCACGAGGAAATGTTCTTTGCCGTTTATTTGAACTCCACGATGAAGTACGATTTCTCCTTTTTTTCATGTACCATGAGTTTCGACTTTCTTTGAGACTACAAGACTTAGAATGGCTTCTACGGTTAGTATATTTAGCTGATATTTTTGTAAAAATGAATATTGTGAACTTATCATTTCAAGGAGACAACGTTGATGTGTTCTATGCTGAGAAGAAAACTGATTCCATGATAAAAAAATTTCGCTCTGGGAAAACGCAATTAAAAAGAACAGCTATGACCAATTTCAGCAACTAGATTCATTCCTTAAGGAAAATGAGCAACCGATTGCAGACTTTGAAGACATCAGACAACAAATAATCGTTCACTTAAGCACTCTTAAAACTCTTATGTGGCAGTATTTTCCATCCCGTGATGAAACGCAAGAATGGATTCGAGACTCTTTCACATTTGATTTGGAAAAATGTAAGCTTCCATTGTCCAATAAAGAAGGGTTGATTGAGATAGCTTGTGACAATAGTTTAAAAATCATTCATTCCAAAAAGCCATTGATTAGTTTATGGATTGGAGTGGAGAAGAATTGCAGTCAAATATTTGTTACCTTTCACAACAACTTATTTATGTGAAACTAGTTTTTCATTTTTAACTGCTTTAAAAAATAAATAAAGGAACTGGCTGGATGTTGAAGATGACTTGCGACTCTACCTTAGCAAGATAACCCCAAATACTGATGAACTGAGCAAGCGTAAACAAGCGCAACTATTTCACTGATTAAATAAAGCCAGTAAAATGTTTATAATTTTATAAGATTTGTTAAATTGTTTATGTCATTTTTTGTGTTTATCCATATATGTAATTTATGAATACAAAATTTAATGTGTGTGTGTGTGTATATATATATACGTTTATTTTATTCCCGTTGTTATAATATAACTATAGTTTTATCTATCTATACAAGGGGTTACGTCAGTTACATACACATTTCCAGGGGGTACGTGAAGCATAAAAGGTTGAGAACTACTGGTATCTGTCCATTTAGTGAATAAGCTTATTATTTTGGTGGCAACACTTGTGTGCAAGTGGTTGTTTACAAGCAAAGTGGTTTGTTTACTGAGAGCTGTGATTATATATCGAAATTAATTATTGCCTATTGTTTTTTTCTTCTGCATTTTCTTAAAACATAAATTTCGTCAGCATAAAAAAGCTCTGTTTGAACATAGCATGCTTAAAATTGTGGCAAAATATATAATATAAATATCCTAATGAGGATATAAAGTTTCATGGGTGGCAACTGAATAAGTTTTAGGTAATTGCGCCATCTATTGTCTGGATGTGAAACTCCTGAACTGTAACCAATTCCATTACTGTTCAATTGGAAATACCTATAACTTTATTTAAAGGTGTCCAAGACTTTTTTGTGCACATTGCTTACAGGAAGTGTTTGATATAAATGAAGTTTTCCAGTGAAAAGTTGGATGCGAAGATTTATTCCATTCTAAGTGAAAAAAAAAATGTCAAACAGGACCTTGTTAGAATTGGTGTGCAGTGGCCAGATGAAGTAGTTGTAGCTCAGGATAGACTTGCTTGGAGAACTAAATTGAACGGTCTGGTTGGACCTCCGTAGCCCATGGCTGCTTGAGGATGATGATGATGATGAAGTGCATTAGAACTACAGACTCAAACTTTAGAAAGCTTAATAAGGACAAGAAAAAGAACTGGAAGTGCACATGGTGCATTATGTCTTGAAAATCATCGTCAACTTCAGTAACTGAACTATATCATAAACTAGAGGAGATGTCTGGACTTCGAAATACAGATGAATATGTTACTAAGGAAGCAAAAGATGAGTACAGTCGCTCAAAAAAATATCCGAACACTATGGCTGATTACAGAATTCAGAAAAAATATCTGGCAACCTTTTTTAGAAATTAGTGATCTGGCAACCTTCGTGTACTGTACACGAAGGTTGCCAGATCACTAAAATCTAAAAAAAAATCATTGCCAGATATATTTTCTGAATTCTGTAATCAACCATAGTGTTCGGATATTTTTTTGAGCGACTGTACACTTTGATAAAGAAGGAAATAAAGACTCTTGATACTGAACTAAGAAACTTCGAACAGATATTAGAAATACTATGAAGCAAGATATAGCAAATATTAATAGTAATATTTAACAACAGCAATGTAAGTTTTAAGAAACTTATACAAAACTGAAGAATAGTGAAAGAATTCTTTACACATAGTTCTAAAATACAAACTTATTTTATTAAACACTTTGACAAAATACTACTTACTAAGTTTTAATTAACTTCTGAAGTCAATTTTTGTGGCTGGCTTTGTTATCACTAAATATTCAAACTTCCATAACTCATTAAATACTGAAGAATATTGTTGAAAATCGAGATATTGATTTATTTGATTGAGATCTTCATCTGCAATCACAATTTTCAAAATAAAAAAGCTTATTTTAGAAGTTATATAGCTTTGACGTTAGCTTCCCACTGACTTAATATAGGGATTTTCCTTGATTTATGGAAACCAGTGTATATTGGGACAAAAGTCGAAAAGTGACTTTTTGTGAATTACAAAAATTGTATATCATATTGAAGCTAATTGTACAGCGTATCTGTAATTGTTTTTTATTTTAAAAAAATAGTGTAATGGTACTACAATAGTATCATAATTTTCTTTAAATGATATATTCTATATACAAGATAATCCTCAATTTTTTAGTTAAAACATTTGCGTGTGATTTCCATTTCGGATTCCGATCTATAATTGCTCTATTTTAAATTAGTCACTCTTTCTAAATATGGACAATCGCAATATTGATAGTTACGACAGGTAGTGTTATGATATTTTAAACTGAAATAAGCACTGTCCCTTATGAGATTAAATAATATAAATTTAGTTTTTTTTAACATTTAAGGATAATTTGTGTAAATGGAACCAGTAATTCATTTGCATCGAATCCTGCTCAACTATAAACTTTAATTCGGGTATATTGTTGACTGAATAAATGGGGCGGGGGTGGCTCAGTCGGTAGCGCGCCAGGCTCGTAATCTATAGTTCCCAGGTTCGAGTCCCAGCTGGGTCAGCGATGAGATTTATCTCATCGCTGACCCAGCTGGGATTCTCCGCCCTGCCCACGATCAGTAGGGTACACCGATGGGCTTAGAAAGGTCCGCCGTCCGTCGGATGGGACGTTAAGTCGTGGCCCCGTGTGCGGGAGAGCCATACCTTGTGCACGTTAAAGAACACGCTGGATGGCCTTGACGGCAGGCTACCATCTGTCTCCCAACAGCTGTTCCAGTGGGTCCCCTCCCCCAACCTTCTCTGAGCCTTCGGGGTCCCTGTGACCTGGCCATTTAGCCCATGGTGTGCAAAAAAGTGCCGCTCAGAGGTAAAACAACCCAACAACTGAATAAACAATGGTTGCATCATCTGCATAACAGGTAAGTGATCCATTAAGATTACAAATATCATTAAAATAAATTATGAACATCACAGGACTTATCCTTCCGCTACAGCTGCATTAATTGTCTTGCAATTACTACAGTTAATTTTTCAAACAACTTTTAAACCATTCTAGACAACTACCTCTTATGCCACTAATATTGAGTTTATTCGGAAGAAAGTCATGCATAACTGTGCCAAATGCCTTTTTAATATGAAGAAAACAGCTAGTGTTTTTTTGCCTTCATTAATTCTTTTAAGTTTTTCCGGTTATGTCTAATATAGTTTGTTCAGTAATTCTGCTGTCTCTGAAACCAAATTGAAAACGATGAAAAAAAATTTTTTCCATAGAAGCCAAAAATTCTATTTTTAACACTTTTTTCAATCACTTTTGAAACATTTCGCAGCACAGATATTGGTCTATGATTGTTTATCTGATTTCTGGCTCCTGACTTATAAATAGGGAAAACTAAAGCTTTTTTATAAAACATCATAAAAAAAAACCATTCTGAACTGAAACATTTGTTAGATGAGTCAAAATACACTGGTTTCCATAAATTAAGGAAAAACCCTATGTTAAGCCAATGGGAAGCTAACGTCAATGCTCTATAACGTCTAAAATATTTTTTTTTTGTTTTGAAAAATGTGATTGCAGATAAAAATCTCAATCCAATAAATCAATATCTCGATTTTCAACAATATTGTTTTATTATTTAATGAGTTATGGAAGTTTGAATATTTAGCGATAACAAAGTCAGCCACAAAAATTGACATCAGAAATTAATTAAAACTTAGTAATAAGAATTTTGTCAAAGTATTTAATAAATATGCATTTTTAGAACTTTGTGTAAAGAATTCTTTCATTATTCTTCAGTTTTGTAATAAGTTTCTGAAGACTGGCATTGCTGTTATTAAATTTACAAAATTCCATAACTCATTAAATATTAAACGAATATTGTAGAAAATCGAGATATTTATTTTAGTTTAAGATATCATAACACTACCTGTCGTAACTATCAATATTTCGATTGTCCATATTTAGAAGGGGCGGGTGTGGCTCAGTCGGTAGCGCGCCAGGCTCGTAATTTGTAGTTCCCAATTTCGAGTCCCAGCTGGGTCAGCGTTGAGATTTATCTCCGCAAAATTCCCTGCCCTGCCAACGGTCAGTAGGGGACATCGATGGGCTTGGAAAGGACGCTGTCCGTCGGATGGGACATTAAGCCGTGGCCCCGTGTGCGCCCCGTGTGTGGGAGAGCCATACTCTGTGCACGTTAAAGAACACACTGGATGGCCTTGACGGGAGGCTACCATCTGTCTCCCAACAGCTGTTCCAGTGGTCCTGAAGTCTCAGAAACAGCAGAATACTGAACATTTGGCACAGTTATCCATGACTCCTCCAACCTTCTTTGAGCCTTCAGGGTCCTTGTGACCTGGCCATTTTGCCCATGGTGTGCAAAAAAGTGCTGCTCAGAGGTAAAATAACCCAACAAACAACCATATTTAGAAAGAGTGAAATACTGAAAACTGAAATGGAAATCGCACGCAAATATTTTAACTAAAAAAATTGAGGATTATCTTGTATATAGAATATATCATTTAAAGAAAATTTGAAAAGAAAATTTTTATTTTACTGTATTATGCTTGGGTCTGTTCGGTATTCAATACGGTATATACAGGGTTATTCAGTTAAGCGTGTACAGTCGCTCAAAAAAGTATCAGAACGATATGGTTGATTACAGAATTCAGAAAAAATATCTGGCAACCTTCGTATCACGTGACACGAAGGTTGCCAGATCACCAATTTCTAAAAAAATCGTTGCCAGATATTTTTTCTGAATTCTGTAATCAACCATAGCGTTCGGATACTTTTTGAGCGACTGTACAAACTTTTGGGAGGGGTAGATTGCACAAACACGAATCGGAATCATATAGCAATATAGCAATGCAGGGTCGGTAACGGCATCTTCACGCGGTAGATGGCGTTGTTCGACGCGGTAGATGGCATTGTACGGCCGCGGGACTGCACAACGTCCTCGCAGGTAACCGTCATTCGCGAATCGCCCGCAGAGATAGTAAGATGGCCGATTACACAAACACGGAGTTCGCCGATATGCATATCACATACGGGGCTGCAGACTACAACGGGCGAGCCTCTGTGCGTGTGTACAAGGAACGGTACCCAATGAGACGTACTTCCAACCATCAGATGTTTGCACGGCTGCATCAGAGATTATGTGACACTGGTTCCTTCCAGAGACCTGCCAGGAGTCGGGAACGATGGACATGGACCCCTGACATGGAGGAGAATGTGCTATGTCATACAGAAGACACTCCAAGTACCAGTACTCGAGCAATCGCCCACCGGATCAGTTTTTCCCAATCCACCATATGGAGCATTATGCACGATAACCAATTGCATCCATATCATGTGCAGCGCATCCAGACACTGAAGCCTGAGGATTACCCATAGCGCATTGCATTCACGCAATAGTACCTGCAGAAGAGTGCTGCAGAACCCCAATTTCCTGCTTCTGCGCTGTTCACAGACGAGGCATGCTTTACACGGGAAGGTAGCTTCAATGCACATGACGTGCATGCATGGGCAGTGGAGAACCCCTATGCTACATGAACACGTGCAGCACAAAACCGTTTTGCTGTAAATGTTTGGTCCGACATTGTTGGGGACCACTTAATAGGTCCATACCTCATGCCTGTTCGTTTGGACGGAAGGAGTTACCGGATATTTCTGGAGGACGTCTTGCCAGAACTTTTGGATGAACAACAGGTTCCTCACGATTCCAGCATGATGGGGCCCCCTCCCATTTCAGCCATGAAGTTCGTCAATACTTAAACGTGACATCTGGACAACAGTGGATCGGGCATGGTGGTCCCATTTATTGGCCTGCAAGATCACCGGACCTATCATGCCTTGATTACTTCTTCTGGGGTTACATCAAAGGACTCGTGTTCGACACCCCCGTTGAAAGTGCTGAGGACCTTGTCGCACGCATCTCCATAGCTGCCTCGGAAGACAGAGACACGCCAGGAATCTTCTAGAATATACATGATTCCATGCGCCGACGATGTCAGGCCTGTATTACAGCTCGTGGTCGCAACTTCGAACACCTTCTATGACCTATGTGCATTTCGCAAATGTACCTATTGTGATTCATAAAAAGCATTTTGTTCAGTTACGTGCTGCTCTTCTATTCAGGTCCTCTCTGTACACTAGCACATGTTGATGCCATTACCGACCCTGCATCGCTATATGATTCCGATTCGTCTTTGTGCAACCTACCCCTCCCAGAAGTTTCTACACGCCTAACTGAATCACCCTGTATATATATACAGGGTGTCCCTGAATTCATGGTTCAAACGTGAGGGGATGGTAGTACACACCGAACCCACTAATATTCGTCATAGAATATGCTGTTGCAAACGCAGCCCGGTGCCAGTAGGGGGCACAGACGAGGCAGCACGGCTTAATAACGCTGGATCGGCCAAACCCCAACATTCTCAGGCGCCGATGTGCGCGACAAGAACGGTGTTTACGAGCAGGTACGCCGATCACTACTCCGCCGTTGTGCCGCCTTTATCAACGTTGGTGGACGGACGTTGGAGCATTTGTTGTAATGATCTCCAATAAATGTCACTCTGGAAACCTCTGTGTCTGTCCTTCATTTCCGACTCCTCACTGAGTTTGCGGCCGCACATTCTATGACGAATATTGGTGGCTATGTAGCTGTGGGAGGATTATGGATACAATTTTATTTATTAGAAATTTATTTTATACAAATTTATTTTTATAACATTCTGTTATTTCTGTTTATTAATCAACAATGGATTTTACATTTAATTTTACCTTATACTAATTCAAAGAAGTGTTGGATTAATATTTTTGTGCCTTTGCCTAATAAAAGTATTATGAAGCTTCATTTCCTTTATGTTGTACCAAAATATTTTAATTTACTTGATTATAACATAAAGGTAGAAAAAAAAGTCTCTCATTGTGTAAAAAAGGTTTAAAAAAATATGTTTCTAATATTCAGAATTCGGAAAAATACATAAAATGCTAGCAAGCGTTGATTTGTTTACCGTAGCTTTAACTAATACCACAGTGTAGCAACCTCCACCAGAAAGTGTTCAATAATGAAATCTTTTGATTCCTGAACGGCCAGATGGTTCAAAGATTGAATTCCCCTTGGTTTCAAGATTGGAAACCTATTATTGTTACCTTTTCTTTTCCTTTCTCTTATGTTCTTTTTCGTTTTTCTATATTATGCATTGTTCCTATGTATTATAGTATATTACTATTATATTATTAAAAATTATTATATTTCCCTTGCAGGAACGTATTCAGGATTTCGTTTGGGGGTGGGGGAGAGAAAATGACTTGGGTTGGGTTTCCCAATTACTAAAATACTCCATTACACAGGAAAGATTAAAATGATACAGTATAAGGAATAAAATTTTATAATTGTTTATTTTTTAAATATATTTTTAACTTCGGGCATATAACATGGAGCTAAAATTATACAAAGACAATATACACTGAATGGACAATGTATTATATACACCCCGATAACAATATGGAAAGCAGAAGTATTGCATCCAGTCACGTGGGAACGCTGAAACTGGCAATGCCTATACATAGATCAGGTCTTTACACATTGAAAAGCAGTCGCGGAATAGAATCATGGGTAAAGGCAGAGACATAATTGAGTTTGATCATGGCCAGATAGTAGGTGCAAGGAAGTACGGTTGTTCAATCACCGAACTGCTGAACTGTTGGGATTTTTACACCAGACCGTCACACGTCTATACCAAGACTACATGAAAAATGGCGAAACGTCCAATGAATGAGAGAAATGTGGACATAAACGTGCAATTGATTCTCGAGGTGAGCGTAGACTGTTCTGCATCATTACGAGGAATGACTGCGAAGCAGATAACATAGGAATTGAATGAGGATACATCCACAACTTATGCACAAAAACTATCCGTTGTACCATGGGAAAAACAGGCTCTGGCAGTCGACGTCCACATCGTGTCCTCTTGTTGACTGCAAGGCATGGAAAGATTAGGCTGCCGTTTGCAAAGACCTGTCGCAACTGGAGTGTGGAGGACTGGAAATACGTCATCTGGTCTGACGAATCACGTTGCAACTCTATCACGCCGATGAGAAGGTGAGTTTGTGGCGTAAACCATACGAAGCGATGGACCCACTTGCCAAGTTGGGGTCATACAGGCAGATGGAGGCGGTGTAACGCTTTGGAGTGAGTTTCCATGGGTTTCCATGAGGCATCTCATACCAGTGGAGACCTCCATCACCGGCATAAAGTATGTCAACATCCTCGCCAACCACCTACACCCGTTCGTAAATAGCGTCACTCTTCCCGCATCATGACGCCATCTTTCAACAGGACAATGCCACACCGCATACTTCGCGAGTGGCGACCAATTTGCTCGAGGAACATTTAAATGAGTTTACCTCCCTCGATCGCCGAACCTCAATCCCTTGAGATTTTATGGGACGAATTGGAAAGATCAGTTCGAGCCCGCCAATCCCCACCGGCAACTGCGACAGGCGATCCTCGCTTCATGGGCGGCAACACAACTCCGTGTTTTCAAGACCTCATTGAGTCCTTACCAGGACGACTGGCTGCTGTTGTGAGGGCAAAAGGTGGAGACCGATAATAATATGCAAAGCAAATGTATCGCGTCCAGTCACATTATTTGGTAATAATTTGTCCTTTCAATTTAGAACAGCCGTCTAAAAAAATCACAGGCTTGGCACAAAGATCGTTCTCCCACTGCTAGGCTTAAGCCACCTATGTTAGTAGGCACTTCAAACACCACTTTACAAAACAAGTTGACTTTTTCAAAGGCCAAAATCAAAAGAGAAATGACCTGCCAAAGACAAATTCCACCATGTCCATAGACAATTGAGATGGTCTCTCTGATCAGGATTATTCACCAACTGATATTAGATATTCCGTGAAACTTTTCACTTGTGGCTCGCAACGCATAAACAAGCAGAAAACAAAGCTTTAGGTTTTCCTTCAACGGAAACCCGCCAGTTAAGCAAACTCAGGATCCGTTGTTTTTCGGTTATTACTTCCAATCTGTTTATGAGTATGTGCAGTAAATGAAAATTTTTCTTAAACTTGCAATAATATATACTGGTGCTCAGATTTAAAGGATAAGTTCATATCTCGAAAAGTATGAAAAGGAGTGAGATGAATGGAGTACAAAAACTTTCGCAATGCGGAAGAACGAAATGGATGCACATCTAACGACGGCATCAGGAACGTTCAAACTTAGGATTGCTGTCAAAAAGAGTAAAAAGTAAGGTCATCACTCATTTCGATTCCAGCCATCCTGGCACTAAATTCGGTAGAAATTTCGTCTCAGCCAATGAACGCAGATAAACGCAATAGATGATTTTGTATGGTGAAGAGCGAAAGGATAGATGGAAGCGAATCAGTCATATATTCAGGTATCCCAAAATCTCCTCTCAAGACAATTGCAAGAAAGAGGAGATGTTAGTCTTATAGGAAGGAACGGCCATTCCAAGGCCACAATTGATCAGGATGATTAGAACTACTTTGCATAACATAAAATGGAAGAAAATATTTAACATGCCTGAACTGGTTGAGCAAATGGAAAATAATTCATATATTATGCATATGAAGCTATCGTCCAGAAAAGTGATTTTGGGGAATGGGGAACTACATCGGAGGTTATTATCCCTACACGTTGTTTAAAAATTGATGAAAACTTCAACATTTACCCTCACAGCTCCCAGTTCTAAAGTTAATTCAGACATAAATCATGACTCATAGATCCAAATGTTGACAAAATTTAGTGAATTTTTAGAAGTTTAGCATAATCCTTTCTTTGTTTCCTCGAATTATGTCACAAAATTCTTCCATAATGTGTAATCAATAAATTGTAAACATTGCAATGTGGTTTCGTTCTTTAGCGAATCAGGAGTCTTAGGCAATGCGCTGCAACGTTTCTCTAATCAAACTTTATCTAATGCCAGAGTGGAGATTTTTTTTAGAGAAGAGAAAAAGCCAACTGCACCACCACAAACAGCCCTTGTTTTTTACGTCGGTCTCTGGTACTTTTCGCTAACAGGGCCCACTGCCTCTGTTCAACGAACTGGATGCTCCTTCTTGACTGTCGGGATCGTTAGAATGGAAACCTCGAGCCCCGGGGCCATCGAATGTCTTTCGTAAGGGCGGCGGTTGATCCTCGGTCGGCTGTCTCCTTCTGCTCTGCAGCTTCATCATGCGGAGAGACAGAAGAGGAAGGAATTTCTTTCATTTTGCACAGATGTTGCATTCCGCTGACTGGAGACAGAATTCACGCCTCATACCTTTTATTTAATGGAGAAACAAATCCAACTGATAAACTCCGCCATTTCAGGAAATAGAAAATTAAAATGGTAAAAAAAGATATAAACGTTGCAGAGGTTTAACATTTCAGTACAAAACACCTTTTCATACAACTGTCGGGAAAACTCGCGAGGCTCCGTACAAAGAATGTGAGGTGGAGGGGGGGGGAGCATACACAATTTGAAAATTTTAATAATCAATTTTGTTATAATTTAAAAACAGTGCAAACTTACGAAATTTATTTTAGCGCATGCAACGTCGTTGTAAAATTGTAAAATTTCGATTCAATTTCTTTGCTCCTTCTGTAGAAATTTTTAAAACGATACCATATCGTAACTACTTTGCAATGTGATTTTCAACCGAAATCATCGCGTGCTTTGATACGATATTTAAGACTGCAAATCGTGAGATCACAGATCAATAACAATCGGCCAACACCGGCTAGTAGAAAACAGATTAATAAGGGAAAAATGATTCAACATTCCTTTTCACGAAAACTGAGTCAATATTTTTATTGGGAAAATATTTATAATATATATATTGCAATATTTTAATATTATGCATAAGATAATACCTTTATATTACATATATAATAATGTTTTCATACCAGCGGTGTCCAACTAGCGGCCCGCACAAGGATTTTTGTGGCCGGGGAACAAAATCAAGTTTTAACTTTAAATTTTAAATAAACATCTGTAATCCACCTCATAATTTTTTGTCAACTTATATTACTTTACCTGAAATGCAATCTTCAACTTACTCATTCTATAAAGTTTGCAAACATTCTTAAGCCGATCGGAAAACTTCTGAACACTTTTAGTGCGGTGCGGCGTCATCAAACAAATGTTTTTATGAAGCTGCAGTAATAAGAAGCATCTAACGACAGCACGAATCTCTCTCATTGCGCATGCGTATGGCATGCATTGTCGAATGCTGCACTGTATTGTGCACCAGGAGACATTGTGTGGCATTTCGATGAGACTAAACGACGTAATGGAAAAGGTTGTCAAAAATACCAATTTAATTCCAGGCGGAAATCGTTCTCTTACACACAGAAAATTTAAAGCTTTTTTAGACGAACTGCATGCTGAGTAGAGCGATCTGCTTTTACATAATAATATTCGCTGATTAAATGCCGGAAAATGCCTCAAGAGATTTTTTACACTTCGAAAAGAAATTCATATTTTTCTCACAGAAGTGTGCACCGATTAAGATTTAATAGCAAGTTTTGTTGATAAAAATTTTCTATGTTCACTTGCTTTCCTAACAGACATTACAGATTATTTAAATGTCTTGAATAAATCCTTACAAGGAAAAGATCGAAACGTGTGCTGTCTTTATAATCATGTTACTGGGTTTAGAAACAAACTAAAATTGTTGAAGTCAAATTTGCAGGAAAACAATTTAATTCATCTTGGAACTTGTAAAGAGTTCTACGAATAAATGAAGCAAATTAGTAAAACACTTAATTTCGAAAAATTTGTTCCTAAAATAGATATCCTAATTGAAGATTTTAATGGAAGATTTTCTCAATATGATGACCTTAAGCAAAGTTTAAATTTATTCAGTAATCCATTAAATATTGATATTAGCACCGTAGATACTAAATATCAAATCGAATTATGTGACCTTCAGACCGACCCAATTATTGCATCTAATAGAGAAACTGGAATAGAATTGTTCAAAATTTTACCTAAAGAAAAATATCCAAAAATGAAAGATTTTGGACTCCAAATAATTTCTATGTTCGGAAATACATATATCTGCCAGCGCGCGTTTTCTGACATGAAATATATAAAATCAAGATACCGAAACTGCTTGAAAGACTCTACACTTGAACATATACTTCGTCTCGCAACAACAAATATCGATATGGACGTAAAAGAAATTATTGCGCAACAACTGAGGCCACAACTCTCCCATTAAATTTATTAAATATTTGATAAGGGTTAGAAATTTTATCATGGTTTATTATTACTCTTTATTTTCCGTATGAATAAAATAATTTTTTGAGGTTTATTATTACTCATTATTTTTCGTCTAAATAAAATAACTTTTTGAGGTTTTTGAGGTTTATTATTAGTTATTATTTTTGATATAACTAAAATGATTTTTTAGGTGACGTGAACTGACTTTTCGATTACCTATCCTATCGTATTCTTTTTTTGGCCCGCGAAATATTGGCAAAAGAAAAAATGGCCAGCGGTCTTAGAGATGTTGGACAGCACTGTTTTATACTAAATAAATGCTAATATTTTTACATCATTATAATATATTTTTAAACAAATATTTTTTTCCAAAGTATGGAGCACGCTACTGCACACCATTAGAGTGTGCATGCTCCTATGGATGTGCGAAATGGTGAGACCTTATCAGAAAGGCAACATACTTCAGGAAGAAAACATCCCTGATTCCTCGCCAGGGATTTGAACCCAAGCCTGGTTATTGATCAATTTAAATGCATTCTGTCTAAATTGTAGAAGAAAACAACATTGCAGCCGCGATCACACTGTTAATGGAGTCTGTCTTATTGTTGATTTAGTTTTGAACTTATCGTAGACCTGTAGCAAACGTTTCAAGTTTCAAAAAGGCCGACGATTTCATTTCCCTTGTGAGCCTCATTAGCATCTGACCAATAACTTTCATCTTCGTCGCCCTTGGTACAACTGATTCCACTTTCTCATATACTGAAGTTACTTTTGTTGTTTGGGTTTTTTTTTCTTATTTCCAGCAGTTGTTGTTTGGGTTGTTTTTCCTCTGAGCGGCACTTTTTTGCACACCATGGGCTAAATGGCCAGGTCACATGGACCCCGAAGGCTCAAAGAAGGTTGGGGGAGGGGACCCACTGGAACAGCTGTTGGGAGACAGATGGTAGTCTCCCGTCAAGGCCATCCAGCGTGTTCTTTAACGTGCACAGGGTATGTCTCTCCCGCACAGGGGGCCACGGCTTAACTTCCCATCCGACGGATGGCGGCCTTTACCAAGCCCATCGGTGTCCCCTACTGACCGTGGGCAAGGCGGGGAATTAATTGAGTTTTGATTTTAGCTTTGATTTTGGGTCAGCGTTGAGATAAATCTCAACGCTGACCCAGCTGGGACTCGAACCTGGGAACTACAGATTACGAGCCTGGCGCGCTACCGACTGAGCCACCCCGCCCCTATTTCCAGCAGTGTTTAATATGTACTTTAACATGAATACCAAGGTGCAGGACTAGAAATAATGAAATTTGTCGAAAATGTGGAGGATTACATGTATTGAATTATGAAGTTTTTTAGATTTTTTTTATTTCAAATGAATAACAGAAGAAATGCTTTCTTTAAGTGTTAATTTCTGCTTAAGTCCTACTTTTTCAGAATCTCGATTTCCATATCAACTACGTTAAAGTCTCAATGCATTTTCTGTCTATTGCTGAGCCATGTGTTAATCACATTTCAAGATATTTAGTTGGATCAGATTTTACCAGTGGGTGATAATCTATTTTTTAATTAACTTTGGTTATTCCTTAACGATAATAAATCGATCGCAGCCTCCCTATCCAATGCCTTCGACTGACCTTTAAAAAACCATTAGAGTTAATGATGATTTTAAATTTCTTTTTACTTTAGAACATCAATACATCATTTTCTTAAAAATCTTGTGAACCCAAGAGTCTATTTCGGGAAAATGATGTGTGGGTTAAAGTAAAAAATATTGCTTTAATTAATTTCAGCAACAATTGCCTCAAAAGGAAAGAAGGGTAGAATTAAATTCAAATGATATAGTTGGCAACATGGAATTTACTTGTAAGGTGTGTAGTAAGGACGGAGATTTAAAAAAGGAATGTTTACAGTGTTACGGTTCATGTAAAGCTACTTTTCATATTGGATGTATGGGGATAAGACTCGAGGTTTTTATAAATATGTCTGTAGACAGAAGAAGCAAATGGGTATGCAATAATTGTAAGAAGAAAAGAGTTACCTCAACGATGGGCATTTCCCTATCTACAAGTGAAGCGGAACATGTGCAGCCATCTATGGGAGATGAAGATAACCATTCTGTGAACAATGGTAAACCAAGTTGTTTTATGGATTCTTCTGATCATAATTTAAAAGAGGAACTTATTAATATTTTTAAGTATTAAATTAGGAAGGAATTCGCAGAGTTTGAAAAAAGAATTAATCAACAAAATGTTGATATTCTTAGATCTGTTGAATTCTGTAGTAAAAAAATAGATGACTTCGTAAAAGAAAATGAATTAATTATGAATGAGTTTAAATGTCATAGGTCTGATCTTGACGAAACTAAGGAAAATGTATTTTTATTGAAAAAACAAATTAGCATATTAGAGTCTAAGATTAATGATTTAAGACAAGATGCATTAAAAAAAAATCTATAGATTGTTGGTATACCTCAACAATCGCAGGAGAATTTACAGTCTGCTATATTACAAATGGTAAATGGACAAGGTGTCTGCTATATTACAAATTCCCCAGAAACAAGAGGATATAAAATTAATTAAAAGGGTTCAGTCTCGTAATGCTGATAAATCTGGTAATATTGTAATAGAGTTTAAGAACAAAGACATCAGAAATAAGTGGTTAGAGGGGAAAAGAAAAGGGAAGAAGTTATTTCTAAATTTGCTAAATGAAGAAATGGAAGAGAAACCATTTTGCATAAATGAGCAATTAAAAATAGAAAAGAAGGGATTACTTTATAAAGTCAAAGCTCTTCAAAAGGAATTTAAATATAAATATGTATGGGTTAAATTGGGAAAAATATTCTTAAAGAAAAATGACGACTCAAATGCCATCAGAATTGATAATGAGTCAATCTGATACGTTATTAAGTTCCTTAAAATGCATTTTTGATCTTTTTGCTTTGGTTAATTTTTTCTAGCCCTAAAATGAAAGGAACATCAGGTATTTATATTGACCTCGAAGAACTTAAATTGATTCATTCTGATTTAAAAAAAGGAATTAGTTTTATTCTTTTGAATATCAGAAGCTTACGAGCGAATTTTGATGTGTTTTTGGCATTGATAGAAAGTAGTAATTGTAAACCAGATGTAATAATCCTTTCTGAAAATTTGGAAACCTGACAATGAAACATCTTTATATCATATTGAGGGATACAAAGGATTTTTTAACTGTAGACATTTTAACAGATCTGGTGGAATTGTGGTTTACATCAAGCAGCATTGGTATGCTTCCCAGTTAGATTTCGAAATGAACTCAGCTGAAGTTATTGCATTAAAAATTCAATTGAATTCGAAAATGTCGGTAGTCTTATTGTCGATTTATCGTTATGTTGGAGGTGGAGAAATGAATTTCATTGAAGAATTGTTTCAACATGTCGATAAACTTCCAGATCGTAATATTATTCTTACCGGAGATATAAACTTGGATATCTCAAAATCTACTGAACATATAAATAGTTATTTAGATCTTATGACTCTATACAACTTGTCAAATTATATTACGGGGATTACGAGATCACAATCACAAACTTGTGTAGATCATTTATTCATAAGGAAAATAAGTTCTTTTTCTTGTTGCCCCTATATTGTAACTACGGACATCACAGATCATTATATGATTTATTTCACTTTTTCTTCAACAACAAATGTCTCAGTCAAAGCTAAGGAGCCAATAGAGTCAATTATTTACACAGACAAAGTGAAATTACAACAAGGCTTCAAGGACTATAGTTGGAATCATATACAAAATTATTATGACGTAAATGAAGCTTTTGACCATTTCTTTGAGGAATTTAAAAAATTAGTTTAAAAAGCTACAGTAAAGAGAAATGTGAATAAAAATTAACAAATTTAAAACCGTGGATAACCACAGAACTTATTAAGTCAATACGGTACCGAAATCATTTACATAGGTTATGGAAAAAAAACATTTAAGGAGTTTCTGTAACTATTACAAAAGTTACAGAAACTCCTTATAATAATCATTAAAAGCATTAACTATTTCAGTGGAACTATCTGTAAAATATACCATTTTATTATTTAAGCTCATTTCAAACAGATGATTTTGATTTTTTTCCTACTATTTGTATTAATTACTTCATTTATAATATCCCATTTCTTCTTTGTGTTATTTCCAGCATATGCCAGTTTTTCTTGAAAATATGAATTTTTAGCTTTTGATATTATGCCATTTAAGGAGTTTCTGTAACTATTACAAAAGTTACAGAAACTCCTTAAATGCTATTTTACATTTAATAAATTCAACGAAGATGCTATTTTACATTTAATAAATTCAATAACTTCTCTGAATCTCGTCCTATATTTAAGAAATTGGGGTTACTGACTGTGTCTCAACTTTACATTTTAAAAGTTATTGAATATGTCCATTTCAATTTACATCTATTTCAGGTTCGACAGGCATATATACCACTTAGAGACTCATCATATAAATTGCAAATACCACGCATATCAAAGCAAGCTACTACCCGTAATATAAACTATATTGGGCCTAAATTATACAACAGTGTTCCAGATACAATGAAGAAAACTTCCAGATACAATGAAAAATATTTATTTAATAAATATCTTTCTGAATGGATACTAAACAATGAATGATAACTGTACGTAAAACCAATTTTTTGACTTCTACATCATTAATCGGTTCAATTATCAATTGTTGCCTTGTTAATTTTTTGTATTTATATTTTTGTTATAATTATACACCGGCGCTCAAGTATTCAGTTACTTTAGTTAGGTATATTTCATAAAATTTTATATTGATACATATCTAAGTTGAATAAAAATTGAATTGAATTGAAAATAATGAAATTAAAAACAACTCTTAATAATTTAAAAACGCTTTCAAAACGTTAAATGCTCATCAAAAAATTAAGGATCAGTGATCTGAAATGAATTTTCAATTATCCTCCATAAATCCCTTCAGACCGTTCAGTTTCATTAAAGAAAACTTCAAAAGCTCAGTTAACACTTTCAAACTTCGTCTCTTAAACCGATTCTTCGCCTGTGAAACTGATAATCCTCAGCAGAAAGGAAGGAAATATCCAGGTATTAGAGTGTCAAATAGCTGTGGTTAGTAGCTTTAAAAGGACTTTAACAGCCACAAATTATGGTTGATCTTGACACCTTGTGCCATATCGAATATACTGGACTAAGTTCGAATTCAAATATGTCAACCACAGCCTGAATTAACACAAGAAACAGAGTGGACCTTAGATGGACCTTAGTTCGTGCTGCACCATTAAGACCAGTTCATGCATTTACTAATTTTATTTATAAGTCAATTGACCAAGGAAATTTAACTCTAACAAATTTTTTAGATCTAGAAAAAGCTTTTGACACTGCTACTCATTCATTGCTTTGAAAAAAAACTGGAGGATTTGGGTATGAGAGGGATTGCTCTAGAATGGTTTATTAATTACTTAACAAATAGAACTCAATTAGTTAAATTAAAAAACTGCCTCAACAATCCGAAACAAACTAAATGTGGCATTCTGCAGGGCTCTGTTCTTGGTCCCTTATTGTTTAATATTTATATTAATGACCTCTGTGAAATGAACATTAATTGTGAACCTTTGCAATGACATTGTATTAACTTTTAGTAACCAAATTATGACAGAATTAATGTCCAATATCAATAATGTTCTTAAGAAAGTTAATATGTAGTTCGAAAATAATAAACACTAAATTAATAAGAATAAAACAGAATTTGTTTTCTACAAGTTGAAAAATAACCAAAATGCTGCAAATACTTTTGTTATTAAACTGCATTCACCTCAATGCTATAAACATATTGATTGCCGTATTGAATTAACCAAGAAAATTTAACTCTAACAATTTTTTTAGATCTAGAAAAAGGTTTTGACACTGTTATCATTCATTGCTTTTGAAAAAACTGGAGCATTTGGGTATGAGAGTATTAAATTTTTAGTTGGGTTGAGAGCATTAAATATTTAAGTATTTTCACAGATAATAATCTAAAATGGAAGGAACATATCGACTACATCACAGATAAAGCATGTTACAAACTACTTAAATTACACCACTTGAAATACAAAGTTAATCTTAAAATGCTACGAACATTGTACTTCTCGTGGATACAAGCGGCATTTCAATACGGTATAACAATGGGCAACAAATTTTCATAAAAGTCAAGCCTCTGAGAAAAAAGTAGCCATTTCTTAAAGAATTCAATGACAATGAAAATGCAAAATTGGCTACGATTTCTGAGAAATCCGCAATAGTTTATTACATAATAGAATAATACCTACCTAATACATGTATCGGTAAAACTCCGCTTCTACTTCCGACGTTGCTTTGCCCGTCTCTTGTACAGCTGCTCAGGATCATCTCTGGCGAGCGTCCAACGGTAGTCAGCCACCGTTGAAGTGGACCAGTTTCCCTGGTATCGTTTCTCCATCGGTTGCAATGTCCTGGTGAAAACGTTCACCGTTCTCATCACTAACCATGCCACAGTTGTCGGGAAAGAAATTTAAGTGGGAATGGAGCAAATGGATCTTTAAGGACAATATTGCAATCAAATTTGTGATACAGAGACATGTCCTTAACCAGTTACTTGTAGTTGCCTGTCCTGACATTACCGAGGAATTTAGTTAACACCAGATGAAATGCTTCACAAGCCTTTTTCTCGTCACCCTTAAGCAGGTCTTCGAACATCTGGTCTCTGAATAGCTCGCGGATCTGAGGACCCACAAAAATTCCCTCTTTAATTTTCGCTTCGCTGAGTCGAGATTTGTCAGCCAAGTACTTGAAAGCTGATGTAGTCTGGTCCACGGCTTTTACGAAATTTTTCATCACACCGAGTTTGATGTGTAGGGACGGTAACAGGATTTTGTTCGTTTCTGCCAGTGCCGGGTGTTCCACATTTTTCTCTCTGACCTTCAGAGATTTCCTCTGAGGCCAGTTTCACTTCACTTAGTGCAAAGTCTTTGCTCGGCTGTCCCATTCGCATAAGAAACAGCAGTACTTCGTATATTCCAGCTACAGATCCATCAATAGAACAATTACCTTCAAGTCACAACAACAGAGATGCCAGCCATACTTGCTGTATTGAAGACAGTTCAACAGCTGTTTTAGGTTGTCGTAGGTTTCTTTCATGTACACAGCGTGTCTGACGGGAATGGAAGTCGATTTCCATTATGCAGCAACACCACCTTGAGACTCAATTTCGAGGAGTCTATGAATAGTCGCCATTCTTGAGGGTCATGTTTGTTTCTAAGGGCATTCATCAGGCCATCTACATCGTAGCAGAACCCAAGGTCATCTTCCTTTCTGAAGTAAGGTGCAAACTGCTCCTGACGAGTTCGAAACGAAGTCACTGGGACATTTTCCTTGAGAAGATTCCATTTTTAAGTCTTGATCCAAGTAACTCTGCTTTGGCTTTAGATAGCTCCAGATCGTGAACAAGATCATTCATTTCTTCTTCGGTGAGAATGTGGGGCACAGATGACACACCGTAGCAGACGTTTGGATCACCATTCGACACCGAAGGTTGGACGCCAGTTCGCCTCCATCTTCATCGTCTGAATCAATGGAAAATTCTTGTGGAGGTTTGGGAACGGGAAGGCTTTCGCCGTGCGGATCTGGTCGGAGAGCAGATTGAATATTCGGGTACGTTATTGTCCACTTCTTTTTCCATGTGATGCTTCCAGAAACAGGTGGAACCATGCAGAAGTACAAGTCAATTTGCATGATTGCTTGGCTCTCTCCAAACCATAGGAACAGCAAATGACATCGCCACTTTTTCGCCTTTCAGCCACTTCAGAAGATTTCTTGCACACACACTGCAGCATATGTGGTGGGCCCAGGCCTTGTCCTGGTCCCCGATCTTGCATCCAAAATAAAACTCCTACACCGCTTTCACTATTGGAGTGATGACCCTTTTTCTGGGTTGCAAACGTCACTTCCCCGCAAATGTAACAAAATGTATCTCCACTGTTAACACAGTTACGGGGCATCACTATTGCTAGAATAAAACTGCAAGGATCACTTGTGTTATATTTATGACTCAGGGATAAATGGGAGTCGCTCAAAGACTTGCTCACCCTTCTAGACGTCGCTTACAACTAATGATTGTATCATCTTTTGTACGCGATGTCATTGCTCAACTACATTGCATGAGACAATGATGCAAAACCTCCGGTGTGTGTGTGTGCATGGCGGGCTGAGGCAATACAACGCAATATGTTGAAATCTGCAGTTTGAAATACAGCATTGTGAAATGGTTACCTATGTACTCAATGCGGACTGAGTCGTTCGTAAATGACCATCTCTGTCTCTCCTAAACAAGAGCCAATCGACAAATTTTATTGTCATTTTCGTGTTCAGCACCTCGAAATTAGTAAAGATTGGCTATTTTCATTTCAAAGCCGTTTTGTGTGTTGCCCAGTGTAAGTTGCTGGGGTGGAACTTATTCTATCTCGGTTTCTATAAACCTCTCATATCTCTGCAAAACAAAAAAATAACACTGATTTTTTTAAGCAATTTCAGTCTTTACTCTATTTTAAAAATTCTCCCTATTAGACACATATTTGTTTTTAGAGTGATGATATTTTTAAGCAGAATTGCTTTAATTTTCACATTCAGCCGGATTTACACAACTTCAGAGAGAAAAGTCCAAAATATTCAGCTCTTTTGACCAAAAAAGAAATTGCTCATAAGCATTATTCGTATATCGCACGTAAAATTTTCAGTCAGTTGCCTCTTGAAATTTGAAGTGAAAAAAATTTTAATATGTTCAAGCAGAACTTAAAATGCTTTCTCTGTTCTTTAGAAAATGTTGCACCTATGTTAAACATTCAAATGTAAAGCAGAAATTTATTGTCCATACATCGAAAAAATGACACTTATTGTTTGTGAGTTTTGTAGTGAGTAAGTCGTTATTGATTTTTGTATCGATTTCCTATAGTGACCCAAACAAACCATATCGCACTCCGGCAAGAAAAGTGACAACCTCAAAATACGCATTTTTTGAGTTATATGTCAGTGATAAATAGGTATTGTGTTCCTCTACGTGAACGAAAAACGTCACATCTCTAACTCGCAAATTAACCCCAGGGAGCAGTTGTGTCAGTTTTACTTTTAGGCTACTTCACAGTTTTATTGATTTCTTTAATTTATTATTTCTCAAATACTGCATTTTTGAGTTATGTCACTTTTCTTGCCGGGGTGCGATGATTTCTGGTTCATTCATATTGTTTCTTTGTAAATTGTATATGATGATGAAATAAAACTGATTGATTGATACAGAGACGAAATTCTTGCTCTCAATCTGAGGCTTTGCAGTGATGCTCTCCACCTGATTTCACCTTTATGGACAATAATGCCCATCCTCCTCTTATGTCTCATGTGGACGACCGGATCGGAATTCATTTGCGAAAACTAGGACGCACTGGGATGGCGAATTGCACGAGGTCATCAGCCCCTAAGTAGAAATCTCCATGAGCTAAGACCTACTCTTGTGCAGATGTTGGCTAATGCCTTGTCAAGTATGAAAAGCTATAAGTGAGTTTCAGTCAGGGAAGTCAGGTACGCAAATTTTTATAGATAAATTGAAAACTAGGATTAAAGACTTGAATGCTATCTGTTGTTATTTGATGTTTATATCTCCGTTGGTTTTCCCATGTTGACCGTATGGATAATTATAGATTGACGAATAAGATTATGAAGAGTGTGCCTAAAGGCTTCAGAAAGAGGGGGAGACTTAGGATGCGGTGGGCAGACAATGCCAAACAGGGTGTTGTTAGAATTGGTGTGCAGTGGCCAGATGCAGCAGATGTAGCTCAGGACAGATATCCTTGGAGAATTAAATTACGCAGTGTGATTGGATCTCTGTAGCCCCTGGCTGGTTGATGATTCTATATGTATATATATGTATGTACATAGATACAGAAATATTGTAGGTATGTAGGTAGTCTTTAAATGATGAAAGAGTGAACTTATATATTAAAATAAAATTTTACTGATATAACAAAGAATTAAATTCTTTTAAACTGATTAATATGTCAGGCATGCAGTCTGCATGCTCTGAGAACCAGGTAATGGTGATAGTGACATTTTTTTTTTTGCCATTATCCATTCTTAAACCAAATGTTGAGCCACACTTCTTCTTTATTGCTGCTGGAGAAATGCTTTAAACGAGTGAATCGGAGACCAATATTCCTCGAGTAAATTTAATGGTTTATTTCAGTACTCTGATTAATTGAATAAATAATAACATAATACTCCAATCACTCTAATTAAGAAGACAATATGTCTACTTTCTTGGATATCTTTGAATTTAAATTGATACTTCTACGTAAAGATTTCCCTGGGAAAAAATGAGGATAATCAGAAAAACACCAGAAAAACCACCAAAATGAGGATAATCAAAAAACACCAGTTATTTACGGGGAAAAAAACAGACACAAAAGAACTCGAAATTCCAAAAAGTAGAGACTGATACGAATTCTTTTAGTGATAAATATCCGTGGAGCGTCCTTTTCATTTAAGAGTAATGTTCTGTAAATGAGACATAATTTGAAAAATAGCCGAGTGTAATAACCATTTTTCGATCGCGAAAATGATCCTTGTATTGGTGTAGCATTTCATAAATTTCACGTAAAGTATTAGAATTCATTTAATCAGGTGATTGAAATTAGTTCACAGAGACAGAGGCTTGATTCGCCATGTTCACTGTCTTCCAACAGATCCACATGTACCTGGGCATTCTCCTTGAGCCCGTCTCAGTGATGTCTCCCTCGTTTCTCTCTCCCATCTTGAGCCTTCCTCTCCCTGCAGCCTACTAGTTCGTTATGTAGTGCCAGAGGCAAAGCCCATGGGCGGAATAATACGATTACAGACTCGGTGACCGTGTCTTCTTCCGCGTCCGCTGAATTTTTATGTGGTACTTAACACGGTTAGAGTTTTTGTCGTTGCCCAGCAATGTGACCTCCTCTGGAAAACGATCGGACTGCCGTAGTTGCTCCACAAATAGGCTTAGTGAAATGCCAATAAAACTTAAGTCAATAAGCTAGCCAGACATGTTGGGGGAAGCGGAGAGACAGCGGCCGGTGTTCGGCTTGTGATTCAATACCTTTCATTTCGACTCTGTGCTTGGATGAGTTTAAGGCTCAGCTTTATTAGCTGGTTTATAGACTCGATCAAGTGGCAAGTGGAGCCGGCGTCCCACAAACCTCCGGCTTACTCTACCCTCAGGTCGAGATACGGACACAGCCTGTCACAGCGGAGGAGCGACTCCATTCCGAGCGGGCAATGTCGACACTGAAAGTGTTCCGTCCACTTGGCGATACGAAAACCCCGCGAAGGACGCTTTTGGTCGTCGGACTTTATGGTGCGTATAAATAACAAGATGCTCTTGCGTTGCGACCGCTTCCATCCCCAAAATTATGATGGCACTCCGCTCGGTCGACGGGACAAAACGGGTGCAACGAAATAAAGGTAGGAACTCGCGCTGCTCGTGAGCACAGTTTGTATCAGTTGCTGAGTTTTAAAAAAAATGTGGAGATATCTTGCAGGAAAAGGATCTCCGTCCGCATGGGCCACTTTCACTCAAAGCTTGCAACGGAAAATTTCATGGCGAAAAGCATTTGATTCTCAAAAGAATAGGGAGTGTTATTTTAGGAAAGTTAAGTACTTAAAACTTACAATGACAGTCGTATAAACTCTTTACTCGCGTTTCTCTAACTTATTACCATAAATATATTCTCTTCAACGTATTCGTAATCTATATAAAAGAAGAATTCTGTTGTACAAGAAGTATTTTCCGACTTCAGAAATGTTGTCAAATTAGACATTCTTCCGTAATTTTGTTGCTATCGCTAAAGTAACTTGCAAATTTCGTTTCTCCAAATCTCTTTCATTGTTTGTGCATCGCGCTTTTGCCTTCACGTTTTATGAGGCAGATTTCGCACAAATCTTTTGCCTTTTTTTTATTCTGTTCAGCATTAGGAGAGTTTTCTTTAATAAATAGTTAGATGGGGTTCAAATGAATCTCTAAATCAATGGGAAGCTCTGAACATTTGTCATCTCGTAGAGCATCCAGTGCTCGATTCAGCTCTTCGCGGCGCACCAAAGTTCGCACCTTTTAACAAGAAACTGAAAGTAAAAAATCACCAAAGGACTGAAAAATTGTTGCATATACTCTGTAGATTCAAAGACGTTACACCCAAAAATGACACTAATAATAAATAATCTAGTAATTCTTGTTTTGTATATTTACATCATTTGTTCCTATTATATATATATATACTGTATATTACTGTAGTTTTCTTTAAATCCTTTGAGTCATTGTTGAGCAAATTTTGAGATTTTGTTTTGCTATGAACTGAAACGAAAGTATACTATACATATGTGAACTATGACTATTAGCGCGGGATTGTGGATCATCAGTGTGTGGCATCACAGTGTTTGGGAAACGATGTTCTAAGTCCGTGATCTACTTCTTTGCAAAGTGAGTTCTAAAATATTTGTGACAAAATAAAATTCCATGCCTTAAATAAAGTGTCTTTTTTTAACAAGTCATAGAGACTGTGTTAATATCGTCACTTTCTCTTGTCGGTTAACAGCTTTTAATGACTTATAAATGATCCATCTGTTGTTTGGCAGACTCGTCGTCATACACGTGAGATGACACAAATGCTGAACACAATGTTGCATCCTGAAACATTCCAAAGTGTCGATATTTACTCGGTGCAAATCTACACTTTCTCTCCACTACGCAGTTTGTAATCTATCTTTATGAGACGTTCTTAAAAATGGAAGTAGAAGTTTTAGACACTAAAAAAAAATAATCCCTCAAGCAGCTGCTTGCCAAAGAGGTCTGACAGGAAGCTGCCAGTTTAATACGCCATAGATAAGGTCTGTGACGGTCCCGTGGCCGAGTGGTTTGTCGCTTGGCAACTGATCAAGAGGACCTGGGTAAGGCATGGCTGTTTATCTGCTGAGGCCCCGCCATCCTCACAGACTTTCTACGGCCTATTAAACTGACAGGCTCCTGTCAGACCTCTGTGGCAAGCAGCTGCTTGAGGGGGGTATTTATTTATTTATAAGGTCTCTGTCTTAGCAGAAAAACAATGTACACCTCCATACCTTATCGGGGGCATGAACCCAGGTCCCTTTGATCAGTAGCCAAGGGAACTAACCACTTACCCACACTACTATATGTAAAATCATGTTTGGACCATTTTACCTCTGGATTGCAGTCTTCGCTGCAACTCTTACATGTAGCAGGTGACAAGTAGTAGCGTGAGAAAGATCTAAAATATTGGGTTCGCCTGTGAGACCAGCGTATAGCAGAACATGTAGGCCACAACCATATGAGAGTGGTTGCAAGAAGTTACACGCAATTGTCAGCAAGGGTCTCGTGCACGACACAGGACCTTCTGATTTTGTGGCAGGATTTCATTGCACCAGCCAGTATCACCTGCATAACGCAATGAAGTATTTCCCAGTAACTTGCAGAGGCAGGATTGCATACATGCCGCCCATTGCATTGTGACTGGAATGGTGTGACGTCAGACAACTTGGGAATCCCATTTTTGTGCAGGAGCCAATGATCCCCATCCACACATGTGGAGCAGATGCTACCATCCATCTGCCACCATCGAATCCTTGCCCGAGCAGCAGAAATTAATGGTCCGTGGCAGGGTCGCCGAGAGAATTTATGGGCCCCTATGTAATATTATGCTCGCCCCCCCCCCCCCTTGAAAACTTTTTATCTTTACAAATCATTAATAGCAATTTTTCTGGACACAATGATGATATTCAGAGGAAAAAAAGCCTGTTGCACGATCAGGTATGCAAAAACATAGGCCTACACAGTTTGTGTCACATAAAACTTTTTAGCATTTATTTTAGGTATTATTTATTTATAACATATTTTGCAAAGCTCACTGCAAGATATAGGATTTTTGAGTAAATTTAATATAGGATATGGAGAAAAACTATGCAATTCTGTGAATCTTCATTTTTAATTGTCAGTACTGAAAAATAGGCAACAGTATTTGTTAAACTTCACATTAGCATAATAGCAGATTCAACACTAAATATAATATAACACATTATTCCCAAACAGTTGCAACTTCCAACTTAAACAGTAGATCAATGTCAACAAACAACTCTCCTTGACTTCGTTGATGCAAAATCGTCAATTATGTCATCATAATTTAAAGACCTAGCAAGATCGCTCTCCAGACTAAGCAAACCAAGGTTACTCAGTCTTTCTTGACACATTGTTGATCTGAATACATTTTGTATTTCCTTTATTTTGCTGAAGGATCTTTCAGCATCAGCAACTGTCACAGGAATTGTACAGAATATTCTAATGGCTATACAAATATTTGGAAATAAACTGTCCAGTTTCAATTCTCTCAGACGGTTTAAGAGCTCCATTGCTTTCAATGGGCCTGTCTCTAAATTAGAAGAATGAATTGATTTTAGATATTTCAGCTCATCACTGATCTCTCTATTAATGTCTTCATAATATTGTTCATGCAAAGTAACACCCATATTTTCAATGTCACGTTCTTCAATGTCTGGATATAGCCATAAGCACTTAAATCTATCATTTAACTTTTCCGCCAAAGTGAAACGATTAGTAAGTCCACAAACAACAGAATCAATTACCCTATAAAACACATTTACTCTGAACTCCCATTCTTCATTAGTTTCCCCCTCATTCCCTCGAAATTCTGGAACATCTTCATTTATTTCGTCCAAGAAAGTTTTCCTTCTTTTCACTCTCGTCTTCGGAAGTTCTGTCTCTGCAGGAAGATCACTTGCTAATGAGGTGGCCACTACTTTTGCTTCATTTAATAAGTTCTCCCATTTATCACGGAGTTGTTTCAGTTCCTGGAGCAGATCGCGAATATTATCAATCTCTACATCAAGAGTTGCATCACGAGCTTGTAGAACCTTGTTGCGAATGTCAATTGCCGAGCGAATTTTGAACCAGATTGTTGCCATCAAAGTGCACTTAAATGATTCAAGGTATCGTTTTATTCCCATCAATTCCGTTTTACACTCAGCTGAGAGATTAAAAATTTTGCATTGATTTAATGAATGTTTGATGAGTGATAGGTGTTTGGAAAATGGTTTAACACTGTCAACACGAGCAGACCATCTTGTTTTTGATAGGCTATGCAAGGAACAACCTATTGTATTCTCTAGTATCTTCCATCTCTGAGGGTTCTTTAAAAAGAAGTTATACACTTTTTGAACCATACCAAAAAAACGTAATAGCATCTTCACAGCATTCAGCAGCGTTCACACCACACAAATTTAGACTATATGGAAAACGTTCACACCACACAAAAGTTAGAAAATATGGCAAATGGATTTAGCGCACTTATAATGGCTTGCGGCCATTGTATGCACCAGCCATATTCGCTCCATTGTCATATCCCTACCCCCTGCAATCTTTTAAAGGGATCTTATGCTTCTCTAATTCTTCAGTGAATACATTTGCAATTTCTTGTCCAGTTTTCTTATTGCACTTTACAAAACTTATGAACCTCTCCATTACTTTAAATGAAGAATCACGGTCTAGAACGTATCTTAAAATTAATGTCATTTGCTCATTATGAGATGTATCTGGAGTAGCATCAGCTAGTATTGAAAAATACTTTGATTTTTCTCTTTCTAAGAGTACAGCTTGAAGAACCTTGTTGCTGCAAGCCTTAATGAACTCGTTTTGAGAATCCGCTGAAAGGTAGTGAGCTTGAAGTCTCTTCCCTTCTTATTGTGACTCTTGAACTTTAGTCACATGTTCTCTCAACAGCGGATCATATTGAGCGAGCAACTCAATAATCCCAAGGAAGTTACCATTATCCGATGACCCTATTTTGCTGGAAGAACCTCTAAATGCGAGACCTCTCTCACCAAGAAATAATGTAACAGACAGAATCCCGTGAAATAAATCCCTCCAATATTTCACTTTAGAGGCAATTTCAGAGTTCATTTGAGAATAAATATCAGTTCCATGACGGTCTTCTTTCCAATCCTCTCCATTCAATATAGCATTTTTTGTGATTAGCACTCATTTCATGAACTGGCAATTTGTTATATAGTTTACGCCAAGAATAATCTTTTTTCCAGCCTTCATCACTAACTAAAACGGATTTGTGGGATTCAGGGTTGCGACCAAATAATCTGCAAGGAAAACAGTACAACGACTGATTTATTTCACTTCACAGTAACCAGTCTCTAGGAACACATTCTTCATTCTTGAGTTTTGAAAATAAAACTGTTTTCGGAAAGGCTCTCGTTCCGTCACTTGGAAGGTTATTAGGCATAGAAGGGGGACCTTTTCGAATTATACCTTCAATTACACTTACACTTGGGCTGCCACTTTTTAATTTTCCAAGATCACACGATACTTGCCATGACTCAGAGTTCGGAACTGGAGCGGGTAAGTTCGCTTCACTTTCATAGTTTATAGAACGCGCATCATTTTCACTGCTGTTTGGTTGTTTCGTTTCAATACTGCTGTCGTCATAATTTTTTTTAGAAAAAACAGAACCATCATCATTCCCCTCTGAATTTGAAATGTCTTTATTTTTGAGAGCGGGAACAGACGAGCTTGAGATTGGGATTAATTAATTTTTTGCACCTTCACTGTCCACATTCACTTTTACACCGACTTCAAACAAAGTTCTACTCCCTTTCTTAATAACTTCCAATTTTTTATTTCTCTCCTTTCGCTTCTCAGCTCCTGACTTATGCTTATACTTGTCCATTGTTCAGTTAGACTATAGCACCAATGGATATATCATTTTACTAAATAAATGACAACGAAATGGTGAAACAAATGTGCCGACAAGAGACTTTTAAACTGTTATAATTTGTAACACTGACACACAGACCACAGACGATGTTACTGGAACTCGAAACATGAACAATGTAATATACCTGATCGCACGGGTTGGGTTTGGGAGAGTCCAACTGTTGCTACTGCTGCAGGGGTGGGGTGGTTAACAGGTAAAATACAAGCAAATGCTGTAAGTTAACGCGGACAAAAGAAGATGTTAAGAAATGGTTCGTTCAACTACTATTAATGAGATAATATGTCATAATCCAACTAGTGTTTCTTTTTAAAATCATATTATAACAAATAATGTTCTTATGGAATTTTATAGGATCGATATATAGCCTAACTAAGAATAATTTTTGTAAGAAAAAGTAAATAATCACACTTAATCTGACGGGCCCTTATTGCTGACGGGCCCCTATGCACTAGTCCCCCTTGCCCCCCCCCCCGTCGGCGGCCCTGGTCCGTGGTGCATTACGTCATGATTGTCGGTATTCTCTGGTGTGTCTGCAGGAACTCTGGATGTATAATACTGAGTTGATAACTTCCTGGCACCCGTAGCACTCTCTTTCATTCAAGGGATGGTTGGTGCCTATTTCAGCAAGTTAACGCCAGGCTACATACCGCTAAGTGTACAGTAAAACCAGGGAATGACTACCACTTGTGGGCACTTCTTTGGCCAGCCAGGTCCACGATGCATCGCCACTGATCATGCTTTTAATTTTGGAAGGCGTTACTGTGGACTCACTGGTGCAGACTGTAGCCACCCTGAGAGACCAGCTGCAATAGGCATGGTGGGGACAATTCCTCAGGATGCTGCTCTTCAATGCCTGCGCGACTCCATGTCGTGACATGCAACTACCTGCGTTGCGAACTGTGAAGGAGTTACAAGGTACTGACTGCTGCCGTGTAATCCATTCAGGGGAATGAATCTCTCCAAGAATCTGTTAGTACAAATACATTTATTTTTTTTTACGTAGATAAGTGTAATTGATTAAAAGTAACCCAAAATATCACAGAAGAGTAAGGATTGCGTTACAAAAGTGTCGCTTGGTTAGGGGTTTCAGATATGAGACAGTGTTTTTCTTTTTTTTAACGCTGAGGGAATCGAAAGGACACTTTGTTTATGGAGTGTTTTGTGCAGCTCTCTCAATCAAATAAACCTCACTGTGGCGAACCTTAGTCAAATAAGCCTAAATGTGTCTGTCATCATCATCAACTGGACCCATTGTGATTCTAAAACAGTTTCTGATTGCAACTGCCTTTCGATTCCATTAGATTTAAACTGAAACAAAATCATGCAACTGGATACTCTTTCGTGTCGGTGGTATTTAGGAAATGAAAGAAATTAATCTTGAAAACTTGATTTCGATGTATGCTAAGCAACGGGAGTGTATCCAAGTACAGGCCCATCGGGTCAGGGCTCTTTAAGAAATCTTTAGTGTAAATACGTTAAAAAAATATGCAGATGTATAATAGACGGATAGGTAACCTGAAATATCGTAGAACAGTAACAGGACTTGTTACGAAAGTGTTGCCAGAGTAGGAATTTTACCAATTATTCTGGGTTTTCTCCCCCTCCAGGAATTTCAGGTGACATTTCATTTTAGGGGCGTTTCGTGCAATTCTTGCAGCGAAGGAAATAAAATGTGATGCAAAATTTAGGTAACAATCTAAATCACTACGTAATTTCAACTCTATTCCGATTAAATCAGTTCAAAATTAAACCCTTTTGTGTTTGTCATCATCATCAGCATCATCCTCGAGCATCCATGGGCTGCTGAGGTCCAACCAAATTGTCCAATTTATTTCTCCAGAGCATATCTGTCTTTTTTTTTTTAAATTCTGAGAGGCACTTTATGCACCTAAGGGTTGGGTTGTTTTACCTCTGAGCGGCACTTTTTTGCACACCATGGGCTAAATGGCCAGGTCACAAGGACCCGAAGGCTCAGAGAAGGTTCGGGGAGGGGACTCACTGGAACAGCTGTTGGGAGACAGATGGTAGCCTCCCGTCAAGGCCATCCAGCGTGTTCTTTAACGTACACAGGGTATGGCTCTCCCGCAGAGGAGAGCCACGGTTTAACGTCCCATCCGACGGACGGCGGCCTTTCCAAGCCCATCAGTGTCCCCTACTGACCGTGGGCAGGGCGGGGAATTTTGCGGAGATAAATCTCAACGCTGACCCAGCTGGGACTCGAACCTGGGAACTACAGATTACGAGCCTGGCGGGCTACCGACTGAGCCACCCCCGCCCTATGCACCTAAGTAGTTAAATGGCCACGAAAGGAATCACGAACTCAGATAAGGTTGCGGAAAGGGTGCCACTGCATAGGCTATTAGGAGTGGGAAGGCGTTAAAAGATACTGAATACCCCAAGAGGCAAACCTCCCGTCAAAACCATCAAGCATGTTCTTTAACTTGCAGAGCATGTAGGCTCTTCTGTTTACACGACCACGGTTTTACGTCCCATCCGTACAGATGGCGGCCTTTCGAAACGAGAGCAGCGTGGAGATTTGGCGGAGATAAATCTCAACTCAGACCCAGGTGGGATTCGAACCTGGGAACTACAGATTACGAGCCTGGCGTACCACCAACAAAGCCAACCCCCGCTCATTCAATATCAGATTCAACAATAAAAGATTTAATTTAAACGATCTTCGGATCAGGCATAGATGTTGCTTTTCTGGTGCAGTCTGTCTGCTGAGGTCATGCGATAGACTTCTCTATAGCATTTTAAACTAACAAGCTATTATCGGACCTCTGTTTATCTAAGTGGTAAAAAGTTTCATAGACTTTGCGAAATTGGCATAAAAACCTATGGTAAGTATCAACGGCACTCAGTTTTTGCATTGGCTGGAGCCTCAAAGTTTGTAATTGTCCCGGGCATCTGTACACAATAAAAAATTATGTTTCGAGGTTTTTTAAACAAATTAAGTCTTTTTACATTCCTTCGAAACTTTTATAAATATTTTTGGATATCTACTGTCAGACTAAAACTTCAGACTGCCTGGAACAAGGACAACTGCTCTGGTACGAAAATCTTTACGATATCTTTGCATTTTTTTCTCTCTAAAAGATGAAAAAAAATATCCTCAAGGGAAAAGGGCTTCCTTTGAGTGATTTCTCGAGGCATCAAAATGCGTTGCTGATGAACAAATATTATTAGCAATGAATGACGGCCATTGCTAACAATATTTGTCATGAGTATGATAAAAATGTGTGTCCTTCCCAAGAAAATATTTTGGGGAAACCGATGTTACACAAATATATCAAAGCACGAATATGTTAAAGCCGCTTTTGAGACGTTCTTATACCGAAAGGTTAAAATTGTTCTTCAGGAAATGTCCATTTAGCCCATTCCTGGATAAATGGTTAGCGTACCTGTAAATGGTAGGGCCTGTAAATGGTAGCTAGGCGTAAACTGGAAGGAGAGCTGTGTACCAATCCCTAGTGATGATGCACAGAACCGGCCAGGTCTAGCACCTAATATCCGTCCCCGCCTTCTCGTGGTGCAGGCCGTTAGTACCTTTCAAAAGAGATATTCTCTTTTGGAAGGGAACGTAAGGGGAGGGCTGCCAGTTCAGTATGGCCTACTGATCTGGTCATCTATGGCCACTTTTTTCTTTTTTTTTCCAACCCTGCTGAGGAGTGGTCAACTTCACAGGGTCCTGGTGCTGACCATTTATACCTACTAGACTGGACTTGTTTATGGATTTGAGCTTGATTATGGATCCTGGACTTGCTGCACTGGTGGGCCTCTGTTGAGGGAGAGTCTGCCGCTGTGTTTTCTGTTTGCTTCTGGGTTGCCAGCCCTAAGTGAACAGAGGCATGGGATACCTTATATCAGCTGGTGGATAATCCTAATCAGAGGCCATCGCAGGTACCCGAACCTTACTTAGCTAGTTGGGCATCGTCAAGCCTAAACTGGAGTAATGTGTCTCAGGCAGGCCATATGGCTCTTGAAAAAGTCCACTTGAAAAGGTGGTGCCTGAAGTTCCTACTAGCATTGGTGACTGCCGCCTTTAGTGGAGGAGGAACAGGTCTTTGCCCCATGCCTGCGATCAGGGGGCTGTTTGATATTGTTGGCCCTACCAATCTCAATAAACCTAATTTCTTTTAAAATCCTACTAATCATTTTCTCTTCGAAGAAACGTGGAATGTGAGGACATTGCATAGAGATTATTCTCTTGATGTCCTCATGCAGGAATTCCAGCGCTATTACCTAGATATTCTAGGCTTGCAAGAGACCAGATGGACAGATAAAAGTCAGTTTCTTAAAAATAATCTTAAATTTCTCTTTACAGGGAGGGAGGATGGAAAGCATCACCAAGGCGTGGGTCTGCTGCTCAGCAGACATGCTAATGATGCTCTTCTAGGATATGCGTGCATTAATGAAAGGTTTCTTGCAGCAAAATTTCAGACAAGCATTAAAGACTTGAATGTTATCTTTTGTTATGCCCCCACTGAGGATGCTGATGAGGATGAGAAGGATAGGTTTTACGGACAACTTCAGGATATTTTGAATTCTGTCCAGAAAGGAGATATTATTCTTGTTCTACTTCAATGCCAAAGTTGGTACTGACTCTGACCTTTGGGAAGGAGTGATAGGCCCTTTGGTATTGGTAGCTGCAATGGCAATGGGCAACGTCTCCTACAGGTAAGTAAACTCAATGGTTTCAGAATAACTAACACTTATTACAAACACCGCGACATACATAAGTACACATGGGTTTCACCTGATGGGCTGCATAGGAATATGATTGATTATATATTAATTAACAGCAAATGGGCTGGTTCTGTTAGAAATACCAGGCCATATAGGGGAGCTGAAATTGGATCTGACCATTACCTTGTTAAAAGTGTCTTGCAACTTAAACTTAAAAAGTGTTGTGCTAGAGTTAAAAAAATTTAGTTTTAAAACTGAAGCTCTGAAAGATCCAGTTATAGCCACTTAGTCATTATGACAGTCATCGTTTGCTTACTACTGAAGTAGAGGAAGAATGGGATCATTTTAAGCAGGCTTTTTTGGACACTAACCGTACTCTTTTAGGAAAAAAGGAGGAGAAGAGACAGAATTATCTGAGTGATAAGGCACTTCAGCTTATTTTGGAAAGAAAGAACTGCAGGAATGTCCTTAATCAGTACCCTACTAGTCCTAATAGAAAGCATTGCAGAGAGCTTAATAAATATGTAAAAGATCAGTTAGCTACTGATAAGAATCTTTGGCTTGATAGCTTGGCTGACAAAGCTGAGGAAGCAGTTAGACAGCACAACAGCAGAGAGCTGTACCAGACAGTTAATGTATTATGTGGTAGAAAACGGACAGGCATACAAGGATTGCAGGATAAACAAGGTAAGGTTATAGAAGGGGAGGATTCTGTCATGGCTAGGTGGGCTGAGCATTTCAGTGATGTTCTAAACAACGTAGTTAGTTCTACTCCCATTGTTTGCAATGATGATAGATGCATTGGTGGCTTTAATGTTGGCCCTATAACACAATCTGAAGTTATTTTGGCTGTTTCTAAACTTAAACTACATAAATCCCCAGGGGTAGATGAAATTACAACCGAAATGCTTAGAGCTGGGAATGTTTCGGTTACCACTTGGATGACTGAAATTCTGAATATCTTTATGATAAAGGCATGGTTCCTAAGGATGTTACCAGAGCTATTGTTATTCCTATTTTCAAAAAAGGTGATCGCAGTCCTTGTGATAACTATAGGGGTATAAGCCTACTCTCTGTTCCAGGTAACGTTCTTTCCATGATTGTGCTTAATAGAATTAAGAATCTGGTTGACAGTCAATTGCGTGATGAGCAATGTGGATTCAGAAGTGGTAGGAGATGTGTAAATCAGATATTTTCACTTAGGCAGATTCTTGAGAAATGTTTAGAGTTTCAGATACATTTGGTTGCTAGCTTTGTTGATTTCAGAAAGGCATTTGACTCTGTTGATCGCTATAATTTGTGGTTGATTGTAAGATCATATGGTATACCAGACAAGCCAGTTAACATAACGAAAGCTCTCTATAATAACACTGAGTCGTGTGTGAGCGTTGGTAAGGCTTGTAGCAATTTGTTTAGCATTACTTCTGGTGTTCGTCAAGGGTGCATTTTGTTTCCTTTTCTCTTTAGCTTGGTTATTGATTATGTTGTGCGAAATTCATTTCAAGGGAAAGATTTTGGCCTTAAATGTGCTGGAGATACGAAAATGTCTGATTTAGATAATGCTGATGATTTAGCCCGTTTGGCAAATGATGTTGATGAGATGAACTCTTTCATTCGAGTTGTCGATGAGACTGGTAGTAGAGTAGGTTTGGTTATAAACAGAGAGAAAACTAAAGTGATGAAAATTGGTCAGGCAGGTTGTGATTCAGTTAATCTGAATGGTTGCAGTCTTGAGCAGGTGTCACAGTTTAATTATCTTGGGAGCTTTGTAACAGGTAATGGTGATGTGGGGCATGAGATTAACAGACGAATAGGGATTGCTGCCGGGACTTTTAAGAATCTATGGAGTGTGTGGAGAAATAAGTGTATATACCTGAAGACTAAAATTAGACTGTATAATATGTTCTTTCTAGGGTTGGATATGGTTGTGAAACTTGGACACTTTGTAAACAAGATAACAGGAAATTAAATGCTTTTGATTCCAGATGCTTACACAGTATCTTGGGCATTAGGTGGTTCAAATTTATAACTAATGATGAGGTTAGGCAAAATAGTTTGCAACCTCCTTTAAGCAGCATATTGTGCAGAGAGAGACTCCGTTGGTTTGGTCATGTTGCCCATATGGATAATTATAGATTGGCGAATAAGGTTATGAACAGTGTGCCTAAAGGCCTCAGAAAGAAGGGGAGACCTAGGATACGGTGGGCAGACAATGTCAAACAGGACCTTGTTAGAATTGGTGTGCAGTGGCCGGATGCAGCAGATGTAGCTCAGGACAGACTTGCTTGGAGAATTAAACTGTACCGTCTGTTTGGGCCTCCGTAGCCCATGGCTGCTTGAGGATGATGAGTGAGTGAGAGTACCTGACTATTAAACCAGCGGGCATTTCCCTGTGAATAAGTTTGTATTTGTTGTATGAGAAACCAGACAAGCCCAGTAGAGCTCTTAGGTTTTCTCCGTCCTTCGTGTAGGGGAGTAATTTCCTCCCCCTTCATAAGCCAAGGAAGAAAAAAAGGGTTTTTACTTGGCATCATTGCCAGGGAGACAAAATCCCTTACGTGTTATTGATAATATGGGTATCCGAGTGCAGTAGAACTTCGATTAATAAGTTTGTATATGGGTAGCTTGGACACGTCATAATATAGGATATTTGAGAGAAAAATGTGAATAATTAAGAAAGTCAGTGAAAAAATGAAAATACAGCTTAATTATGAAAAGAAAGGAAATGGAAACAAAAAATCATGTTAATAAGGTATAAATACAGCAAAATTTCAGACAAGCATTAAAGACTTGAATGTCATCTGCTGTTATGCCCCCACTGAGGATGACGATGAGGATGAGAAGGATAGGTTTTATGAACAACTTCAGGATATTTTGAATTCTGTCAAGAAAGGAGATATTACCCTTGTTCTTGGTGACTTCAATGCCAAAGTTGGTACTGACTCTGACCTTTGGGGAGGAGTAATAGGCCCTTTTGGTATTGGTAGCTGCAATGGCAATGGGCAACGTCTCCTACAGGTAAGTAAACTCAATGGATTCAGAATAACTAACACTTATTACAAACACCGCGACATACATAAGTACACATGGGTTTCACCTGATGGGCTGCATAGGAATATGATTGATTACATATTAATTAACAGCAAATGAGCTAGTTCTGTTAGGAATACCAGGGCATATAGGGGAGCTGAAATTGGATCTGACCATTACCTTGTTAAAAGTGTGTTGCAACTTAAACTTAAAAAGTGTTGTTCTAGGGTTAAAAAAATTTAGTTTTAAAACTGAAGCTCTGAAAGATCCAGTTATAGCCACTTAGTCATTATGACAGTCATCGTTTGCTTACTACTGAAGTAGAGGAAGAATGGGATCATTTTAAGCAGGCTTTTTTGGACACTAACCATAATTTTTTAACTTCAAAAAAGGAGGAGAAGAGACAGAATTATCTGAGTGATAAGGCACTTGAGCTTATTTCGGAAAGAAAGAACTGCAGGAATGTCCTTAATCAATACTCTACTAGTCCTAATAGAAAGCATTACAGAGAACTTAATAAATGTGTAAAAGATCAGTTAGCTGCTGATAAAAATCTTTGGCTTGATGGTTTGGCTGACAAAGCCGAGGAAGCAGTTAGACAGCACAACAGCAGAGATGTGTACCAGATAGTTAATGTTTTGTGTGGTAGAAAACGAACAGATATACAGGGATTGAAGGATAAACAAGGTAAGGTTATAGAAGGGGAAGATTCTGTCATGGCTAGGTGGGCTGAGCATTTCAGTGATGTTCTAAACAATGTAGTTCGTTCTACTCCCATTGTTTGCAATGATGATAGATGCATTGGTGGCTTTAATGTTGGCCCTATAACACAATCTGAAGTTGTTTTGGCTGTTTCTAAACTTAAACTACATAAATCCCCAGGGGTAGATGAAATTACAACCAAAATGCTTAGAGCTGGGAATGTTTCGGTTACCACTTGGATGACTGAAATTCTGAATATCTTTATGATAAAGGCATGGTTCCTAAGGATTTTACCAGAGCTATTGTTTTCCCTATTTTCAAAAAAGGTGATCGCAGTTCTTGTGATAACTATAGGGGTATCAGCCTATTCTCTGTTCCAGGTAAAGTTCTTTCCATGATTGTGCTTAATAGAATTAAGAATCTGGTTGACAGTCAATTGCGTGATGAGCAATGTGGATTCAGAAGTGGTAGGGGATGTATGGATCAGATATTTTCACTTAGGCAGATTCTTGAGAAATGTTTAGAGTTTCAGAAACCTTTGGTTGCTAGCTTTGTTGATTTCAAAAAGGCTTTCGACTCTGTTGATCGTCATAATTTGTGGTTGATTGTGAAATCATATGGTATACCAGACAAGTTAGTTAACATAATGAAAGCTCTCTATAATAACACTGAATCGTGTGTGAGAGTTGGTAAGGCTTGTAGCAATTGGTTTAGCATTACTTCTGCTGTTCGACAAGGGTGCATTTTGTCTCCTTTTCTCTTTCGCTTGGTTATTGATTATGTTATGCGAAATTCACTTCAAGGGAAAGATTTTGGCCTTAAATGGGCTAGAGATACCAAAATTTCTGATTTAGATTATGCTGATGATTTAGCCCTTTTGGCAAATGATGTTGATGAGATGAACTCTTTCATTCGAGCTGTTGATGAGACTGGTAGTAGAGTAGGTTTGGTTATAAACAGAGAGAAAACTAAAGTGATGAAAATTGGTCGGCAGACTGTGATTCTGTTAATCTGAATGGTTGCAGTCTTGAGCAGGTGTCACAGTTTAATTATCTTGGGAGCTATTTAACAGATAATGGTGATGTGCGGCAGAAATTAACAGACGAATAGGGATTGCTGCCGGCACTTTTAAGAATCTATGGAGAGTGTGGAGAAATAGGCGTATACACCTAAAGACTAAAATTAGACTGTATAATAATTTGGTTCTTTCTAGGGTTAGTTATGGTAGTGAAACTTGTTTACAAAGTGCCCAAGTTAACAGGAAACTAGATGCTTTTGATTCCAGATGCTTACGCGGTATCTTGGGCATTAGGTGGTTCAACTTTGTAACTAATGATGAGGTTAGGCAAAGGAGTTTGCAACCTTCTTTAAGCAGCATATTGTGCAGAGAGAGACTCCGTTGGTTTGGCCATGTTGCCCGTATGAATAATTATAGATTGGCGAATAGGGTTATGAACAGTGTGCCTAAAGGCCTCAGAAAGAAGGGGAGACCTAGGATGCAGCGGGCAGACAATGTCAAACAGGACTTGTTAGAATTGGTGTGCAGTGGCCAGATGCAGTAGATGTAGCTCAGGATAGACTTGCTTGGAGAACTAAATTGCACGGTCTGGTTGGACCTCCGTAGCCCATGGCTGCTTGAGGATGATGATGATGATGATGATTCTCCTTTTATAAAACCGTGATTTCTGCTGTAAATATTCGAATAATTTTTCTCTCCATTATGAAAGCTTTTAAAAAACTTCCTTTGGGTGCACTGTAATCAGGCAAAAGGATAAAGCACCATCGCGCACGTAAATGCGTTGTTTTAAATTTTGTTCAAACAATTAATACTAAAATCGATCTGTCTTGTCTCTGATTTTCATCTGAGTCGAACCACTTCTTCTGGATGTGCAATTTCATTTTCCATATGTTGTAAACTTTTCGTTCGATTAGCTCTGTACAATTTTAAGTTTGAAGTTAACCGCATATTCTTTAAAGAGCACGCGTACACTCCTCAGTGGCGAAAGGTGAGTGGCAACAGGGGGAGACTCTGAGTCTGCGCATTTGACGCTCCTCCTGCAGTTCTCATTGGTCGAAAGGCCATGATCCATCCATGTACTATCAATCAACCAATGATCTTTACGAAGAGTAGAAACATTAACTTTTGCCTTGTCATTTTTTTTTCCGGTCTCGTTTTTCCAACATAACATATATTTTAATGAAACTTATCTTAATCAGATTTCATTACGTCAACTTATCCGGTATTTTTATCCGTAAATTCTTTACTGCTGCGAAGATTACCTCACCAATAATTCTTTGCTTCAATACCCCTGGACGCCTTAAACGTTGAGGTTTCGTCTTTGCACGATGTGTTGCATTTCACAGCTATAAGTGATGTAAAGGGATAATACACTCAAGTATTAAATCGGTTTTGGTCAGTATCTTGAAAAATATATTGAATTACAAATCTGAAATTGAGCAATTTATGCGATATCGTGTCCTGAATATGTAAATCAGAGGTGAAATAGCTTCACTGCCTGCGAACATCAGAATGAATCGTCAGTACAAAAGCATTTCCTAACCCTTGAACCCAGTGCATTCTTTACTGTTGGACCACAAATTGTGGGAACATATGTTGTTTTCCCCATTAATTGTAAATTGGAGATTGTCATCTCATTAAAAATACCTCTAAGACGTCTTTTGGATGACTTGTTAAAAAGGCTTGCCGTTGAGGAACAGAAGATTGCTACTCTAAAACCAATGTAGACAAATCGCCGAATATGTCTCGAATGTTGATAACTCGTCTGCCAAGAGTCACAATATCTTGAGATCCAGCGTCTGGTTTAACTGCCATGCGTCGTAGTGCACTGATGTCCACCTAATTTGTTCGGAGCTTGATTATCGGTTTGCTCCTGCTCCAGAGATATTTGAAGAGGTCAGATGTGCCGACACAAGCATCAAATATGAGAAAGGCGTTAATAATGGAAATCATCATTTTTAAGTTAAAACAACTCATCTTACTTCTGCTTGTAACTATACGAATTATTCAATTATTTTATCAATAGACTGGTTAACAATTAAACAGTTGTGATAATTAAAGCACCGATTTTTGGTTAACAAAGCTACAGGTTAGGAATTCGGCCAACAATTATTGCAATCCCCCTTTTTTTTGTTCCTTCTGAAGTTCAATGAAGTTAAAAAATTCCAGATCACTCCTATCAGAATTTGGTTATGCTCATTGTTCAACCATCAAAACCTACTATCAATTATTTCTATCATACTTTATTTTACCTGATATGGAGAAAATTCTCTCAAGTTATGTATTGCTCATAGAATCGAGAGAATTTTGTACAATATTTGATTTATTCTTTAAACGCTTAAATTTTAAAAGAAAAAATTAGTGGAAAAGATGTGATTTAAGTATCGGTGCAATACGTCGTAACTGACGTAGATAACACCGCTGCGCATTTTTGCAAAGGTTTCCTGGTGTTTGATGGTGATAGCTGATTCTGTACAACGTTTTCATTAATATTTCAAAATTCAAAAATCTTATCGGCTTTTACCCTGCGATGTTAGGTTATTTTTTAATTATTTAAATTAAAACCTCTAAATGTAGCTCGTTTTATGTATTCTAAAACTTATTTTTTTACATAATATCAACAGTACACTTAAAATAACCGAAAGAACTTCATTTTACGTAAAACATGGAGGGAAAGGGAAGAATTGGCAACATTTGCACAGGAAGAAATTTGCATTTTTTTTTTACTTTCTTAATCTTGTTTCCTTGGAAGACTCTCTTTTCTAACATCCAACAGAGGTCTGTCATCCTGTTCACATTCCATCTTCATTGGCACCTTCCTTTTACCATTTCTTTTATGCCCTGGTGGTGTCCATCTTATTTGGTAACACTTCCTAAATTTTCAAGGAACTATTACAAATGGAACTGCCATTTCACATTCCAATTGCTGCCAAATTTTACGGAGTTCTGCAGTTCCACATTGTCTTGAAGTTGCAATTTTTGCTGCTTCCCATAAAAACTCTTGACAACATTTCTGAAGAATTTTCTCCACGCTCCTTTTTCGTTTTGATTTATATTTCCTTCAATGTTTTTATATCAGTTTAAAACTTTTAGGACCTACAAAAATTCCTTCCTTAATTTTCTCCTTCACAATAGACGTAAACTTCACCCAGATATATTTGAAGCCATCTCCCTTCTTGTTCAGGGCTTTTACAACTGCTTCATTAGCTGAAGTCTGATATGTAAAGGAGGCAACTCTACCTAATCTGGATCAATTAATGGATCGTGTTTCTATATCTTTAGAGGCTGGTGTCCGAGTTTTTCACTTTTCCCGCTCTTCTCCTCTTGCTCGGACATCTCACATTTCACTTTTCATATCACTGTTAGCATTGATATGAAATTCAAAATCGAAATTCAGATAATAGATGTTATTCTTCAATTTAACTTAGATCTACGTTTTCCCTAAAATCCTTATTTTTAAGTTTGGCCCACCCATGTATGAATATTCTTGCGAAAACATTGTACATAGTTTTGTTTAAATTTATGGATATTGGAATATGGCACCTTCGTTTTGATCAGGTTCAGTATTTCTTTTCTGATATCAACACTTAAACCGAAAGCAACAATTTAGTCTGATCTATGACTTTAACCCATGAGCAAACGACAACGTCCACTTCCTGCCTTATCTCCCCACTTCGCCCTTCAGTTCTCTCACCCATCAGCGAAATAATATCGACGAGCGACAGGGATACCGACAGCGCCACCATTAAACTCCGTGACGTGCCATGGTTTATTTGTTTAACCCACCGCCAGGAAGTTCTTGAGGTTAGCAACGGCAGGATCCTTCCACGTTCAGACACACTCTTTACGGAAAGGTTATTTGCACTTTGGATATCCCTCATCGCGGAGATTTGGTTTCATTAGATGAAGGAGGTGTGAGAGCAATGATAACTCTTTGAAACGAGAGTGAGGCGAGAACGACTTTCTCTTAATGATGAAAATTCCTTCTCTTTCATGTTCATAGGTTCACATCATTACGAAAATAGTAAATATTTCTGTTTAATTCAGCAAATTATAAGGAAACAATGGTCTCGTTATATTTCTGATTGCTTTAGGAAATAATAACTGCGCCTTTCGAAAAACTTATTTTCAAATATGGAACATACATAAATACACGTCGGCTTCACCTGATGGGCTGCATAAGAATGTGATTGATTATATGTAAATTAGACAGCAAATTGGCTACTCCTCTTAGAAATACACGACATATAGGGGAGCTGAAATTAGATCTGACCATTGTTAAAAGTGTCTTGCAACTTAAACTTAAGAAGTGTTCTGCTAAGGTTAAGAAATTTACCTACAATACAGAAGCTCTGAAAGACCCAGTTATAGCTTAAGTTTACCGTGATAGGTTACTTAGTCATTATGACAGTCATGGTTTGCTTATCACTGAAGTTGAGGAAGAATGGGGCCGTTTTAAACAGGCTTTTTTGGAAACTAACAGTACTCTTTTAAGAAAAAAGGAACAGAGGAGGCAGAATTATTTGAATGACAAGGCACTTGAGCTTATTTCTGAAAGAAAGAACTGCAGGAATGCCCTTAATCAGTACCCTACTAGTCCTAATAGAAAGCATTGCAGAGAGCTTAATAAATATGTAAAAGATCAGTTAGCTACTGATAAGAATCTTTGGCTTGATGGCTTGGCTGACAAAGCTGAGGAACGGGTTAGACAGCACAACAGCAGAGAGCTGTACCAGATAGTTAACGTTTAGTGTCGTAGATTAAGAGCTGTACGAAATAATTAACGTTTAGTGTCGTATCTTGGGCATTTTAGGTGGTTCAACTTTATAAGTAATAATGAGGTTAGGCAAACAAGTATGCAACCTTCTTCAAGCAACATATTGCACAGAGACTCCGTTGGTTTGACCATGTTGCCCGTATGGACAATTATAGATTGGCGAATAGGGTTATGAACAGTGTGCCTAAATGCCTCAGAAAGAGGGGGAGACCTAGGATGCAATGGGCTGACAATGTCAATCAGCGACATTGTTAGAATTGGTGTGCAGTGGCCAGATGCAACAGATATAGCTCAGGATAGATACGCTTGGAGAACTAAAGTGCCCATTCTGGTTGGACCTCCGTAGCCCATGGCTGCTTGAGGATATTGATGATAATAAATACTGATCATCATAATCATCGTCGTCGTCGTCATCGTCATCATCGTCATCGTCATCATCATCAAGCAGCCAAGGGATATGGAGGTCCAACCATACCGTGCAAATTAGTTCTCCAAGCAAGTCTGTCCTGAGCTACATCTGCTGCATCTGGCCACTGTACACCAATTCCAACAAGGTCCTGTTTGACATTGTCTGCCCACCGCATCCTAGGTCTCCCCCTCTTTCTGAAGCCTTTAGGCACACTGATCGTAACCCTATTCGCCAATCTATAATTATTCATACGGGCAACATGGCCAAACCAACGGAGTCTCTTTCTGCACAATATACTGCTTAAAGGAGGTTGCAAACTCCTTTGCCTAACCTCATCATTATTTTTCAAAGTTGAACCATCTAATGCCCAAGACACTGCGTAAGCATCTAGTTTCCTGTTATCTTGTTTACAAAGCGTCCAGGTTTCACTACCATAACTAACCCTAGAAAGAACCAAACTATTATACAGTTTAATTTTAGTCTTCAGGTGTATACGCTTATTTCTCCACAATCTCCATAGATTCTTAAAAGTCCCGGCAGCAATCCCTATTCGTCTGTTAATATCATGCCGCACATCACCAGTATCTGTTACATAGCTCCCAAGGTAATTAAACTGTGACGCCTGCTCAAGACTGCAACCATTCAGATTAACTGAATCACAGCCTGCCTGACCAAATTTCATCACTTTAGTTTTCTCTCTGTTTATAACCAAACCTACTCTATTACCAGTCTCATCAACAGCTCGAATGAAAGAGTTCATCTCATCAACATCATTTGCCAAAAGGGCTAAATCATCAGCATAATCTAAATCAGAAATTTTCGTATCTCAGTCCATTTAAGGCCAAAATCTTTATCTTCAAGTGAATTTCGCATGTCATAATCAACAACCAAGCTAAAGAGAAAAGGAGACAAAATGCACCGTTGTCGAACACCAGAAGTAATGCTAAATCAATTGCTACAAGCCTTACCAATTCTCACACACGACTCAGTGTTATTATAGAGAGCTTTCATTATGTTAACTAACTTATCAGGTATACCATATGATTTCACAATCATCCACAAATTTTGACGATCAACAGAGTCGAAAGCCTTTTTGAAATCAACAAAGCTAGCAACCAAAGGTTTCTGAAACTCTAAACGTTTCTCAAGAATCTGCCTAAGTGAAAATATCTGATCCACACATCCCCTACCACTTCTGAATCCACATTGCTCATCATGCAATTGGCTGTCAACCAGATTCTTAATTCTATTAAACACAATCATGGAAAGAACTTTACCTGGAACAGAGAGTAGGCTGATACTTCTGTAGTTATCACATGAACTGCGATCACCTTTTTTGAAAATAGGGATAACAATAGCTCTGGTAAAATCTTTAGGAACCATGCCTTTATCATAAAAGATATTCAAAATTTCAGTCATCCAAGTGGTAACCGAAACATTCCCAGCTCTAAGCATTTCTGTAGAAATTTCATCTACCCCTGGGGATTTATGTAGTTTAAGTTTAGAAACAGCCAAAACAACTTCAGATTGTGTTATAGGGCCAACATTAAAGCCACCAATGCATCTATCGTCATTGCAAACAATGGGAGTAGAACTAACTACATTGTTTAGAACATCACTGAAATGCTCAGCCCACCTAGCCATGACAGAATCCTCACCTTCTATAATCTTTCCTTGTTTTTCCTTCAATCCCTGTACACCTGTTCGTTTTCTACCACACAAAACATTAACTATCTGGTACAGCTCTCTGCTGTTGTGCTGTCTAACTGCTTCCTCGGCTTTGTCAGCCAAACCATCAAGCCAAAGATTCTTATCAGCAGCTAACTGATCCTTTACACGTTTTTTAAGTTCTCTGTAGTGCTTACTATTAGGACTAATAAGTTATTGATTAAGGACGTTCCTGCAGTTCTTTCTTTCCGAAATAAACTGAAGTGCCTTATCACTCAGAAAATTCTGTCTCCTCTGCTCCTTTTTTCCTGAAAGAGTACTGTTAGTGTCCAAAAAAGCCTGTTTAAAATGATCCCATTCTTCCTCAACTTCAGTAGTAAGCATACCATGACTGTCGTAATAACTAAGTAACCTATCATGGTAAGCTTTGGCTATAACTGGGTTTTTCAAAGGGTCAGTATTAAAAGTAAATTTTTTAACCCTAGCACAACACTTTTTAAGTTTAAGTTGCAAGATACTTTTAACAAGGTAATGGTCAGATCCAATTTCAGCTCCCCTATATGACCTGTATTCCTAACTAGCCCATTTGCTGTTAATTAATATATAATCAATCATATTTTTATGCAGCCCATCAGGTGAAACCCATGTGTACTTATGTATGTTGCGGTGTTTGCAATAAGTGTTAGTTATTCTGAAACCATTGAGTTTACTTACCTGTAGGAGATGTTGCCCATTGCCATTGCATCTACCAATACCAAAAGGGCCTATCGCCCCTCCCCAAAGGTCAGAGTCAGTACCAACTTTTTCATTGAAGTCACCTAGAACAAGGGTAATATCTCCTTTCTTGACAGATTTCAAAATATCCTGAAGTTGTCCGTAAAACCTATCCTTCTCATCCTCATCGGCATCCTCTGTGGGGGCATAACAGCAGATAACATTCAAGTCTTTAACGCTCGTCTGAAATTTTGCTGTAAGAAACCTTTCATTAATGCCCTCATATGCTAGAAGAGCATCACTAGCAAGTCTGCTGAAGAAGCAGACCCACGCCTTGTGATGCTTATTGTCGTCCCTCGCTAAAAGAGAAATTTAAGATTATTTGTAAGAATCTGACCTTTATCTGTCCATCTGGTCTCTGGCAAGCGGAGAATATCTAAATTATAATGGTGGAATTCTTGTGTGAGGACATCAAAAGAAAAAGCTCTGTGCAGAGTCCTCACATTCCAACTACCTATGGAGAGAAAATGGTTAGTGGGATATTTAAAGAAACTATGTTTATTGAGAGAATGAATGCCGACAATATCAAACAGCCCCCTAATCGCAGACATGGGGCAAAGACCCGTTCCCCCACCACTAAAGGCTGAAGCCATCTACACTGGAACACTTCCTCCAATGTAGAATTTGACGATGCCAATAGAAGCAAAGAGTTCAGGTGCCTGCGATGACCTCTGCTCAGGATTATCCACCAGCTGATAAACATATCCTGTGAATCTATTCACTTGGGGCTGTCAACCCACAAACAAACAGAAAATACAGCGGAAGATTTTCCCTCCACAGAAGTCCACCAGTGCAGCAAATTCAGGATCCATAATCAAGCTCAGAGCCATAATTCCGTTCAGGTTTAAAAGAATGAAATAGATAATTAACGACATGCATTTCTGTCTCAGATAAATTTTTTCCTGGAAATCGGGCTGAGGCGGAATCGAGCTGAATAACTTCGGTCGCGGGTAATGAGCCCCAACTCGTTTCTAAATGAGACATTTTCGGACACCGCATCTTTCTTTTCATTGGCTTTCGTGGCCAAGGTAGTAAGCCACGATTGGAGGAGAAACTCTTTGAGGAAGAATTGTCGCTCCATTCTCTATCTGAAACAGATATTTAGAGAGAAAGAGAGAAGGGGAGACAAATCTAATTGGCACACTTTTTAGTTTGTTTGCTTTTGTTGCCTGTCAGAAGGAAATTATTTCAAAGGGACTATATCAAATATTACTTTGTACTTTATTTTATCTCAACAATATTTTTCATAATATTTTTTTTATGAATATCGATGTGTTTTCTCTTTTTTTTTAATTGTCTGCTCTCGTGCCCTACCCAGGGATCGAAAAAATAAACATTCTAAAATTTGAATATAAGCATCGCGGAAAAAAACCATGAACTTTAAAATTTCTGTTTTAATCTTAGATTTATCAATGGTTTCAACTGTGAAAAATATTTTTTTTTTCTATGATACAAATGCGAATCGACATCTTTTCAAAAGTGTACCCAATGTTTTGCTCATCCTCGGAAATCGATTCTTAATTGCAGACAGAACACGAAATGAATCCATTTCCATTTCGTCTGCTGTTTCGGAAACCGTTTCGTGTTTAGCTAGTTCCTATTTCCACTGTTAGATGGCGCAAAAATCGAAATATGGAAAACTTCGTTCTCTTTGAAGGAATCGTTCTACAGATTCGTTATTTTATTCTTCTAATTTTAAAAGACGAAAGTTTTTGGAAATGAAATGAATAAGTGTATTGTGAAGCGGTTGGCATGTATGTCAATTGACTGGAACAGGTCTCCTCTCAATTTCCAGCATTCTTGATAAAACCCCTAACATCAGCAGATCCAGAAATTAAGCGAGGGGGAGTCCAAGAAACACGATCGAGCCGAAAATGTAAAAGAGGGGGGGGGGGGAAGGTGACTGGATTTCCAATGCAGTGTAGCATTTGCCCCATCATTTTACAGAACTTTAAAAACGTTTCTTCAAATATGCATGAAATATAAATGAGTTTAATTATTTTTGCTGCTATTACTCTTACTAAAATTCTGAAATGTGGATCATGGGCCCCTTGGCCCCCTCCCCTAGATGCGGCCCTCAGTCTGACCATTTCTGGTCAAAAGTGTTTCGCAACTGAAGCTTAAGAAATGTTGTGCTGAGGTTAAGAGAGTCTTTAACACTGAAGGCTCTGAAAGATTTAGATATAACCAAAGCATACCATGATCGGCTACTTAGTCATTGTGACAGTTGAAGTTTGCTTACCACTGAAGTTGAGAAAGAATGGGATCAGTTTAAACAGCCGCTTCGTGAAATTAAAAGTCCTTTTTGGCTGAAAAGGAACATAGGAGACAAAATATTTTGGGTGATAAGACATTGGAGCTTATTCTTCAGTTGGATTGGGTTGTTTTACCTCTGAGCAGCACTCTTGTTTTTGCACACCATGGGCTAAGTGGCCAGGTCACATGGACCCCGAAGGCTCAGAGAAGGTTGGGGGAGGGGACCCACTGGACAGCTGTTGTGAGACAGATGGTAGTCTTCCATTCAAGACCATTCAGCGTGTTCTTTAACGTGCACAGGGTATGACTCTCCCGCACACGGAGTCACTGCTTAACGTGCCATCCAACGGACGGCGGCCTTTACAAGCCATTCGGTGGCCCCTACTGACTGTGGGCAGAGCGGGGAGTTTTGCGGAGATAAATCTCAACACTGGCCATCTGGGATTCGAACCTAGGAACTGCACTTACGAGCCTGGTGCGCTAGCGACTGATGGCCTTTCATTTATGTTTTAAACAAACAACTACAGGAAAAACCTTAATCAACCCCTACTGGTCCTAACAGATAGTATTACAAAGAGTTGAATCAACGTGTAAAGGATCAGTTAATAGCTGAGAAGAATCTTTGGTTTGATAGCTTGGCTGGTAAAGCAGAGGAAGCAGCAAAACAGCACAACAGCAGGGAGCTGTAACAGTGAGTTAATCTTTGGTTTGGAAACAAACAGACAGGTATACAGGAATTCAAGGATAAAAATGGTAAGGTTGTTGAAGGTAAGCCAACATTGTAGTTAGTTCTACCCAAATTGTTTGTAATGAGGATAGATGCATTACTGGTATGTCACATTCTGAAGTAACTTTGACTCTCTCTAAATTAAGTCTACATAAATCCCCAGAGATAGATGAAATTACTACCGAAATGTTTAGAGCTGGGAACGTTCTATTGTCACATGGCTGACTGAAATTTTGAAACTTTTGTGTGTGTCCTTGTAAATCTATAGGACTTAGATGTCAATAAGATCTTCCAAGTATTAACCTACAATGGCCAAATGCAACTGCTATAGCTCAAGGACCAAAAATATGTCTGAAGCACTAAATTAAGCAGTTTAGTTGGACCTCCATAACTGATGGCTGCTTCATGTTTTCGTATGTATGTAAACGTAACTGACTTAATCATTCGGGATCCATGGAAACATCAACAGAAGAAATCTCTCCCTTTAACTCTGGATCTCAAGAAATGCAGATTGCTAAGGGAAACAAATGCAAATACAAAACACCAAAGGTATTGAAATTGATCAACCTCCATTGTGAATGAACATTCAACTGCCAAACGGAACGGAACAGCGAGACTGCAAACAGTCACCTGAAAAAGAAGGGCAAATTTCTGTGCTCTTGTTTAAAAAAGTAAAAAAGTGGGGGGGGGGATTTTTAATAGCCTATGTGAAACTTTCATTCGATATATCACTAGTTTCGAATGTATCGTCTGTGAGTAGATACAGTGGAGCAATAATTTCACAATATCCTCAAACCAAGTGGCCAAAAATGAGTGCCATTTTCGCAACCAATCGCAAGTGAAATGCTTGAAAAGGTCGATTATGAGAATTGCGTTCCATAAATATGCGGAATATTTGGAAACATTTAAAACACAGAATTAAATGAAATGGCTTCTTTTAAAAACGGAAAAACAGTAGCGAAGGGTTAATTTATGAGTAAGGATTTGAAAAACCTTAATTCGATTCGAAAACGATAGTGACGTAAAACGTTTCCTTCCATTTTCTCGACTTCCAGCTGAATGAACGAAGACAACGACAGTTGATTACACGTTCACTTATTGTTCTCTAAACAAATAGATAGTTGTGTTCTAAGGCAGCTGCCAATATTGTAACTCTGTGTGGCCGAGACAGGCAGCCATTGTCGGTGAAGAGAGCGACCTGACTGGTGACAGAAACCACACGTCCTGCCGACGGACACCTCTCGCCTCGTGAGCCTATAAATAGAGCCTCTGTGCTGCACCTCAATTAAGGAACCCAACCCCGACATCCCAGTGATTCGCGTTGACGAAGTTTTTTCTCATTGTCTCGGCGTGCACGACACTGCGTTTCCGCTGTTGTCTCTTTTTATTTCGACAACCATCTTTAGGTATGTTAGTTGGTGTGCGAAGAATCGAATCTCGCGGAGGCAGCTGAGCTCGCGACACAATGTATCACTTGAACAGAAGGCACAACCATCGTTTCGACAAAGGGAAATGGCGGAGATAAGGAGGCTTTGTTTCGGAAGACAATCGTGAGGAGTAGTAATGGATGAAAAGAATCAAATTAGGCTTGGGAAAAGTGCAAAAGGATACCGTGCAGTTATTGTCTCTGCGATGCTATTTTTGAAATACGACTTCAGGTGCACTTGCCGTTAACCGAAATGCAAACTTCTTAGTGTCAGATTAAAAATAGTGGGTTCATTAGCATTATTTGATTAACTTAAATAACCGCCGTTATTTTTGAATCCTTTGCAGCATTATTATCATCTAACCAGAATGCTGGCAATCGATGTCGCTTCCATTACAGACATACAATTTCATGTTCCAATTTCAAATATTCTCTTATGTGGAGAATCGATTTATCAGAAATCGAAACAAACGTTCGGCAGTAATTGTCGTGGAAAGAAAGAAATAAAAAAAAAACTCGAAACGGCGAATGAAATCATAAAATAAATGTTTCTACAATGAAGAACTTGAATAGAAAGAATGAAGTCATAGGAAAAGTCCAAAAGATATTTTTACAAAACAGAAAAGAGGTCTCTGATGCCATTCACCATTTTCGAAGTTTGTGTCTCTGAGCTTCCTTTTTCGGCCCGCCATACCTTTCGAGCGGTTCCATAGATTGTGACGTCACTGACAGCTTTCTTAATTTTGATCAGTTGCTCTCGTCGCAGATGTTGCGCATGATGACTGGAGGACCCGACATCGAATATAGATGGTGCCACCCCGAAATGAAGAGAGGTGGTAGACCTCATAGTTTCCTGCACATGAAAGACTTGACCCAGGTTTTCTCAGCAGAACAGTTCCCAAAGCATTACACTTCTTCCACCGGCTGGTTTTCGCCCCACATGCATCCTGCTGCCAACACTTCCCCAGTAAACGACGCACACGTACGCTGCCGTCTACATGGTGCAACAGGATACAAGATTCATCTGACCAGACGACCTTCTTCCAAACATTCAAGGTTCAGTTTTGATACTCGCTTTCCCATTGTAGGCGCTTTCGACGGTGAACCGAGGTTAGCACATGGGCACTCGGAGTGACCTGCAGCTACATAGCCCCATTTTCCGCAGGGTTCGATGTACTGTGTGTCGTGACACATTACTCCCATCATCAGCATTCAAATTACAGGCGAGTTGCGTCACAGTATCCTTTCTGTTGGCTCGTACCATACGGGAATCTCAATGAATCAAATGATCAAATGAAACAAAGGGATAGCCTTCACTCACCTCTAGCATCGATGAGCCGTGGTCGGTCGACACCTTGCCGGCTGTTCGTGGTTTTTCCCTCCTCGGACCACCCTTTGAAGGTACTAACCACGGCTGACGGTGAGCACCCCACAAGCCTTGCCGTCTCGAAAACGCTGTGGCCCAGTCGTCTGGCCATTACAATTTTTCCTTTGTCAAACTCACTTAAATCCGATGTCTTTCCCATCTGAAGAGCAGAATGACACTGATTAACAGAGCTCGGTATCAGATGTTATTTATACCGTTTCATGACGTATGAAGATACGTGCCGTCGTTTACCTGCAGTTGCTTCGATTTGTATAAAGACGTATTGGTCATGTTTTGGCTCTTCGGTGTATTATTCCCCAAGTTATTTACAATTCGATCAAAAATATCAGTTATTGCAAGCTAAGTGGATTTTTCCCCTTTTAAAACCAAATTGTTAATGTGTTTAATGTTCACTCAGAATTTTTCTTTGAACAAAACCCTATACATGTTTATACATTAATTTTTCAAGCATCTTAGCAATTGCTGAAAAAAGTGAAATAGGATATAAATGAACCCTATTTCTCTGTCTGTTGGCCCTGACTAATATTGCGAAGAGGTTGCAAAGAATAGTCGCGTGTTTCCTGAAATGAAGAAGACAGAAACAATTCGACACCTTGTGCCGTGTCATGTTCCGTGGCCCACGCCACGAGAGGAGGAAGAGCGTTCTGTTCCCGTGACAACCATTCGGCGGAGGGTGGCGGCCTCGTCGCACACGCCTCAACACATAATACACCTACGTAAAGATAATCCTCTTTGCAAACCTCCTTGGTATTTGCTTCCAGCTGCCACATGTGGTTCCGCCTCCACAAATAGTTTATCAGTGAGGTGCGTCGGAGTTGTTTGCAGTTGAGTCCAAGCACGCTTTCTATAAATCATGTCTTTCCTGCGCCGACGATATTAATAGATGAGGATGTTGGGCTCTAAAGGTTTTCGGTTGTTTACACTCTGGACAAAGGAAAAATGAGTCATTTGTAAAAACGAGAAAACTCTCAAATAGTAAACAAAGTGTTAGATGGGGATAACAGGGATGTTTCACTATATGACAGGAAATATTCGGGTATCAATAAGAAGGTTACGTTGAAATGCGTGGACATACGATAGACTCAGACCGTGGAAAGGAGACTCTCCTTCCCAAGGTAATCATGGGGCAGGCTTGTAATCTGTAGTTCCAAAGTTCGAGTCCCAGCTATGTCAGCGTTGAGATTTATCTCCGCAAAACTCCCCGCCCTGCCCACGGTCAGTAGGGGACACCGATGGGCTTGGAATGGCCGTCGTCCGTCGGATGGGACGTTAAGCCGTGGCCCCGTGTGCGGGAGAGCCATACCCTGTGCACGTTAAAGAACACGCTGGATGGCCTTGACGGGAGGCTACCATCTGTCTCCCAGCAGCTGTTCCAGTGGGTCCCCTCCCCCAACCTTCTCTGAGCCTTCGGGGTCCATGTGACCTGGCCATTTAGCCCATGGTGTGCAAAAAAGTGCGGCTCAGAGGTAAAACAACCCAAAACAACCCAACCCAAGGTAAGCTAAGACCATGGTAGGACGAGGTATCTCCTTGTCCTACTCATAGAACCTTCGACCACTGATCCCCTTGTCCTACCAATGGTGCATTCCAACCATCGATAGGAGAAAACCTCCTTTTCCTACCCATGGTAAGTTGCAGCCCTTGGTAAGAAGAACTTACCCGTGGTAAGTTCCGAAAATGGGTACGATAAGGTCCTTTTGTCCTCCCCACACGGTCCACATTTAGTGTTTGCAACTCATTTTTATATCATCAGAAACATTTTAATATTGAGTGAAACAGGTCCTTGGAAGAAAATTATTTCTCTAACATCTTTGCAAAGAGCCACGCCTTATTCTCCTGCTTCAACTTCTTTACTCTCTATCTCACTCGTCAAGTGTTTGCATGAGACCACCTTTTATTGGCGGACATCGCAATAAGTGAATACAAAAAATAATATTTCGAAAGTTTCCTTTTTCCAATTATCGAGCCACACTCCTTGCTCCGACAGTTGCCGACTTTTTTACTTCTTATTTCGTTCTTACTTTGTTTACAAAATGTATGGGCAATCGACTGTTTTGACGACCTTCGATTTTTACTTTTTAATCCATATCCCACCCTCCCGTGTTTACAAACGGACCCCGATTTATTGAATGACGTTTCTACAAAATGAGAAATAAATATTTTGAAACCTTATTTTTCAATCTGTGAACCACACTGCTTAAGTCTCCGCCATTTCTGAAATAGATCAAGAAATAAATATTTCGCATGAAACATTTTTTTTTTTTAAACTGGGGATCACACGCCTTGCTCTGAATGATAATTATCGGAGTAACTTATTTCCGGGAAATAAATACTTTTAGGAAATAACTTTCCCTATCTGTGAATCACAAAGTCCTCCAATCTGATTAATCCCATCATTTATTTCAAGACCTCCCTCTTATGTTCATAAAGAACCACGTTTTATTGACGGACGGCGCTACGAAACAGACAAACAAGAAAAAATTAATTGGGGAAAACATTATTTCCAAATTGCGAATTATATTGTTTGCTCTGAATATTAGTAAATATTGCAGGAATTTATTTACGAGGCACACACATTATTTTTCAAATCTGTTAACCAATCTTCAAGCCCTCACACCTTATTCATCATCATCATCATCATCATCATCATCCTCAAGCAGCCATGGGCTACGGAGGTCCAACCAGACCGTGCAATTTAGTTCTCCAAGCAAGTCTATCCTGAGCTACATCTACTGCATCTGGGCCATTGCACACCAATTCTAACAAGGTCCTGTTTGACATTGTCTGCCCACCGCATCCTATGTCTCCCCTTCTTTCTGAGGCCTTTAGGCACACTGTTCATAACCCTATTCGCCAATCTATAATTATTCATACGGGCAACATGGCCAAACCAACAGAGTCTCTCTCTGCACAATATGCTGCTTAAAGGAGGTTGCAAACTCCTTTGCCTAACCTCATCATTAGTTACAAAGTTGAACCACCTAATGCCCAAGATACTGCGTAAGCATCTGGAATCAAAAGCATCTAGTTTCCTGTTATCTTGTTTACAAAGTGTCCAGGTTTCACTACCATAACTAACCCTAGAAAGAACCAAACTATTATACAGTCTAATTTTAGTCTTTAGGTGTATACGCCTATTTCTCCACACTCTCCATAGATTCTTAAAAGTCCCGGCAGCAATCCCTATTCGTCTGTTAATCTCATGCCGCACATCACCATTATCTGTTACATAGCTTCCAAGATAATTAAACTGTGACATCTGCTCAAGACTGCAACCATTCAGATTAACTGAATCACAGCCTGCCAGACCAATTTTCATCACTTTAGTTTTCTCTCTGTTTATAACCAAATCTACTCTACTACCAGTGTCATCAACGGCTCGAATGAAAGAGTTCATCTCATCAACATCATTTGCGAAAAGGGCATCAGCATAATCCAAATCAGAAATTTTCGTATCTCCAACCCATTTAAGGCCAAAATCTTTCCCTTGAAGTGAATTTCGCATAACATAATCAATAACCAAACTAAAGAGAAAAGGAGACAAAATGCACCCTTGTTGAACACCAGAAGTAATGCTAAACCAATTGCTACAAGCCTTATCAACTCTCACACACGACTCAGTGTTATTATAGAGAGCTTTCATTATGTTAACTAACTTGTCTGGTATACCATATGATTTCACAATCAACCACAAATTATGACGATCAACAGAGTCGAAAGCCTTTTTGAAATCAACAAAGTTAGCAACCAAAGGTTTCTGAAACTCTAAACATTTCTCAAGAATCTGCCTAAGTGAAAATATCTGATCCACACATCCCCTACCACTTCTGAATCCACATTGCTCATCCCGCAATTGACTGTCAACCAGTGAGGCGGGGGTGGCTCAGTCGGTAGCGCGGCAGGCTTGTAATCTGTAGTTCCCAGGTTCGAGTCCCAGCTGGGTCAGCGTTGAGATTTATCTCCGCAAAATTCCCCGCCATGCCCACGGTCAGTAGGGGACACCGATGGGCTTGGAAAGGCCGCCGTCCGTCGGATGGGACGTTAAGCCGTGGCCCCGTGTACGGAAGAGCCATACCCTGTGCACGTTAAAGAACACGCTCGATGGCATTGACGGGAGGCTACCATCTGTCTCCCAACAGCTGTTCCAGTGGGTCCCCTCCCCCAACCTTCTCTGAGCCTTCTGGGTCCATGTGACCTGGCCATTTAGCCCATGGTGTGCAAAAAAGTGCCGCTCAGAGGTAAAACAACCCAACCCAACTGTCAACCAGATTCTTAATTCTATTAAGCACAATCATGGAAAGAACTTTACCTGGAACAGAGAGTAGGCTGATACCCCTATAGTTATCACAAGAACTGCGATCACCTTTTTTGAAAATAGGGATAACAATAGCTCTGGTAAAATCCTTAGGAACCATGCCTTTATCATAAAAGATATTCAGAATTTCAGTCATCCAAGTGGTAACCGAAACATTCCCAGCTCTAAGCATTTCGGTAGTAATTTCATCTACCCCTGGGGATTTATGTAGTTTAAGTTTAGAAACAGCCAAAATAACTTCAGATTGTGTTATAGGGCCAACATTAAAGCCACCAATGCATCCATCATCACCGCAAACAATGGGAGCAGAACCAACTACATTGTTTAGAACATCACTGAAATGCTCAGCCCACCTAGCCATGACAGAATCTTCCCCTTCTATAACCTTACCTTGTTTATCCTTCAATCCTTGTATACCTGTCCGTTTTCCACCACATAAAACCTTAACTATCTGGTACAGCTCTCTGCTGTTGTGCTGTCTAACTGCTTCCTCGGCTTTGTCAGCCAAACCATCAAGCCAAAGATTCTTATCAGCTAACTGATCTTTTACACGTTTATTACGTTCTCTGTAATGCTTTCTATTAGGACTAGTAGGGTATTGATTAAGGACATTCCTGCAGTTCTTTCTTTCCGAAATAAGCTCAAGTGCCTTATCACTCAGATAATTCTGTCTCTTCTGCTCCTTTTTTCCTAAAAGAGTACTGTTAGTGTCCAAAAAAGCCTGTTTAAAATGATCCCATTCTTCCTCAACTTCAGTAGTAAGCAAACCATGACTGTCATAATGACTAAGTAACCTCTCATGGTAAGCTTTCCTATAACTGGATCTTTCAGAGCTTCAGTATTAAAAGTAAATTTTTTAACCCTAGCACAACAACTAGATTAACACTTTTTAAGTTTAAGTTGCAACACACTTTTAACAAGGTAATGGTTAGATCCAATTTCAGGTCCCCTATATGCCCTGGTATTCCTAACAGAACTAGCCCATTATTAACACCATCATTTATTCCAAAACCTGAATTTTGAGAAAATAGGTGATTCAAAAATATCATTAAAAAGGGGCAAGGGAATCATGTTTGAAATACATCAGAAGTCAATTTGTTTTTACGAAAAGTATTGGTTTCATAGTGATCCAAAAAAAATTCTATCTCTTCACACGTACCTTTTAAAACTATTCGCATTTTAATATCCGTGTTGTTTATTACCATCATCTTACCTTTCAGCAAATCTTTGATACAAGTTTTAAGATCAGTGAACATAATGAATTTCATATCAGTTAGTTAACCTTGAGGAATTTGGCAGTTTTTGTCGACAAAATTCACTTTGTTCAAGTTCATAGTATTTTCTTAAATACCTGTTATGGTATATGGAACACTGTATACCATATGTGGGTATTAGTATAGTCATAGGAACATTGTTTGACACGAGGGTTCATGAGATGAACTCTGTAGGGTATCTCTCTCTCTGTAATATTTATCTTCGATGCTGAGAAATTTTTAATTCGTTTTTCTCAACGCTGTTTTCTTCATTATCGAGACACCTTGGGTCTCACTCATTCGGGAAAGTTCAATTTACACTCTAAAGATACGCAGCAGACGTTTGTACTAAAAGACAGTTCTTTGTAAGAATTCTAATTCTACACAAGGAAATAATTTTACTCTCCAAAAAATTTTACTCAGAGATGATTCTATTCGCCTGATATGTTTAATTTCGTATCGATAGGACATAATCCACAGTTCAGCCATGTCATAATTATTAAAGGTCCATAGAGGAAGACATCCTGAAGTTCAATTTCGGAGGAATGCATAACACAGCATACCATTTAGTATCAGCTGAAGAAGAGGAGAGGGATTACTCCAAGTTCAGTTGACAAAGACTAAAATTAAGGTCTTTTAGAAAAGCCGCCATTTTATTAAAACTACGCTTTAAGAATTTTCCTTAAGGTCTCTGTAAAGTGCAAAATAACCCTAACAATGATTTTCAAGAATCTATGAATAAATAAGCAGAACTTAACAGAATTTGAACGCTTTTGTCATTATGATGAAAAAAGCTATGATGCAATTAGAACAGAAATTAAACAGGACACTGTTTTTAAAATTTCTGCGAAAAATTTTGACTTTTACTGAATTTATATAAGAATCTGTTATAAGCTGGCAGAGAAGAATGACGTTTCATGCAGAATTTATATTCAGTTGTGTTTATTGAGATCGGAAAACCTATTAGTGCAAAAAATGTTCAGTCAATAAACCGAAAAATTTGTTCTTTATTCCAAATCAAATATTACTTGAAGAAATTAAGGATATAATTTATGCGAGCTTGCGATTTAAAACGTTCAGAAAAAATGGTGGGAAGAAAAAAAATCCAACAATCTGTAACGTTTGCTGATTCTGTCACCTGATCACCACTAACCAATGGACAGACAGCTGTCGATAGTGTTGAACTAACAGTGTCCATGGAGGAAACCACGTTATCCTCTGGCGAGGTCGTTCGAGCTATAGTCGAGATCATCGGTATTCCATTCTACCAGAAATCCCTCTCCCACGAAGACTGCCTGCAGATTGTTATTCAGACATTAACAGAGAAAATTCTACAACCCCTAAGCATCGTACGTAATGGAGAAAGTCTCACAATTGCATTGGATGAAGCGACACACGAATTCTTGTGCAGAGTGTGTTTTGCAGAAGAAATGGATGTGAAACATGCAGAAAACACTGATTATCGAGCAGTGGTTGAGGACGCTATGATCTCCATAGAGATAGCTGGTATAGTAGAAGTGTTGGAATAAGAAAATAACAAGAAACCAAAGGTTCTTTCAGAATCACTTCGTTTTGAAGAGAGGATTACCTATCGTACATTTTCTTCTCCTTTCTGTCTGCCTTACACATGAATGAAACTCTTCCCAATTCTACCCTCTGTGAAATGCAAATGTACAGGGTGTTGGAAACCCTGTACATTTGGATTTTACTCTTATACATCAAGGTACATAAATTTCCTTGATTAATAAAATGCAAAAAAAACTGTCTCTTGTTAACATGTTTTTGTCGATAGGATTCCCTCCGCTTTTAAAATTTAAAAACTCTAAGCCACATAAGTTTATAGATTTTAGTATATGGCTTGAATGGTTAGCATGACTTATCATATCAGGAGAGTTTGAGCTCACTCTGTAAATCGTTATATAAGTTAAAAGTCATTTATGCATACGACCTTCAATTTTGAAAAGCAGATTGAGAGGTGAAAGTTTTTAATTGGTCACACGATTTAACACAGGGAATATGTTGATAGTAATGGTACATTGAGGAGCTTTAAGTTAAAGTTCTAAGTGTTTTAATTCATTCGTAAATAATCGATGGTTTTTCTAGGCATATGTAAAGGACACATTATAATGATGAGAACTCCGATCAGTTACGTCTCAGTCGTTAGCAGATTTAATAAAGATTAAACCTTCTATTAATTTAAATCAATTTCATCAACTGAAATGGGTGTAGTTGCAGAATACTAAAGTCAAAGGAATTAAACAATAAGTTGTTCCTTCATCAAGAGGAAATAGAACTATCTGATCAGGGGTGTAGCGAAGGGAATATGGTGTGGGGACAGAGAACGAAAATATCCCAATCCGGAGTCAAATTTTGCCAACTGAGAAAATAACAAAATAAATTTAATTCTGTCTTTGTCAGGAACGTTCTCAGTGTTTCGTTCAGTGGAGGTGGCAGGTGGTGCCACCAAAAGTATTTCAATTTACCTCGATTTTGCTAACTCGCTTTAATTTTACAGAAAAAGTCTCAATTATTACATAGTACCTCAAGTTTACCAAGTCACTTCGAATTTTGCCAACTGCCTTAGATTTTTCAGTTATCTCAATTTTGCCAACTCAATTAGATTATGCCAATTCGCCATAATTTTCCAGAAAAAATCTCAATTTTCACATCTCACCTCAAATTACCAAGTCACTTCTAATTTTGCAAACTCCCAAAGATTTTGCCAAGTTGCACCGATTTTGCAAACTCCCCTTAATATTCCAAAATAAAGCCCAATTTTCATAACTCACCCGGATTTTATCAAGTCATTTCGAATTTTTCCAACTCCGATTTCCCTTGAGAGGAGCCTCCACAGCTACGCTCCTGTATCTGATCGTATGAGAGACTTAATGATCCATACTCCCGACAGGAGAGCTTACCGTATGGTATGCTATAACATATATTCTTGGTATTCAACACATTCTAATAATTTTCTTCAGATTTTATTACGTATAATGGGAAAACAAAATTTCGGCGATCTTCTGTTGAGAACTGCGAGAATCATAACTTGTATACGAAAAATAATTACGGGGAAAAATATTGTCGATGATTATTATACGTTCAAAGCACATTTTGGATTGCTATTTGAGAGAATTATTGTTGAAAAGTCCCTTTTTCAAGTTCTTTCCGACAAACGTCTCTCTATTCAATATCAACTAAATGCTCAAAAATAACATCAAAAGAATTACATTACCGAAAACAGGCCTTTCTATGAGTAGGAAAAGATTCCCTGTGCTAACCATGGGAAAGAGAAGATCCCACTTTTCCTACCCATGGGTAAGACAAGATCCAACTTTTCCTACCCATGGTAAGTTCCGATCATGGGTACAATGAAAACATTAATAGGATATGAAACACAAATACTGGGCCACTCGGAAAATGTCGGCTACTCTGACAAATTCTGGTTTCTGCTGTTTCACCTAATGAAAGAGCAGCGTATGATGAAAGCAGGAGTGGGATATGACCCAACACTAGAGGATTGGGAAAATATCACATGGTCTCATGATTTCTGGTATCTGCTCTTTCACCTTGATGTAAGGAGTAAGGTAGGGTGAAGTGAGACACAAATACTGTAGGATGGGGAAAATATCGCATGGTCCCATGATTTCTGGTCTCTGCTCTTTCATCTTGATGCAAGGAGTAAGATAGGGTGAAGTGAGACACAAATACTGTAAGATGGGGAAAATATCGCATGGTCCTATGATTTCTGGTCTCTGCTCTTTCACCTTGATGTAAGGAGTAAGATAGGGTGAAGTGAGACACAAGTACTGTAGGATGGGGAAAATATCGCATGGTTCCATGATTTCTGGTATCTGCTCTTTCACCTTGATGTAAAGAGTAAGGTAGGGTGAAGTGAGACACAAATACTGTAGGATGGGGAAAATATCGCATGGTCCCATGATTTCTGGTCTCTGCCCTTTCATCTTGATGCAAGGAGTAAGATAGGGTGAAGTGAGACACAAATACTGTAAGATGGGGAAAATATCGCATGGTCCCATGATTTCTGGTCTCTGCTCTTTCACCTTGATGTAAGGAGTAAGGTAAAGTGAAGTGAGACACATATACTGTAAGATGGGGAAAATATCGCATGGTCCCATGATTTCTGGTCTCTGCTCTTTCACCTTGATGTCAGAAGTAAGGTAGGGTGAAGTGAGACACAAGTATTGTAGGATGGGGAAAATAACGCATGGTCCCATGATTTCTGGTCTCTACCCTTTCATCTTGATGTTAGGAGTAAGGTAGGGTGAAGTGAGACACATGTACTGTACGATGGGGAAAATATCGCATGGTCCCATGATTTCTGATATCTGCACTTTCACCTTGATGTAAGAAGTAAGGTAGGGTGAAGTGAGACACAAGTATTGTAGGATGGGGATAATATCGCATGGTCCCATGATTTCTGGTCTCTGATCATTCACCTTGATATTGGGAGTAAGGTAGGGTGAAGTCAGACACAAATACTGTAAGATGGGGAAAATATCGCATGGTCCCATGATTTCTGATATCTGCTCTTTCACCTTGATGTAAGAAGTAAGGTAGAGTGAAGTGAGACACAAGTATTGTAGGATGGGGATAATATCGCATGGTCCCATGATTTCTGGTCTCTGATCTTTCACCTTGATATTGGAGGTAAGGTAGGGTGAAGTGAGACACAAATACTGTAAGATGGCGAAAATATCGCATGGTCCCATGATTTCTGGTATCTGCTCTTTCACCTTGATGTAAGGAGTAAGGTAGGGTGAAGTGAGACACAAGTACTGTAGGATGGGGAAAATATCGCATGGTCCCATGATTTCTGGTCTCTCCTCTTTCACCTTGATGTAAGGAATAAGGTAGGTTGAAGTGCGACACGAATACTCTAGGATGGGGAAAATATCGCATGGTCTCATGATTTCTGGTCTCTGCTCTTTGACCTTGAGGAAAGGAGTAAGGTAGGGTGAAGTGAGAGACAAGTACTGTAGGATGGGGAAAACATCGCATGGTCCCATGATTTCTGGTCTCTACCTTTCATCTTAATGTAAGACGTAAGGTAGGGTGAAGTGAGACACAAGTACTGTAGGATGGGGAAAATATCGCATGGTCCCATGATTTCTGGTCTCTGCTATTCCACCTTGATGTAAGGAGTAACGTAGGGTTAAGTGAGATACAAGTACTGTAGGAAGGAGAAAATATCTCATGGTCCAATGATTTCTGGTTTCTGCTCTTTCACATTGATGTAAGGAGTAAGGTAGGCTGAAGTGAGACACAAATACTGTAAGATGGGGGAAAATATCGCATGGTCCCATGGTTTCTGGTCTCTGCTCTTTCACCTTTATGTAAGGAGTAAGGTAGGGTAAAGTGAGACACAAGTACTGTAGGATGGGGAAAATATTGCATGGTCCCATGATTTCTGGTCTCTACTCTTTCATCTTAATGTAAAAAGTAAGGAAGGGTGAAGTGAGACACAAGTACTGTAGGATGGGGAAAATATCGCATGGTCCCATGATTTCTGGTCTCTGCCCTTTCACCTTGATGTAAGGAGTAACGTAGGGTGAAGTGAGACACAAGTACTGTAGGATGGAGAAAATATCTCATGGTCGAATGATTTCTGGTCTCTGCTCTTCCACCTTGATGTAAGGAGTAACGTAGGGTTAAGTGAGACACAAGTACTGTAGGATGGAGAAAATATCTCATGGTCCCATGATTTCTGGTCTCTGCTCTTTCACCTTGATGTAAGGAGTAAGGTAGGCTGAAGTGAGACACAAATACTGTAAGATGGAGGAAAATATCGCATGGTCCCATGGTTTCTGGTCTCTGCTCTTTCACCTTTATGTAAGGAGTAAGGTAGGGTAAACTGAGACACAAGGAGGAGACACAAGGATGGGGAAAATATCACATGGTCCCATGATTTCTGGTCTCTACTCTTTCATCTTAATGTAAGAAGTAAGGTAGGGTGAAGTGAGACACAAATACTGTAGGATGGGGAAAATATCGCATGGTCCCATTATTTATGGTCTCTGCTCATTCATCTTAATGTAAGTAGTAAGGTAGAATGAAGTGAGACACAAGCACTGTAGGATGGGGAAAACATCAATTGGTCCCATGATTTCTGGTCTCTGCTCTTTCATATTGATGTAAGGAGTAAGGTAGGGTAAAGTGAGACACAAATACTGTAAGATAGGGAAAATATCGCATGGTCCCATAATTCCTGATCTCTGCTCTTTCACCTTGATGTAAGGAGTAAGGTATGCTGAAGTGAGACACAAATACTGTAAGATGGGGGAAAATATCGCATGATCCCATGATTTCTGGTCTCTGCTCTTTCACCTTTATGTAAGGAGTAAGGTAGGGTGAAGTCAAACACAAATACTGTAGGATGGGAAAAATATCGCATGGTCCCAAGATTTCTGATCTCTGCTATTTCACCTTGATGTAAGGAGTAAGGTAGCACCCTACCTTACTCCTTACATCAAAGTGAAAGAGCAGAGAAAATAACGCATGGTCCCATGATTTCTGGTCTCTGCTCTTTCACCTTGATGTAAGGAGTACGGTAGGGTGAAGTGAGACACAAATACACTAGGATGGGGAAAATATTGCATGGTCCCAAGATTTCTGGTCTCTGCTCTTTCACCTTGATGGAAGGAGTAAGGTAGGGTAAAGTGAGACACAAGTACTGTAGGATGGGGAAAATATCGCATGGTCCCATGATTTCTGGTCTCTGCTCTTTCACCTTCCTGTAAGGAATAAGGTAGGGTGAAGTGAGACACAAATACTGTTGGATGGGGAAAATATCGCATGGTCCCATGATTTCTGGTCTCTCCTCTTTCACCTTGATGTAAGGAGTAAGGTAGGTTGAAGTGCGACACGAATACTCTAGGATGGGGAAGATATCGCATGGTCCCATGATTTCTGGTCTCTGCTCTTTGACCTTGAGGAAAGGAGTAAGGTAGGGTGAAGTGAGAGACAAGTACTGTAGGATGGGGAAAACATCGCATGGTCCCATGATTTGTGGGCTCTGCTATTTCACCTTGATGTAAGGAGTAAGGTAGGGTAAAGTGAGACACAAGTACTGTAGGATGGGGAAAATATCGCATTCTCCCATGATTTCTGGTTTCTGCTCTTTCAGCTTGATGTAAGGTGTAAGGTAGGGTAAAGTGAGAAACAAGTACTGTAGGATGGGGAAAATATCGCATGGTCCCATGATTCCTGGTCTCTGCTCTTTCACCTTGAAGTAAGGAGTAAGGTAGGATGAAGTGAGACACAAATACTGTAGGATGGGAAAAATATATCGTGGTCCCATGATTTCTAGTCTCTGCTTTTTCACCTTGATGTAAGGAGTAAGGGAGGGTGAAGTGAGACACAAATACTGTAAGATGGGGAAAATATTGCATGGTCCCATGATTTCTGGTCTCTGCTCTTTCACCTTGATGTAAGGAGTAAGGTAAGGTGACGTGAGACACAAGTACTGTAGGATGGGGAAAATATCGCATGGTCCCATGATTTCTGGTCTCTCCTCTTTCACCTTGATGTAAGGAGTAAGGTAGGTTGAAGTGCGACACAAATACTCTAGGATGGGGAAAATATTGCATGGTCCCATGATTTCTGGTCTCTGCTCTTTGACCTTGGTGTAAGGAGTAAGGTAGGGTGAAGTGAGAGACAAGTACTGTAGGATGGGGAAAACATCCATTGGTCCCATGATTTATGGTCTCTGCTCTTTCATCTTGATGTAAGGAGTAAAGTAGGGTGAAGTGAGACACAAATACTGTAAGATGGGGAAAATATCGCATGGTCCCATAATTTCTGGTCTCTGCTCTTTCACTTTGATTTAAAGAGTAAGGAAGGGTGAAGTGAGACACAAGTACTGTAGGATGTGGAAAATATTGCATGATTCCCATGATTTCTGGTCTCTGCTTTTTCACTTTCATATAAGGAGTAAGGTAGGGTGAAGTGAGACACAAGTACTGTAGTATGGGGAATATAACGCATGGTCCCATCGTTTCTGATCTCTGCTCTTTCATCTTGATGTAAGGAGTAAGGTAGGGTGAAGTGAGAAAAAAGTACTGTAGGATGGGGAAAATGTCGCATGTCCCATGATTTCTGGTCTCTCCTCTTTCATCTTGATGTAAGGAGTAAGGTAGGCTGAAGTGAGACACAAGTACTGTAGGATGGGGAATACATCGCATGGTCACATGATTTCTGGTCTCTGCTCTTTCATCTTGATGTAAGGAGTAAGGGAGGGTGAAGTGAGATACAAGTACTGTAGGATGGGAAAAATATCGCATGGTCCCATGATTTCTGGTCTCTGCCCTTTCACCTTGATGTAAGGAGTAAGGTACGGTGAAGTGAGACACAAGTACTGTAGGATGGGGAAAATATCGCATGGTCTCATGATTTCTGGTCCCTGCTCTTTCACCTTGATGTAAGGAGTACGGTAGGGTGAAGTGAGACACAAGTACTGTAGGATGGGAAAAATATCGCATGGTCCCATGATTTCTGGTCTCTGCTCTTTCACGTTGATGTAAGGAGAAAGGTATGGTGAAGTGAGACACAAATACTGTAGGATGGGGAAAATATCGCATGGTCCCATGATTTCTGTTCTCTGCTCTTTCACCTTGATGTAAGGAGTAAGGTAGGGTGAAGAGAGACACAAATACTCTAGGATGGAAAAATATTGCATGGTCCCATGATTTCTGGTCTCTGCTCTTTCACCGTGATGTAAGGAGAAAGGTAGGGTGAAGTGAGAAACAAATACTGTAGGATGGGAAAAATATCGCATTTTCCCATGATTTCTGGGCTCTGCTCTTTCACGTTGATGTAAGGAGAAAGGTATGGTGAAGTGAGACACAAATACTGTAGGATGGGGAAAATATCGCATGGTCCCATGATTTCTGTTCTCTGCTCTTTCACCTTGATGTAAGGAGTAAGGTAGGGTGAAGTGAGACACAAATACTCTAGGATGGGAAAATATTGCATGGTCCCATGAATTCTTGTCTCTGCACTTTCACCTTGATGTAAGGAGTAAGGTAGGGTGAAGAGAGACAAAAATACTCTAGGATGGGAAATTATTGCATGGTCCCATGATTTCTGGTCTCTGCTCTTTCACCTTCATGTAAGGAGTACGGTAGGGTGAAGTGAGACACAAATACACTAGGATGGGGAAAATATTGCATGGTCCCATGATTTCTGGTCTCTGCTCTTTCACCTTGATGGAAGGAGTAAGGTAGGGTAAAGTGAGACACAAGTACTGTAGGATGGGAAAAATATCGCATGGTCCCATGATTTCTGGTCTCTGCTCTTTCACCTTCCTGTAAGGAATAAGGTAGGGTGAAGTGAGACACAAATACTGTAGGATGGGGAAAATATCGCATGGTCCCATGATTTCTGGTCTCTCCTCTTTTACCTTGATGTAAGGAGTAAGGTAGGTTGAAGTGCGACACGAATACTCTAGGATGGGGAAGATATCGCATGGTCCCATGATTTCTGGTCTCTGCTCTTTGACCTTGAGGAAAGGAGTAAGGTAGGGTGAAGTGAGAGACAAGTACTGTAGGATGGGGAAAACATCGCATGGTCCCATGATTTGTGAGCTCTGCTATTTCACCTTGATGTAAGGAGTAAGGTAGGGTAAAGTGAGACACAAGTACTGTAGGATGGGGAAAATATCGCATGGTCCCATGAATTCTGGTCTCTGCACTTTCACCTTGATGTAAGGAGTAAGGTAGGTTGAAGTGAGACACAAGTACTGTAGGATGGGGAAAATATCGCATGGTCCCATGATTTCTGGTCTGTGCTCTTTCACCTTGATGTAAGGAGTAGGTTAGGGTGAAGTGAGATAAAAGTACTATAGGATGGGGAAAACATCGCATGGTCCCATGATTTGTGGTCTCTGCTATTTCACCTTGATGTAAGGAGTAAGGAAGGGTGAAGTGAGACACAAGTACTGTAGGATGGAGAAATTATCGCATGGTTCCATGATTCCTGGTCTCTGCTCTTTCATCTTGATGTAAGGAGTAAGGTAGGGTGAAGTGAGACACAAATACTGTAGAATGGGGAAAATATCTCCTGGTCCCATGATTTCTGGTCTCTGCTCTTTCACCTTGATGGAAGGAGAAAGGTAGGGTGAAGTGAGACACAAATACTGTAGGATGGGGAAAATATCGCGTGGTCCCATTATTTCTGGTCTCTGCTCTTTCACTTTGATCTAAGGAGTAAGGTAGGGTGAAGTGAAACACAAGTACTGTAGGATAGGGAATTTATCGCACGGTCCCATGATTTCTGGTCTCTGCTCTTTCATCTTGATGTAAGGAGTAAGGTAGGGTGAAGTGAGACACAAGTACTGTAGGATATAGAAAATATCGCATGGTTCCATGTTTACTGGTATCTGCTCTTTCACCTTCCTGTAAGGAATAAGGTAGGGTGAAGTGAGACACAAATACTGTAGGATGGGGAAAATATCGCATGGTCCCATGATTTCTGGTCTCTCCTCTTTCACCTTGATGTAAGGAGTAAGGTAGGTTGAAGTGCGACACGAATACTCTAGGATCGGGAAGATATCGCATGGTCCCATGATTTCTGGTCTCTGCTCTTTGACCTTGAGGAAAGGAGTAAGGTAGGGTGAAGTGAGAGACAAGTACTGTAGGATGGGGAAAACATCGCATGGTCCCATGATTTGTGGGCTCTGCTATTTCACCTTGATGTAAGGAGTAAGGTAGGGTAAAGTGAGACACAAGTACTGTAGGATGGGGAAAATATCGCATTCTCCCATGATTTCTGGTTTCTGCTCTTTCAGCTTGATGTAAGGAGTAAGGTAGGGTAAAGTGAGAAACAAGTACTGTAGGATGGGGAAAATATCGCATGGTCCCATGATTCCTGGTCTCTGCTCTTTCACCTTGAAGTAAGGAGTAAGGTAGGATGAAGTGAGACACAAATACTGTAGGATGGGAAAAATATATCGTGGTCCCATGATTTCTAGTCTCTGCTTTTTCACCTTGATGTAAGGAGTAAGGGAGGGTGAAGTGAGACACAAATACTGTAAGATGGGGAAAATATTGCATGGTCCCATGATTTCTGGTCTCTGCTCTTTCACCTTGATGTAAGGAGTAAGGTAAGGTGACGTGAGACACAAGTACTGTAGGATGGGGAAAATATCGCATGGTCCCATGATTTCTGGTCTCTCCTCTTTCACCTTGATGTAAGGAGTAAGGTAGGTTGAAGTGCGACACAAATACTCTAGGATGGGGAAAATATTGCATGGTCCCATGATTTCTGGTCTCTGCTCTTTGACCTTGATGTAAGGAGTAAGGTAGGGTGAAGTGAGAGACAAGTACTGTAGGATGGGGAAAACATCCACTGGTCCCCTGATTTATGGTCTCTGCCCTTTCATCTTGATGTAAGGAGTAAAGTAGGGTGAAGTGAGACACAAATACTGTAAGATGGGGAAAATATCGCATGGTCCCATAATTTCTGGTCTCTGCTCTTTCACTTTGATTTAAAGAGTAAGGAAGGGTGAAGTGAGACACAAGTACTGTAGGATGTGGAAAATATTGCATGATTCCCATGATTTCTGGGCTCTGCTTTTTCACTTTCATATAAGGAGTAAGGTAGGATGAAGTGAGACACAAGTACTGTAGTATGGGGAATATAACGCATGGTCCCATGGTTTCTGATCTCTGCCCTTTCATCTTGATGTAAGGAGTAAGGTAGGGTGAAGTGAGAAACAAGTACTGTAGGATGGGGAAAATGTCGCATGTCCCATGATTTCTGGTCTCTGCTCTTTCATCTTGATGTAAGGAGTAAGGTAGGCTGAAGTGAGACACAAGTACTGTAGGATGGGGAATACATCGCATGGTCACATGATTTCTGGTCTCTGCTCTTTCATCTTGATGTAAGGAGTAAGGGAGGGTGAAGTGAGATACAAGTACTGTAGGATGGGAAAAATATCGCATGGTCCCATGATTTCTAGTCTCTGCCCTTTCACCTTGATGTAAGGAGTAAGGTACGGTGAAGTGAGACACAAGTACTGTAGGATGGGGAAAATATCGCATGGTCTCATGATTTCTGGTCCCTGCTCTTTCACCTTGATGTAAGGAGTACGGTAGGGTGAAGTGAGACACAAGTACTGTAGGATGGGAAAAATATCGCATGGTCCCATGATTTCTGGTCTCTGCTCTTTCACGTTGATGTAAGGAGAAAGGTAGGGTGAAGTGAGACACAAATACTGTAGGATGGGGAAAATATCGCATGGTCCCATGATTTCTGTTCTCTGCTCTTTCACCTTGATGTAAGGAGTAAGGTAGGGTGAAGAGAGACACAAATACTCTAGGATGGAAAAATATTGCATGGTCCCATGATTTCTGGTCTCTGCTCTTTCACCGTGATGTAAGGAGAAAGGTAGGGTGAAGTGAGACACAAATACTGTAGGATGGGGAAAATATCGCATTTTCCCATGATTTCTGGGCTCTGCTCTTTCACCTTGATGTAAGGAGTAAGGTAGGGTGAAGTGAGACACAAATACTCTAGGATGGGAAAATATTGCATGGTCCCATGAATTCTGGTCTCTGCACTTTCACCTTGATGTAAGGAGTAAGGTAGGGTGAAGAGAGACAAAAATATTCTAGGATGGGAAATTATTGCATGGTCCCATGATTTCTGGTCTCTGCTCTTTCACCTTCATGTAAGGAGTACGGTAGGGTGAAGTGAGACACAATTACACTAGGATGGGGAAAATATTGCATGGTCCCATGATTTCTGGTCTCTGCTCTTTCACCTTGATGGAAGGAGTAAGGTAGGGTAAAGTGAGACACAAGTACTGTAGGATGGGGAAAATATCGCATGGTCCCATGATTTCTGGTCTCTGCTCTTTCACCTTCCTGTAAGGAATAAGGTAGGGTGAAGTGAGACACAAATACTGTAGGATGGGGAAAATATCGCATGGGCCCATGATTTCTGGTCTCTCCTCTTTCACCTTGATGTAAGGAGTAAGGTAGGTTGAAGTGCGACACGAATACTCTAGGATGGGGAAGATATCGCATGGTCCCATGATTTCTGGTCTCTGCTCTTTGACCTTGAGGAAAGGAGTAAGGTAGGGTGAAGTGAGAGACAAGTACTGTAGGATGGGGAAAACATCGCATGGTCCCATGATTTGTGGGCTCTGCTATTTCACCTTGATGTAAGGAGTAAGGTAGGGTAAAGTGAGACACAAGTACTGTAAAAAAAAAAAATAAATACCCCCTCAAGCAGCTGCTTGCCACAGAGGTCTGACAGGAGCCTGTCAGTTTATATGCCACAGTAGGAGATCTGAGAGGATGGCAGGACCTCAGCAGAAACGACACACACATCCATGCCTAATTCCGGGGCTCGAACCCAGGTCCCTTAGATCAGTAGCCAAGCGTGCTAACCACTCGGCGATGGGGAAAATATCGCATGGTCCCATGAATTCTGGTCTCTGCACTTTCACCTTGATGTAAGGAGTAAGGTAGGTTGAAGTGAGACACAAGTACTGTAGGATGGGGAAAATATCGCATGGTCCCATGATTTCTGGTCTGTGCTCTTTCACCTTGATGTAAGGAGTAGGAGTAGGTTAGGGTGAAGTGAGACAAAAGTACTGTAGGATGGGGAAAACATCGCATGGTCCCATGATTTGTGGTCTCTGCTATTTCACCTTGATGTAAGGAGTAAGGAAGGGTGAAGTGAGACACAAGTACTGTAGGATGGAGAAATTATCGCATGGTTCCATGATTTCTGGTCTCTGCTCTTTCATCTTGATGTAAGGAGTAAGGTAGGGTGAAGTGAGACACAAATACTGTAGGATGGGGAAAATATCTCCTGGTCCCATGATTTCTGGTCTCTGCTCTTTCACCTTGATGGAAGGAGAAAGGTAGGGTGAAGTGAGACACAAGTACTGTAGGATGGGGAAAATATCGCGTGGTCCCATTATTTCTGGTCTCTGCTCTTTCACTTTGATCTAAGGAGTAAGGTAGGGTGAAGTGAAACACAAGTACTGTAGGATAGGGAATTTATCGCACGGTCCCATGATTTCTGGTCTCTGCTCTTTCATCTTGATGTAAGGAGTAAGGTAGGGTGAAGTGAGACACAAGTACTGTAGGATATAGAAAATATCGCATGGTTCCATGTTTACTGGTATCTGCTCTTTCACCTTGATGTAAGGGGTAAGGTAGGGTGAAGTGAGACACAAATTCTGTAGGATGGGGAAAATATGGCATGGTTCCATGATTTCTGGTCTCTGCTCTTTCACGTTGATGTTAGGAGTAAGGTAGAGTGAAGTGAGACACAAATAGTGTAGGATGTGGAAAATATCGCATGGTCCCATGACTTCTGGTCTCTGCTCTTTCACCTTGATGTAAGTAGTAAGGTAGGATGAAGTGAGACACAAGTACTGTAGGATAGAAAAATATCTCATGATCCCATGATTTCTGGTCTCTGCTCTTTCACATTGATTTAAGGCGTAAGATAGGGTGAAGTGAGACACAAATACTGTAAGATGGGGTAAAATATCGCATGGTCCCATGATTTCTGATCTCTGCCCTTTCATCCTTATGTAAGGAGTAAGGTAGGGTGAAGTGGGACACAAATACTGTAGGATGGGGAAAATATCGCATGGTCCCATGATTTCTGGTCTCTGCTCTTTCACCTTGATGTAAGTAGTAAGGTAGGTGAAGTCAGATACAAGTGCTGTAGGATGGGGAAAACATCCATTGGTCCCATGATTTCTGGTCTCTGCTCTTTCACCTTGATGTAAGAAGTAAGGTAGGGTGAAGTGAGACACAAGTACTGTAGGATGGGGAAAATATCGCATGATCCCATGATTTCTGGTCTCTGCCCTTTCACCTTGATGTAAGGAGTAACGTAGGGTGAAGTGAGACACAACTGCTGTAAAATGGGGAATATATCGCATGGTCACATGATTTCTGGTCTCTGCTCTTTCACCTTGATGTAGGAGTAATGTAGGGTGAAGTGAGACACAAATAGTGTAGGATGTGGAAAATATCGCATGGTCCCATGACTTCTGGTCTCTGCTCTTTCACCTTGATGTAAGTAGTAAGGTAGGATGAAGTGAGACACAAGTACTGTAGGATAGAAAAATATCTCATGATCCCATGATTTCTGGTCTCTGCTCTTTCACATTGATTTAAGGCGTAAGATAGGGTGAAGTGAGACACAAATACTGTAAGATGGGGTAAAATATCGCATGGTCCCATGATTTCTGATCTCTGCCCTTTCATCCTTATGTAAGGAGTAAGGTAGGGTGAAGTGGGACACAAATACTGTAGGATGGGGAAAATATCGCATGGTCCCATGATTTCTGGTCTCTGCTCTTTCACCTTGATGTAAGTAGTAAGGTAGGTGAAGTCAGATACAAGTGCTGTAGGATGGGGAAAACATCCATTGGTCCCATGATTTCTGGTCTCTGCTCTTTCACCTTGATGTAAGAAGTAAGGTAGGGTGAAGTGAGACACAAGTACTGTAGGATGGGGAAAATATCGCATGGTCCCATGATTTCTGGTCTCTGCCCTTTCACCTTGATGTAAGGAGTAACGTAGGGTGAAGTGAGACACAACTACTGTAAAATGGGGAATATATCGCATGGTCACATGATTTCTGGTCTCTGCTCTTTCATCTTGATGTAAGGAGTAAGGGAGGGTGACGTGAGAGACAAGTACTGTAGGATGGGGAAAATATCGCATGGTCCCATGATTTCTGGTCTCTGCCCTTTCACCTTGATGTAAGGAGTAAAGTAGGGTGAAGTGAGACACAAGTACTGTAGGATGGGGAAAATAACGCATGGTCCCATGATTTCTGGTCTTTGCTCTTTCATCTTGATGTAAGGAGTAAGGAAGGGTGAAGTGAGACACAAGTACTCTAGGATGGGGAATATATCGCATGGTCCCATTATTTCTGGTCTCTGCTCTTTCACCTTGATGGAAGGAGTAAGGTAGGGTAAAGTGAGACACAAGTACTGTAGGATGGGGAAAATATGGCATGGTCCCATGATTTCTGGTCTCTGCTCTTTCACCTTGATGTAAGGAGTAAAGTAAGGTGAAGTGAGATACAAATACTCTAGGATGGGGAAAATATTGCATGGTCCCATGATTTCTGGTTTCTGCTCTTTCACCTTGATGTAAGGAGTAAGGTAGGGTGAAGTGAGACACAAATACTGTAAGATGGGGAAAATATCGCATGGTCCCATGATTTCTGGTCTGTGCTCTTTCACCTTGATGTAAGTAGTAAGGTAGGATGAAGTGAGACACAAGTACTGTAGGATAGGGAAAACATCCATTGGTCCCATGATTTCTGGTCTCTGCTCTTTCACCTTGATGCAAGGAGTAAGGTAGGGTGAATTGAGACACAAGTACTGTAAAATAGGGAATATATCGCATGGTCACATGATTTCTGGTCTCTGCTCTTTCATCTTGATGTAAGGAGTAAGTTAGGGTGACGTGAGAGACAAGTACTGTAGGATGGGGAAAATATCGCATGGTCCCATGATTTCTGGTCTCTGCCCTTTCACCTTGATGTAAGGAGTAAGGTAGGGTGAAGTGAGACAGAAGTACTGTAGGATGGGGAAAATATCGCATGGTCCCATTATTTCTGGTCTCTGCTCTTTCACCTTGATGTAAGGAGTAAGGTAGGGTGAAGTGAGACACAAATACTGTAAGATGTGGGAAAATATCGCATGGTCCCATGATTTCTGGTCTCTGCTCTTTCACCTTGATGTAAGGAGAAAGGTAGGGTGAAGTGAGACACAAATACTGTAGGATGGGGAAAATATCGCATGGTCCCATGATTTCTGATTTCTGCTCTTTCACCTTGATGTAAGTAGTAAAGTAGGGTGAAGTGAGACACAAATACTGTAAGATGGGGAAAATATCGCATGGTCCCATGATTTCTGATCTCTGCTCTTTCACCTTGATGGAAGGAGTAAGGTAGGGTAAAGTGAGACACAAGTACTGTAGGATGGGGAAAATATAGCATGGTCCCATGATTTCTGGTCTCTGCTCTTTCACCTTGAAGTAAGGAGTAAGGTAGGGTGAAGTGAGACACAAATACTGTAAGATGGGGAAAATATCGCATGGTCCCATGATTTCTGGTCTCTGCTCTTTCACCTTGATGGAAGGAGTAAGGTAGGGTAAAGTGAGACACAAGTACTGTAGGATGGGGAAAATATGGCATGGTCCCATGATTTCTGGTCTCTGCTCTTTCACCTTGATGTAAGGAGTAAAGTAAGGTGAAGTGAGATACAAATACTCTAGAATGGGGAAAATATTGCATGGTCCCATGATTTCTGGTTTCTGCTCTTTCACCTTGATGTAAGGAGTAAGGTAGGGTGAAGTGAGACACAAATACTGTAAGATGGGGAAAATATCGCATGGTCCCATGATTTCTGGTCTGTGCTCTTTCACCTTGATGTAAGTAGTAAGGTAGGATGAAGTGAGACACAAGTACTGTAGGATAGGGAAAACATCCATTGGTCCCATGATTTCTGGTCTCTGCTCTTTCACCTTGATGCAAGGAGTAAGGTAGGGTGAATTGAGACACAAGTACTGTAAAATGGGGAATATATCGCATGGTCCCATGATTTCTGGTCTCTGCTCTTTCATCTTGATGTAAGGAGTAAGGGAGGGTGACGTGAGAGACAAGTACTGTAGGATGGGGAAAATATCGCATGGTCCCATGATTTCTGGTCTCTGCCCTTTCACCTTGATGTAAGGAGTAAGGTAGGGTGAAGTGAGACAGAAGTACTGTAGGATGGGGAAAATATCGCATGGTCCCATTATTTCTGGTCTCTGCTCTTTCACCTTGATGTAAGGAGTAAGGTAGGGTGAAGTGAGACACAAATACTGTAAGATGTGGGAAAATATCGCATGGTCCCATGATTTCTGGTCTCTGCTCTTTCACCTTGATGTAAGGAGAAAGGTAGGGTGAAGTGAGACACAAGTACTGTAGGATAGGGAAAACATCCATTGGTCCCATGATTTCTGGTCTCTGCTCTTTCACCTTGAAGTAAGGAGTAAGGTAGGGTGAAGTGAGACACAAGTACTGTAGGATGGAGAAATTATCGCATGGTTCCATGATTTCTGGTCTCTGCTCTTTCATCTTGATGTAAGGAGTACGTTAGGGTGAAGTGAGACAAAAGTACTGTAGAATGGGGAGAATATCGCATGGTGTCATGATTTCTGGTCTCCGCTCTTTCACCTTGATGTAAGGAGTAAGGTAGGGTGAAGTGAGATACAAATACTGTAAGATGGGGGAAAATATCGCATGGTCCCATGATTTCTGGTCGCTGCTCTTTCACCTTGATGTAAGGAGTAAGGTATGGTGAGGTGAGACATAAGTACTGTAGGATGGGCAAAATATCCATTGGTCCCATGATTTCTGGTCTCTGCTTTTTCACCTTGATGTAAGGAGTAAGGTAGGGTGAAGTGAGACACAAGTACTGTAGGATGGAGAAAATATCGCATGGTTCCATGATTTCTGGTCTCTGCTCTTTCATCTTGATGTAAGGAGTAAGGTAGGGTGAAGTGAGGCAAAAGTACTGTAGGATGGGGAAAATATCGCATGGTCCCATGATTTCTGGTCTCTGCTCTTTCACCTTGATGCAAGGAGTATGGTAAGGTGATATGAGACAAAAGTACTGTAGGATGGGGAAAATATCGCATGGTCCCATGATATCTGTTCTCTGTTCTTTCACCTTGATGCAAGGAGTAAGGTAGGGTGAAGTGAGACACAAGTACTGTAAAATGGGGAATATATCGCATGGTCACATGATTTCTGGTCTCTGCTCTTTCACTTTAATATAAAGAGTAAGGTAGGGTGAAGTGAGACACAAGTACTGTAGGATGGGGAATATATCGCATGGTCCCATGATTTCTGATCTCTGCTCTTTCACCTTGATGCAAGGAGTAAGGTAGGGTGAAGTGAGACATACGTACTGTAGGATGGAAAAATATCTCATGATCCCATGGTTTCTGGTCTCTGCCCTTTCACATTGATTTAAGGCGTAAGGTAGGGTGAAGTGAGACACAAATACTGTAAGATGGGGGAAAATATCGCATGGTCCCATGATTTCTGGTCTCTGCCCTTTCATCTTTATGTAAGGGGTAAGGTAGGGTGAAGTGGGACACAAATACTGTAGGATGGGGAAAATATCGCATGGTCCCATGATTTGTGGTCTCTGCTCTTTCACCTTGATGTAAGTAGTAAGGTAGGATGAAGTGAGACACAAGTACTGTAGGATGGGGAAAACATCCATTGGTCCCATGATTTCTGGTCTCTGCTCTTTCACCTTGATGCAAGGAGTAAGGTAGGGTGAAGTGAGACACAAGTACTGTAAAATGGGGAATATATCGCATCGTCACATGATTTCTGGTCTCTGCTCTTTCACTTTGATATAAAGAGTAAGGTAGGGTGAAGTGAGACACAAGTACTGTAGGATGGGGAATATATCGCATGGTCCCATGATTTCTGATCTCTGCTCTTTCATCTTGATCTAAGGAGTAAGGTAGGGTTAAGTGAGACACAAGTACTGTAGGATGGGGAAAATAACGCATGGTCCCATGATTTCTGGTCTCTGCTCTTTCATCTTGATGTAAGGAGTAAGGAAGGGTGAAGTGAGACACAAGTACTCTAGGATGGGGAATATATCGCATGGTCCCCTGATTTCTGGTCTCTGCTCTTTCATCTTGATGTAAGGAGTAAGGTAAGGTGAAGTGAGACACAAGTACTGTAGGATGGGGAAAATATCGCATGGTCCCATGATTTTTGGTCTCTACCCTTTCACTTGATGTAAGGAGTAAAGTAGGGTGAAGTGCGACACAAGTACTGTAGGATGGGGAACATATCGCATGGTCACATGGTTTCTGGTCTCTGCTCTTTCATCTTGATGTAAGGAGTAAGGGAGGGTGAAGTGAGAGACAAGTACTGTAGGATGGGGAAAATATCGCATGGTCCCATGATTTCGGGTCTCTGCCCTTTCACCTTGATATAAGGAGTAAGGTAGTGTGAAGTGAGACACAAGTACTGTAGGATGGGGAAAATATCGCATGGTCCCATGATTTCTGGTCTCTGCTCTTTCACCTTCATGTAAGGAGTAAGGGAGGGTGAAGTGAGACACAAGTACTGTAGGATGGGGAAAATATCACATGGTCTCATGATTTCTGGTCTCTGCTCTTTCACTTTGATCTAAGGAGTAAGGTAGGGTGAAGTGAGACACAAGTACTGTAGGATAGGGAATTTATCGCACGGTCCCATGATTTCTGGTCTCTGCTCTTTCAGCTTGATGTAAGGAGTAAGGTAGGGTGAAGTGAGACACAAGTACTGTAGTATATAGAAAATATCGCATGGTCCCATGTTTACTGGTATCTGCTCTTTCACCTTGATGTAAGGAGTAAGGTAGGGTGAAGTGAGACACAAATACTGTAGGATGGGGAAAATATGGCATGGTTCCATGATTTCCGGTCTCTGCTCTTTCTCGTTGATGTTAGGAGTAAGGTAGGGTGAAGTGAGACACAAGTACTGTAGGATGGGGAAAATATCGCATGGTCCCATGATTTCTGATCTCTGCTCTTTCATCTTGATGTAAGGAGTAAGGTAGGGTTAAGTGAGACACAAGTACTGTAGGATGGGGAAAATATCGCATGGTCCCATGATTTCTGGTCTCTGCTCTTTCACCTTCATGTAAGGAGTAAGGGAGGGTGAAGTGAGACACAAGTACTGTAGGATGGGGAAAATATCACATGGTCTCATGATTTCTGGTCTCTGCTCTTTCACTTTGATCTAAGGAGTAAGGTAGGGTGAAGTGAGACACAAGTACTCTAGGATGGGGAATATATCGCATGGTCCCCTGATTTCTGGTCTCTGCTCTTTCATCTTGATGTAAGGAGTAAGGTAAGGTGAAGTGAGACACAAGTACTGTAGGATGGGGAAAATATCGCATGGTCCCATGATTTTTGGTCTCTACCCTTTCACTTGATGTAAGGAGTAAAGTAGGGTGAAGTGCGATACAAGTACTGTAGGATGGGGAACATATCGCATGGTCACATGATTTCTGGTCTCTGCTCTTTCATCTTGATGTAAGGAGTAAGGGAGGGTGAAGTGAGAGACAAGTACTGTAGGATGGGGAAAATATCGCATGGTCCCATGATTTCGGGTCTCTGCCCTTTCACCTTGATATAAGGAGTAAGGTAGTGTGAAGTGAGACACAAGTATTGTAGGATGGGGAAAATATCGCATGGTCCCATGATTTCTGGTCTCTGCTCTTTCACCTTCATGTAAGGAGTAAGGGAGGGTGAAGTGAGACACAAGTACTGTAGGATGGGGAAAATATCACATGGTCTCATGATTTCTGGTCTCTGCTCTTTCACTTTGATCTAAGGAGTAAGGTAGGGTGAAGTGAGACACAAGTACTGTAGGATAGGGAATTTATCGCACGGTCCCATGATTTCTGGTCTCTGCTCTTTCAGCTTGATGTAAGGAGTAAGGTAGGGTGAAGTGAGATACAAGTACTGTAGGATATAGAAAATATCGCATGGTCCCATGTTTACTGGTATCTGCTCTTTCACCTTGATGTAAGGAGTAAGGTAGGGTGAAGTGAGACACAAATACTGTAGGATGGGGAAAATATGGCATGGTTCCATGATTTCCGGTCTCTGCTCTTTCTCCTTGATGTTAGGAGTAAAGTAGGGTGAAGTGAGACACAAGTACTGTAGGATGGGGAAAATATCGCATGGTCCCATGATTTCTGGTCTCTGCTCTTTCACCTTGATGTAAGGAGTAAGGTAGGGTGAAGTGAGACACAAGTACTGTAGGATGGAGAAAGTAACGCAGGTCCCATGATTTTTGGTCTCTGCTCTTTCACCTTTATGTAAGGAGTAAGATAGAGTGAAGTGAGACCCAAGTACTGTAGGATGGAGAAAGTATCGCAGGTCCCATGATTTTTGGTCTCTGCTCTTTCACCTTTATGTAAGGAGTAAGGTAGGGTGAAGTGAGACACAAATACTGTAAGATGGGGAAAATATCGCATGGTCCCATGATTTCTGGTCTCTGCTCTTTCACCTTGATGTAAGGAGTAAGGTAGGATGAAGTGAGACACCAGTACTGTAGGATGGGGAAAATATCTCATGGTCGCATGATTTCTGGTCTCTGCTCTTTCACCTTGATGTAAGGAGTAAGGTAGGCTGAAGTGAGACACAAATACTGTAAGATGGGGAAAATGTCGCATGGTCCCATGATTTCCGGTCTCTGCTCTTTCATCTTGATGTAAGGAGTAAGGTAGGATGAAGTGAGACACAAGTACTGTATGATGGGGGAAAATATCCATTGGTCCCATAATTTCTGGTCTTTGCGCTTTCACTTTGATATAAGGAGTAAGGTAGGGTGAAGTGAGACACAAATACTGTAGGATGGGGAAAATATCGCATGGTCCCATGATTTCTGGTCTCTGCTCTTTCACCTTGATATAAAGGAGTAAGTTAGGGTGAAGTGAGACACAAATACTGTAGGATGGGGAAAATATCGCATGGTCCCATGAGATCTGGTCTCTGCTCTTTCACCTTGATATAAGGAATAAGGATGGGTGAAGTGAGACACAAATACTGTAAGATGGGTGAAGTGAGACACAAATACTGTAAGATGGGGAAATGATCGCATGGTCCCATGAATACAGGTATCTGTTCTTTCAGCCTTATCGGAAGGAGCACCGTATAATGGAAATTGAAATGGAATATGAAACACCAACTGGAGAGAATTGGGAAGATATCGCCTGCTCTAATTAATTTCGATTTCTGACGTTTTTCGGTAATGAGGGAGTGTGGTATGATGAAAATAACAGTGGGATATGAAACTCAAACACTTGAGGATTGGGAAAATGACGCCCAACCTGATGAATTTTGGTTACTGCTGTTTTAACCTGTTGGAGAGATCAGGGTATGATGAAAACAGCAGCGGTATATGGAAAACAAACTCTAATGCACTGGTCTGATACAAACTAGTTTCTGCTTTCATCACGATTTGAAGGAGCAGGATGTTATGAAAACAGCAGAGGGACGTGAAACAGAATTGGGAAAATGTTGCGTGGTCTGATGAATTTCGATTTCTGCTGTTTTACCCTGATGGAAAATAACAAGTGAGATATGAAAAACAAACACTTGAGAATAGGGAAAATGTCGCCCAGTGTGACGACTTTTGATTTCTTCTGATATTCCGTATTGGAGGGACCAGAAGATGATGATAACAGCACGGGACGTGAAAAATAAGCTTTGCAGCACTGGAAAGCTATGCCTGGTCTGACGAATTCTAGTTTCTGCTCTTTCACCCTGATTATAACCATTTGTTTATTTATATGACTTCAGAAAATCAAGGTTCCAATTACAGCAATTACTCTGTACATACATAGAGCATTTTTCACAAAAATGAAAAATAATAAATACCCCTCAAGCATCTCCTTGCCACAGAGGTCTGACAGGACCTCTGTGTCAGTTTATATGCCATAGTAGAAGATCTGTGAGGATGGCAGGACCTCAGCAGAAAAACACCACAGACATCCCTTAGGTCAGTAGCCTAGCGTGCTAACCACTCGGCCACGGGACAACTAAACGTTACATAACAAGCTCACTGGACAAAAAATTAGTCATCTCCCGCTGTAAGAAGGTTATGTCCATTCGACAGCAACAGAGGGCGCACCAGTAATAAACACGTCCAAAAGAGAGTTGTGCTGTGCGCTACGGGGTTCATACAGTGACAAGAAGTGGTTGTGCACCACGTGCGTGTTAGGCGCTCCATGAAATATGGGTCGCGCCAAAGATGTGAATGAGTGCCAAAAGTTGATATTGCGTTTGACCGAGCCAAAGAGCATAGTGTACAAGAAGTTGCTGCCTTTGCAGATGTGTCGAAACGTACTGTCCACAGGGTCTTCCAGCAGTGGCATACGTCGCAGTCCACCGCTAATCGTCGCCAGAACTGCGGCAGAAAAACTGTGCTCACCAATAAGAATTGCCACAGTGTTTCATGCACTGTTAGGGCAAAACGCTTTGCAACGAGGCAGGAATTGCTCCAGTCAGTCAATGCAGGCCTACAACAAGCTGTTTCCGAAAGAACACTCCGAAGGGAAATGCATGCCATGGATATCTGGAGCAGAGTACTGCGGAAGAGACCCATGTTAACAGCTCTGCACAAGACTACACGGCTACAGTGGGCGTGGCGCCACAAAGACTGGACTGTCGACTCTTGAAAGCGTGTGATCTGATCGGATGAGTCACGGTTTTGCTTGTGCTCGAATGATGCGAGGCGACGAGTACGTAGTAAGCCACATGAATCTTTCCATGCGGACTGGTTAACAAGGATAAACAAGGTTCTGTTCAAGCTGGAGGAGGCTCTGTGATGTTCTAGGGGTGTTTCACGTACGACGAAATGGGTCCTTTGGTTGCGATGACGTCACACTTGAACCAGAAGGGCTATATGGAGCTACTGGATGACCACATGTTGCGTTTGTGCAGCACAGTGAATATCAAAAGGACATCCCAGTCCTCCAAGAAGACAGTTGTCGAGTCACAGGGCTCGAAGTGTGTCGGATTGGCATGACAAGCATTCTGAAGCCTTCGAACATCTCGACTGGCCCGCCAAATCCCCGGATTTGAATCCCATATTTAATTTGTGGGACTGTTTGGAGCAACGAGCGAAGTGCCGTCCCAGCCATCCGGTCAATCTGGCCGAACTGCGGCATTTGCTGCTGGAAGAGTGGACAAATATTGGTGTGTACTCCATCTGTAAATCTCCGTCTGTAAATGGTAGCTAGGTAGTCACTGGAAGGAGAGCTATGCACCAATCCCCTGTGATGATGCATAGAATCGGCCAGGCCTACCACCTAATGTTCGACCCCGCCTTCTCGTGGTGCAGACCGTTAGTACCTTTCAAAAGAGATACTCTCTTGTGGAAGTGAACGGAAGGGGAGGGCTGCCAGATTAGTGTGGCCTACTGATCTGGACAACTATGGCTACTGTTCTTTTTTTTTCTACCCTGCTGAGGAGTGGTCAACCACACAGGGTCCTGGTGCTGATCATATAAACCCACTGGACTGGACAGATATATGGCTCTTAGCTTGATTATGGATCCTGATTTTGCTGCACTGGTGGGCTTCTGTGGAGGGAAAATTTTCCGCTGTGTTTTCTGTTTGTTTGTGGGTTGACAGCCCCAAGTGAATAGATTCACAGGATATGTTTATCAGCTGGTGGAAAATCCTGAACAGAGGTCATCGCAGGCACCTGAACTCTTTGCTTCTATTGGCATCGTCAAATTCTACATTGGAGGAAGTGTTCCAGTGTAGATGGCTTCAGCCTTTAGTGGTGGGGGAACGGGTCTTTGCCCCATGTCTGCGATTAGGGGGCTGTTTGATATTGTCGGCATTCCCTCTCTCAATAAACATAGTTTCTTTAAGCATCCCACTAACCATTTCATCTCCATAGGTAGTTGGAATGTGAGGACTCTGCACAGAGCTTTTTCTCTTGATGTCCTTACACAAGAATTCCATCATTATAATTTAGATATTCTCGGCTTGCAAGAGACCAGATGGACAGATAATGGTCAGATTCTTAAAAATAATCTTAAATTTCACTTTTCAGGAAGGGACGACAATAAGCATCACCAAGGCGTGGGTCTGCTTCTCAGCAGACACGCTAGTGATGCTCTTCTGGGATATGAGTGCATTAATGAAAGGTTTCTTACAGCAAAATTTCAGACAAGCGTTAAAGACCTGAATGTTATCTGCGGTTAATGCCCCCAATGAGGATGCCGATGAGGATGAGAAGGATAGGTTTTATGAACAACTTCAGAATATTTTGAATTCTGTCAAGAAAGGAGATAATACCCTTGTTCTTGGTGACTTCAATGCCAAAGTTGGTACTGACTCTGAACTTTGGGGAGGGGTGATTGGCCCTTTTGGTATTGGTAGCTGCAATGGCAATGGGCAACGTATCCTACAGGTAAGTAAACTCAATGGTTTCAGAATAACTAACACATATTACAAACACCGCGACATACATAAGTACACATGGGTTTCACCTGATGGGCTGCATAGAAATATGATTGATTATATATTAATTAACAGCAAATGGGCTAGTTCTGTTAGGAATACCAGGTCATACAGGGGAGCTGAAATTGGATCTGACCATTATCTTGTTAAAAGTGTCTTGCAACTTAAACTTAAAAAGTGTTATGCTAGGGTTAAAAAATTTGCTTTTAATACTGAAGCTCTGAAAGACCCAGTTATAGCCAAAGCTTACCATGATAGGTTACTTAGTCATGGTATGCTTACTATTGAAGTTGAGAAAGAATGGGATCATTTTTAACAGGCTTGTTTGGACACTAACAGTGCTCTTTTAGGAAGAAAGGAGCAGAAGAGACAGATTTATCTGAGTGATAAGGCACTTGAGCTTATTTCGGAAAGAAAGAACTGCAGGAATGTCTTTAATCAATACCCTACTAGTCCTAATAGAAAGCATTACAGAGAACGTAATAAACGTGTAAAAGATCAGTTAGCTGCTGATAAGAATCTTTGTCTTGATGGTTTGGCTGACAAAGCCGAGGAAGCAGTTAGACAGCACAACAGCAGAGAGCTGCACCAGATAGTTAATGTTTTGTGTGGTAGAAAATGGACAGGTATACAGGGATTGAAGGATAAACAAGGTAAGGTTATAGAAGGTGAGGATTCTGTCATGGCTAGGTGGGCTGAGCATTTCAGTGATATTCTAAACAATGCGATTAGTTCTATTCCCATTGTTCGCAATGATGATAGATGCATTGGTGGCTTTAATGTTGGCCCTCTAACACAATCTGAAGTTATTTTGGCTGTTTCTAAACTTAAACTTCATAAATCCCCAGGGGTAGATGATATTACTACAGAAATGCTTAGAGCTGGAAATGTTTCGGTTACCACTTGGATGACTGAAATTCTGAATATCTTTTTTGATAAAGGCATGGTTCCTAAGGATTTTACCAGAGCTATTGTTATCCCTATTTTCAAAAAAGGTGATCGCAGTTCTTGTGATAACTATAGGGGTATCAGCCTACTCTCTGTTCCAGGTAAAGTTCTTTCCATGATTGTGCTTAATAGAATTAAGAATCTGGTTGACAGTCAATTGCGTGATGAGCAATGTGGATTCAGAATTGGTAGGGGATGTGTGGATCAGATATTTTCACTTAGGCAGATTCTTGAGAAATGTTTAGAGTTTCAGAAACCTTTGGTTGCTAGCTTTGTTGATTTCAAAAAGGCTTTCAACTCTGTTGATCGTCATAATTTGTGGTTGATTGTGAAATCATATGGTATACCAGACAAGTTAGTTAACATAATGAAAGCTCTCTATAATAACACTGAGTCGTGTGTGAGAGTTGGTAAGGCTTGTAGCAATTGGTTTAGCATTACTTCTGGTGTTCGACAAGGGTGCATTTTGTCTCCTTTTCTCTTTAGCTTGGTTATTGATTATGTTATGCGAAATTCACTTGAAGGGAAAGATTTTGGCCTTAAATGGACTGGAGATACGAACATTTCTGATTTAGATTATGCTGATGATTTAGTCCTTTTGGCAAATGATGTTGATGAGATGAACTCTTTCATTCGAGCTGTTGATGAGCTTTATAGTAGAGTTGGTTTGGTTATAAACAGAGAGAAAACTAAAGTGATGAAAATTGGTCAGGCAGGCTGTGATTCAGTTAATCTGAATGGTTGCAGTCTTGAGCAGGTGTCACAGTTTAATTATCTTGGGAGCTATGTAACAGATAATGGTGATGTGCGGCATGAGACTAACAGACGAATTGGGATTGCTGCCGGGACTTTTAAGAATCTATGGAGAGTGTGGAGAAATAGGCGTATACACCTAAAGACTAAAATTAGACTGTATAATAGTTTGGTTCTTTCTAGGGTTAGTTATGGTAGTGAAACTTGGACAGCTTGTAAACAAGATAATAGGAAACTAGATGCTTTTGATTCCAGATGCTTACGCAGTATCTTGGGCATTGGGTGGTTCAACTTTGTAACTAATGATGAGGTTAGGCAAAGGAGTTTGTAAACTCCTTTAAGCAGCATATTTTGCAGAGAGAGACTCCGTTGGTTTGGCCATGTTGCCCGTATGAATAATTATAGATTGGCGAATAGGGTTATGAACAGTGTGCCTAAAGGCCTCAGAAAGAAGGGGAAACCTAGGATGCGGTGGGCAGACAATGTCAAACAGGACCTTGTTATAATTGGTGTGCAGTGACCAGATGCAGTAGATATAGCTCAGGATAGACTTGCTTGGAGAACTAAATTGCACAGTCTGGTTGGACTTCCGTAGCCCTTGGCTGCTTGATGATGATGATGATGATGATGATGATGATGATGATGATGATGATGATGATGATGATGATGATGATGATGATGATGATGATGATGATGATGATGATGATGACGACGACGACGACGACGACGATGATGACTCCATCTGCACACTGGTTAGGTGTAATTCAGCCAGGGGTGACTAATATTTTGTTCGGTGAGCTTATAATAAGCAAAAATAATAAAATAATATTCAAGGTGCAAAAAAGGTAGTACAGTTGTCACACACCAATTCATTGCAATAAAATAACATTTTTTCATTAACCAATAACATTTCCAAAATCAGTGTCAATGCATAAGATATAGACGGACAAAATCATCAATGAGACAATAACAGCACAAATCAATTAAATCAAAAAAATTACTTATGGAAAATTTTTTTCAAAGTTAGTTCGCCAAAATCTTTCCTTACTACTAATTTGTTTCTAGAACTGAAACTTGGAACTTAAAAGTTTAAAATTTTCATTAATTTTAGATCGTTAATATAATTATGCAATTACTTGTAGACAACAGCAACAATACAACAAAACTACTAATGAATTCCTTCTCATAAATAGAAACTTAAAAATCGTTAAATAAGCTGTTCTTATATTATATACATAGTGGCATGATATTTTGTAATACAACTATCTTAAATTTTTATTTTTAACTCTTTTCAGTATATGTTCAGTATAATTATTATAATATGGGATCCAAATTAAGTCATACTCTAACTTTCATCTCCCTATTGAATTACATAAATAATTTTTGATTCAATACCTTGAAAGTCATGTTTTTCTAATTATATATATCCTGAATATTTATATGCTGTAGATACAATCCTTTGAACATGAATTTTAAAACATAATTCTGCATCAAAACATCATCTATAAAATTCAATTTAATATTTTTAATAAAATAGTCATAGAGAATAGATTTTCCTTTCGTATCTATAACTAACTACAGAGCATTTTGATATGTTCAAACTCAAACGATATTCCCTGCACTATTCATCCAAAGAGTTAAGATCCAACTGTAGAAATAAACATTCATCCATGGTTTTAATTTCTTTATACATTTTAACATCATCAGCAAATAATAAGCAACCAGAATAGGCACTTTGTTTGGTAAATCATTAATAAATATATTGAAAAGTATAGTACCGAGATTTGACCTTTGAGGAACACCTGACTCACTAATAAATGTATCTGAATGTACACCATGGTATACAACATTAAGGGATCTATCAGTCAGATAAGAAATAATCCACTCAACTAATTTATAACTAAAACCAAATCTGATCAATTTGTTTATCAGTATATCAAAATTTATTTTATGAAATGCTTTAAAGAAATTTGTATAAACTATATCCATCTGATTATTATGATTAAAAGTGAATGTAATTTTCTAACTTAAATTCATCAAATTATTTAAAGTGAATCTTTTGGGCATAAATCCATGTTGATCTGTTGATATCCAATTATTAATCTGAATAAAAATTTTATTTTACAGGTTACACTCAAAGGTTTTGGAAAAATAGGCAAAACTGCTATGGATCGATAATTTTCAATTTCATTCTTGTTTCCCTTTTTATACATTGGGCAGATTTAGATTTGCAATCTCGAATCGATTTATTATACAAAACTAACGATGGGTAGCTCAGACAATCTGTACATCCCTTTACAAGAAATGGAGGTATTTCATCCGAACCCATTGCTTTTGACCCATTAAGTTTATTAATTTTGTGTAGAATATCATCATAGGTAATATTTAAAACTGTCATTAAATCGACAATGTTATTAAGTTCTTTTTCAATCTGACTGATGTTGGAATCATGCTTTGCACTCGTTAAATATGTAGATTTAAAATTAAAAACCATGTGCAATTTCTTTTTTTATTAACCAGTTTTATAACTTTATATGTCATTGCATTAATATCCATCTTACATTTATTATTTCTGCTCTAAGAATAGAACCAAAATTTCTTAGGATTGGATTTCCTTTCATTTTCTACCCTTATGATATACAATCGCTAAGCCATTATAATTTTTTCTTTAATACTTTTCCTCTATTATTAAAAAGATCCCAATCAGATGCACTATTAAATCTCCTAGCACGCTTCCTATATTTTTGCTTTAACTTAATTTCTTTAATAACCAATGAGGAAACCAAAAGTAAACCAATGAGGATATTTATTCCTTTTTAACTTATTGTTTGCGATACATACGTCAATATTTGTAATAAAAACACTTAACTGCGTCATCGATATCACAATGCAAGGTTAGATCATGCTAATCAACTTCCTCTAATAATTTAAATAATTGCAAGTCATTTTCTTTCCTATAATTATACTTTTCAATATCATAATTCCATTTGTCTTCAATAATTTTCCTTTTTAAGTGTAATTTGCAAAGTAGGATGATAGAAGTCTTCAGCAACCAAGGAAATATCTGCACGAATAACATTGACGTCACTATCATCAACATTAGCTAACACTAAAGCCAATATCTTTCTAGTTTGATTTAACACTAAATTTAACTGCTTTAGTTTAAGAAAACTCATAAAATTAAACAGGTTTGTTTCAATAGTTGTGAAGTTTCTAGTTACATAATAATAATCCCTCCAATCAATATTAGGTATATTAAAATCTCTTAAAAATAAGTAGACGTTTGTTCGATATATTGAGATTGCAATCTAATGTATTGTAAAACTCATCATATAATTTTAAATTTTCTGCAGGACGAAAATATAGCACACATGAATAACATTAACCTTTAGTGTGCTGGCCCGGATCGCCGGGAAAATGTAAAAAAAAGGGAAAGAGGAGCAATGAGACTGAGACCGAATTTCTGTTACAGTATTCTACACTCTGTTTTTTTTTTTTTTTTTGGAGGGGGTTGGGTTGGGTTGTTTTACCTCTGAGCGGCACTTTTTTGCACACCATGGGCTAAATGGCCAGGTCACATGGACCCCGAAGGCTCAGAGAAGGTTGAGGGAGGGGACCCACTGGAACAGCTCTTGGGAGACAGATGGTAGCCTCCCGTCAAGGCCATCCAGCGTGTTCTTTAACGTGCACAGGGTATGGCTCTCCCGCACATGGGGCCACGGCTTAACTCCCATCCGACGGACGGCGGCCTTTCCAAGCCCATCGGTGTCCCCTACTGACCGTGGGCAGGGCGGGGAATTTTGCGGAGATAAATCTCAACGCTGACCCAGCTGGGACTCGAACCTGGGAACTACAGATTACGAGCCTGGAGCGGTACCGACTGAGCTACCCCCGCCCTTTTTGGAGGGGGGGGGACAGAGTTAGATCAAGGGGCATGCCCCCCCTCCCCCATTTAATGCAGCGCTGTTTCTGTGAGCGATTGTATTAAGAGACAGGCGATAAAACACTTTCCTTTTCCTTTAACTACTACTACGCTGCTTAAAGTCCCACGATGCGAAGGGACAATTGATCTGAGTGAGATCCACACCGACGACCTTCAAATGCTCTGAGCTGCCGTCCTCTGGTCAATCATCCTCTATTGTTGATCTTAATAAGGTTCAGTCGGAAGAATCGGTCTTTCACTGCATTAGGAAATCACCCTTCACAGACGTAGAGGCAAAGACACAAGACCTCGAGGTGAGACCTGTCTGGCGTGGTTTTTTCTTTTGCTGTTGTTGTTTTTTTTTGACAAATCTGAATTCATATTCATTGTTGGTTTGCATCAGTAGTTGTTACTTTGCAGTTATATTCATTAGATAGCTCAAAAATAACAACTAGTAACAATAAATCTAAAATAATGTGATTTAATACAAAAGTATTGACAAAAATATGTACATAAACTAAAGATACCAATGTTTACCTTATGTGTGAACAAATTTTTAATCTAACGAGAATCATATATGCGAATACTTGCAATATCTCGAGAATAACTTTGCCATGTCCTAAATAACTAAATAACTATACACAAAAATGACTTCCTTCTTAGGTTTTAATCCTTAAATACTCCAAAGCTGCGGCTAACTTTATTGTTTTTTCAGAACCAATTTTTTCAGACGTTGATCACTACGCACAAGACGACGAATTCTTCTTTTCCTTTACGACCTTCGGCGCACTCACCATATAAAAATACTTCCCTTTATACACCCATCACGTACATACTGAAACTAGTTATGCCTCCTTTCGGATATCCATAACTCCAACGTAACAATTCTCTCTTTCCCATTTTTCAGATCGGTTCTCTATTTCAATTCGTTGGTTAAATAATTCTCACGCAGAAGCATACACGAGCGTTCATGACACATTTATCATAAATTCACTGTATTCATCTGTCGTAACAGCACGCATCAGTAGTTGTTACTTTGCAGTTACATTTTTATCCACAACACAACATATTTTACATTTTTATCCATAACACAACATATTTTACATTTTTATCCACAACACAAGATATTTAGTATACATTTAATTAATGTCATGCTGTTTTAAGTGTGAGATATTTTGGACAAAAGTATAACGTATTATCTTTTAAAGAGATCTGTAGGCAAATACTTATTGTTCATAGCTGTAAATTTAATAGTACAATGTAGAAATCTATTTTTCAGCATATTTAAAGCGAAATATATTTTAGGATATTCAGTAGGATGATGACCAAAAGAAGTCATCTAAATTATTTGTCTTCTTTAGAAATCCAAGCTTTTGCCTTTAGAACTGTGGCGGATCCAGAGGAATGCAATCGGGCAATCGTCCACCCCCCCCCCACTAAAAACCGAAGAAGAACAGACGAAAAATTGATTCATATTTCGGAATCTGTTGCATGCCTCATGTATACGCTCGTGGGTGAACAAAAGTTCGTTCAGACAGGTCAAAAATGCTTCAAGGTCATCACAAAGCGATCAAGAGGCATGAGGCATTTGGTTTCCCAAAATGGGATTATCAGAAAAATAATCTTTTAATCGAGGTAGTTTTGAAATTTTCATAATTGAAGAATCCAAAATAATTTCTATATTTCATTAATATTATCGATAGAGTTTCAATTCAGATTCGTATTCATTTTGTTTCCCTTTATATCAGAACCGTCCAATCCAAACTTAGTGAAGAGGAAATAAGAAAAACAAACTCTATTCCGAAACAGCAGCAGGGGAAAATTCGCTGCTTAAATATGAAAACACATTTCAAAGAAATAATTTAAAAAAAACTATTTTCAAGGAATGAAGGAAATACACTGATGGTCATTAAAAGTGCAACACCGGGAAAGACAAGAGATATCAAAGCCATATTTAGTGAATCCATAGCTCATGTTACAAGGATCAAATGACTACAAATACAACTCGGTTAGACTTGTGGAATGCAAAGAAATCAGTAACTTGTGTAGCCACCATGCGCGGCAATAACCGCTGCTACACGGTCCGGCATTGAGAGGATGAGACGTCGGATGTGTGTTTGGGGAATGTCAGTCCATGCAGTTTTGATACGTAGCCAAAGTTCATCTGTTGTATTAGCTGCTGGTGTCTGGTGTATTAGCTTCTGCTGGTGTCGTGAGATCATGGACCAGACATGTTCAAATGGGGGACGGATCCGGTGAACGTGCAGACCAAGGCAGAAGTGTCATATGGTAGATATGAATTGTTGGACGATGCATGCCGCATGTGTTCTGGCATTGTCTTGTTGGTAAATGGCACCAGAGAGTCCCTGAAGATAAAGTACGACCACAGGCTCCAATACCTTAGTGATGTAACGCTGGCTGTTCAAAGTACCGGTAGTGCATTCAAGACACATGCATGAGTGGAGTCCAACGGCACACCAGGGGTCGGACCTGTATGGCGCTGTATTATGCATGTCTCACTGAGCCTGTCGCCATGGTGCAGCCAGATACAGATTCATCCATCATGGTGCTGCATACTGAAGTTGGATTCGTCTGAAAAGATGATGCGATGCCATTTGCACATCCATGCGCGATGTTCTTGGCAGAATTGCATACGCCTGTGTTGTAGATTCAATGGTAGCCGAAGCAATGGCCTCCTAGCAAAGATTCCCCGATGCTGCAGACGAAGTCGAACCATATATGCGGACACTGGCTGATGTGCAACACACCCTAACTGTTGAGCTAAGGTTTGATAGAACGATTTGAATTCGATCATTCATAGCCATGCACACGAGATGTCTGCCCTCTCGTTTGTTTTTGTGACAGGACCGTTAAGATCCCTCACGTCGGTGAGTTCGTTCCTCCTCTACCCACTGACTCCATATTCTCATCACTGTGGCAGCATTCCATCCAACACGAGCACCGATGTCTCAGCACGATAATCCGCCTTCCCGTAATCCCATAATTTTCCCTCGATCAAAGTCGGCAACCTGGTCGTATGGATGCCGTGTTCTATGTCGGGGCATACTTGATCTTTTAGTGCGCAAGATCTGCGAGCAAACACAATTCCAGTGCTTTACATCGGCTCTTTGTAATCTCCTCTTATACCACTTCCAGGGGGCGTTAATGTCACACGTGATGTGCGTATGTGCTGCGCTTTGAATCATTTACATGTTCTCTCATGGGCTACCCATCTTGCATATTTCGGGACAATCTGAGTTCTTCCTGGTGTTGCACTTTCAATGGCCATCAATGAATATTGATTAGAAACAAAAATATATATTTTTAATCAATATTAGGAATTTTTGTAAAATCATTTAGTTAAGCACCTAAATATATTTTAGCATAAAAATATACGCAGTATATTTTTTTATGAGCCGCAGATTGAGTGGGTCTGCTTTGGATGGTCAAAATATCGGTTCCTGTTGTTCATAATCAATTCACTCATATTATCTATTCAGCAGTAATTTTAAAATTCCAAAGGGTTCCAATCCTACCAAAAGGTTCTGATCCACCTCTGTTTTCATGAGCAATCCAGGTCAATGATTAATTGCCGATTTGGTTGAACCATTAAATGTCACTAAAATCACTTCCCTTGTCATCACTTTGTAGGGTTGAGAAATCCTTTCTGCTCGCATTCAGTGCATCTGAATATTCTTGGTCGATTGCTCATTCTGTGCTTCAGATAATCTGAATCCGTTGACCTCATTCTCTGCTTCAGATAATCTGAATCCGTTGACCTCATTCTCTGCTTCAGATAATCTGAATCCGTTGACCTCATTCTCTGCTTCAGATAATCTGAATCCGGTGACCTCATTCTCTGCTTCAGATAATCTGAATCCGGTGACCTCATTCTCTGCGTCAGATAATCTGAATCCGTTGACCTCATTCACTGCTTCAGATAATCTGAATCCGTTGACCTCATTCTCTGCGTCAGATAATCTGAATCCGTTGACCTCATTCTCTGCGTCAGATAATCTGAATCCGTTGACCTCATTCTCTGCGTCAGATAATCTGAATCCGTTGACCTCATTCTCTTCTTCAGATAATCTGAATCTGTTGACCTCACTCTCTGCTTCAGATAATCTGAATCCGTTGACCTCACTCTCTGCTTCAGATAATCTGAATCCGTTGACCTCACTCTCTGCTTCAGATAATCTGAATCCGTTGACCTCACTCTCCGCTTCAGATAATCTGAATCCGTTGACCTCACTCTCCGCTTCAGATAATCTGAATCCGTTGACCTCACTCTCCGCTTCAGATAATCTGAATCCGTTGACCTCACTCTCTGCTTCAGATAACCTGAATCCATTGACCTCACTCTCCGCGTCAGATAACCTGAATCCGTTGACCTCACTCTCCGCTTCAGATAATCTGAATCCGTTGACCTCACTCTCCGCTTCAGATAACCTGAATCCGTTGACCTCACTCTGCGCTTCAGATAACCTGAATCCGTTGACCTCACTCTCCGCGTCAGATAATCTGAATCCGTTGACCTCATTCTCTGCGTCAGATAATCTGAATCCGTTGACCTCATTCTCCGCTTCAGATAATCTGAATCCGTTGACCTCATTATCTGCTTCAGATAATCTGAATCCGTTGACCTCATTCTCTGCTTCAGATAATCTGAATCCGTTGACCTCATTCTCTGCGTCAGATAATCTGAATCCGTTGACCTCATTCTCTGCGTCAGATAATCTGAATCCGTTGACCTCATTCTCTGCGTCAGATAATCTGAATCCGTTGACCTCATTCTCTGCGTCAGATAATCTGAATCCGTTGACCTCATTCTCTGCGTCAGATAATCTGAATCCGTTGACCTCACTCTCTGCTTCAGATAATATGAATCCGTTGACCTCACTCTCTGCTTCATATAATCTGAATCCGTTGACCTCACTCTCTGCTTCAGATAATCTGAATCCGTTGACCTCACTCTCCGCTTCAGATAATCTGAATCCGTTGACTTCATTCTCTGAACTATGAGTGGCAAATGAAATGTTCACCATTTCTTCCTCCTTCAAAATTTTTTGTTTACGGAAAGCCATTTCAAATAACAAAATAAAGTATAACAAATATAAAAATTTAACTCATCTCCAAAATTACATCAGGGAAATCCAATCCCCAAAATACTCTAAAAAATAAATGCATGTTCTATTCTTATCGTACGCCTGAGTTCGCCTGTTCCTTTCCGTTTAGTGCAAACATCTGAGTCATACTAGAGGAAGTTAGAACCGGTAGGGTCTAAAAGAACCAACTCTAACGCACCTTAATCCAAATTTTCCAATAAGGAACCCCAGCTGCTGTAAAGCTGACCGAGCTAATGGCAGACGCGAAGAAAGGGGCGGCAGATATCCAAGCTCATTCTTGGTGGCAAAAGAGATAGAGTGGGGCCTGGGTGTGTCAAAAATAACTGTCTACCATTAGCACCACCAAACTGCCATCCAAAGAGCAACATGACTCTCTACCTGTTCATCCCTCAAATGACCAAACCCGCCCACGACATAGAGACAACTTGGGACGGGTTGTTCCCTTGGGATCATGTGAGCCGTGCGCACCGACGGCAATGGTAAGTTCCACTGGTCAATAGTTTGAACCGGTCAGCATTTCTGTGCTTGCTAATGACGCCAAGCCCAAATCCCTTCAATATCAGATCCTGCACGATTCTTCCTTTGTTTAAGAGAAGGGTAATTGCCATTCTACCACTGCTTTTGATACACGTGCAGCTATCGTTAGAATTGAAGAATCCAACGATAAATCCTTTCATGTGCTGGGTACAAATGGAAGGAACGGCAATTGAGAAAACTGGGTGATGTGTTAGCTAGAGTGGAACATCAGAGGGAACTAAAACATGAAGTACATGAAGAATGTTCGACTTCAGTTGACCGTGCATTGGTTATGGCGGCTATTTTTCTGTATCTAACAGGAATGATAAAGGTAAATGGCTCAATTTCTTTAGAAGTAGTTTTTATTATTTTTATGGTGATACTGATTGAAATTGATTTAGAGAGACACTTATTAAGGAAATTAGATATATAAATTCAGCTCTCGTCATTCTACCACAGCAAACTACAACAACACTGGCAAGGGAATTTATTCGACAAGAGTTATTAGTTTGTTATATGGAAAACTTCGTAAAATATGAAATCTACCAAAATGATTAAAGGGGAGGCACACGAACCCAGACCTAGGCTTCCCTCGCACCCTCTGCACTATTAGAGTTACGCCACTGTTCCTCTTCTCTGTGAAACATTATTATGCTGAGAGGCTCCTCTGAAGCCTCTGTGGCAAACAGGTGCTTAAAAGTCAATTTCTTTTCATGTCAAATTATCGAAATCGGTGAAACTGAACTTCCTAGTAAAAGACAATCGATTATTCGATACAAGTTGAAGGCGACAGCTTCTTCAAGCGAAGGAAATATCAACTTCCCTTTCCGATAAACAATGCATCTACTTTCTAAAATAAGTGAAACATTGTTCCTGTTTTTAGAGAAAATACGTATTTCGTCATCACCTTTTTTTTTTCCTTATGTAGCAATGTTTGGTGAAACAGTGATTTAATTCAATGTTTTTGTTACAGAGCAGAGCGATTCCCTGCTGGCGCCTGCTCCTTGTTTTAACGAAAAGACAAGGGAAAGTACGAAGAGAAAAGCAAACAAATATGATGTTGAGCTTCCGGGTCCATCTCTATCAGAGCCATAATAGAGGTCAGATTTATCCACAATTCGTTTCAATGACCCATTTGGGCTGAGACCTATCATCGGCTCTCCTTTGGTAAAGTATCGATTGATGCTTCAACTGCAACGGGCCATGGATCCTAATGGGATTTCCCGAGGCTTATCGATAATGTTTCGGCTTCTCTGAAGCGATCGGAATCTCAGATATGCACTTTATTGGAGCGGAGGGAAGATGGCGATCTGATACAGAAGTTGGGGAAAGAGATGCTGGTCGGGAAGGAATGAATAAAAACGCTTCCTTCGTACAATGCAGTGCTACAAATACGAAAATGAATTTATAGGCGCAACTACTGGAGTATATGAAATCTGCCGTTGCAGTTTTGCACGTAGAAAAAGTAGTTTGCCGAAGTCGCGAAAAATCGGGCATTGATACTTTATAGGTCACAAAAAACAGGACATGAGAATATCAGAGCGTCGTGATACCGTCATCAAGAAATGAAAAGAAAAAACTGAAATGGAGGGGGGTCCTGGCTTGCCCGACAGCGCACCAGGACAGTAATCTAGCATTACAGAGTTCGAGTCCCAAATCTAGCAGTGGTGGAATTTCTTTCTATCTTCCTCCACCGTGCCATCGGTCAGAAAGGCGACAAGGGAAGGTCGCAGTCCGTCGGGGGGGATGTAAGCCATGGATTCGTGTGCAGGGGAACCATACCTGGTACACGTTAACCTGGAGGCCATGATAGAAGGCTTCCCTCCGTCTCCTAACATCTCTCAAGTGAATTCCCTTCCCCAAAATTCTCTGAATCCTTGGGATCCTTGTGACCTGGCCATTTTAAATCAATCCATGCCAAGAGAGCGCCAATCAGAGGCAAAACCCAATATTAAAATCTAACGTTTTACTAAGAAATCAGAGCAAAGCACCTGGAGGGAGGAAAAAATATATCTTCAGTTTGAATCACGACCTGCTGATGACGTGTTCATGAGATCCGCCATTAAGCTTACGGCAGCCAATCGAGATCCCGGGATTAGTCAGGCGTTGATGTTTTTTGATCGCCACAATCACTCAAGTGCACCAAAATGGGTATCTCATAAAGTGCATATCGGAATGAAGTGAAATATGGTGGACAAATAAATTTTACAAATTATGTTCAGAGTTACATTTGATTTGTCAACATGCTTCTTTCTCCGTGTCTGTCTACCCTGCTCCTGGAGGAAGTTGACATCTGTGAGCAGAAAATTCGTCAAAGAGAAGAAAACAGGAGACGTAATTAGATGTTTGAGAAAAAATTATGGAGATAAAGTGAAAAGTAATATGCTGGTTGAATGGGTTTTAGCAATAACCTTTGGGCTGGATTCTTGTGCGCTACTAGAGTAAGACGACTGACTAGATTTGCTGTTGCTTGGACTATTTCGATTAGAGTGATGATTGTCATGGGTGGAAATAGGATGCCACTGACAGCACTGGCATATGGAAATTCACAACTGCTGTTGTCTACTAAAGGAGCTACTAAACAGAAAGTTTCATATGCCGCAGTCGGAGCTGTTGTAATCGATAAAGAAGAGACTGTGAAATCGTCAGTCCCAAAACTTCAAACGAATCTTAAAACCAATATGAGTAGTAGAAAAGAAAATACTTCACAACAACTTCCAACAAGTGACGTCAACTTATTGATAGTAGAGATCCGTGATTTAAAGATGGAAATGAAAGAATTGAAACGAAGTGTAGAATTTTTTTCTAGCAAGTATGACGAACTGATGCAACAAGTAGTAAATTACTAGAAAAATCAAAAGGATTTAACTACAAAAGTCTATGAAGCCGAAAATTTAAACACAGAAATGAGAAAAGAGATTAAGGAGCTGAAACAAAATCTTAATGACGTGGAACAATATGGACGCAATAAAAATATAGAAATTCATGGTGTTCCCATAAATGAATGGAAGATGAAACAGAGCTTAAAAGAAAGTTGAATAAAATTTCCCAGTCATTAAACATAGTCAACTACACAGACAATATGATTGAAAAAATTCACAGACTTCCTGAAAGAAATAAAAACAAAACCCCAAAGATAATTGTCCAATTCATTACACAGAAAGATAGAGACATTTGGATACAAAACAGGAAAAAAAAATTACAACCACTAATGCAGACCTTAATGATAAAGAAACACCAATATATATTAATGAAAACATGACTATGATTAACAGAGAACTTTTCTGGAGAGCTAGGATGTGTGCAAAAGAAAATAACTATAAATACGTTTGGTTCAAAAATGGAAAAGTTCTAATCAGGAAATCAAATGGTCAAAGAATCATCAATGTTGATAATTTCACCAAATTTGACGATTTTGAACTTCTCGATATATCCGATAAACCTTGCTCCTTTTATCTTTCTTTTTTTATTTTTTTCATTACTTTTGCTATTTCATTATTTGAAGAATATTTTTCTTAGCTATGTCTGTTATGAATTTTGAAGGTTTTAACAGCAACTGTGATATTGCTTGTGTAACTACAGGTTTAGAAGTAGAAGCTTGTTTCTGAAATAATTATGGTAAATTTATTCACAAAAATAAATTAGAAATTGCCCATGTTAATATAAGAAGTCAAAGAAAACATTGGGATTCATTAAAAATAAGTATTAACAATTACATGAAACACATTGATTTGCTTGTTTTAACTGAAACATATGTAAATAAATATGAAAACTATTTATATAATATTGACAAATTTAATAAAATTACAAATGTTAATATGAATAAAAATATTAGGGGGATTTCAGTATACTATAAAGAAACTCTAGATATTGATATTATAACACAACAAATACTTCCAGCGGAAACTATATATATAAAAGTAAAAATATATATATATTATATAATACATGTTTTAGCACTATACAGACCACCTAGTACAGATGTGAACTCTTTTCTGTTGAATTTCCGAAACTGGATGGAAAATACAGAAAAAGATCAAAATCAGATTTTAATAGGTTATTTTAATATCGATACAATGAACACTAAAAAGCATGGCACGGAAAATTATATCAGATTATTGGCTGAAATGGATTTTGAAAGATTAATAAGGGAAGCTACAAGAGAAGAATTACTAATAAAATTAATTATACTGAAACTGACCAGAAAAATAATATTTGATTTTTTGACCATAACAATATAAACATAGCTATCTCTGAAATGAATTGGAATTTAGAAAATTATGGAGATAACTCAATGGATGAATTAAACCTATATAGAGTATTTTAATACATTTATGATGGAATTTTAGAAACAAAATAGAGTATATATGAGGAGTGCTGGAAAGGTAAAAAGAAATCATAGCAAAAATTGGATAACACCGAACTTGATAGAATTAATTGAAGAAAGAGAAAAAGCTTGGATTAAATTTAAAAACAATGATAAAAGTGATGCTTATAAAAATAACTATAAAAAATTAAAGAATATGGTTAATATTCAGATTAGAAATCAGAAACAACTTTATTATAGAAATAAATTTATAATGAAAAAAATGATATGAAGGCTGCCTGACAATTAATATATGAAATATTAGAAGGAAAACAGAAAAAGTCAGCGGACGATATAATAATTGACAATATGTCCAAAAAGAAATTATCTGTGGAAGAAATAGCAAACAATTACAATGACATTTATAATACACTAATTTTACAGAGAAGAGATACAAATCACCAAGACGATATAAATTATGTTCCAACCATGATACAAAGAGTTTTGAACCCTATCTATATACATGAAATCACTGAAAAACAAACTGATGAAATAATTACTTCATTACACACCAATAAATTACCTGGTTACGATAATGTTTACATTAAACATATGAAATTTAATAAAGAAACATTACTTAATATTATATCAAAAATTATAAATCAGATTACATTTACTGGGAACATACCTACTGAACTCAAAACTGGTATTTTAAGACCTATTTTTAAAGGAGGTATTAAGGTGGACTTTTCTAACTATCGACCAATAACAATTCTGCCTATTTTTTCGAAAATAATGGGAAAATATATTTATAAAACTGTTTATAACCTTTTACTTAAGCACAACATAATTAATGAATATCAATTGGGCTTTCAAAAAGGAAAAAAAAACGCAATTCAACTAATTTCCAAAATTGCAAATAATATTAATAAATCATTGAGCAATAAGGGAAAAAATTGTAACTATGTTCTTAGATTTAAAGAAAGCCTTCGATACAATAGATCATAACATTTTACTAAATAAATTGGAAAATTACGGTATTCGCGATATAATGTTAGATTGGTTTCGAAATTATGTATCAGACAGATACACAATTACTAAAATAAAAAACTGATACAGCAGAAAAGTAATTATACGATATGGAATTCCCCAAGGTTCAAATTTAGGTCCTTTATTGTTCCTGGTATACATAAATGATTCATTCAATACAAAATTAAAAAGTACTGTTTATGCTGACGACATTGTTTTAATAAACAGTCACAAATATTTAAATGATAGCATTTCAGAGATTCAGACAGATTACAATAATATTATTAGATGGTTAAATCATAATGAAATCTATTTGAATGAGAAAAAAACAAAATTGATGATTATACGTTCACCAGGATCATATTCATCAAAACCTCTTTATCAAAACTTATAAAATAAATTGCAAAAAAACTGATGCTTCAAATTGTGAATCATTATGTAGTTGCCCACTTGTTGAGCAAGTAAATCAAATAAAATACTTAGGAATCATTTTCGATGAATATTTTAGGTGGAACGCCCATATATCCCACATATGTGAAAGCTTGAGAATATCGGAGATAAAAATTCAAAATTTGAAGTACGTACTAAATATGGAAACCTATGTATTATTTTATAAAGTAATATGCGAATCTTTTTATATTATGGAATAATTGTGCATGGAACAACTAACTTAACTAATATAATTAAAATAGAAAAACTGTAGTCTATAATAGCTAAAAATATTATTCCGTTTCACTTGCAAAAAAAATTATATAACTTCCACAGAAAGATTAAAATTTTTAAACCTTTTATCCTACAGCAATTTACATAAATATAATTTAATAATTTAAAACTTTTTGACGATACTTACAAACGAAAAATTCAACATAATAAAAATACAAGACTTCAAAACCAAGGTTATTACAAATTGCCAAATTTTCGAAATAATTACGGAAAACATTCCTCCGAATATCAAGTACCACTTATATTTAATGATATATAGCTCAATGACCTCTGTTTAATTTAATTTATTCATTTTCCTGCAGATAAGTAATTTGGCTTTGCGGGTCAAATGGTAAATGTATTTGTATTCTTTACTCTTATGAATAAAAAAATTATATTCTTAAAAAAAATACTATTTGGAATATCGGATGACCTAGAGTTGATAGTCGAATTGTTGGACTGGTATTACAATGGTCAACAGTTAAATTTATATTCACTCTGTTAAAAGCAATTTCACTATTGAGTAATTCAAACATTTCTTCCCGAAAAGCTACCAAATTTTTCCCCAAGTCGGATAATGGAGAAATATCCAATAGGTTCCTTTCAAGAGAAGAAAATGAGACATTTTTATCAGCTTCTTTTATTATAACCAGAATACTGCAATTCAGACAGATTCTCTTCAAAATATAAACAGAATCTCAATTAACATTCAATAAGCGACACAATCATATTTGAAAAATAAACCTATCGTTTACATCTCTAATTCAGGTATTTTACCTTAAACACCTTATTGCGGCTAAGCCTCTTTTGATTTTCTACTAGAAGACTTCATGGACATATTGCTATCACTGGAATTGGATTTCTTTATGGTAACTACTCTCGAATCTAGTAGAAACTAATAACTCAACTTTTTCTAAAAAAACAAACTGTTCAACCTTTTCAAATACCTTATTCATGATTTTCCTTATCACATATTAAACGATTTTCACAACTCCTGGGCACACTGCAATAAAGATTCTTCTTTAGACTAACTGCACAGACTAAATCATTCTAGTTCTTCACAAAATCCTTCTTAAAACACACTGTTATTATTTTCGAGTCTTTGTCGTTTTTCTGCTGAGGTCCTGCCATCCTCTCAGACCTTCTTCTGTGGCATATAAACTGACAGGATCCTGTCAGACCTCTGTGGCAAGCAGATGCTTGAAAGTTTTTTTTTTTCGTTCCAATCGGTTAATGACGTAGATCTCACGCTGTGCCACAAGCGAGCATCAGAAATGACATATCACATCAGGATGTTGTTGTTGCACGTTCATCTGTCGCAACGATATCAATACCTCGATTTTTTCAACAATATTCGTTCAATATTTAATGAGTTTCAAAGTTTGAATATTTAACAATAACAATGCTAGTCACAAAAAGTTGACTTCAGAAGTTAATTAAAACTTAGTAATAAGTTTTGTTTCGAAGTGTATATTTTAAAAGTTTGTATAAAGAATCCCTTCACTATTCATCAAATTTTTTAAAGTTTCTTAAGATTAGCGGTGATGTTGTTTATACATTTCATTGAGGTCTTTGTCTGCTGTTACGTTTTCAAAATGAAAAAACTTATTTTAGAAGTTATAGAGATTTGACATTAGCTTCCCTTTTTATTAATTTATGGAAACCAGTGTATTTTGAACAGAACTCTTTGAGTTCATGTCAGGTGAGGTGGTTTCGAAGTGAACATGTGTCGTTTGCCTGTTGGTCAACACTTATCCTCGTGTGATGCGCGTGCTTGTTATACAGGAGTTAACTTTTTTCAAAGAAAATGCGCGCGGTGAATGAAACATGCGGGAATTGTTGTTTGTTGAAATTGTGGTGTTCTATTATAATTTCACATTTTCATTCCTGTATTGGAGACTCCTCTTGCAAATGACGTGGTTGATTTTTCAAAGGTGTATTATCTCTTTCATCTTCTTTTTGTGCAAGTTTGACAGGATCTTTCGGCTTTCCGATGTTAGGCTATAGAAAGTTTTTCTGATATAGTGGGACTTCATATACGCCTTCCGTTATTTCAATTTTGCTTCGATCGATTTTAATTAATGTTTGAAATGGTATTACTAGTTTTTACTAATACATTGCAGTTAATACATTGCAGCCATATGGTTATATGGCTGCAATGTATTCTTTAGGGCATTAACTAGCCATAGAATGTTCCAAATGGCTATGATGAACTCCTTTCACTAATATTCTTACACTAGTTGGGGTTGCGCTGTTTTTGGCCAATGGTATCTCGCATATTTTCGCCTCTTAAAAATAATTTTAGCTGATAACCTGCATTCTGAGCGTTCGAAATATTTTTCCTTTTTCTTTTCCATGGACCGTGTGGTGAAGAATCTTAATTCATATTTCACATAAAGGTTGCTTTTAGTCCACTTGCTTTGAGGAGGCGTATGATCATAGGCGGAGCTGTGAAAAGGACAATTGATGTATTTCCCTTTTCAAAGGTTACTTTAACAGTGAGGGAAAGCGTGATTAATTTTGCTTCCAACTGAAGTAAAATTTCCGTTTAATTTCGGGAAATCATATCATCTAGATATCTTTTATCGTGTTTTGATTTCTATAGAGAGTTTTTTATTATGTCGGTTTCCTCAATAATTCGCAATGCGATGTCATCTAGGAGTGGTGATAACATGGAATCAACAGATACTTTTGCTTTTGCTCGTGTATATTTTCAATCTTGAAGAAACTATTTTCTGTGACGAATTGCACCATCCTGATCACGTGGCAAGTCCTAGCTTTCTCACTTCCGAGTTTATATTCCATAATTTAACGAACTTCCTTCACAAGAGGCGTTGAAAAACTGCAATACAAGATCCGTTTGCGCGTGCGCATAGGAGGAGCTAGCAGTGTATTGTAGCTCCCGATTTTATGCTCATTTTAAATATCTTTCAGACATAAATTAGTAATTCTTATATCATTACGTGATCTACTTATTGGAAGCTATCCATTTCAGCAGTGACCTTCTTCATATATAAATGAATGATCAGTAAATTAAAGTTTCTAAAATGGTAGTTTTTGCTTTTGACCTTAAAGTTCACTTGTGTCTTCGATTACTACATTACTATATTTAGAAACGAAGTGGTCGCTGCTACATGTCCTTGAACTTCCTACTTGTATGGCCACTACCCCAGAGTCTCAGCATTGACGATATCGTGAAATTACTCTGCATATATTTCTTCTCTAGAGTAGCGGTTCTCAACGTGGGATACGCGGTAAAAATTTGTGGGGTATGCCGTGAGAACTCAAAAGTCGCTAGATCTAGTAACAAAGTCAGTGTTTTATTTTATTCCCAATTGTTACACTATAACTATAGTTTGATCTATCTATACAATGGGGAACGCCAGTTACATACACATTTCCAGGGGGTACGTGAAGTATAAAAGGTTGAGAACCATTGATATATAGCAGTGGTTCTCAACCTGTTACTGGCGTACCCCTTGTATAGATAGATAACACTATAGTTATAGTATAATAATGGGAATAAAATAAAACTTATACATATATACACATTTAAATTTTGTATTCATAAATTACGTATATCGATAAACACAAAAAATTGCATTTTTGCACAGTAGTTTTGCCAACGTAGCGACTTTGTTACTAGATCTAGCAACTTTTGATCTCTCACGGCCTACCCCCAAAAATTTTACCGCGTATCCCACGTTGAGAACCCCTCCCTTCTCTATAGCATCACACCATTATGGCAAACGACACTCTTCACAACATTCCAACTGCTGTTCCACTTAAAAGTTTAATGCCGCAGAGCGAGCGCAGGTGTTCTCTAGTTAGCAAAATATGCGATAAAAAATCTGCCAATCAGAATGACAGAATGGCCTTCGACAATGCCAAGAAAGAAGTTGTTAAGATCTTTGAGGACTCTGTGAAAGAAGGAGCTGATGAAAATGTCTCATTTTCTTCTCTTGAAAGGAACCTATTGGGTATTTATCCGTTATCCGACTTGGGAAAAAATTCGGTAGCTATATTTAAATTAAATTCTCCAATTCTGGTATTAAAATAAGTGTGTTAGAGAATTGCTGGACATTATTTCAGGTTTAATTTCATGAAATACATTTGCGATTGGTTTGAATTATTATATTTGTGAACTAATTGCCTAAGTATGGTTTATTTATAATTTTGTTGGTAAGCATTCTTTTGAATTCACGCTCAGTTTTCATCTATTAAATTTATAACAATATATATGATTGAGATCTATAATAATAATAATAATCTTTATTCATATTCATGTTAGATATATAAAGGTTTAAACAAATGACCCGCAAAGCATCTCTTTGTCTGCAGGAGAGAAGAATAATAATGTTACATGAAAATACATAAGATATAGTTTAAAATAATGTCATCGAATTTTGTGAATTTCAGTGGAAGCTCCATTGTGGTGGTTCAGATTTTTATATTGAATTTAGTGCCTAGAAAAAATTTGCCATTCCAAATTTCGAAATAAAAAACTTATTTCAGAAGTATTAGAACTGCGACGTTAGCTTACCATTTACATAGCATTAGGTTCTTCTTTAATATTTGGAAACCATTGTATAGGGATTTATCAAAATAATAGAAACACCGACACCGACTGGAGTGTAAGCAATGCGCTGTATTCCTATCACAGGGACGACGTCACCTGTGATGTAAGGTATATTAATGGGAGAAGTACGATTGTCGGCTCTCACGTAGCAATGCCACGGGTGCAGGTTAAACAGCTCTTGTGGTGTAATTGTCGACAATATCAGATCTCAGTGACCTTCAAAAAGGTATGATCATTGGTGAGCGTCTTGCAGGAGCTTCGGTAACCAGAACGGTGGAAATAGTAGGTGAAATAGTCTGTATCGAAGATCATGACTATCTCTCACAAAGGACAGGGACAGGCCTCCAAACATACAAATTGTGGACGCCATATGAAGTTGTCAGATAGAGATAGGCGAACGTTGGCACGGATTGTACAATGGAAGCACAAGACCACGCCACCACAAATAGCAACAGAGTTGAACACCAGTCGGAATGATCCCGTTTACATCATAACAGTTCGTTGGGAACTTCATGGTGCCGTTTTTTATGGCCTTGTTGCAATCCACAAACCTCTGATTACCAACATCAATGCAACAAAATGTGTACGGTGGTGCAAAGCACATAAAAACTGGGATGTTAAAGACTGGCAACGTGTCATCTGGTGTGATGAATTGTGCTACACAGTGTTTCCCACCACTAGCAGAGTGTACGTCTGGCAAAAACCTGCAGAAGTGTACCACCCCCGACTGTTTGTTTCTGACTGTGAAGCATGGAGGTGGATCTCTAATGCTTCTTGATGATTCCCTAAGGAATGCCTGACATTCCTTAGGGGAGCGTTTCACAAACTGTGTTCCGCGGAACACTGGTGTTCCGTGGAAAGTGAATAAGTGTTTCGTGGAAAGTGAATAAGTGTTCCGTGAAAAATTATCAAAATTCATCTGAGTGTGGAATAGTTTTCAATGCTGCGACTTCCCTTTACAACGCCATATTTATGCGAGGCAGGATTTTCAGATTATGCTGCAACCAAATCAAAGTCCAGAAACAGAGTTGACGCTACACCAGATATGAGAATTCAACTTTCTAATATTGTGTCCGATATCAAAAGAATTTATAATTCAAAGACCCAAAAACATCGAAGTCATTAAGAACGTAATTTTACAATATATATACGCTAGTTCATTTTACTATTTTTATGCGTTTTTTTCTAAATAATTACCATTGGAGAATAAATGTTGTTTATTCTTAACGCTTAAATTTACTCATTTATTTTATTTATTATTTATATCTACTTACCCTACAAAATAACCAAGGTATTCCGTTAAAATTTTAGGATTTGTTAAGTGTTCCGTTGCAGGAAAAGTTTGAGAAACGCTGCTTTAGGGGATCATGTATAACTAATGCAGAATAACTAATGGCCCTAAGGAATGCCGTGGCATTCCTTAAGGCCATTAGTTATTCTGCAGGGTCGTGTAACATCCGCAACGTACGAATCCATTCTAGGGAGATCACCTGCACCCAATGTTGTTGACATTGTTCCCTAATGATTGTCCCTGCTTCAAGCGGATAATGCATCCGTGCATTGTGCAAAATGTGTCAAGTTGTGGTTTTCAGAGCATGAGGATGAGCTACAGCAGCTACCCTGGCCACCTCAATCTCCAGACCTCAATATTATCGAACATTTGTGGGAATATCTGGAGCGCAAAGTCAGATCGCACTTTCTACTCCAACATCACTGGCACAGTTGGGCCATATTTTACAGGAAGAATGGTCTCACATTTCATTACTGAAAGTGCATGACTTGTATAAGTATATTCCACGTCGAATTGCTTCTGTTGTGAACGTCCGATGTGGCCTACAGCTTATTTATAAAATGTTCTCCACAAATAGCATGTGTTTCAATTATTTTGATAAACCCCTGTATATCATGCTTACAACATTGTCTTTCTTGTGGTCTTTGGACCAATTTTCTGTAAAACAAAATTCCCTTTTTCTGTGTCCTTACTATTTAAGAGATTTCGTTTTTAAAATAGTAATATTTCCACAGACCGACCGAGGTGAAGTGTTTATCGAAAGAATTAATCTTGAAGTTAGGTTTTTAGTAAATCTTCATATTTTTACCATTCTCAATTGCTGTTAATGGCAATTGCTAATGATAGGGAACAACACGAAATTTTCTTTCTTAAAAAATGTCAGATTATTCTTACAGCGTTCTCAACTCTGACTGCGAAACTTTCTTCGCTTTTCTTCGTATCATGCAAAGGTCGAAAGAAAATAAGTTGCTAAGAGCAAAGTTCCAAACTCTAAAGAAATGCGTCTGAAGATTTTCGATGCAAAACGTTTCAAAATTCGTATTTGGGATTCTCGTTTAGATATTTTGTCGTTCCATCTTTATCCGGTTGAGCGCTAATGATGACGAAAGGTTCCATCGGGATGCAGCGAAGGTGGAAAGGCGACCAGACATTTTCGGAGATTTTGGTTCCTGCTCTGGGAAAAGCGAGAGAATCAACAGAAAAGCTAAATTATTCGTCGACAAAATTTAGGTAAGGGAAAAAAAAAATCTTTTTTCCTCATAGGATTTGGAAAATGCAAATTTGGTTCTTTCTGAAAAACTGTATTTATTTCTAAACATTCAATGCTATTCTGGTAATCAGCTTCACGAATTCTGTAAGATAAACTTGGTTTATGCAGGGGGATAAGGAAAAAGCTTTAAATTGTTGATCGGAATAATCACAAACTGAACTGCAGGGAATTACATCTTCAATCACTATTAATCACACTTTGAATTTACCAATAATCACACCCTCATCGGATTGCACATCTCTATGATCCAAATAATGTTTTATGATAAATAACGAAAAATCGTGCGTTACGTAATAGCTGCTATTTAGATCGCAGTTGATAAATTCATCTGCCGGCGAATCGCTGATGCTCAGAATAGAGAGAAATGAAATTCCAATGGGTTAAATATTGTGGAGCCAATGCGATTGCCTCTCTGTTATGTCTGCCCGAATGACGTCAGTCCTTCCTCACTTACAGGGGAAGCCTTCTTCCTTCCTGGGTGCTCCATTCCGCATCACTCCAACCAAGGATGAAATTGCGAGAGGAGAGATGGCCTCGCTGCTATGGAAATATTCCAGAGGCGAGGAAAAGACGTCGCGGGTGAGGCCTCTCTTTCGCATCACACGTGACAATTACACCGAGCTTGGGTTTCAGTAGATCATGAAGTCTTTGTTCCCTCTCGCAGCACGTGCAGAGGGAGCCTCCGCGCTGAAAAGTGGGAGGACGAACTTAAGATTTCGGATCAAGTTCATCTTATCTGTCAGAATTTTTATTCACCTCTTATAGAGAAAGAGAGAAAGATGCAGAAGAGAACGGTAAAGGAGTTGTTGTTGGAATTTATGGGCGCAATAGCAACTGACGCTATACGGCTTAAAAGTCAGTCAGGAAATAATAATAAGAGGAATATATTGTTATAAATTAAAAAGGATGAGCACTGAACGTGAGTTCAAAAAATAGAGTGGCATTTAATAATCATTCATACAAGAAGTATGGGAATTTAAATATTGAAATAAATATGATTATGACAAATTATTCAATTTCTTCTATTGACAAATGTTAATAGAACAGAATATTCCAATATCCTTAATAGGACATTCAAATCAACAAGTCTTAAGAGTCGAACTATCTTAATTGAGTAGCTAGCAGATTATCAAATTAATCTCTACTTATCACTTTATCAAACATTCAACAACAGGTTACAAAAATCAATTATTAATAAAAACCACTTCACTTTGTTTACAAGAATACCAAGTATTTCCTTTAAATTATATTATGACCTTATGTCTTATTCATTTGTAGGTCCACACGACGAATCTGTCAATCCAAGGGTCCCACAAGTTCTCTATGGAGATTGAGGTGGGGCGATTTCGACGACCAAGGGAGAACGGAGACATCGCTGTCTTGTTCCTGGAACCAGTCACACACCACCCTAACGACATGGCAGGGCGCATTGTCCTGTTGGTAGACACCATCACCACTAGAGTAAACGTCCAATATGAAGGGATGCATGTGGTCAGTGAGGATGGACAGGTATCCATTGGTTTTCAGGGACCCATCCAGTGGTACCAGTGGTCCCAGGTCATACCAGGAAAACATCCCCCAGACATGCACACTGCCACCGCCGGCCTGTACTTGACCGACAAGCATGTCCGGGTGTTGGTTCTCGTGTGTCTGATGCCGTATCCGCCACCACCCGTCACTTCTGTGGAGTAGAAACCTCGATTCGTGGGAGAAGGCAACTTTTTTCCACTCTTCAACTGTCCAATGACAGTAGTCCCGTGCGAACTGCAGGCGTCGTTACCGATGGACCTTGGTTAACATTGGTGCCTTTACGTAGAGTCGACTCCAGAGACCCATGCGTAACAGGGTTTGTTTTACTGTTTATCGGAGACATGTCCCTGAATTCCCCAGCGTTCCTTTGAATGGTCAATTGCTGCACTGTTGCGCATCGATTGTCCTTTACCAGTCGAAGGAGGCGACGTTCTCCTCTGGGGTCAATGGCCTTCGGGGCTCCACAGTTATGACCTATGGAGGTACTCGGTGTGCCAGCGGTCCATTCTTGATATACCCTTACTACAGCACCTCGCTAACAGCCCACGAAGTCTGCTATTCCGAGATACTTCCACCCTTCTTGCGGTAGCCGATGATCATTCCTTTTTGAAAGTGACTGAACTCAATACCTCTGCCCATTGTGCTCACGTTACGCACTATGGCTCATCTGTCCTGGCCAGCCACTTATATCTCCATGTGGCCGACCTTGTCATGTGCATTCTGTGACGCGCCTGGGCGGGTGCACTGGGATTCCGTGGGTGGTCATATTATTCTGATACGACTGTGTATATAAACAGTATCAACTGTCAACAAGTGGAAAAAACAATAAGAACGGAAGAATCCAACAATGGATGTAAGGAACCGTTCTAAAGAAGCATTCAAGGGGCAACAATAAAAAGACAAAGTAAACAAAATCAGGTACGAAAAGAAAAAATAAACGAACATTGAAAACTCAAACAAATATTGAAAAAACGTACATTGAAAAATATTACGTTTACTGTGGACAAGGAGTAAAAAGAACAAAAAACGTTTTCCTTTGTTTATTAACTTTTGTCATATGTATAAGTACAAAATAATGAGAAACAAATATTAAATATTAATATAAAGTTTATTTGAACGCCAAAACTGAAGTTAGTTTGTCGAAGCATCATTCATTAAGTGAAGGATTGGTCTGGATCCAAAAAACGAGCTTGAATGAATTTTTATTTTATTGCTGTCTCTAGCTAGTTGTGTGATATTCAAATGTTTCTCTTGTCAAAACACCATTCACTTTGGTAGAGATTTATAAAAATCTGGACGTGGTAAGGATCACGTCCGCAATATATGTTATATAAAAATGACAGTGCAAGGTAAGGTTTTTCAAAATGATTCTCCTTGGGCTTCATGTTATTTTAAGCGTTTATTGATCGCTTTCTCAGTTCCATACTGCTGAAGGTTAAACAAAATTTCCAGGTATATCAGTGACTTTTCTTGGCTTCCATGTAAATTTTTCCTCGTATAATTGCTTCTCAAGTTTTGTACTATTAAGGATTGAATATTATTCTCGGTTGCATTACAGAGTTTAAATGTTGTGAATATATCGGCTCTCAAGGTTTTCCTGAAGATACGTACTAAATAACATTTACTGATTTTCAGACTAAAGGTATAGAGTAAGTTTGTTTGCAGTATTTGATCTGCGAAAAAATATGGCAATACTTTGTGCTGTTTCGTTTACTGCTTTTAAGCTTCGTTTAATTCTGCTATGTAATTGGTATTAAGTGGGAAATTATTTGAAAATTGTATTTATGAAGTTTTCAGATTTTTCTTCTCTTACTTACTATTTTCGGTTTATTCGTTGCCATTTATGTAACGTAAATAAGGGAGCATAAGAAAAGATATTTGCTTAGACCCCCTCACCTTTTTCACCAAGTCTGAATTTTTTTCAAACAGCAATTAATAGTATAACTTTTTTCTGGTGAAACAAACAATTATTATAATGATTATTATGAGGATTTATTCGAGGATTGGAAGATTATCGAGGGGCCTCTGCATAAGAAAAATATTAAAAAATCACATCTATGCTCGAAGATGACTGAAAACGAGAACTGTTTCGTGTTTCAACAGATGGATTGTTCTCAATGCTTTGCTCTCTTTCACAGAGAGTAGGATCACGAGAGTGTGACGTTTTTCAAATCTTTTCTAACCCGCAGTTCGAGTGTAATGAATTTATGCCAAATGAAAGCTTGCGGCATGGGGAGTGCCATCTACTCGACATTTTAGAAAGTTTCAGACACGAGTAACGCCGGGAAAATCTGCTAGTATTAAGTATTTGAGATGCCATAAGACATATTTACATTCCCACAGTGTGCGGTTTTTTTTCTCCTTTATTATCTGAGGGACTAGAGTCAGTTCAGGATCCCTTGGCATTTGCACCGCTGGTTATACGATGATCCTCAGCACTTCTTCTTGCTTCTCTCAAAGTAGTAATGTTTAAAAAACCTTTCTTCTAACTTATGGCTTAGCTTCATCGACACGATCCCTTCCCATTTCACGAGACCTTCCTTTCATTTGCGTCGAGAGATGCCAAGTCCCAAGTTCTTTGCCTGAAATCCAGTGATCCGTAATTTGCGACTTCCTCTGGCAACAGCGATGAAGGTCTCGCGTTGTTTATTGCTTTTAAGGGTTATTTTGGTGAGCGAGATGAGGGCGCTGACAGATTCGCCGCTCAAGTGCATCCAGAGAAACATTGGACAACTTTTTTGTCACAAACGTCGAAATTGCCGTTCGAGATAAATTGGTGCGAAAAGAGGCGTGAAATCGCTCTAATTGACGCTGTTGATTTTTCGGTCGGAAGGAAGAAAAATTCGCAGAAGGGAGAAAAAACTCATAATAAATTTATCTGCGAAGTGTTCGGAGGAAACCTTCTTCTTGTTCAAACGTCAGTTTCCGTGTTCGATGTGTTTCATCCATTTCAATTTTTCGTTTTTGCTTCAAACTCCTTCGCGAACTTTGAATCGAAATTTATTTAATTTCATTCAACAAGACCTGTTTAAATGTTTTTCACTCGATGGTTGGTTTAAGCAATTTCTTTAAGCGATAATCTGACATGAATGACATTTATTGAAAAACAACTGTTCGTTTGCTCCTACTGACTTTGCTATTGATTATAATGACTTATGACTATGTGCTTGGGTTAACATATAGTCTAGTAATTACGATCATCAGAACTTCTTTCTATATTCCCTACCTTTTTTAATTCATCGTTTTTGAACCTCATTAATGATGTAATTCGTACTCCGTGCTATATCTCGAATGTCACATAGTACCATAGTCTCATTTTCATTTTTCCACGTGTAGATTCCGTTTCACTGCCCCTTCCTTAAGTTTTGTCCATCCCTAACAGTCCTGGGAATCCGAAGATTCTTGACTTATTACATGAAATGGGCCAAACGATCCCATTGAACCACTTTGCACTTTGTAGTTGAACATCGACAAATGCGATACACCTCGTCGTTAATCCTGTTAACTACTGTATACAGACTTTCCCAAGGTTTCTGAAGTTATGGAGAAAGTCTCTTCTTTCTATATGAATTGTCAAGCAAGACAAGATCGCTTGATTGAAAACAGTTCCATTTCTTTTATTGTCGTATCTCGTTTTGGTTCTCTCTCTTGCTAAGATGATGTTATGTGTGACGGAGTGATGGATTTCTTCTAGTCGTTGTTGTAATTCTTGTACTTATTGTGGAGTGGATGCAGGCATTGTTTCGGGCCGACCATATAAAAGGTCACAAGGGAGACGTAACTCTCTTCCAAAGAGCATCATGGAAGGTGTCTGTCCAGTTGCCTCATGCACTGCTGTCCTGTATGCCAACAAAAAGAGTGGTATACGGCGATCCCAGTCACGTTGATAATTGTCATCAAATAATGCTAGATGATCAAGCAATCGTTCTGTTAAATCTCTCAACCATACCATTCGACTGAGGGTATAGATGAATCATTCTGGTTTTCTGAATGCCTAGCAGTTGACATATGCCTTGAAATACATTAGATTCAAAATTCCGTCCTTGCTCAGAGTGGAGTTGCAAAGGTATTCCTTATATCTACTAATCAAGTTATTAACTATCATCTCTGCCACTGCTGTTGTTTCCTGGTCTTGGATGGGATAGACCTCAGGTCACTTTGTGAAATAATCCATTACCACTAATAAATAGCGATTTCCATCATCAGTTCTAGGAAACGGACCCATTACATCAATGGCTATTCTTTCAAAAGGGGCACTAATGTTATACGTCTGCAGCTTACCCCGACTCCTAGTCTTAGGGCCTTTCTTTGCTGCACAGGCTTCACATTGCCTACCACATTTTTCAACATCTGCCCTACTTTTCAGACAATGAAATCGTTCCCTGGCTTTGGTTTAATGTCTTATTAACACAGAAGTGTCCTCCAGTGGCACTATCATGTACATTTTAACAGCTGATAAGAATCTTTGGCTTGTTAGCTTGGCTGACAAAGAGGAAGCAGTTAGACAGAACAAGAACAGGGAGTTGTACTAGATAATCTTTTGTGAGGGGAGTAAGAGACGGGTATCCAGGGGGTGAGGAATAATATGGAAAGGTTATGGAAGTTGAGGATTCCGTCATTGCAAGATGGGCTGAGCATTTCAGTGATGTTCTGAATAATGTGGTTAGTTCTTCTCCCATTGTTTGTAATGATAATAGATGCATTATTTTGCTATAATGTTGCTATATTACAGTCTCAAGTTATTTTGGCTTTTTTAAAATTCAACTGAATAAATCCTCAGGAAGAGATGAAATTACTACTGAAATGCTTAGAGCTAGGCACGTTTGTGTTTTCACATGGCTGACTGAAAGTTTGAATAATTTTTACGACAACGGTGTTATTCCTAAGAATTTTACTAGTGCTATTAATATCGTTAGGTTTAAAAAAGTTGATCGTAGTTCTTATGATAATTATAAGGTAATTAGTCTATTTTCTGTTACTGGCAAAGTTCTTTGCGTGGTTCTGTTTAAGAGAATTGCGAATTTAATTGATGGACAACTGCGTGGTTTGAACAGTGCGGATTCCGAAGTGGAAGGAGGTATATAGATCAACTCTTTTCACTTAAATCGATTGATGAGAAACGTTTATAGTGTCAGAAACCTATGGTTACTAGCTTTTATAGATTTCAAAAAGGCTTTTGAAATTTTTGTTAAGTTCTGACGTGTAATGAAATTGGTGCTTTCGCCGTACGCGTTATGGGCATGATTTGTGTTAATTATGGTTTTAACATTAACCTTTAATATTTATAATTTTTGATTAAACTTAAAAAGTTAATAAGAATCAAGTGGCAGAAAGTAACATCAAAATGGTTTATAAATTTCCTTTAAAGAAATTTTGCGGCACACTTGGCGAAATCTCTTCGCACACTAGTGAACACTTAAGAACCACGGTTTACGGATCTTAAATTTTCTTATTCAGGTAATGAGATTATTTGTTCCTTTTGTCTGATGATGTTGATTGATGAATTATTTCATTAGTACTGTTGATGAGTGGTGATAGAATAAGTTTAGCGAGAAACAGAGTGAAAACTAAAGCGATGAAACTAGTTTAACAGATGGTGCTTCTGATGCTTTGAACGGTTGCAGTGTTGAGCAGATGTCTCAGCTTAATTATCTCGGGAGCAATGCAGCAGATACTGGTGATATGCGACATGAGATAAACTTAAGAATAAGGATTACTGCAGCGCCGTTTAAGATTCTATGGAGAGTGTGGAAAAAATAGGCGTGTACACATAAAGACTAAAATTTGGCTGTATAATAGTTAGTTTCTTTTTAAGGTTAGCTATGGTAACGAAACATGAAAAATTTTTAGCAGGATAACAGAAAACTTGATGCTATGATTCTAGATGCTTGCGCAGTATATTGGCCATTAGGTGGTTTGACTTTGTAAGTAATGATGAGGTTAGGCAAAGGAGTCAGCAACCTCCTTTGAGCAGCATGTTGTCCAGGCAAATAGGATTATGAACAATATGCCTAAAGGCTTTAGGAAAAGGAAGAGACGTAGGTTGCGATGGGCAGACAATGTCAAACAAGATCTTGTCAGAATTGGTGTACAGTGGCCAAATTCAACAGCTGTAGCTCAGGACTCAGTCTGATAGAATCTCTGTAGCCCATGACTGCATGAGAATTTTGTTTGTATTGTTTGTATATATGTTTGATTTTATCAGCTATATTCAAAAATAAATCACAGAACAAAATTGCTTAGCTTCATGAAAATACCAAAAATCACTTCTCAAGCATCTGCTTTGTCACAGGGACTTTGTCAGTTTAATCTACCACAGAAGAAAAACAAACGAAGGAAATAAACATCCATGCTATATGAAAAATAAAACTATTAAAGTATCTAATAATTGATCCACGTTTTTAAATTTTAATTTCCTTTAGAAATCATAAATGGAAATCAATAAATAAAAATTTTAAAATCCTTTAGAAATCAAATCACCCTCTGCTACTTAAAAAATTTTCGCATTTTTTTGTTTTAAATATTTCAGATGTAGAAAATTTATTGTAAAATAACGCAAGTTTTACTTTATATTGTTTTTTTTTCTTGTGAGACAGTCTGCTGCTGCCGAAATTTTCACTGGAAATGTTCAACAGAACCTGGAAGGGCATTTGCACCTTGAATCCCAATTGTAGAGAATATAACTGTATTTCTATGATACATTTATATTTATTGCGTATGGGATGTATTTACTATTTCTCATGTATGTTTTGTATTTATGCATGTATTTATTGAATAAATTAAACATTTTTGTCAAATTATTAAAATGCATTGAAAATTTATAAGTTTAATAATTTTTGCCTCAATCACCTTTACCAGCATTGTCCCCCTCACCCCCCCCCGCGCCAATAAAATGCGATTCTGATAGATGGCATCAAAATGATGGAAGGTATTTCAGAAACTAACTCGACTAGTCCTCTTGACTAATTTTGTAATAGTTTTTTTTTATATATTTCAGTTTTGAAAATTTTTTCCGCTCACGATATTTGGCAGTACCAACAAATATGCAAAATATCACATTTAATTCAACGATTGACCAAAAAAATATTCCTTCAGTCTACTCACTGTTTTTGATAACAGTGATAATAATGAAACTGAAATTTTAATGGTATTTTATGGTAAATTTTGACGCCTCTTGAAAAATGGCTCCCTGAGATTATCGGAACTATCGGACTGGTTATCCCAAAGCTGTAGGGGGGGGGGCATGCTAATAAAAGAAATGGAGGCCAAGAATTGTGCATATTTCAAGCGTTTCCCATGAATTTTTTTATTAAACTCTGAAACGTTGGGGGAAATTGAAACATTGCAATCGAAATCCAATCTCTTGCCTTTATCTTTTTCCATTTTCCTTTATATTTTTCCGGCTCAATTTCGCAGCACCAACTATCAGGCCACATTCAAAGTCACCCTTCAGAAATGAATCTCGGTCGCTCATTTTACTCATTCTGACGCTCAATACAACTCTAACTGATGCTCGAAGAGCTCGCCTGATTGGTTTATGCTGCACATCGTGGTCACGTGACGTATTATATGTTGGAATGAGCCATTTACGTTACAGCTGGTGTAACTAATAAACTGATATCTTATTGTAATGTGGCAATATGATATATTTGCATAATAAAAGCAAAATATTTCACAAACAATATACACTGAAAGCATAATTTATTATATATCTTGCATCCATGCACAAACCTGCCATGCTCCATCACAATAATGCTGCCACCCAAAGCTATTATGCGGTCCATAAATAGGTCATATATACCTACCTGCTGTTTAGCGAACCCGAGACTGTACTGACCTGAGCGGCTTCGATGTTAGACAGATAATCAGTGCAAGGAAGATTGGGTGCTCCGTATAAGTGACTTCAGCACGTCTGATAACGTTGGCTTTCAATGACGGGTAAGTTATGAAGGCTTGTGCAAAGACCATTCGATGCATGATGGCACGACTGGTTCATGGTAGCCAACACCAACATCAACTTGTTAACAATACGTCACCAGCTAGAGGCTGCACTGAGCGAAGGAACATTACCAATGGGCCATAGAAGACTGGGAAGGGGTAGCTTGGAGAGACGAATCGAGGTTCCAACTGCAACATGTCGATGGGAGGTTATGTATGTGGTGTAGACTACATGAGGCCATGGATCCCAACTGTCAAGATCAGGTGTTACAGGTCAGTGGAGTAATGTTTTGGAGTGTTTCTTTTGGACCCCTTGTACCTACTGAGGCCACCATCAATGCACAAGGCAATGTTGATGTAGTCGCAGACAACCTGCACCCCTTAATGTCTATCCATTTCCCACAGCCTTCAGGATGCCTCCTTTCAACCAGAGGTTGCCCTGCATCACCGCTCCTGTTTGGTGAAGGACTGGTTGCAGGAGCATTCCAGTGAGTTCACAACCCTCACACATGCATCATCGCTTGTGTTTGGTCAAGGACTGGTTGCAGGAGCATTCCAGTGAGTTAACAACCCTCGCACCTGCATCATCGCTCCTGTTTGGTGAAGGACTGGTTGCAGGAGCATTCCAGTGAGTTAACAACCCTCGCACCTGCATCACCGCTCCTGTTTGGTGAAGGACTGGTTGCAGGAGCATTCCAGTGAGTTCACAACCCTCACACATGCATCATCGCTTGTGTTTGGTCAAGGACTGGTTGCAGGAGCATTCCAGTGAGTTAACAACCCTCGCACCTGCATCATCGCTCCTGTTTGGTGAAGGACTGGTTGCAGGAGCATTCCAGTGAGTTCACAACCCTCACACATGCATCATCGCTTGTGTTTGGTCAAGGACTGGTTGCAGGAGCATTCCAGTGAGTTCACAACACTCGACCCTTCTTCATCGCTTATGTTTGGTAAAGGACTGGTTTCAGGAGCATTCCAGTGAGTTCACAACCCTCGACCCTACATCATCGTTCCTCTTTGGTGAAGGACTGATTGTAGGAGCATTCCAGTGAGTTCACAACCCTCGACCCTGCATCATCGCTCCTGTTTCGTGAAGCACTGGTTGCAGGAGCATTCCAGTGAGTTCACAACCCTCGACCCTGCCTCATCGCTCCTGTTTGGTGAAGGACTGGTTGCAGGAGCATTCCAGTGAGTTCACAACCCTCGACCCTACATCATCGCTCCTCTTTGGTGAAGGACTGATTGCAGGAGCATTCCAGTGAGTTCACAACCCTCGACCCTGCATCATCGCTCCTGTTTGGTGAAGAACTGGCTACAGGAGCATTCCAGTGAGTTCACAACCCTCAACCCTGCATCATAGCTCCTGTTTGGTGAAGAACTGTTTGCAGGGGCATTCCAGTGAGTTCACAACCCTCGACCCTGCCTCATCGCACCTGTTTGGTGAAGGACTGGCTGCAGGAGCATTCCAGTGAGTTCACAACACTCGACCCTTCTTCATCGCTTATGTTTGGTAAAGGACTGGTTTCAGGAGCATTCCAGTGAGTTCACAACCCTCGACCCTGCATCATCGCTCCTGTTTGGTGAAGGACTGGTTGCAGGAGCATTCCAGTGAGTTAACAACCCTCGACCCTTTCTCATCGCTCCTGTTTGGTGAAGGACTGGTTTCAGGAGCATTCCAGTGAGTTCACAACCCTCGACCCTACATCATCGCTCCTCTTTGGTGAAGGACTGATTGCAGGAGCATTCCAGTGAGTTCACAACCCTCGACCCTGCCTCATCGCTCCTGTTTGGTGAAGGACTGTTTGCAGGAGCATTCCAGTGAGTTCACAACCCTCAACCCTTCCTCATCGCTCCTGTTTCGTGAAGGACTGGTTGCAGGAGCATTCCAGTGAGTTCACAACCCTCGACCCTGCCTCATCGCTCCTGTTTGGTTCAAGCTGTTGATGAGTCTCATCAACGGTAGTAGAGTAGGTTTGGTTATAAACAGAGAGAAAACTAAAGTGATGAAAATTGGTCAGGCAGGTTGTGATTCAGTTAATCTGAATGGTTGCAGTCTTGAGCAGGTGTCACAGTTTAATTACCTTGGGAGCTATGTAACTGATACTGGTGATGTGCGGCATGAGATTAACAGACGAATAGGTATTGCTGCCGGGACTTTTAAGAATCTATGAAGATTGTGGAGAAATAGGTGTATACACCTAAAGACTAAAATTAGACTGTATAATAGTTTGGTTCTTTCTAGGGTTAGTTATGGTAGTGAAACTTGAACGCTGTGTAAACAAGATAACAGGAAACTAGATGCTTTTGATTCTAGATGTTTACGCAGTATCTTGGGTATTAGGTGGTTTAACTTTGTAACTAATGTTGAGGTTAGGCAAAGGAGTCTGCAACCTCCTTTAAGCAGCATATTGTGCAGAGAGAGACTCCGCTGGTTTGGCCATGTTGCCCGTATGGATAATTATAGATTGGCGAATAGGGTTATGAACAGTGTGCCTAAAGGCCTCAGAAAGAGGGGGAGACCTAGGATGCGGTGGGCAGACAATGTCAAACAGGACCTTGTTAGAATTGGTGTGCAGTGGCCAGATGCAGCAGATGTAGCTCAGGGCAGATATGCTTGGAGAATTAAACTGCGTAGTCTGGTTGGACCTCCGTAGCCCATGGCTGCTTGAGGATGATGTGTACATTTACGTTTACACGTTTTTATCTTAGAATTGGAATTACAACGAAATTTACGCAATCTTGCATATTCTAGATGCACAACTTTACAGCAGTGCATCTTTTTCATATATATACAGAGTGTTTCAAAAAGGACGCAACCCTCTATTATATTTTTCTATTGAAACTTGACAAAAGATACAAATTAGACATATATCTACCTTTACAACAGATGCTGAGAGTGAGTTCCTGCAACCTCGATGCAGGTTCGTACCCGTTTCATGACATGTGCAGCCAACTTTCGTATTGTTTGTTTTCTTACGTTTACTATCTCTCTTTCAATGTTAGCCTTCAAGTCTTCAAGTGTATGAGGATTGTTTTGAAATACTACACATTTGAGATATCCCCAAAGGAAAAAATCTGGGGGAGTAAGATTCTTGGGGGCACAAATCTTTTGAAATCAAATGATCACTAAAAAATTCCTTGCAATATGACCATTATGTCATTTGCAATAGGGGTGGTCGCGCCATCTTGTTGAAACTAACACTCTCGTTCATTCACATCCAATAGTGCAATAAACTGTTGGATGAGGTCACGATAAACGTCACCAATTACAGTTGAGTCAAAAAATAAAGGCCCTATCACAAAATGATGGGAAATTGCACACCAAACACCAATTTTCCGTGCGTGTAATGGTCGTTCGCGAAAAGTGTGAGTATTTTCACTGCTCCATATTCGACTGTTTTGACTGTTCACATACCCATCCAAGTGAAACCAAGCCTCGTCACTGAAATAAACACGGTCCAACACCTCAATTCCATTTTCATCAACTAAAGAATGAAACCAACAACAGTACCGTAAACATTTTTCGTGGTCTGCTTCTTTCAGTTCAAGAACGACACCAATGCGGCAGACATGAAATTTCAATTTCTTTGTAGCCCTGAAAACAGCAGTTGGTGACAGTCCAACCTGTGAGGATAACTTTCTAAGAGATTTTCTGGGTGAGCGAGTTAAACGCTGAGACACATCATCAAGAACTTCGGCAGTTAACAGTGATGGCTGGCCTGGGCTCTTTCGATCCTGTACAGACCCAGTGTCACGAAATATATCAATCGAACGAGATATTGTCGACTTGTTGGAAACTGCAGACTGAGGAAACTTCAACTCAAACTCCTGTCTCACACGTTTATAAGATTTGTACGCACAATAAGTCTCAACAATAAATACACGTTCGTTTTTGGAAAACGACGTAGCTGACACTACACAAAGGAATGAATGCTTGGGTGAGACTCGCGCGTGACAAGGTTATTTCAACTGCTAAAGGCTGTTAACCTTGAGTACAGTAATGCCAACTGACTAATATTATAGCATAAAATGTACATGCGCGTAAGTTCTACTCTCTTATATTTAGGGTTGCGTCCTTTTTGAAACACCCTGTATACATATATTCTTCTTTATATATCGTTTCTCTAATAAAAATCATATTTTCATTCGTACCAATATATATAAATATCTATTTACGGTAGAAAATATATGTTTACGGTATATATTTAATTATCATTTTACGGTAGAAGTCTGAGAAAAATGTTGAATCTTCCACGAGAGTAAAAACTCGCTTGTAGAAGAAAGTTAATAATCATGTTTTAATGAAAAGGCAAAATATGTTTCCGTTTCACATATTGTCATATTTTGCTAACTTGAGCATAAAAATCATAAAGTAAATATTCACCAATTTTAAAGTCCAAAAATTACCGTTAAGAATGAAAGAAAAGAAAAAACGAAACAGAAAAACGAAAGTAAAAATAAAATTTCTAAGCTCGAAAGCCGTTAATGTGCACATTACCTAGCTAATCTGCAGATTAACTGATTTGCTCCGTTAACGCGCGGAATCAAGAGTTTTCCGTATTTTACCTAGGTAATGTGCACATTAACGGCTTCCGTATCGTTAAAGTTCAAAAGTTTGTTTCTCCCATAGTGGTGAATCTCTTGAATATGAATCTTCGTGTCACGTGATTCACTCGTCCGCAGTATGAAAAACTTCCCGGATGAGCGGAGGCCAAGTGAGAACGAATCGGTAAAGTGATTCATTCTTCATAACGAATCACTAAAATGATTCGTTCTCACTTGGCCTGCTCATTTTGGAGGCGTTTTTTATAATTCGGACGACTGATTCATGTTGACAGAGGGATGACCCTGGTTTCAACTCTACTCTCGGACACTAGATAAATAACATTATGTTAATTTAAGCGTACAGAAACGTTCCTGTTGTTCCAGCAAAGATCTTATTTTCACTTTAACGAGTGCCTAGTAGGTAACGTGCAGATTATCCAGGTAATTTGCAGATTACCTAGGTAATTTGAGAAACGAAACAATTTTCCGCACGTTAACGGATCACCCTAGTTAATCTGCACAATACCTAGATAATCTGTAGAATAACTTATTTCTGCACTTTAGCGGTAACATATACATTTGCAACACTTTCAGACATTCTCAGTTTCATCATACATCTAAATATGTATTTCTGTACGTACTGCAATGGTTTGAGTGTAGTAAAAAAAACTCCACCCCACGATAATAAAGCATAGAGCAAACAGGATTTTATCAAAGAAAAGTAAATAATTTTTAATAAAGATAAATTTATGAATTTGCGGACATATGTTAGATCTTGATAATGTTTTAAGGTCCTCCTGCCAACAGCGGATCACTTGCAGCCTTGCGAGCGAATCCGAAATTGGCCTCCCCGTGCCCAGCAAACGATCCGACAGCCGATAGCCGCAGATCTCGGTATGCTCGCACGGGAAGCGGTAGGACACGAGAGTCAAGAGCGAAGTTGGCCGCATGTCTTAATAGCAAATGATGAATGACGAACAACTTATATGCAGCCATCATTCATCGATTACTGATCGATTTATCACATAAATTAACATTAAAATACTGAGGGTTGGGTTGTTTTACCTCTGAGCGGCCAGGTCACATGGACCCCGAAGGCTCAGAGAAGGTTGGAGGAGGGGACCCACTGGAACAGCTGTTGGGATACAGATGGTAGCCTCCCGTCAAAGCCATCCAGCGTGTTCTTTAACGTGCACAGGGTATGGCTCTCCCACACACGGGGCCACGGCTTTACGTCCCATCCGACGGACGGCGGCCTTTCCAAGCCCATCGGTGTCCCCTACTGACCGTGGGCAGGGTGGGGAATTTTGCGGAGATAAATCTCAACGCTGACCCAGCTGGGACTCGAACCTGGGAACTACAGATTACGAGCCTGGCGCGCTACCGAGTGAGCTATCCCCGCCCCTAAAATACAGAGGGAATAGCCACAAGTATAATATGTCACAGGATGGTTGAAGCACTTTTTCCGTCGAATTTCATCCCCCCATTTTTTTCTTTTCAAATTAAACCTTCAGGAAATTTAAATGCTCCGTAATTGTTCCTAGAGTGGTTAAGACAATTCGCAGCTGAATATCATCCAATCATAATTGTTTTTTATTTAATAGTGATTGAAAAACTGTAGCATACCTGGTGATCGCATTAGTAGTAACACTGTCACGTGACGAGTGGGAACTAAAATGGCGAATAGGTCAGCCTGCTGCATAGAGGCTACAAGATGAATCGTAGATCACATCTCCATTTGTTACCAAGCAACCTCAATTACTTTGTTTCTACGGATTAGGAAAGCATTCCATGCTGATGCTCCCTCAATAAACGGCAAATCGTTTGAAAGGTTAAAAAGGACTTTGTTTTGTGCCCCCTACTGCCTTCGAGGGGGGGAGTCACGAGGTATTTTTGTACACTGAGCAAAGACGCAAGGTAGCACACCTTTCGCTCAGAAAAACTCTAAGTAAATACTTTTTAACTTTTTTGTGATGAAGAAGAATGCTCTAAAAACATCCTTAAGACGTAGCTCCGGAAGTCGCTTGGTTTGCTAATAACTGGAGTCGGAATTTGTGAACTATTTCACTCCTTCCTCATTTGAGTTTTTCTGATCATTGCCAACAGAATCGCCAACAATATTCTCTTCGTCCAGTTTTCATGGCAACACTCCCGCCAAAAAAGAAATCGATTTCCCTCCATAAGAGAAAGATAATTTTTCTGTCTCCTGGCGCTGAGCTCCTCGGCATCCCATTTCTTGTTCATCATTTGGGGAGGGAAGCAATTCAGATGGATAATAACAGAAGAGTGCATTGCACCCAAGTGGGAGATGTTTAATCCGTAAAAGACGGAAAAGGCTCGTGTCGGCTTCTATTAAAAGTCTCGAGGAAATGCTAAGTAAACATGCGAAGAGAATGGACCACGTGGTTAGTAGGTCGAAAAAAACAAAGGAAGTTCAGATATTTGCAAATGACTTCAGTAGCCTCATTACAAAGATTGTAAATGTTTTATGTCGCTAAAAGCGAAAAAAATCTAATAAATTTAACATGGCTTTTTAAATAGATTCCAACAACCTACATTTTTGTTTTGTTGCTTTCTAGTTGAGAGCACGTGAAAGAGCCCCTTGGTTTTGCTTCTGTGGCGGTGCGCTGGCGCTCTGCCATATATATCTTGGAGCCGCTACAGCAGCACCTGGGAGGTCCTGTCCCTCTGTAATCCCCAGCAGACATCCGCCTAGTTTAGTGGCTCGCCTGCATCACGTGTCCGGTATCCGTCTATCAGAGTGAAGAGCAGGTGCATCCGAAGTCGCGCAACTTCCGCTTACCCTCACTTCTGTTGTCTCCGTTATGAGCGGAGGTCGAAGTAATTTTTAACCCCATCGAGACAACTCCCAGCATTAACAATTATTTATGCCCCATAGAGGAGAGACGGTTAACGATCTTCGGATGAAGGATCGTCCTGCAACTGAAGGGCGTGCAGCGGGCCACGCGAGCTTCGTTCGCTACGACTTCCGAATTATTCTTTGGCGCCAAATTCCGTATTTAGAACGGCGCAGAGGTGGCTGAGTTCGTTGAGAGGACCCGTACATGGGATGGGGGGGGGGGAGTTATCTGTCCTTGGTGTCGGGGACGAAGACGGGGGAGAAATGACAATGGCCGTTTTGACGTCTTCAGACACGCGTAGACCACACCGTAATGATGAGCTCGAGAAGCGGCGGCTGCGAGATCAGGAACGGAGAGCAATTCGTGCTGATGCTCTTTCGGATGAGAAAGGGAGCGGCGGAAAAACAGAAGCTTCCGACTGCTGACGGAGTTAGCAGGAAATCATTAATTATTTCGGAAATACGGATGGGAAAGGCCATTTCGTCATCACCATTTCTAATTTCTTTATCAATCGTGATCGCCACGTTATCCCTCGCGCACTTCGTGGATTGTTAAAATACAAGTTTGAAATAAGAGCCCAACGGTAATAAAACAAAGAGCAGCCTTACAAAGAAGCTCATTTGCTTATAGCTGATGCGCTTCCTTCGTTACATTTCTAAAGTCCCCGAAATGAAGATGGAGATGAACGAGATATAAGTTGGGAGTCGATGAGAGGGAGTCTACGGATGAAAATCGACTCCATGAATTTAGTTAATAAGGTTTATTTTTAAGAATGACTTTAAATCCCAATAACGTATAATAAATTAAAAATGTTGTACGATTTATTATCATTATTTTGTATTTATTTCGTTCAAAATAATGTCACTTTATTCCAATGGGTGTTCAAGAGCACGCTCTCATTTGCATAATGGACCTTTGCACGCGGCACACCGATTCAGAACGACTGCAATGAGGAAAAATAGATTTCAATTAAAAATTGTGAAAATGATGAGGAGGAGGAGTGCGCTGGAAACGACTGAAATGAAAAAATGAAGTGGGAGGGAGATTTGGAGTTTTAAAATCGCACGGTGTGCGAAGTGGGTTGTGAAATGGATTTCAAAAGGAAATTTTGAAATTGTTGAATTCACTGCAGTGGAGAGAAAATTAAAACATTTAAAGCGCAAAGTGAACAAGGTTGGAGATTGGATTTTAACTCCTTCAAACTGGAATTTTAGTTTATAAAAGAAAACGTGTTTTTGTTTAAATGACCTCACTTATGACCAAACGAACAAGAATATACAGAAAATTTTAACTTCATATAACAGAAATTCAGTACGTACGCTGTATCGCAGAAACTACCCCAAAAGCTGCATTAGTCTAAAATCTCAGAAAACAGTAAAAAAAGGAAAGAATTCTAATTTCTATGCACTTTTGTTCCGTGTGATGCACAATTATCTTCCAATGTTTTTGTATGAAGTTTCTATTGCATCCACAGATGACACCAAATTCTAATCCATTCGTGTACACTTGTATTACTCTACGAACATTACAAGACCATTCTTCCTGTGGTTAAAAATTTCTAAAAAAGTAATGTGCATTGCAATGTAAACAAGAACTGAAAGGATTAACAAATTTGTGAATGCTTAAAAACTTTCGGTAGAGAAATAAAAATATAAATGTCATCGCATTTTTTTCCTGAAATTTTTCTAAATAAAAATTAGTTTTTCTTTTTTTCTTTGCATCCTTTTTAGATCTGATAGTTCTTATTTTTCCAGATTGATGAGCAAAAATATTGACGCTAAGTCGTGACATCTAGTTGAATTTTATTGAAGATAATTTCAATTAGAGATTCTCAAGTTTTCGAATCACTGAATGACTAGTTCTGCTACTAATAACCAAATTATGACTCCAGTTAGGAAAATACTTCAAGAACTGAAAGTTCCTATTAGATGCGCTGGTTGGGTGACAGCATCACCTGTGCGCACCATAGTGTGCATATGACGCTGGGGATCCGATAGTTTTCGATGCAATTGCGTCTTGAAACATTTCACTAACTGGTGGCATAACTAGATTATTAGTAGCAGAACTAGTCAGTCAGTGATTCGAAAATTCCGGAAGCTCTAACTGTATCTTCAATAATATTCAACTAGATGTCATGACTCAGCGTTAATATTTTCCCTCGTCAGTCTGAGAAAAGTAGAACTGTCTCATGTAAAGGAGATGCAAAGAAGAAATCTCATTTTTAATTTAGGAAAATTTCACAAAAAAATACGATGACATTTATATTTTTATTTCTCTACCGAATGTTTTCAAGCATTCGCAAATTTGTTTAACCCTTTCAGATCCTGTTTACATTGCAATATACATTACTTTTTTAGAATTTTTTAACCACAGTTACCTCTGGTCTTGTAATGTTCGTAGAGTAATACAAGTCTACACAAATGGATTAGAATTTGGTGTCATCTATGGATGCAATAGAAACTTCATACAAAAACATTGGAAGATAATTGTGCATCACACGGAACAAGACCTCTTTCGCTACATTTCACATTCATTTCATGTGTTTATCATAACAAAGTGCATAGAAAGTTGGATCATTTTCCTTTTCTTACTGTTTTCTGAGATTTCAGAATTTTAAAATCTAATTTAGATTCACTTCTCAAACTCAGCAACTTTCAACTTCCGAATCTTCACCCCCATTTCACTTTACACTTCACTTTACAATAAATCTCCATTAACGTATATAATAAAATATATATAATTTTCATTCAACCCATCATCATGGTCATTTCCACAAAATTAGCTTAAAGAGCATTTTAACAAAAAAAAAGTTAAATTAATTTTTCTAGCACTGGAAAAAAATTAACTTTTAATTACTTTTTTTTTGCAATTGAGCGCCGGACATTTTGATTTCCCTCTCAGAATGAACAAAATTCCCTTATTTTAAGAGAGGCCCGCAACTGTTGCGACACATCAGCGTTGGATGCTTATCGATGATAAATCAGTTGCTCGTTAAAGACATTATTTTCTGTATTTTCGAAAAAGGCAATCTCAGTCGGATCAAAATTAAAAGGTTCTGCTCTTTATTTCCAATATTTTCGAGAAAAAAAACGATCTCAATCGGATCAAAATTAAAAGGTTCTGCTCTTTATTTCCAATAACGCTTTGTGCATTATTCTTGTCACGAGATTCTGGTCGTGGTTGCCAAGGTGAGTGAGATGCACCTTGCGGCATGAAAGCAAGAGACTGAAATGAGATAAGAGAAACGATGTACAGGGAAAGATCTTTATTAATCGTTTCCTTCAAAATTGTCCCCGAGAAAGCGAATACGCTAATTACAGCCCTCGTGTAAACTTCCGAAAGACTTGGGAAACTCGTCTGCTGTGATGGTATTTAATTCTGTCATCATATTATTCTCATCGACCATTCTCACCATTCCATTAGGTCACCTGGGACACTGTCCCTCAAAAAATAATCACAAGGAATAAGAAAGAAATTTCAAAATTTGGTATCTTAAATTATCCCTTAAAAAATCTATTTCTTTATATTCAATTTACAATATTCATTTATTATTATATATATTTTATTACCTATACTAATTTATTTTACAACGAATTGTAGATTCGTCGTGTGCTGTATTAAGTAGACAGTCACAGCATTTGCTTTGAGAATAAGTTCTACTCGGCTACTTTCGTATTCTCAATGGGAATTTTAACCTTAAGGCTCCGGTCCGGAATCTTAGGATTATCTATTATGCAACTTTACAAGTGTCCGGTTCCATCTCAGCTACTGTCACTAGAGTTTTTTATGATTCATTTTATAACCAAATCACGATTCTACGATTCGTGAAAAATAAATTAGTATGGGTAATAATATTAAATTAATATTGTAAATTAAATATAAAGAAATAGATTTTTCAAGGGATAATTTAAGATGAGTAATCAGTTTTAAATAATAAAGTTATAATCGGAACGGATTAAAAAAAATGCATATTATAAAATAAAGATATATAAAACACCCTATATATTAGACATATTTTTCACGAATAATTTTCTAAAATACCACTAGAGTAGAGAGAAAAAAATACATATACAATATATCTGAAGGCAATTATTGTAGTTGGAGGGCAAAATACTAAATTGAAATAGCAAATTAAAAAAAAAAACACCTTTCGATTTTTTTTTCGGAAAGTTTTAATACATTTCGCGAATAGCTGGATAAAAAGAGAATATATGCTTTACGAGAAGTCTTTTCAGTCCTATTCAGTTCAGTTCAATGTCAGGCACCTCCCCAATTTTTGACTCAACTAACTTGTCAGGTATACCATATGATTTCACAATCAACCACAAATTATGACGATCAACAGAGTCGAAAGCCTTTTTGAAATCAACAAAGCTAGCAACCAAAGGTTTCTGAAACTCTAAACATTTCTCAAGAATCTGCCTAAGTGAAAATATCTGATCTACACATCCCCTACCACTTCTGAATCCACATTGCTCATCACGCAATTGACTGTCAACCAGATTATTAATTCTATTAAGCACAATCATGCAAAGAACTTTACCTGGAACAGAGAGTATGCTGATACCCCTATAGTTATCACAAGAACTGCGATCACCTTTTTGAAAATAAGGATAATAATAGCTCTGGTAAAATCCTTAGGAACCATGCCTTTATCATAAAAGATATTCAGAATTTCAGTCATCCAAGTGGTAATTTCTGCTCTAAGCAATTCCGTAGTAATTTCATCTACCCCTGGGAATTTATGTAGTTTAAGTTTACAAACAGCCAAAATAACTTCAAATTGTGTTATAGGGCCAACATTAAAGCCACCAATGCATCTATCATCATTGCAAACAATGGGAGTAGAACTAACCACATTGTTTGAAACATCACTGAAATGCTCAGCCCACCAAGCCATGACAGAATCCTCACCATCTATAACCTTACCTTGTTTATCCTTCAATCCCTGTATTCCTGTCTGTTTTCTACCACACAAAACATTAACTATCTGGTACAGCTCTCTGCTGTTGTGCTGTCAGTAGTATTGTCCCAGAATAGCGTACCCCTTTGCAGAGTGCACCCATATTAATATTCATAATTAATAATTGATAATTAATTAAAAGAAAATCCCTGGTTGATCCATTAAAACTCTTATCATAAGTTCTGCCATTCTTTATTAAAAATTCCTCCCCTTTATTAAAAACCCATGGCGCCATCTAGTGTATATTATGATTACTATGTTTAGAAAAGCCTTCTATTTTAACTGAAATTATTCCCAATTTTTGACTCCCCCCCTCATTAAAAAACTCCTTTATCAAAAGTTCTGCCCCTTTATTAAAAAAAACCCTTATCAGAAGTTCCGCCCTCCTTTATTAAAAACCCTAATGTATTTTTAAGCCCTCCTCTTTAAAGACCCCCCTGGTTGACCCACCTGTATTTTTTAAAGCCCCGCTGAATTTCCTAACACCTGAAAAAGTCTGCGATTTTTGGTTGTGCCGTCTAGTGTATACTTTAGTAAGCATTTTATTTTAATCGAAATTTTTCCAATTTTCTGACTCCCCATTATCAAAAGTTCCACCCACCTTTATTAAAAACCCTATCGAAACTGTCCCCTGGTTGACATGTATTTCTTAATCCCCCTTATCAAAAGTTTTTCCCCCCTTTATTAAAAACCCTATCAAAAATGTCCCCTGGTTGACATGCATTTTTTAATCCCCCTTATCAAATGTTCTGCCCCCTTTATTAAAAATCCTATTAGAACTGCCCCCTGGTTGACACGTATTTTTTAATCCCCCGTATCAAAAGTTCTGCCCTCCTTTATTAAAAACCCTATCAAAACTTCCCCCTGGTTGACATGTATTTTTTAATCCCTCCTTATCAAAAGTTCTGCCCCTTTATTAAAAACCCTATCAAAGGTCCGCCCCCTCTATTAAACTCCCCCCTCACTGATCACAAACTCCGGAATAAGTCCCTCGGTTTCTGCCAAGTCCAACTGAACTTTCGGTGGCACCATTCAGAATGGGTAATGCAATCCTAAAAAATAATTGCAAAGAACAACTAAATTTTCGGTGGCAACGCTCAGAATGGCTTATGCAATCCTCAAAAATAATTACAAGGTCCCATATATTGCCAATTCGACCTTCATTAGAATAAGGACTATCCCACAGTAACTGTTTTAAAAGACTGTCCTGCAGAAAATGAAATGAAAAAATGCTATTGGGTAAAAATAAAAATAAAAAAATTAATAAAAGGAAAACGGCAAAAACCAAAAAAAAATTTTTTTTTAAAACAAATTATTCGTAATTATGAAAAATATTGAGGGGGTAATATGGTTTGGTGACCTGTATGGGTGACGTAAAAGACCCGATTTAGAACACAGGGTGGTGGGTCCCATAGGATTAACATTGACCCGCCTCGGTGTTGGAATCCACATTATCCTCCTACTTTCGTCCCATTTTCATATTTTTATTTCCTACTGTTCAGAGGTAAAACAACAACCCAACTCAGAACATTAACAATCAGTAAGCAACCGTTACAAAATAATGCTAGCCCGATTTCAAGTGAGGAGGGGAGAAATTCCAACATTCTTTGCCAGGACGTTTGGTTGAATCGATTTTGGCCCCCTTCTGACTGACTTCATCAAGTTAGAAATCGATTCTATCCTGCTTCACTAAATAAGAAATCGATTCTGAGCCGCTTCGTTAGATAGTCTTAGAAGCCACAAAGTTTGGTTGACGGGCAAATGGCAGAGGCTGCATTTGACAAATCTTTTCACTCAGATAGATTCTTTGGAAATCATGTTTTAGACCAGAAATGCAAAACTCAAAGATGAATACAGATCGGAATCTATCTCTAATTTCATGAAGCTGGCCACAACTGATTTCTGATTCGTGAAGCGGCTAGATTTGATTTCTAATCTCATGAAGCGGTCGGAATCGATCTCTAATATGATTAAGAGGTCTGGAATAGGTTTCTAAATTTGATGAAGCAATGAAAAAAATTCATTTTCATTTTAATGAAGCGAGACAGAATCAATTTCTAATTTAAAGAAGCAGGCCATAAAAGGTTTCTAATTAAACAAAGTGGGCAAGAATCAAACTCTAATTTTATGAAACAGGTTGGAATAAATCTGCAATTTGATGAATCAGGACAAAATCGATTTCTAATTTGATCACGCGTGACAGACATTATCCATAATTTGACGAATTGAGCTGCAACCAATCTCTAATTTAATGAAGAGGGCCATAATCAATCTCTAATTTGATGAAGAGGCTGCATTTGACAAATCTTTTCACTCAGAGAGATTCTTTGGAAATCGTGTTTTAGGCCAGGAATGCGATTGGTCGCAGCTCAGAATCGATTTCCGATTTGAAGGAGCAGGCCAGAATCAATCTCTAATTGATGAAGTGAGCAAGAATTTATCTCTGATATGATGAAGCGAGGCAGATTTCATTTCTGCTTTAATGAAGCTGGCCAGAATTGGTTTCTAATCCAACGAATGGGCCGGAATCAATCTCTAATTCAATTAAGCGGGCCAGAGTTTATTTTTTGTAATTTAATGGAGCAGGCCAGAATCGATCTCTATTTTGATGAAGAGAGCCGGAATCAATCTCTAGTTTCATGAAGTTGGTCGGAATAGATCTCCATTTTAATGCAGCCAGAAAAGATTTCTAATCTAAGGAAGCTGCTCAGAATCGATCTCCAATTTAATGAAGCAGGACATAATCTATTTCTAACTTTATGAAGTCGACCATAATTGATTTCTTATTTAATGAAGTGGATGGAACTTATTTCTGAAAGAGAGAGTGCAGGAATAATATGAGGTTCTCTGCATCATAACAGGGGATTGGTGTATAGCTGTCCTTCCAGTGACCTTTTGTAAACAGGAAAGTAGTGTGTTTTATTTTATGTGCTTAAGCCTTATTTTCTGTTTCTTAATTCATTTGAATATGACCCCTACATGACTTTGAGGCAATATAGAAACTTCATTCCGCGAATTTTTCTGAGATCTACCTCGCACCTTAATCGTCGACATCAATTTTAACGTTTTTAGCAAATACAGATCAGTGCTAGATCTCTGTTTAACCTTGGACTCCTTGTCCGATTTGAAATTGCATCGTTTTCCTGATATTTAAAACATCCCGAATTACTCTTTGCTGCACGTTTTCAGAGCTCTACGATTTCTGCATCCGAGTCAGAATGAGCGTTGACTCGTGTCCCCGCCTCATTCATCCACAATCACCTTCACACACTGGGCTGCCAAAAGTTAAATTATAACACCATTTGATTAAAATAGGAAAAGAAAACTTTGAAACTCCTTAAGTTCTAAAATAACCATTTTATTGTAAAAATGTTCGAAGATAAATTAACGATCGCAATCAAACTTTCCAGATTTCAAATATAAGCAATATTCATTAGGTATTTAAAGAGCTATGGAAGTTTGGATATGTAAAAAAGCAGCCATAGCACTCATAAGATTTCTCCTCGAAAGTTAATTAAACCTGAAATAATAAGCATTGTTTCGGGATGGTTAACAAAATAAGTGCATGTTTGTTTCAGTAATTCCTTCAATATTCGGCAATATTGTAAGTTTCAAAGCAATGCATTTATGATGTTAAATATTGCAGCTTCAATAAATCTTTAAATACCAGATATTGCTACTGAAAATCGAGATTTATATAGATTTAATTAGGATCTTTAAATTTCCTTCAGTCACATTTTACCATATGAGGCTTATTTCAGAAGTTGCCGAGTTTCGAATGGGGATTCGGAGACTGCGGATTCGGCACTTTTCATAGGTCGACTGGCAAAGGATTGAGATTTGATTTGCCTCTGCATTGTGTGAAAGGTTGTGACGTCTGCTGTGACACTGACATGACATGCTTCGTCACTAAAGCGCAATCACTAAATATTAAGTTTGAAGGAAACGAAGACGTGAATTTTGGAAACGATATATTTAGGACAGTACTCACCTTATAAATAAGCATGATGAGCTCGCGAGATTTTCGAACCCCCAAAAAAAATTCATCTAGAATATGGAAAAACGTCGGAAGGAAAAACTAGGCAGTTTAGAAACTTTTCAACTGAAAACGAATTTAGAAAATCATTCGATTTCGGAATTGCGATTAATGAAAGGGAGTCAGAAATTCTTCCCGTAAATTAAAGTTCGTGGTTAGCGCTGTTGTCTACTGATTAAAGGGACCTGGGTTCGAGCCCAGGGTAAGGCATGGATATTTGTATTATCTTTCTGCTGAGGTCTGACTTTCCTTACAGATCTTCTGTATGGCGCATTAGACTGACAGACTCCTGACAGACCTCTTTGGCAAGCAGTTTGCTTTGGAGGGGATATCTATTTATTTATTTATTCGAATAAAATCTCTTCAATGCACTTTTCTCCATCTTAAAACCTTAATTAAAGATCGTACAACTGAAGGATAGTTTAGAGGCAAAGATCCCAAAAGGCGGGCCTCGTTCGCGAAAGAAATTCCCTTCGTTGACCATTAGTTAACGACAAACAAACAAAAGTTTCCGATCTTGCAAGGCGTCTGCCTGCTCCTCTCCCAACTCAAGAGGAATGCCCCCAAGAGCAAAAAGCGTCTGCCCTTCATAGATTACTGTGACGAAGGACGACACGTCCCATCTTTCATGTATACCTGATTTAGGGCTCCACGGTTCCTCTCATCACGCGTGATTTAGGCTTCAACTGAATTTGGCAGGTACGAGAGGCTCGTATGCCAGAGCCGCACTCCGAACCGCCAGGAATCCTTTCCTCCTCTGCACGCAGACTGATGGGTTTCACAGCTGATGCTTCTAATCTCTCCTTCCGGCATTCTCATCATCAGCGGGCCAATATCCGACATGCTAGATCTGATTTTCATCATCATTTATTAATTTAAATCGTTAATTCACCAATGAGTGCTTCAATTGGTTTATTTATATTCATAAGTTTTAAATCTTTAATTGGAACTTCATAAAAATAATAATAATTTATTAGCAATGCATATTCGTTGTGGTAACAATTAGTTCCGCATAACACAATAGTAGAAAAAGTAAATTTAGTAGATTTAAATCAATTTATCAGTATCAAACATTATATTACAAAGAAATCCAAATATTCTCCTCATCTTAAAACCGTTTCTCAGTTAATTTCCAATCTCATAATGTCATAAATATAAATTAAAAATAGGCACTTTATTATATATCTGTAAAAGTATTCAAAATATCTTATAAATTTTCATCGTAAAATTATATTCAAAATATACACTGGTTTTCATAAATTAAGGAAAATCCCTATGTTAAGCCAATGGGAAGCTAACGTCAAAGCTCTATAACTTCTAAAATAAGTTTTTTTGTTTTGATAAATGTGATTGTAGATAAAGATCTCAATCAAATAAATCAATATCTCGATTTTCAACAATATTCGTTCAGTATTTAATGGGTTATGGAAGTTTAAATATTTAGCGATAACAAAACCAGCCATAAAAATTGAGATCAGAAATTAATTAAATCTTAGTAATAAGATTTTTGTCAAAGTGTTTAATAAAATAAGTTTGTATTTTAGAACTTTGTGTAAAGAATTCTTTCACTATTCTTCAGTATTGTATAAGTTTCTTAAGACTGGCATTGCTGTTGTTAAATATTCAAACTTCCATAACTCATTAAATAATGAACGAATATTGTTGAAAATCGAGATATTTGATTTATTTGATTGAGATCTTTATCTACAATCACATTTATCAAAACAAAAAAACTTATTTTAGAAGTTATAGAGCTTTAACATTAGATTCGCATTGACTTAACATATGGATTTTTCCTTAATTTATGGAAACCAGTGTACTTTAAAAATTCGTTATTTCGTTTCGGCAACTTTAATTTTTTTTTAATTTCATTTCTCTTATGTTAAACCATTATTACGCTGTGAAAGAGATAAACACATTCACTACACATTTGGGCATCTGTTTTGTAACACTGAGTACATTTTCAAACGTACCGCCCCCCCCCCCCCTACCCCCAATAAAAGCAGCATATTAAATTCGTGAATAAATGAATGCACAATGAACTTTTTAAATATCTATAAATCAACTAAATTTCATAATGTGTAAAATTGTGAGATGATTTTATGAAATTTTCAAGTTCATTTTTGCACATGAGTGTTACAAATTAAATGGCAGGTAAGAAATGACCCCAAAATATTTAATTTCATCTTTTCATAAAATCAGTTGACAATTGCATTAAAATCCAAGACCTGAATTGTCTGATGATAATGGACAATTTAAAATGTGATAGTATAATGTTCCTAAATTAGTGTCATAATCAGGTAGCATACTAAAATAAATATATTTCGCCTTTTCTGTCTTAATTGATAATTTATTTTTATCAAACCATTTTCCCAAGTAATCTGGTCTATGCTAATGTTTCGTTTTAGTTCAATATTGTTATTAGCAATATAAGCTAATGCCTTTGGGTGTTTTACCTCTGAATGGCATTATTTTGGACACATTGGGGTGAATGGCCAGATTCAAAAGGACACCAAAGTTTCAGAAAATGTTAGAGGACGGGGACCCAATAATACTGACTGAGCCAACAGACACTCCTAAGCTAATGCCACATCATCAGCAAAGGAAAATTTATTACCTCCAAACTTCAACTGAACGTGGCCATTTATTTATACTAAAAAAAATGTGGTCCTAAACAGATCGTTGTGGCACTCCGTAGTAGTAGTATACGTATATATTAAGTAGTAATCGTAGTATACATACAGACAATGAGTCAAAAGCTTCAGATACATCAAAATAATTGGCAGAAATCTTCCTTCGGGTCATCGAAGAACATGAAATTAAAAATCATCCACAGGAAGATATCTTCTGCAGAAGGTACATGGATGACGAGCCGGTTATAGTCAATTCACGGAAAATACAAATAAGAGCGGATAAACAATATATGAATAACGATATTTCAAACTATCAATCTAACAAAAGAGTAGGAGAGAAATTAACAGAGTACCGTTTTTCAGATATTTTAATAACAAAGAAAAAGGAAGTTCCAGAACCCAGGGGTATTTCATAAGCCCACGGTACTCACAATGTAACTACTAGGGTGTGAATTTGAATTCTATCCAGCATGAAAGGAGATATTACTCTTGTTCTAGGTGACTTCAATGCCAAAATTGGTACTGACTCTGACCTTTGGGGAGGAGTAATAGGCCCTTTTGGTATTAGTAACTGCAATGGCAATGGGCAACGTCTCCTACAGGTAAGTAAACTCAATGGTTTCAGAATAACTAACACATATTACAAACACCGCGACATACATAAAGTGCACATGGGTTTCACCTGATGGGCTGCATAAGAATATGATTGATTATATATTAATTACCAGCAAATGGGCTAGTTCTGTTAGAAATACCAGGACATATAGGGGAGCTGAAATTGGATCTGACCATTACCTTGTTAAAAGTGTCTTGCAACTTAAACTTAAAAAGTGTTGTGCTAAATTTCAAAAATTTACTTGTAATACTGAAGCTCTGAAAGACCCAATTATAGCCGAAGCTTACCATGATAGGTTACTTAATCATTATGACAGTCATGGTTTGCTTACTACTGAAATTGAGGAAGAATGGGATCATTTTAAACAGTTTTTTGGACACTAACAATACTCTTTTAGGAAAAAAAGGAACAGAGAAGGCAGAATTATTTGAATGATAAGGCACTTGAGCTTGTTTAAGAAAGAAAGAATAGCAGGAATGTCCTTAATCAATACCCTACTAGTCCTAATAGAAAGCATTATATAGAGTTTAATAAACGTATAAAGGATCAGTTAGCTGCTGATAAGAATCTTTGGCTGGCTGACAAAGCAGAAGAAGCAGTTAGGCGCACAACAGCAGAGAGTTGTACCAGATAGTTAATGTTTTGTGTGGTAGAAAACGAACAATTACACAGGGATTCAAGGATAAACAAAGTAAGGTTATAGAAGGTGAGGATTTTGTCATGACTTGGTGGGCTGAGCATTTCAGCGATGTTCTAAACAATGTGGTTAGTTCTACTCCCATTTTGGTCCTATATCACAGTCTGAAATGAATTTGGCTCTTTCTAAACTCAAACTGCATAAGTCCCCAGGGGTAGATAAAATTATACGGAAATGCTTAGAGCTCAAAAAATTTCGATTCCTACATGGATGACTGAAATTTTGAATATCTTTTATGATCTCGGCCTATTTTTCTTTCCAGGTAAAGTTCATTCCATGATTGTGTTTAATAGAATTAAGAATCTGTTTGACAGGCAATTGCGTGATGAGCAATGTGGATTCAGAAGTGGTAGGGGATGTGTGGATCAGATATTTTCACTTAGGCAGATTCTTCAGAAATATTTAGAGTTTCAGAAATCTTTGGTTGCTAGCTTTGTTGATTTCCAAAAGGCTTTCGACTCTGTTGATCGCCATAATTTGTGGTTGATTGTGAGATTATATGGTATACCTGACAAGTTAGTTAACATAATGAAAGCTCTCTATAATAACACTGAGTCATGTGTGAGAGTTGATAAGGCTTGTAAGAATTTGTTTAACATTGCTAACCAATTGCTAAAGACTAAAATTAGACTGTATAACAGTTTTGGTTCTTTCTAGAGGTTAGTTATGGTAGTGAAACCTGGACGCTTTGTAAACAAGGTAGAGGAAACTTTATGCTTTTGATTCTAGATGCTTAGATAGTATCTTGGGCATTACGTTGGTTCAACTTGTGGTTTAGCTTTTATTGGTGGTTTCCATTTCATGCCATTCCAGGTTTAAAAATCATGATGAAGGAGGTTACGGGTTTTCAGCCTGGTACTTTTAAAACCCGTCATTATTGGCATGTGACAGTTGCTATACTATTTCATTCTCAAATTTTCATCCATTCATTCTTGAAACTGAAACTCATAAAAAAACTATTTCATCATGCTTCTTCCTGACTAATGTTTTCAGTGTTCATGGTGGGCAATGAATTATAGGAGTAACTCTGTACTCTTCATCATAATCATCTTCAAGCAGTCTAGGGCTACGGGAGGTCCAACCAGACGGAAGAATTTAGTTCTCCAAGCAAGTCTATCCTGAGCTACATCTACTGCATCTGGCCACTGCACACCAATTCTAACAAAGTCCTGTTTGACATTGTCTGCCCACCGCATCTTAGGTCTCCCCCTCTTTCTGAGGCATTTGGGCACACTGTTCATAACTGTATTCGCCAATCTATAATTATCCATACGGGCAACATGGCCAAACCAACGGAGTCTCTGCATAATATGTTGCTTACAGGAGGTTGCCGACTCCTTTGCCTAACCTCATCATTACTTACAAAGTTGAACCACCTAATGCCCAAGATACTGCGCAAGCATCTAGAATCAAATGCATCAAGTTTCCTGTTATCTTGTTTAAAAAGTGTCCAAGTTTCACTACCATAACTAACCTTAGAAAGAACCAAACTATTATACAGTCTAATTTTAGTCTTTAGGTGTATACGCATATTTCTCCACATTCTCCATAGATTCTTAAAAGTCCCAGCAGCAATCCGTATTCGTCTGTTAATCTCATGCCGCACATCACCATTATCTGTTACATAGCTCCCAAGATAATTAAACTGTGACACCTGCTCAAGACTGCAACCATTCAGATTAACTGAATCACAGCCTACCTGACCAATTTTCATCACTTTAGTTCCCGTAGCCCATCATCTCTGTTTATAACCAAACCTACTCTATTACCAGTCTCATCAACAGCTCGAATGAAAGAAATTTAAGGAAGGCTAAGGCCAAATCTTTCCCTTGAAGTGAATTTCGCATAACATAATCAATAACCAAACTAAAGCGAAAAGGAGACAAAATGCACCCTTGTCGAACACCAGAAGTAATGCTAAACCAATTGCTACAAGCCTTACCAACTCTCACACACGACTCAGTGTTATTATAGAGTACTTTCATTATGCTAACTAACTTGTCAGGTATACCATATGATCTTACAATCAACCACAAATTATGACGATCAACAGAGTCGAAAGCCTTTTTGAAATCAACAAAGCTAGCAACCAAAGGTTTCTGAAACTCTAAACATTTCTCAAGAATCTGCCTAAGTGAAAATATCTGATCCACACATCCCCTACCACTTCTGAATCCACATTGCTCATCACGCAATTGACTGTCAACCAGATTCTTAATTCTATTAAGCACAATCATGGAAAGAACTTTACCTGGAACAGAGAGTAGGCTGATACCCCTATAATTATCACAAGAACTGCGATCACTTTTTTTGAAAATAGGGATAACAATAGCTCTGGTAAAATCCTTAGGAACCATGCCTTTATCATAAAAGATATTCAGAATTTCAGTCTGCCAAGTGGTAACCGAAACATTTCCAGCTCTAAGCATTTCGATAGTAATTTCATCTACCCCTGGGGATTTATGTAGTTTAAGTTTAGAAACAGCCAAAATAACTTCAGATTGTTTTATAGGGCCAACATTACAGCCACCAATGCATCTGTCATCATTGCAAACAATGGGAGTAGAACTAACCACATTGTTTAGATCAGGGCTTCTTAAACTTTTTCCACTCGCGACCCCTTTTCGCCCGAGAAATTTTTACGCGATCCCGGTATGTAGGTATACAAATTAAATAGGTATACAAATCAAACATTTACTAATAATAAATCATAAAGAAATTTATTTTAAAACAATTCTTTGTTATACATATAATTTTAAAATAAATAATTACCCCCTCAAGCAGCTGCTTGCCACAGAGTCTGACAGGAGCTTGCCAGTTTATATGCCACAGTAGAAGATCTGAGAGGATGGCAGGACCTCAGCAGAAAACAACACGAACATCCATGCCTTACCCGGGGCTCGAACCCAGGTCCCGTAGATCAGTAGCCAAGCGCGCTAACCACTCGGCCACGGGACGGCCCACTCGGCCACCATTTATTAAAGACGAACTCAAATTGGCGTACTAATGAGATGGATTGCTTGGTTATATTTACATAAAGAATTAAATCTTGGCTGAATATTTGACACTGCAGGACGTAGAGCATTTTCAACGTTTTTCAGAGTTGATCGATATTTTGATTTCATAATCGTCAATGCTGAGAACGCCGGTTCGCATAAACGCGTGTACAAAATGGGAGAAGTAGATTTAAGGGCCATTTCAGAAATTGTTGGAAATTCTGTCCTCATCCGAAAACAAATTCATTTAACGATTTTTTAGGGAATTGAAGTTTTAAGCCTGTGTCACTTGATAACTCGGCAAATTCTTCTTGAACGTTTAATGACAGATGATTGACGTTTTTGATTTCAATTGGGTATGGTCCATGGCCGAGTGGTTAGAGCGCTTGGCTACTGATCTAAGGGACCTGGGTTCGAGCCCCGGGTAAGGCATGGCTGTTTGTATCGTTTTTCTGCTGAAGTCCTGCCATCCTCTCAGACCTTCTACTATGGCATATAAACTGACAGGCTCCTGTCAGACCTCTGTGGCAAGCAGCTGCTTGAGGGGGTATTTATTTTTTTTATATGGTTTATGTTTTTTAGAACTTAGTTTTTTAGAATCAAAATTCGAAGGGAAATATTTCTGAAACTCTGTCTCCAGGCACTTCAGATGATCAATTATAACTCTTACAATTAAATCTTTGGGAAGGTTATTTTCAATTATAAAATCATCCGTAGCTGTAAACATTTCTAAAGAACCATTTTCCACCCTAGTCTTCCATATGTTAAATTTTTTTAGTAAAACTTTCAATTTTATCTTTTAACATAAATATGTTACAATTTTTTCCATGAAGAGACATGTTTAAATCATTGAGTTTTTCGAAAATATCCGAGAAATAACACAGTTTTGAAAGCCATAAGTCATTATGAAAAAAATGAACATAATCGGATTTCTGCTCAGTCAAAAATATAACAACTTCATCTTTCAATTTCAATAATCTGTTTAAACTTCGCCCTCTTGAGAGCCACCTTACCTCTGCATGGAGTAATAAGAGTTTGTAATCAGAGTCCATATCTTTGCAAAGGTTTGAAGAAAACAAACGACTGTTAAGGACACGGCTTTTAATGAAGTTAATGATCGCGAAGCACAACATCTAACTTTGGTAATATTTTTTTGGCTACGAGTGCCTCTCGATGGATCATGCAGTGAGTAAAAGTGATATGTTCATTGCCACCAGCTTTAACTTTTGCTACAAATCCAGCATTCTCGCCCATCATTGCTCCAGCACCGTCTGTATAGACTCCAACGCAATTTTTCCACTGTAAAACCTTCATTTGTGAAAAATTCATCGCCTTTAAGATATATATCTTCCCCTCTTGTGTGCCCTTTCAAAGGGCGACAAAACAATAATTCCTCATGTATGCTTCCTTCATAAATATATCTTACATAAAGTATCAATTGTGCCATGTTAGAAATATCAGTTGTTTCATCTAACTGAATTGCAAACTTTGGGCTGTCCTTAAGCCTGGTAATAAGCTGCTGGAATTGGTTTTTATAAATTTCAGAAATTCTTTTGGAAACAGTATCATTCGATGAAGGAATTTTGCGAATTTCATCACCATACGTTTTCCCATGAACTATTTCTGACATCCTGTCGCGTAGGGATTTTTAGTTTTTCCAATTAAATAAGAAGTTTCCTAAGATGCAAGCAAATACTTTCCGTTGACAGTAACAAATTTCTCAAAACATTGTTTTTCTTCATTTGAAGATTTTACAAGTCGTTCAAAATATTCTTTTGGTTTATTGCAGTACGCTGCATACTTGGTATTAAGATGTCGTTTTAGTTTGGCTGGTTTCATGCTCTCTGCAGACAAAACTTCATTACAAATTAAGCAAAGAGGTTTTTCCAAAAATGATTCGACGTATTTTCTTTTTCTTGTCAATTTAGGTGTACTACAGCCTGGTAGCAAAGACTCTGCCGCGTTGTCATCAGTATTTTTACCTCTTCTGTCTAAATTTAGCCACTTATCCATAATCCAATACAATCCAAAGATATACATGCTGAGGAATGACGGTAGGAAAATATTAAGTCTTTATTTTCCGTAATTAAACTATTATGTTTTTATAAAAGCATAAAACTTTATATGTACAGACAAAACAATGCTAATCATAAAGTACAATAGCTCGAATCCGAGCCGAGGTGTTTCCGGCAGCGTCGTTGACGTTGCGAGGCGTGACGACATGCGCAGTTAAAAGTGCGCATGTTGTGGTGTTAAGAACAAGGCTGCAGTGAAGTCACACTGCCAGGAGCACATCGAATTCATTACGCATTTCATTTTAAATTAATTTTTGGTGTTGCGCGTTCATAAACCTTTTACTGTTTTTTCGCGACCCCCACATTCAGTTACGCGACCCCATATGCGGCCGCGACCCATACTTTAAGAAGCTATGGTTTAGATCATCACTGAAATTCTCACCCCATCTAACCATGACAGAATCCTCACCTTCTATAACCTTACCTCATTTATCCTTCAATCCCTCTATACCTGTCCGTTTCTTCCCACGCAAAACATTGACTCTGTGTAACATACTTGAGAACTTCAGTACATCTCTCTGTAATGCCATCTGTTAGGATTAGTAGAGTGTTGACTAAAGATATCGCTGCAGTTCTTTCCTTCTAAATAAGCTCCAGTGCCTTATCACTCAAATAATTTTGCCTCCTCTGCTTCGTTTTACCCAAAATAATGCTATTAGTTTCAAGAACAGCATGTTGAAAATCTCTCATGGTAAGCTTTAGCGATAACTTGGTCTTTCAGAGCTTCAGAATTAAAGGTAAAATTTAAGTTGCTTCAAAGGGACCTATCACCCTTCTCCAAAGGTCAGAGTCAGTACCGACTTTAGCATTGAAATCACCTAGAACATGGGTAATATATGTTTTCTTAACCGAATTTGAAATATCCTGAAGTTGATTGAAACCTATCCTTCTCATCCTCATCGGCATCCTCAGTGGGGGCATAACAGCAGATATCATTCGAGTCTTTAACGCTTGTCTGAAATTTTGCTGTAAGAAACCTTTCATTAATGTATTCATATCCTAGAAGAGCATCACTAGCGTGTCTGCTGAGAAGCAGACCTACGCCTTGGAGATTCTTCTTTCTCAAAAGAGAAATTTCAGATTATTTTTAAGAATGTGACCTTTATCTGTCCATCTGGTCTCTTGCAAGCCGAGAATATCTAAATTATAACGGTGGAATTCTTGTGTGAGGACATCAAGAGAATAATCTCTGTGCAGACTCAAATTCCAAGCACCTGTGGAGTGAAAATGGGTAGCGGGATGCTTAAATAAACAATGTTCATTAAGAGAGGAATTGCCAACAATATATCGAACAGCACGATAATCGCAGACAATAGGCAAAGACCTACAGACTGAAGCGCCCTCTACACTGGTAGGATTTCCTCCAATGTAGAATTTGACGATGCCCGTAAGAGCAAGCGTTCAGGTACAGTCGCTCAAAAAATATTCGAACACTATGGTTGATTACAGAATTCAAAAAAAATATGTGGCAACGATTTTTTTAGAAATTAGTGATCTGGCAACCTTGTGTACTGCACACGAAGGTTGCCAGATCACTAATTTCTAAAAAAAAAACCGCTGCCAGATATTTTTTCTTCAACAGATACACACCAATGCAACAAGTCCAGAATCCGTAATCAAGCTTAGAGCCATAAATCAGTCCAGTGGGTTTAAAAGGTCAGTAAGCAGGACCCTGTAAAATCAGTAAGTTTTAAAGGTCAGTAAGCAGGACCCTTAAACGATTCTAATAGTACAATTACTCGGTTGAGTAGAAAACAAATGCAGGCAAAATATTCCAGATGAATAGGCCGTATTTATCTGGCAGCTCTCGTCCCTTCCGTTCCCTAGCAGAAGATAATATCTTCTTGAAATGGAACTAACGACCTGTAGCACGAGAAGGTGGCGTCGAACTTTACCTGCTAAGCCGATTCTGAACATCATCACAGGGAATGTTTTTTGTAACATGTAAGACAGAGAAGATTCCTAGAAGCTACTCCTAGCTTCATACAAGGACATTCCCTACTGATAACGAAGTCACTGCTAACCACTGACTCGGTTATAGCTAACACAGCACACACAGTTTTCCTTGCTGGAACAGTCGCTAGCTTTCTAACCACTATGCCAGTTATGGCTAATTGGTACTAATTGGTACGCAGCTTTCCTTCTAGTGTATCCTTAACTACAATTTGCAGTGGGACTATTTTAAACAGACTTGTCTAGAAAGTAAGAGTACTGTTTTGGGTAAGTGATGCATAAGAGACAGAGTTATTTGAATGATAAAGCTATGCAGCTAATTTCTGAAAAACGAAATATAATGGATAAACTGAATTAACATCCCACTAATTCTAACAAACATTAAGAAGAGCTTAATAAACGTGTAAAGGATCATTTAGCAGCTGATAGAAAACTTTTGTATGAGAGCTTAGCTCACAAAGCAGAAGAAGCAGCTATACAATAAAACGTCAGAATTTCAGCAATGTTTTCCAATGATTTCTTGCAGGAAGAAGCAGGCAGGTATAGAGATATTGTAAGATAAATATGGTAAGGTGAGAATTCTGTCATGGTAAGGTGGGCTGAGCATTTCAGTGATGTTCTAAACAATGTGATTAGTTCTACTCCCATTGTTTGTAATGATGATAGACGCATTACTGGCTTTAATGTTGGCCCTATAACATAGTCTGAAGTTATTTTGGCTATTTCTGAACTTAAACTACATAAATCCTCAGGGGTAGATGAAATTACTAAGGAAATGCTGTTGTCACGTGTCTGACTGAAAGTTTTTATATTTTTTATGATAAAAGTGTTGTTCCCAAGCATTTTACTACAACTATTATTATTCCTATTTTTAAAAAAAAGGTGATTTAAGTGCTTGTGATAATTATAGGGGCAATCAATCTACTCTCTGTTCCAGGTAACCTATGAGAGGCACCTTGAGTGGGTGTGACGTGAGTGTTATATGCATGCATGTGACTGTATGTGTTATCCGTGCATAACCTCTGCCTGGTGTAGTGGTTAGCGTATCTGATGGTTAAGATCATCAGGGCATGTCCATATGAAAAGGTTTGTATGTTATATGAGAAACCAGAACAAGCCCGCTTTATATCTTTTGGATTATCTCCGTCCTTTGTATGTTATATGAGAAACCAGAACAAGCCCGCTTTATATCTTTTAGATTATCTCCGTCCTTTGTGTAGGGTAGTGCCTTTTTAAAAATTAAAATAAAATGTGTGTATATGTGTTATACATGTGCGTCTGCATGTTATGTATTTATGAATGTATTTCTGTTATATGTGTGTTATGTATGTGTGTTATATACGATCATGTGTGTGGTGTGTATGTCATGTATGTGTGTGCATTGGATGAATTATGAGTGTATATTACGTATGTATATTAATCACAATTAAAATGAAACTTTTTTACGGAATTTATTTAAACGATTCTAATAGTACAAAAGCTTTAAAATAGATTTCTCGTTGAATTAAAAATCTTTACATTTCCAATTTTAAATTCGTAAATCACTGCTGTTAAATGTTTTGAAAGTGCATTGTTTATTTCAGATTATTTGAATAAATGACTGGCATTGAGACCGGAGAAAAGAGAAGAAGAACAATTAATAAATATCATAAAAATTCGCGGACTGTGATATCAAGTGAAAAAAGTTATAGCAAATTAAATTTTATTTTTTCAAAATTTTCCTACCTATTGTTTTGCCTCAGCATTCTGAGTTCGCCTCTCAGTAGGTCGGCTGCTTTATCGAGTGGCTTCGAGTAATGCCCTATCAGTTTGCAGTTGTCCGTCTGCTCGTCCCTTCATCATAACCGCTCCCAATTTCCCCAAATAAAGATGCCGTGCATCGTAAGCCTCCTCCTCCTCCTTCTCCTTTATCTGTTAAGACAAGTACATTGCTCAGGATGGCAACTTCGTTCAGCAATTGTCCAAAGCCGACTACCAGCAGAGGACTGATTGCATTCTCTCCACCAGAAAAGACAGCATCTGTGACGACGGGTTCCAAGGGGACCTTCAGCTCACTCCACAAATCCAATCCCTTCTTTTTGTTAGGTGGTGCGTGAAAAAACAGATTTCCTTATCGGCAGCAGCGGCTCCCATTTTGATGTGGCGATACACAAAAGAAAGGACTTTCGCGAACGACTTAGGCCGAAGAGGGGCTATCAGCAAAACCGCATCTGTTTTAGCGAATTCTTCTCAAATGACAACGACAGGCACACACGAGTATACACGCAAACGAATCTTCTCAGATAATGCTGCATTCCCTCGCTTTCTCACCCACTTACGACTGCCAACTTTTCTTTCTTTAATTTGTTGGTAAAAGTCGATAAACTTTTTTGGAATTCGTTAAATAGCTTTCCACCAATGAAAATAAAGATTATAATATTAAAAGATTTCAGTTAAATTTGTATTAGAGCCTGGATGGTAAATATGTGTCTCTGGAAATCGTTACTTTAAAAGTAATAGGAATTTCCAACATGTACTGCAAAACTTTCAAAGCAAGTTATTAACACTAATTAGAGAGAGGCGAAAAATAATCCTCGATTTTTTTTCGTCTTTCAATAATTCTTCAAATTTGTCAATCCATCTTCTGAACTAACCATGCGAAATATTTTTTAAATCAAAGAACAATTTAAAGTTCTTCCATTTCCTTCAAATTTTCACCAGTTAATATATAGCTTTTTTTTTTGGCTTTCTTGATGCAAATTTTTGTTCTTTTTATATTTGCTGCATGTGGGAGAAGAGAGGAAACTCATCTCTTGCACTCTCTTCTTCCCAGAGGAGGTCATGCCCAAACAAGGCAAAAGTCAAGTTCATTGGACTGTCGTGACCTCCGTATTTCTTTTTCTAGAATATACACAGTGCTGCAAGGACGAAATAAATTAAAATTGTGCAGTACGAGTATCATTCCGCAAGAGGCCGCCAGAGACGCACTGGAATGCGACCTTGCCAGTTCCGCTTATCGTAATCACTTATCGATTCGAATGAATGTCCACAATTTGTGCATCTTTTATTACTGGGCCGTCAGATAGCGATCAATGAAATAACATGTCAACCTCAAGCTTTACTTAAAGCAACAGGAAAGCCCCAACTGAAACACATGAAATGTTACCAGCAGCTTATGGGAACATTTCAATGGTTGAAATGTTTACAAGAGGGCAGAGATGATGTGGAAGGTGACCCTTGCAATGAATGAGCAAAAAAAGAGCTCAATCCCGGAACTGGAGGACAAAGGGTGCAATTCACTCGCAAGAGACTGTCGATTCGCACCCAGAGTGAACTCTATGGGAAAAGGAGATCGATATGATCCGTAATTACTACAAAGTTGGGAAAAAGAAAAATTTGTTCCACCCTTTGTTCTTTACCACACTTCATCCTACACACACTTTATCCCAACGCACTATAATCGTCGAATGGCTCCAGCAGACTTGTTTCTTTCTGTTTCCCGAATTGAGTTGGGTTGGGTTGTTTTACCTCTGAGCGGCACTTTTTTTCACACCATGGGCTAAATGGCCAGGTCACATGGACCCCGAAGGCTCAGAGAAGGTTGAGGGAGGGGACCCACTGGAACAGCTGTTGGGAGACAGATAGTAGCTTCCCGACAAGGCCATCCAGCGTGTTCTTTAACGTGCACAGGGTATGGCTATCCCACACACGGGGCCACGGCTTAACGTCCCATCCGACGGACGGCGGCCTTTCCAAGCCCATCGGTGTCCCCTACTGACCGTGGGCAGGGAGAGGAATCCCGAATTGAGAGATCTCTGATTTGATATGGTCATTCACATTCATGACTTTGCATCCTCTTTAATTATTTCCCCGGCTCGATTCAATCGTTTGGTGCCTTTCCCCTTCCCCTCCCAACCTCCGTATTTTTATGGATCATGGTCTCGATTGCAATGTTTCTATAAAATTCGCTAATTTCATTTTTTTCCACCGTTAGAGAGAAAATTATATTACAGCTTCGGAAAATGGGAATCCTAATATTTCGTTAAAAGCTATCCAATACAAAGAGAATTTTAATTGATCTGTAAATCGAAATAATTGAATGTCTGTACAAAACCACAGAGTAAAAACATTAGTTCGCTTTTTTTTTAAATGAGCTAAGGAAAACAATCCTTACTTTCTCGAATTATTAAAAAAATTAAAAAATTTCTTGAAAGTGTTTTATTTCAAGAAGCAAATTCAGATGATGACATTAACTACTTGGCATCATCATCATCATCATCATCCTCAAACACCCATGTGTTACGGAGATCCAACCAGACCGTGCGTTTTAATTCTCCAAGCATATCTCTCCTGAGCTACATCTGCTACATTCGGCCACTGCACACCAATTCTAACAAGGTCCTGTTTGACATTGTCTGCCCATCGCATCCTAGGTCTCTTCCTCTATCTGAAGCCTTTAGGCACACTCTTCATAACCCTATTCACCAATCTATAATTATCCATATGGGCAACATGGCAAAACCAGCGGAGACTCTCTCTGAACAATATACTGCTTAAAAGACGTTGCAAACTCTTTTGCCTAACCTCATCATTAGTTACAAAGTTAAACCATTTAATGTCCAAGACACTGCGTAAACATATAGAATCAAAAGCATCTAGTTTCCTGTTATCTCGTTTACACAGCGTCCAAGTTTCATTACCATAACTAACCGTAGAAAGAACCAGACTATTATACAGTCTAATTTTAGTCTTTAGGTGTATACGCCTATTTCTCCATACTCTCCATAGATTCTTAAAAGTCCGGGCAGCAATCCCTATTCGTCTGTTAATCTCATGCCGCACATCACCATTATCTCTTACATAGCTCCCAAGATAATTAAGCTGTGACACCTGTTCATGATTCCAACCATTCAGATTAACTGAATCACAGTCTGCCTGACCAATTATCATCACTTTAGTTTTCTCTCTGTTTATAACCAAACCTACTCTACTACCAGTCTCATCAACAGCACGAATGAAAGAGTTCATCTTATAAACATCATTTGCCAAAAGGACTAAATCATAAGCATAATCTAAATCAGACATTTTCGTTTCTCCAGCCCATTTAAGGCCAAAATCTTTCCCTTGAAGTGAATTTCGCATAACATAATCAATAACCAAACTAAAGAGAAAAGTACACAAAATGCACCCTTGTCGAACACCAGAAGTAATGCTAAGCAATTGCTACAAGCCTTACCAACTCTCACACACT